>NC_051165.1:214687241-215279741 GCF_013339725.1 Rhipicephalus microplus
GACCAAAGTAGAGGTGTATGCTACTATACTACTACTACTACTACATACATACATACATACATACATACATACATACATACATACATACATACATACATACATACATACATACATACATACATACATACATACATACATACATACATACATACATACATACATACATACATACATACATACATACATACATACATACATACATCGCGGACGCGCGACCCACGGCATAAGGAGCTTCGCCCCTAAAAGGGGGAGAGGTGGTATTCATAAAGCATTTTGTGCCGAGTGGAAGCGACATAAAAGCGCAAGCTTTTTGCTTGATGGTGCCGGGGATGTCTTAATAGCACACTTGTTCCCCGTGCATGCAATGTTCATAGCCTCAATATTTCCCTGACCTTCTTGCCTTTGTGATCACTGATATTTTCGTACCGTTAAACAAAAGCTTGCATGACCCGGATCGACCTCGTGATACAGATGCAGTTCCACATTGTCGAATGCCTCGCCACGGTGGTCTAGTGGTTAAGGTGCTCGGCTGCTGACCCGCAGGTCGCGGGATCAAATCCCGGCTGTGGCGGCTGCATTTCCGATGGAGGCGGAAATGTTGTAGGCCCGTGTACTCAGATTTGGGTGGACGTTAAAGAACCCCAAGTGGTCAAAATTTCCGGAGCCATACACTACGGCGTCTCTCATAATAAACGGTGGTTTTGGGACGTTAAACCTCACAAATCAATCAATCACATTGTCGAAAACGCATATGCCAAGGTGTCCTTGTTTACTTTCTTTGAAACTGTAATGGTGTTAGTTGAGCCTGCTCTTCAAATAATCTGCCCATTTAGATAATATACTCTGGGCCACACGATAACGAAACGCGATAAATCTCGCTTTCTTCCCAAGTGACACTTTATCACGTGGTCAATCGTGAATTGTTTTCTTTTCGGATCTGGCACGGAGTTGTCTTCTTACAAAGTATCGACAGTTTCACAGGCGCTGAACGCACCACTTTCACGCTGCCCGCTTCCCAGCTTTCTTCAGGCTATGCGAGGATTGGTGAATGTGTAAGAGATTACGGCTATCTTTTCGTGATCCTGCTGTTTCTCCCTTTCCTCGTGTTTGTCTGATGGCCGTTATATATTCGTTCTTTGGAGCACGCTTTCAGCCACAGAATCCACGAGTGACTCCGAATAACAGTCTTTTTATCTGCAACGGTCTCATTATCTTTGATCATGTGCTCGCATGAGCTGCTTAGCACATTAGATGAGCTGTACTTTATTCCGCTTTTTTTTTCACTAGCTTGAAATGTGCTGTCACCGCCTGCAGTACGGATTTTCTCGCACGAGGTTCATAGCTCCAACAAACACGATTTGTGATACCTTAGTCGCTAATCTGGGACTTTTATTGAGTTCTTGTGAACAATATACCCAATCTTGGAACGTTATATCCCACTCGTCGATCAATCAGAGGTGTTAAACGTGAGAAAAATAACTATTGAAGCCATCTTTCACGGTCGCATACCAGATACTATCTTCATGTTAACCTCCCTGCCTTCCTTTTCTCTCTATATGGTTGTCTCGTTACATCTACATTACAGAGTGTTCTTACATATTTACTGTGAAAGAATTCACTCAGTCTTATTGTGCATTCAGTGGTTCCAAAATGCCGGAAAAAAAGTTCACAATATTTGTTTAGGCATCTGTATTCATTTTCTGTACAGCTATCCACCTGTACATATTCATACGGCGCACATTACTGATCTTTTACAGCAAAAGCTGTTATGAGAGCACTTTTCGGGACACGCGCAGTTGTTGTCCGACGCCGCCGCCGGTGTGCGTAAGCACATCGTGCGAAATAAGGAAAAAAGAAACCTTGCACAAAAGACACAGTGGGGCTCGAACCCGGGTCCGGAGCGTGGCAGGGCAGTATTCCACCACTGAGCTACACCGGTGCTTTTTTTTTTCATTAATGAATGAAATTATCACCAGTAAAGTACGCAGAACATACTTCATCAGAAGTCAGGCAAACACACACAAGCGTCAAGAACGGGAAGCCACTCCGGAACGGGGTCAAAAGTCTCGACAACACTGCGCACTTGAACAGCTGCTTCTCGGCAAGTTTGACAACTATAGTTAGAAGCACCGGTGTAGCTCAGGTCGAGAAGCTGAGCTATGAGCTACACCGGTGCTTCTAACTATAGTTGTCAAACTTGCCTTAGGTAGGCTTGATGTCGGGAAAGCAATCGCGTTAATACGACTTATAAAGCGTTTTACAACAGCGCAAGAACAACCAGTCGTCGCACAATGCGAATAGCGTAACGAGTGGGCCGTCCAATGCTCCAACCTATTACGAAAGCTTGTTCTTGTTTCCCTGTTAACTGTAGCGCAAACCCACTTCAGCCATAAATCCTCATCGTCGTCAGCCACTGCATGGACATGTCACAAAATTCCTTGCAAGAGTTTAGCGGATACTACGCTTCCCAGAAGAATGACGAAAAATGGCATAGAGAATGCCAGCCTACTACCCAAATGTTTAATATTAATGCCCTAGTGGGTACCAAGCAAGTGTGCTTGCAGTAGTTACCCAATGAGTGCTTTAAAAGCCTCTGAATGACCGCTCCTCAAGTTTTCGCTGTGACTGTGCTGCGCCTACCGCACAGGACTGGCATTTTTCTACAGTGAAAGCTGTTACAAGATCCCAACAATAGCCAAGTTTTGCGCCATATTTGTCGGCCGTGTCTTGTGTCCATAATCACCATTGCACGAAATAAAAAAAAGAGAAATTATCCCGGATCCAGTCGGACTTGAATCCATGCTCTCCGCTTGATAGGCGACTATTCTACCACAGAGCAACGCCAGTAGTTAAAACTGCTTCGCACAAAATCCCATACAGGCGTCATGTCGGTCAAGGAATCCAGTTAGCAGATGTTCTATATCGCTACGTGGCAATCCACGCAGCCATAGAACACGGCAGAAGAGTAAAAGCACCGCCAGAAATACGTATCGCGTAGCGAGGAGCTGGTTTAAAACTTTCCACACATTACCAAGTGCTCAGCATTGAATTATCATCATCATGAGCCACAGCAACATGCAAAAAAGTGCATATAATGCTTTACGCATATGTGGGGGGTACCCACCGTCTACGCAGAATGAGAAATAATTACACAATGGGTACCTCCATACTTCCCAAACATTATTTTTTGCATAGTGAGTACCTTGCGCATAGTGAGTACCTTGATACCGTGAGTATCATTCTCAATTCTACATTGTACAAGAGGTCCCCTTGCAGTCTCTGACTATGGGACCTCTTTCTGTATATCATGCACATGTATTCTTCTTCATTTAGCACAATAAAACCATCTGTTCTGTTCTGTTCTTGCGAGTGTACTTGTAGTATAGTTGCCTTGAGGGTTTACAAAGTTCTCAAGAAATGCCGCCCTTACCGCTTTCGCCGTTGCGCGCAAGAATGAGTTTTATAACCCAATAGCGTTGAACAGCTCATTTCGCCGAAATTTCGATGTCAGCATCGGTGTCGACGTTGTCCATGAGTGCAAAATTTAAAAAAATGCGAATAAACAGGTTATAAAAATATAACGCCGTGAGCGTATATTCCGCTGTGGTGAAACGAAACAAAATTCATAATTAAACAATCTTTGATTCAATTTAGAATCAAACCCCGGACATCCTCGTGGCCAGAAGATGCTCTGCCACAGTGCCACGTCCTCGTGTTAAGCACCTTCGGAAATGAGGACCGTATGAATGTCATGCAATGAGAGGAGTCTTCTTAAAGCGAGTAATATTGCGTGACAGAAGCGTAGGCTCTCATCAGGAGTCAAAACAGGCGAATTGCGCAATGAGCGGACGTTTTGAAGGCCCGCCCATTATAAGGCACTCAGTTGTACAATTAATCATCATTATCAGACACAACATCAACAAAGTGTGCAACTGTGTGCGCGTGAAACGCGGAGCGAGCACTTGGCCGATTCGCAGAAGGAAAGATTGCGGCTGTGTTCCAATTCTTAGACAGCACGTAGACATTGTACGCAGACTGCTTAGAAGACAGCACCGAGCCCATGCTGTCCGAGAATCGGAACACTTCTGGACGGCTTTTATGGGACGATGCGCCACCTCGCGTCGAGAAGAAAAAGCTAAAATAAACAAACATAGCAGTTCTATTTTCTGGCTTATTTTGTGTTGAAATTAAAAAAAAAAAAACAAATAAACGTTACTCACATTGAGCGTCTGCGAAAGCATCTGTTTGTGTGCAGACGACCATTCCGGCGAGATTTGATCTATATGAGTGATTCGCTGAGCCGCCATTTTGTTTAGACAGCATCGTATTTGTCAACAATCCAGTCTTCTCGGAGCTGTCAATTTTGCCGGCTACGTAAGTATTGGAATGGGACTTAAGATGGCCGCCGGCCATTTAGCCGTCTATTTAGCCGTCTACGGCGAGTATTGGAACATAGCCTATAGCGTATAGAGGGCCCCTCACAACCGTATTATAGCAGGAGGCATTCCAGGACACTTTGGAACGGCCACTTTTACGCACACAGATGTTCGTCTCCTTGTGGCACGGCTCAGTTGTCCACTTAAAAGCGAAGCCAGCTGAGTGATTATGGGGGGACCATTGAGCCTCGCCTTTAGGAGTTGAACGCGATGGCAATATCCTGTCCCCAGTGCGCATACTTCAAACACTGAGTGCACGAAATCGTTTCAAACTTGCTCGGCACCCACTAAACTTGGTTTTAAGTGAATAGGCGCAGTGACGTGCGTGCCTTCTGTGGTGGGTGACCACCTGTAAACCACGAAGCCATTACGATAATCATGTTCTGACGCCCGCTGGCAATGTACGCTCGTGCCGCGCATTATTACTGCAATATTTATTATTGTACTGTAAAACACGTATACGTGACACGTGTGTTTGTAAAGAGTGAAGGTTACTTCCACTGCATTTTCGAGAAGAGGAAGTTATTTTCACTGTATATTCACGAGCAGCTGGCGTAGCTGTGCGGTAGAACATCTGCTTTCCACGCAGACGACCCGGTTTCAGTCTACACTCAAATACAGAATTTTTATTATTTATTTTATTTGCATCTGTCGATTGTTCGGTCCCGTAAAGATCATTTTTCGCTCACAACCATGCAACGAAGCTGACTCCGACTTCGACGCCGGGATTTATGCGAAACGACCTGTTTAACGCTCTCGAGTCAAAAGCGAACCCAGCTGAGTGATTATGGGTCATAGCTTGTAGGCAATGCGCAAGGAGTCCCATCAAGCTATCATGATATTCTCTTGAACGTGAATCTCGAACATCCTACAAGTTTCTTGTAACCCTTAATTTGCTGTCAACGTATGAATTGATTCAGGAGAAGACCTCACAACACGCCAAAGACTTCAAGAGACCCTTTGTGTCGAACATCATAAAACGAGTTATTCTTACAGGACCATTGTTTTAAAAAAGTAGTATTTCTTACACGTATATGACAACATGGGAGCAGCGTATAGCTACATTCTAATAGTAAGTGCTTAGAGTGGCCAAGCTAAGAGATTGATTGATATGTGGGGTTTAACGTCCCAAAACCACTATATGATTATGAGAGACGCCGTAGTGGAGGGCTCCGGAAATTTAGACCACCTGGGGTTCTTTAACGTGCACCCAAATCTGAGCACACGGGCCTACAACATTTCCGCCTCCATCGGAAATGCAGCCGCCGCAGCCGGGATTCGAACCCGCGCCCTGCGGGTCAGCAGCCGAGTACCTTAGCCACCAGACCACCGCGGCGGGGCCGGCCAAGCTAAGAGTACCTCAGCTCTTGTGTGCTAAAATAAACGCGCAGCTATCCTGCTTTCTCCCTCTCTGGGAATTCACTATACATTTCATTACGACGTGCGGCCTTTCGATGAATATAGCCGCATCCTGCCAGTGGTGAAACGCGACACCGCGCCTACCAAGGTTTGCCGCGGATTCTGCGGCTTTGAGGTCGCGCTCGGCGTTCTCATTTGCAGCACTCATGTCGACAACGTTCGCGCGCTTGACGTGTGCCGCGATTTTCCTGGCAGCGGCGAGCGCGCCCACCGTCCTTTCTACCACATGGAGCCGTCCAAGTAAACCTCGCCTGAGGCTACTGATGGACGTAGACACCGGAGTAGACGATGCGATGGCTATCACGCTGGCTACGAGGCTACCCAAAGTGCAAGTCGAAGCCGTCACAGTGGTCGCGGGAAACGGCAACCTGTCCACCGGGTACGACAACACGCTGAGGACACTGAATGCCATCGACCGAACGGACGTGAGTAGTCTACCCCATGTGCGGGTGCACGAGGGGGCAGGAAGGGGGGGTTGCTGCTTTCCCCCTGGTCACCTATGGAGATGCGGGGACGTGAAGTCTACCCCGTACGTTAACTCTGTTAGGGCAAAGCAAGGTTTGGAAGATAATGGTGTCTCAATACTTGTAATGTTACATTACAGGAACTGTTCACTTCCAATCTTTACTTCTGAGAAGTTGGGAACCAAACACATTGTCAGAAGCCCCTCATCACTATTTTCTCTCTTTTTTGCATCTATTATGGAGCATGTCTTTTGGACTCCACCCACTGGAAAGAAGGCGGGAGAGGAGGATTTCGCGATAAAACTCTAACCCCCTTCCCCTCCCCTTATGTACAACCCCGCTCACGCACGCTTGTGAGCATATCACGGCAACTAACAACACTCATCGTCGTCGTAAACAATGGCCATCGTTAACTACCACGAGGTTCAGCGTTAAACACAGCAGCATGTCCATCGTAAATGGTCGGGAAGTGCATAGAGTTTCCTAAATTTAGCTAGAGGGGACTCTGGCGCTGCGATCTTTCAGTGACCATGAGAATGATGGGTAGTACACGGATTTGCCAAGTCTTCGAAGACTTGGCAAATCCGTGTACTACCCATCACACTTGTTGTGGCTTCATTTATTGCTGTGTTTCGGTTTTGTTTTGAAGGAAAGAACGACCACTTTTGAACTTTGTGACACGGTTCGAAACGGCAAGCCTAAAGAAATTAAGGTGGTGAAGCGCTACCGCTGAACATTCGCTGATTTTTGTTTCGTGACGGGACAGCTTCAAGCCACACGAACACACACGGAGCCAGAAGTACGAAGATTAGACGAATCCGTGTAGTATACTAATCGTTCCCACGCTCACTGAAGTGACGTGCGTTGCTGCTCCCATAGACACACGCGCCAGAATTCCCTTTAGCGGATATATATGAAACTCTACGGGAGAGTGTAGAATGACGAGAAATCTGACCTAGTTTGAAGGAAGTCATGAATAGTACCAAAGGCAAGCAAACACAGACAAAATAAAGTCAGGGTAGCACAAATACACTTTTTTACAGCGTCTGTGAAGCCCCTATACTTCACTCTGTTTTCTATTTTACATTATAATGTTTTGTCATGGTTGACACTCCAACAAGGCACAACCAACAAAATCAATAATTGCCGAACAGCTGTATTGTGTATAAGGTTCCTTGTCGATACGACCGGCGCAGTGTCACACATGTTGCTGTGTTAACGAAAGGTTATTGAAACATGAGAGATCGCTATCCGGAGGTTGACCTTCTATGTTGACAATTTCGACGGTGTAAATACACGCCGATATTTGATGGACGCGAATTTATCTACTTGCGAGATATCTAAGCAACGCCTCAAATGAATTAGGAATGGCATATCAATAACAATGTAGTAATGCATGCGCCAGCCAACCGTCGAATAACTTGCGTAAGAAAGAAATGAAATTTTATAACAACTATACTGAGCGATTCGCAAGTAGCAATCAGAAATTTTAAGCAAGAATGGATTTCACAGCAAGCCCTCAGAATCCTCGTTGATAACCAAGAACTACACAAAGTAGATGAACCCAAATACCTCGTATGGTCCCCGCGCACACAGAGACTGATACATCTAATCCAAACGAGCTGGCTCATGAGTTGTCGCGAGAATTAACCCGCCACGCAACCCGACCACACCACTAGGTGATCATCCCTGGCACCGCCGACATACCACACAAAGACCGATTTACAAGCTACACAGAATACATGCAACACTACGGATAAGCAAGGCGCGTCTTTCCCGCACCTCATCAGTCTAAACAGGCAAGAAGCATCGGAATACCGACAGCTACAGACGAACTGCTACCCGAACCCTGTGCACCTCCACAGGAGCTACCCACACTTATACCCGGACAATAAATGTAAGCTATAACAGAAAAGGCGTCTTACAAACATATATTATGGGAATGCCCCAACTTATCAACAAGTTCTCCAGGAGCAGTGGCGACTTGTGCTGCTCAGCTCGGAGGTTCAAGACCAAAAATGAGCCATCCAGCAGGCCAGGGAGGCTGTACAGAGACAAGGTTTCCCAGTATCTTCTTGTGCGGTCTAGCCCGGACCACAAACATGCCGGATACGAGAATAAAGTTTATTCATCATCATCATCATAACAACTAAACTTTACGTAGCCCCCGCGCATGCATGATTGATAGGTTCACCTATTACATGCGCATGCGCAGATTCTCGTGTCCGTCTTTGCACACACAGTCTATTTTTAATAACGCATCGTGGGCCCTGCCGCCGAAATTTTCCTTCTCACTATTGATTTCAAATGCGCCTGCTCGAGCTTGAAAAAGCATTTACTGATGAGTACGACGTGATTCAAGTTTACAACTCTTATCACCTTTCTGCCACACACAAAAAAAAGGGCGAGAAAGGTAGGTGAAAAATAAAAAAATATGATAGATATGTGGGGTTTAACGTCCCAAAACCACTATATAATTAGGAGAGACGCTGTAATGGAGGGCTCCGGAAATTTCGACCACCTGGGGTTCTTTAACGTGCAGCCAAATCTGAGCACACGGGCCTACAACATTTCCACCTCCATCAGAAATGCAGCCACCGCAGCTGGGATTCGATCCCGCGACCTGCGGGTCAGCAGCCGAGTACCTTAGCCACTAGACCACCGCGGTGGGGCAAAGAGTAATAAATGTATGCGCCACAATTGTATTCGCGTATGAATTCGGCGCAAAATACTTGAAAATATGGTCAATTACGGGCTCGTTAATAGGTTTTCTACGCTAAGGTTGATGCTTTCTACTCTGATATGTTGAAGCTATGGCAACGAAAAAAATCAAGGACACAGATGTGCGGCGGTTCATATACCTGTATGTCTGCATTTATACATATACTCCACTACAAGCAGCTATTTTACAAGAACAGCTGCGATTTGTTCATGCGATCGTTACCATGTGCGTTTGCCGTTGTCATATGGCGGACAATTATTATTGAGGAGTACGTTTTGTACGCCTTCGTGTTCGCCGTTTGCGAGTTAAAAATAGGAGTTTTAAAACACGTGATTACTGAAACAACTTCAACTGATTACGTGGTGTTGCACATTAGTACAGACGAAGCTAACGAAATCGTTGCGAACCAAGCAAAATAATCCGTGGATACGTGGGAAACAAAAACTGTGAGGCTGAAACGCTTGCTACGCAAATCATGTCATTTATCAATCAGCTTGGGTGAATATAGAAACCTTCAGCATAGAAGAAAAAAAAAAAAAGAAGGAACGAAAGCAAGAAGGAAAGAAATAAAAAGACAGAAAGAAATAAAAAGAAAGAAAGAAAGAAAGAAAAAAAGAAACAAGCAAAAAAACAAACAAACGAAGCAAACCCGCAGAAGCTCCAGGATTCTATTGACTGTCAAACGGACCCGACATTAGGACATACGTGAGAGTAGTAGCGAATGTTCTCTCTCATTTCCTCTCCCTGTTCCCTGTTTCTTTCTTTCCTTCTTCCTTTCTTCATTCTTTATCAACTTGTTCCTTTCTTGGCTTAAGCTATGTTCCCGCACATTAAGCTGCCTTTTTTTTTGGTAATGCCCCGCATGCTACTGGTTTATTTGAAAGTAAACCAATTAGAGACAAGGTGCGAAGTAAGGGCAAGTGCTGCCATGCATTTTAAAAATAGAGCATATTTTTCAAGGTGCAGACAAACAACTGAATGAGTTGGAAGCTTGGAAGCTGCGACCTCACTTGCGTTCATAGCTCGCATTGACGCCAGTGACGGATAGTAGTACGACGGTAAATGATAACGACTGTCGCATATAGGAACTATTTGCAGTGGAGCAGTCACAAATAGATTATCTCCAGCATTTCGACACTAGTCGCTTCACTGCAACTCGTTTAACATCGGAAAAAGAAAGAACCTAGCGACGCTAAAGACAACCTGCCTTTAGAGGTGGGACTCCCTCGCTGGATTCCGTGCCGACCGGTTGTGCCTTCGCGATCTCCGACGACAGCGCAGCTCGTCCTACGCCACCTCCTGACCTCCTGCCGCCACTCCCCTACGACGACGTCAGCGCAGCTGTGGCCAACTGGATAAGCGCTACGCCATCTCCTGTCGCTGACAAGAGCTCTCGCAAGTGGTGCCCCGTCCTCGGACTCCTGTGACCGTGTTTCCATCTTTCCTATCTCTCCTATCCCTCATATGTCCTCACTCGCTGTCCCAGCGCATATCTCTCTCTCTCTCTCTCTCTCTCTCTCTACCTTTAATCCTATCCTTTTAATTGCTCACCCCCGTCCCTTGTGAGCTACTGTTGAGGTGTCGCACGCTGATGCAGACACTGTTACGGGGCTCACTTTTGTATTCTTTCCCTTCTTATACCCACAATCGCTCTCTCTCTTTCTCTCTCTTGAGGTACACCCGCCAGGGTGGTCTATATAGGGCTTAAGCATCTTGACTGCCATCCCGCAGGTCACGGGACCGGATCCCGGTCGCGACGGTCACATTTTCGATGGAGGCAAAAATGCTACAGGCCCGTGCACATAGATTGGGGTGCTCGTTAAAGGACCCCGAGGGTGGTCAAAATTTTTGGAGCCATTCAGTACGACTTCTCGCATACCATATCTCGATTTGAGACGTAAAACTTCATAAATTATTATTATTATTATTATTATTATTATTATTATTATTATTATTATTATTATTATTATTATTATTATTATTATTATTATTATTATTATTATTATTATTATTATTATTATTATTATTATTATTATTATCTACAGGTGCCTGTTTACAAGGGAGCTGACAGACCTATTGACGGCCTTTGGGACGCCGAAAAAACGTACTTCGGGCCCGACCAATTCGGAGGCGTCAGTCAGCGGTACCCGATCTCGAGGAATGCCGCCGCCGACCCCCAGACTCCCGGGTACATCAAGATGATCGAGCTGATAAAGAAGAACAGAGGAGAACAAACGCTAGTTTTGACGGCCCCTCTGACAAACTTGGCAATCGCGTTGCTCACGGCACCAGACATCTCAGAGGGAATCCGGCATGTGTACATCCTGGGAGGAACCCTATACGGTAAGTGACAACAGCGCATGCGCGTGCGCACGCTGGTGCAGGGAGGGCCGGGGGTGGTCACCCCCTTTCCCCTCAATCATCTGAGGGTGGAGGGGACTTGACAAGTATGTCCCATATATTTTACTCAGTTGCACCTGTCCCATTATTGATTGAAGCGCAAGACCATGACCATGAAAATTTTTGACAATAATCAGCAGAAGCCCACTCATATTTCATTGCAAGAGCAGTTTTTTACTTCCCATTTTCACCCCCGGAACGCCGATAACAGTAGTTGGCGTTTAACGTTCCAAAACTATGGTATTAGGGACAAAAGACTGCGTTACGGTTACAGGGACCAAATAAGTTAGGGAGGATACACGTAATGAAGTAGAGACAACAGTTACGTGTGTCCTCCCAAACTTCGTTTGTTACAGTAACTCGGTTTTTTTTAAATCATGAAAAACCAACTAGCCTAACACCACACTTGGCTAACATTATAAAAGACGACACTGTGGGGCGCTTCGTAAATTTTGACAGCCTGGGTTTTTTTTTAACGTGCCCACAAATCTAAGCACACGGGACTCAAGCATTTTCGCTTCCATTGAAAATGCCATCGCTGCGGCCCGGAAAGCAGAAAACCAAAGGCAGGCTGCTGTGAGTATCCCGTCATCGCCTCATTTTCACTTTTACGCCCACTGCAAATCTTCTTTTCTTTCGAACGCAGTCACAACGGCGCGCAGTGAGATTTCGCCCTCCCCCGCCACCTTCCAAAGGGGAACCCATTCTCATGCTCGCAGAGAACGGAACCCTCCCTCGTTATGGCAGCAATTTAGTCACAACGGATGTTGGCTTTAAGTGTACAGCTGCGCACGGGTTATCTTCCTGCAATTATTTGTGTGTAAAGCATGCGAGCCGGACATCTGCAGACAACACTTTGCCACTTCAGAGTTTCCTGCGCAAATTGCCGTTTCATTTTAACGTCTTTTGCTCTAATGTTATTTTTGCATCTCTCTTCCGTTTCTCGCAGGCAGGCTATGGCAAGTTGGATGCTTAGCGCGAATGCTTTCATGAAATAGGGATTTAACCGTTATTTAGTTGGAGCAAGATTTTAGGCCAGGAACAGTATTCCTCAAGTTAAATCATATCCAAAGAACACTCCACTGATAAATATATCGCATAAGACTATATAAACAAGACCAGGCATATACTAAAACGCCATGCCGTGTATCACATACTTAGACTTTGTTTCTGTGTTCTTGTGTGTATTTAGCGCACAATTTAATCTTGTTTGCTGAACGCATGAACTATGTATGGCTAATGAGAGCCTAAGGAGAGGCTAAGGAGGAAAGGATGGAGGAAGGAGGGTACAGATCAGTACATGGGCTGTGAGGAGAGGAGGGAGGTAAGTGGGAGGTTCGAGACATGCATTCGGTTTAGCGGAGAGGAGGTTCATCATCATCATCATCATCATCATCATCATCAGCCTACTACGTCCACCGCAGGACAAAGGCCTCTCCCATGTTCCGCCAGTTAACGCGGTCTTAAGTAGTGCAGCGATGGCGTAGTGGTTAGAGAGGAGGTTCCTTCAGTGCTAAATCATGCCCATGTTCGTATGGATTTGCGTAACTTTGCATTTTGGCGTTGATCTTTCCACTTAGCTTCGTTGTACATTGGCCTTTACAATATTACGTCGTTTAACCCCATACATAAGCTTCAGAGTTATGACAGATTGGCTGAAAAAAAAAAGTTAGCTGCTTGCCTCACTTGGCATAAAATTACAATTTATTGCGATCAGTGTACTCTTGCGGCCACATTGATTTTATTTTAAGGGATCTTATAATTGGGTATTGCTTCTTTCTGCCTCGTTTGCAGGTAAAGGTAACGTCAATCCAACGGCCGAATTCAACTTCTTCACAGACCCCGAAGCAGCCTTGGTAGTTCTGCAAAGGGCCAAATGTCCTGTCACCCTTATCCCATGGGAGGCAGCCCTTCAGGCTACAGTGCCATGGGTTAGAATGTCTGCTTAGCTTCCATTCTTACTATTCATACTGGTGGAGTGCTCGATAATGTCAACACGTTTTCACATGGACACGAGATGAAATGCGTCCTGTTTTGCAAAACTACACTGTGTACTGCACCTACGGCACTAAGTAGGATTACGTTATTCACAGAAACATTCGATTGATTGAGTGCCGATAAGCATGCGTCAAGTTGCACCTAACTTTCAATATCCCGTATACCAACTATCCAACCAGCAAGTTATATTAACTTAAAAGAGTAGATAACCAGTGACGAATGTTTATTATGCATAGACTCCACGAAAAATATAAGCTTGCGTTCGATTAGGTCACAATTTTCTTACTTGACATATAGTGGCGTAGCTCGCATGTAAACTTGAACAGTTTAATTGGAGCCTATGGTCACAGATTAAGCGACGATACAGTACCTAATATTATGCGCCGGAAAAATTCGTGAGCTGATGAACATGTGTGTACAGACATAAAATATGCAGCATATACATGCACAAATGTGACCACACTACCACTGTGCATTGGGACGAGAGCGGTGTAGAAAAAAAACGAAAAAAAGATACAGTTAGTGTGCACAGATTCAACTGAACGTTACAGAGCAGCAGGTGGTCAAAATTGTTCCACAGTAGTGGACTACAGCTTACCTCAAAACCAGTTAGTGTTTTAGCAATAAAAATTTGCAACTCAACTCTTCTTTTAAGCGCCACTTCCTCTGGGAATAAAATTAGTTAGGGTTGATATTCTCGCTTGTACATCATATGGTATGCTCCAACTGGTTTCGGCCTCTCAGGCTCAAGATTAAGACAGTAAAATGTGATTAAAAGTGTAAACATCAAGTGTTTTTTATAAAAACAGGCATGTGAACTAACAGACAATAATGGAAGGGAGTTAACAGAAAGATATAAGACAGGGAAGTTAACCAGAAAGACATTTGCATGGCTACACTTGGAGATTAGGGAAGAGAAATACTAGAAATGTGAGAAAGAGAGACAAAGGAAGAGAAGAGAAAGAACAGAGAGATAGAGAGAGAAAGAGGAAGATGAACAGAGAGGCAACGTTGAACAGATTATGATGCCAAGGAACGTATAGCGGAAGTCATTAGCAGTAATTATTGTAATGTGAAAAGAAAAAAAGACAAAAATGGACGAACAAATTACTTGCCGCTGAAAGAGACCGAAGCAGCGACCTTCGAATAACGCGTCCGATGTTCTAGAAACTGAGCTAAATCGATGGTCATCCCCCAATCCACTTTATGGGGCTTTATGTGCATTTAAACTTGGGAGTGTTAGTCAGAGCCGCTAGTAGCCATGACGGCGAGTGTAAAACAAACTCTTTCCGCATGTGGGCGTCACTTAGCACGCGCTTTTATTACGAGCTGGCAGCTCACCAATAATTCATCACATACTAAATGTCTAACAAAAAAAGCAAGCCGTTAATTTTTCCTTTTTTTCCTACTTATATACTCGTAGGGTGTTTGAAGAGATGTGTCTGAAATCACAAAAAATCAGAAAAATTTGAGCTAGCTGCCTTCTCAGCTGCTTTTTTTTTGTAGTGGCATAAACCATAAGATGTTTAGAAACGTTATTTGAGACTGTAATTAGGAGAGTTCAATTAATAACAATTCTCGGGGTTCAACGTCGATCCTAAAACCACCACATGATTATGAGAGACTAAGCGGAAGAATCACAGTTGCGCTCTTCCATGTTTGAGTGTCAGTTTCGCCACTGAGTATGGTCTGATTTCATTATATTCCATCTCTCCTGATCCATTTCTCCTGTACGTATACTCCCTGTAAAGTGGAACACATCAGTGTGCTGTTTCCTCCAAGCATTTGTACTGCACGAGATATGCACCACCGAATATCTTCTCTCGATGGCATGGCTATACCTAATTCACTTTCTGTCCCCTACCCCGCCACTTTCTACAAGGACACTTACTATGGTATCATAAAGAGGTCAGGCCAGCTTCATAAATTCCTGTTCCGAATCATGACTCTCATCATGCAGTCCTACCTACTCCTAGTACACAGCTCCTACCTTGCCCGGCCACACTATCCATCTATTCGAAGTAGAACAGACGTGCGTACAACTTCCTCCATGTTCTTAAGATATATTCACATAAGATATATTGCGAATCGGTTCTGCGGTATCCTATATGGCGAAGGGGTTAAAGCAACCACCAGTTTTCAGCACAAAGCCGAGATATTCATGCGGATTTCTCTTAAAGAAAACTTACCCAAAATATTATTCCTGGTCCAGGTCCGTCCTGGTACGGAGACGAATTCGGGGCCAGGACAGACCAGGATGAACTTTTCGGCTTTTAAAAGCCTTTTTTTTTTAGAAATCCGGGTTACTACGGAGTTTTCGAATAGGGGCCCCAAACCCTTTTTCGTGATCTCTCTTTGGGTAAATTAGGAACTAAGAGTTTCCGAATAGGGTGTCGGGCGTTTTGGACACCGTCTCTATTCAAGGTTACTCTATAGTCTTGGCCGAGAGTCGTCATGGGTGCCGTCACTAGAGCCGTCGCGTTTGCCAGACGCAAAGCTCTCGAGGCAGGCTTTGGGGCTCCCGCTAAATTGGAGATATAGCGTCCCCAACACACAACCCAAACCTTAAGTCTCGCGTATGTGCAGCGGGTTCGACGCGATTTTTCTGGGGACCGAAAACGATTGTAGCCCCTATTGAAAAGCTCCCTATAGTATGTCCTCGAGGCTTTGTGCTACAAACAGATGGTTTCCATTTTTCTTTCCTTTCTGCGCAGGGTATGCACAACCAGACGCCATTTTCTGCTGAAATGCATGTACCTAACCGTATATGCATGTACCGCACATGCAGTTTGTGCTACGATTTGAAAATTCACAATTTAATGCGTATAGGTATATATTCTTGGAGTGTCTGTATGATATGTTTGTTTTCGTGAAGAGTTTTCATGTATGATGTCTACCTGAAATGCTTTATTTGCAGTGACAGTTATGTACATGCATGTTTTGATTTTTCTGGTTGCTCTATTATTTTTATACTCGCATCGCATGCAAACATGTACACGCATGCCGAATGCGCATGGGAGTAGGAGCCTCTATCAGGCAATACGGCCTTTAGCTCTTACTCCTCTTTCTGTATCAGAAAGAATAGAATAAACTTCAAACTTCAAACTAACTATATGTTAAGTTTCAACATCCTTACCCTACTCCACTCTCTCTCTCTCCAAGGACACTTACTACAGCGTCACGAAGAAGTCGGGCCGACTTCAGGAGTTTCTGCGCGACATCACGACTCACACCGTCCGTTGCTGCCTTGAGCGGAGGCCAGAGCCCGGGCTGGGTTCAACGTGGGAGACTTCCTGGCGGTTCTCGCCGCAGCGGTGCCCGAGAGCGTCTCCAGCACACTGGAACAGCGCGTTGACGTCGAGAGGAGCGGCGAGTACGCCAGTGGTCAGCTCGTACACGCGTGGGAGCCCAAGATCTTGCCTCAAGTGAAACGCAACGTGACGATTGTCAGAAAATTCGACGTGGACGTTGTCGAAAAATACTTCAAGTACGCCTTCGACTCGAGTGAAGCCTGATAACTTAATAAACAAGAGCCACACCACTTAGTAGTGCGGATTTATTTTCATCCCGGAAACTCGTTCTCGACCACAAGTCTCTTTGAGGTGCATAACATGGAAATGTACTGAAGTGAACTGAAAACCTATTCCTAAACTGCTAAAAAATAATTCGGCAAATCCAACGCACTTTGGGAGTCGAGGTTATGCGAATCATGTGGATGCAAGGTGTATGTGGTTTAATTTTTTTTTAGGGGCGAAGATCTTCTTAGTCTAACCTTGTCATACGTCACGCGTACTCGAGAGAAAAAGAGAGAAGAAAAAAAGAAGGTAGTATCTCCCTAACTGAATGATACACAGCGCTGTCTCATAGAAGTACATACAAACTACAGTTGAGTGAAAATATTCTAGAAGGCGCAGTGCCGCCACTCTACTTGGCAGCGGCGGCGGCAACGAAGTACAAGGCTTCAAGTTTTCTGCATTTCGCCTTTGCAGGCTGAATGGTGATCACCTGGTCAACGCCCAGAGAGTATTATCGCCGGATTTCGTGAAGGTATTTTTCTTCCTGACATGATTGACGTCACCGGACTGCGGGAGCTGACCGCCAGGAGCAACGCGAGATTAATACCGATCGCACATCTCGGGATCTTCACTTGGCAGCGGCGGCGGCGGCAACAAAGCACAGGGCTTCAAGTTTTCTGCATTTCACCTTTGCAGGTTGGAAACGCTTCCCTATAATACGGTTACTGCATTATTAAAAATGATGTTGGCGCCGCTACCCTTGAAAGTGCTTTTGACAGAGTCACTTGCGATAATCATGACCCCTGAAATTGTTATTGAACTGAAGGAGGTCCTGAGCAAACTAAAAGAAATTCGAAATGCCCCCGAAAGAGAATACCGAAAAAAAATTGAGATGTGAAAAGTTCCATCGAATTTCAAAGCAACCGTTTTGATAAAATCATGTCTGAAGTGAGCGAAATGAAGAAGGAAAATGCTGAAATTCGAAAGAAAAACGCTGTGCTATCTCTCGAATGCCAACAGCTGAGAAAGTTTGGGCTAGAAAATGAACAGAAACTTGTTGATTTGATATGTGGGGTTTAACGTTCCAAAACCACCATATGATTATGAGAGACGCCGTAGTGGAGGGCTCCGGAAATTTCGGCCACCTGGGGTTCTTCAACGTGCACCCAAATCTGAGCACACTGGCCTACAACATTTCCGCCTCCATCGAAATGCAGCCACCGCAGCCGGGATTCGAACCCGCGACCTGCGCGTCAGCAGCCGAAACAGAAACTTATCCAGCTGGAACAATATTCTCGTAACAAAAATCTTCAAATCAAGGGTGTCTCGGTTTCACGAAACGAGAACTTACCCAGCATCTTAGAAAACATTGACCAAGTGACCAATGAATCAATTTCTAAGATGGATATTGAAGTATGCCACAGTGTGCTGACTAGGCATGCTGAGCAACAGAACATAATTGTTCAGTTTAACATGAGGTCCAAGCGTTGTACTGTGCTTCAGAAAGCTAGAACGCAATTTTTTATGGCAGACATCGGTTTTACACAGCAGACCCCAGTGTTTGTAAATAAGCACTTGTGCCCTGCCCTGAAAAAGCCTTTGGGCCTGACTATTTCATGAAAAAAAAAAAACGAAAAGGAATGGTGTTTCATTTGGCTGTCCAAGTGAAACACCAGTGACAGAGGGTGTCAAAATATTTGAAAGGAAGTCTATATTGTCGCCAGCAGTGCACATTAGCAATGTGCATGACCTTGATAAATTAAACTAAGCACTACCCGATGAATTCGGTAGCTATCATTGTTTGATCAAAATGGGTGCTGATCATTTCGCTACTTGCGATGCCAGTTCTCGGCGCAGGAAGTAAGACAAGAGCTTGTCTGTTATTCATGTAAATGTTCAATCAGCAAGGAATAAAGAAGAGCATATCCTTGCCCTTTTGGCTACGCTTTGTTTTGGGCCAGATGTATTCATGGTCACAGAGAAGTGGTCGAAAGACAGCAGTGATGTTCCTAAATGTCCTTGCTACACGAGTTTCTTTATGAACCGACTATCCAAAATAGGAGGAGGCGTCATGCTGATGGCTCAAAATGAGATTGACTGTCGCCTAGTTGCTCCTTACTCATGTATGACATGTGATTATGAAATCATGATCGTTCGTTTCTTGAATTTTGTGTTCTCTGTCTTATACCGACGACCAAGGGCAAATGTGCCTAATTTCTTCTTATTACTTGATAACTTTCTGGGATGTATAAATGACAGTCAATGCAAGCTCATTTTAGCAAGTCACTTAAATATAGATTTAGGCAAAGTTTCAGCGCAACAAGAATTATGCAAGTCTATGAAAATTAACGTGTTTGAAATTACTATAACTCTTCCTACACGTATTCATGGATACTCATCCACTTTACTTGATGTATTCATTACTAACATAAAAAGCCATCTTGTGTCTGGTGTAATTACTGCACCAGTTAGTGACCATTTGCCAATAATTTTTCGTGACAAGCATTTGTGCTGTTCCTATAATCAATAGGCAACATGCTAAAAGTGTCAGTGATGTAAGTTGATGAACTCTAGCCACTTTTCTTAACGAACTAATTATGATCGATTGGTCAGATGTTATGTGTGCAAAATGCACTCGTGCAGCTTACGAAATGTTCATAAACAAATTCAAAGGCACCTACGATAAGCCATTTTTTTAAACACTTAAACCGTCGCGTGAATGCAACAAACCATGGATTACAAAAGAATGCCTAAAAGAAATACACGCGATGAATAAGGTTTGTAATGTGTTCTTAAACATCAAAAGTTAAGAAGAATTTACACTTTTTAAGGCAAAAAGAAAAAAAAGTGAATAGTCTTTTTCGCTCTGAAAGAAGGCGGCATTTACATAAACGTTTAGACATAAATACAATGAAAAAACCAGATTCTGCATGGACAAGGCTGAACGAATTGCTTGGCCGCAAAGACAATACAAATACTGATCTTTCAAAGGTATATTCAAACGTTCAAATCATTTCTGGAGCGCCCTTGGCAAACACATTTAATAAATATTTTACCTGTCTCTTAAGTGCTAGCAGCCAAAGCCCACAGTGGCTAGAGTACCTAGGTGCCCCATTTAAAGACAGCGCTTTTTTTGGCTCCAACAAGCACAAAAGAAATCATTTCTGTGCTTATGTCACTAAAAGACAGTAAGAGTTCTGATTCTAATGATTTCCGGATTCTACCGGTGAAAGAAGTTTTGGACATAATCGCGCCAATAATAGAACATCTGTTTTACCTTGTTTTCTCACATGGACATTTCCCAGAGGAATTACAAAAAGCAAGGGTGATTGTTTTACACAAATGTGGTGATGCTAATGGGTTCTCAAATATATAGACCAACATCCCTGCTTTCAGTATGTTCCAAAGGCTTGGAAAAGCTAATTTATTGTAGAATGACTACTTTTATTTGAAAACATTGAATTATAACAGACAAACAATTCGGGTTCGGAAAAGGACTTTCTACAAAGGACGCTCTTTTGTCACAAAAAGAAACTATATTACAATCTTTCGAACAGGAAATGTGTACAATAGGCGTATTTATAGATTATTCAAAGGCTTTTGATAACATTAATGATTCAACCTTGCTGCAAAAGCTAAGTCGTTATGGTTTTCATGGGGTGTTTCTTGAACTACTCACTTCTTACGTAAAACACCACCGACAACAAGTTTGCATAAATCATCACGCCTCAGATTTCAAGGCACTGGGTGCCGGTATTCCGCAGGGCAGCATTGTAGGGTCCCTTTTGTTCTCCCTATATATAAATTACATAATCAGAATTGATAACTCCGCGCAATTCATAACACATCATGATGACACTACTCTGCTCTTTACCACGCGAAATGCTACTGATGCAATTTCCGATGCCAATCGGACCTTATCGATGCTATTATCATAGAGCTCAGACAATTCTCTTGAAATAAATGCTGTTAAAACAAAGGCTGTCTTGTTTACAACCAAAAACTGTAAAATGGAAGCTCAGATTGGTTTATACTATCCAAATTCACCTATAGAAATTGTTCCTTCTGTAAAGAGTCTCGGTGTTTTGTTTGAAGAACACATGTCTTGGAATAAGCACACTGAACTGATCACTGGTAAGATTTCGCGGGTGTGCGGTATCCTCAACAAATTCAAATACTATTTGCCTAACTATATTAAGCTTGTTATTTTAAACAGCCTATTAGCATCGCATATTAGGTACTGCTACTTAGTCTGGGGTGTGACGATGCTGACTAATATTAAGAATCTTCACGTAATTCAGAAAAAAAGCAATTTGTGCCGTCATGAACGCGCCATACAACAGTCACACGGAATCATTTTTTATTGAGCTTAACTTAATTCCACTTCCATCATTATACGAAAAGGCGCTGTCTAAGCGCTATCGCACTGGTGTCGCAAAAAATAACTTTTTACGTAACCTCTCTTGCCAAACAGAAAACAAAAAGCTACGCGTGGCTCGTCTCACTGAAAAATGGGAACTTCCACGCACGCGATCTAACTATGGCAAACAGATGTTATGCTATTTATGGCCATACCATTTGAATAGTACAAATGAGCCTGTATATAGCCTGTCTTAAAGGGGGAAAAGTTGGCCCTGTAACTGCATGCTACACTGCAAATGTCGTCGAAAGACGATAACTTTGCGTTTGAAGAGAGTAAACAAAACCGTTTATTTGATGTTTGTGCAAGAAACTTGGTGAGTGGTATTCTGGAGGCCCTGCGTTAGAGTGCCTCGAGCGTGCAGCGGAGGCGAATGAGCGCATCAAGTCACGTCACACGTGATACATGAGCGCTATTTGGCAGATATCTTGGAAAACGAAGCACGCGTGCCTTGCGCGCTCGTCTCGGAGGTGATAAGGTGTACAACGCAAGGCGACGGGTAGGTGCCACCACCGTGTCCTCTTGGCGAAGCGTTGGAAACACTTGCCTTTTCGTGCAAGCGTTGCATGGTCAGCGCAGCGTGATAAACGCCACGGTCCTTACAATTACTTATGTATGCCTTTTATAGTAAAAAATACACATAAATAATATTCACATGTTGTTATGGTTTCTCAGATATGCGCAATAATTGCCTTTTTAATGACAATGGCACAAATACGGATGCTCACTCTTGAGCAATATTGGTGGGCGCTGCGGACGGGGCCGGCCGTTTGGAGTATCATTTGGCCACTTCGGTGCCGTTTAGGGTACCGTTAAAGGCGGACAGACAGACAGACAGACAGACAGACAGACAGACAGACAGACCAAAATTTTAACGTCGAAGGTCTAGGCTATCATCTTTAAAAAAACAACTTGCGAACATTTTGTTTCGGGGGAGGAGTGGGAAGTTGTTATCGGCTATTCGTATGTGTATGCATGCGAATTTACATAAGTATGCGTCTGTATAAGTGTATATGAGTATGCTTGCCGCTATTTCTATGCGTATTATGACAACACACTTTTTGAATAACGTTACACCGTAGGTCAAGATTCGTTTCTTAGGCAAAATGTATATTTATGTTTGTGAAAATAGCTTCTAGTGGAAGGACGATGTGTAGTGTATTCCTGCTGCTCCGTGTTCTTGTAGTTTTCTGTTAGCGCCAAGTTCAAGGAACCGTGGGCCTCGTCAAGCCATTTTTTTTGCCTTTTAGCTCGCGGCCTTAAACAACTTTCCGAGTTTGATGTTGGAATAAATTTTTTTCTAATTCTCATTACTCACCGATTGGTTTCTGCTCGGGCTGTGCCTTGAGACGGGGAGAACAAGCGCTTCTCTCACTCTCGTGGACAGCCGCAATACGTGGCGGATCGTTGGTGGGGCGGGCACGTTGAAGACGCTTTCGCTCGGCTTCCTTGGCTCGCGTCTCGTCGGTGTTACCCGCGCGCCGTCTGCGTTCTCGAACGCGATCGGATGCATGCACAGATGGGCGGACACACGGACGGATGATTGGTCGGACGCTTCGCTCCAGTCATCATCATTCACTCCGTGGATAAGCTGTGATTTTTTATTTTTTTAGCGAGACGTCGTGATATTTCGCTCAATATAGGCAGAAACCTATACGCACACACATATGTTAAACATCCGGGGAGACTCACTCGCTAAATTCCGAGCCGACCGGTTGTGCCCTCGCGATCTCCGACGACAGCGCAGCTCTGGCCGACTGGGTTGGTCCTACGCCACCTCCTGCCGCCGGTCCCCTACGACGACGACAGCGCAGCTCTGGCCGACTGGATTAGCCCTACGTCATCTCCTGTCACCGACAAGAGCTCTCACGAGTGGTGCCCGTCCTCGGACTCCTGTGACAGTGTTTCATCTTTCCTACCTCTTCTGTCCATCGCTCGCTGTCCTTGTGCATTTCTCTCTTTCTCTGTCTCTCTACCTTTATTCCTATCCTTTTAATCTCTCCTTACCACCATCCCTTATGAGCTACTGTTGAGGTGTCGCAGTCTGATGTAGACAGTTACGGAGCTCACCTTTCTCTTCTTTTCCGTTTTAAGAATCACATAAAATCACATAAACATCCGCATATGTTTCATATTAGCGGTCATTTGTAGTTGCGGAACGATGCCGAAAGCAACACAGATATTAGCAATGCCAGAAGCAGTAAGATGATATTAATTAAGTGCTGGTATTTGCGTTAGGGCCCCGCGAGGACGGTAGCCCTCAACAATGGTACACAAGTCAACCTCAGCGGATGGCACCTGACTACAATTGACGTTAACCCGACAAACGGCTGTATTATAGGAGTACCTATGTAATGTTTGTAAAATTTGATAGCTCGTTATGCAACCAGAATTGACGTTTTGCGAATAGTAGGGTCTATCTGCAAAGTACTTCAGAGGCCTGCCGTGGCTCTGTCGTAGAATACGTGGTTGCCACGCAGAATTCTAGAGTTCGATTCCTGCTGCGACACTGACATTTATTCTTTGCAATCATCTGGTCAATGCTTCCTATGCCAGCTTTTTCTTAATACCCGAGCGTTAAAATTACTCATGTGTGTTCTCGCCGTTCCTGGGTAGATATAAAACGTCTATCACCTGCGGCTACTACTCGCATACCAAAGGCAAATACTTGTCCCCGGATATGTGCCACTGTTTTCTGTTTTTTTTCAAGTGTTTGACGACGTATACGCCACGAGATTGTGACATTCATGTCATGACGAACGCGTCGTATTCATCAGACCGTCTTACTCCCCAAGTTAAGGCAGTGATCATTAGAACACCCAGACTTAGGCAGCTGAATAGATAGATAGATAGATAGATAGATAGATAGATAGATAGATAGATAGATAGATAGATAGATAGATAGATAGATAGATAGATAGATAGATAGATAGATACGCTCAAAGTCGCTGAAGTTTGCTAAGAAATGCTTCGCATTTAAAAGTTATTAGACATTTAGCGCACCTGGTACTCTACTATGGGAGAGCATAAAGCCGTCCCGAGAGCTTCACATGGAGTGTTTAAAGAATGGTTAATGATTTAGAGTACTTAGTACTCTACTGTGGGAGGAGCTGTAAGTCGTCCCGTGGACCTCCTTAACCAGCTGGGAAGTGCTGGCTGTAACAATCAACTGTGTGTAGAAAAAATGGTTGACGTTTTGAGTACATTCGTACTCAAATATGGGAGAGCGGTGAGCTGTCCCTGTGGTTAGAAAAAGGGGTGAACGATTAAGAGCACTTGGTACTCTACTATGGGAGAGCATATAGCCGTCCCGTGGACCTAATTGGATTTTCAAAAAGGTTTATTTCTTCTGATGCAAAGTTTGACAGGCACTTTAAACATACCTGTTAACTGAAAGCCACCGTGCTTTCTCTGCAATGCTAGAGTAACTTTGTCTTCACACCAAACAAGCTTTATGTGCAATCAGGCCGTCCTTTTCTGAAAACGTTCACCTTCAGAATATCTTCATCTCTTTTAATGTAACATCTTCAAAAACGAGCAAATATGATCCTAAAACAGTGCGGTAAAGTTCTGTTAATGTAATTAAAGAGGTGGTGACTGAATATCGAGAGAGATGGATGGATAAAGTATATATATATATATATCTATATATATATATATATATATATATATATATATATATATATATATATATATATATATATATATATATATATATATATTTATCTATCTGCAAAGTACTTCAGAGGCCTGCCGTGGCTCTGTCATAGAATACTTGATTGCCACGCAGAATTCTAGAGTTCGATTCCTGCTGCGACACTGACTATATATGTGTGTATATATATATATATATATATATATATATATATATATATATATATATATATATATATATATATATATATATATATATACATATATATATATATATATATATATATATATATATATATAGAAGGGAGAGAAGTGTATGTATACCTAAGGGCTCGTATTTCCGTGTTTTAACACAATATTAATGAGATATAACAGACAGTAATGCCAAGGAAATGTACAGGGGAAGTTATTAGAACCAATGGAATGTAAATAAGAAGAAAGAAGAAAGAAAAGTGGATGAAAAAATTACCAGCTTTGAGCAGGAATCGAACCTACGACCTTCGAATAACGCGTTCGATGCTCTAACCACTGAGCTATCACAGCAGCCGTCCCTCCATCCACTTTTTGGGGTTTATATGTGAATTTAGAAGTAGGAGTGACAGTCAGCGCCATCTATAAGCCAAACAACGAGTGTGAAAACACTCTTATTCGCATGTTTGGCGTCACGTAGCACGTGAACTTATTATGAGCGGGCAGCTGATTGATTGTCCCTCTTATACAACCTAAACACACCAAGTCTGCCAGTACGAGACCCTCGTTCAATGAAATAAGGGAGAGAAGTGTATACTTAAGGGCTCGTATTTCCGTGTTTTAACACAATATTAATGAGATATAACAGACAGTAATGCCAAGGAAATGTACAGGGGAAGTTATTAGAACCAATGGAATGTAAATAAGAAGAAAGGAGAAAGAAAAGTGGATGAAAAACTTACCAGCTGTGAGCAGGAATCGAACCTACGACCTTCGAATAACGCGTTCGATGCTCTAACCACTGAGCTATCACAGCGGCCGTCCCTCCATCCACTTTTTGGGGTTTATATGTGAATTAGAAGTAGGAGTGACAGTCAGTGCCATCTATTAGCCAAACAACGAGTGTGAAAACACTCTTATTCACAGCTGGTAAGGCATTACTGTTATATATATATATATATATATATATATATATATATATATATATATATATATATATATATATATATATATATATATATATATATATATATATATATATATATATATATATATATATATATATATATATATATATATATATATATATTGTACAGAAGCCGCCGAACACTGAAATGGGTCGAACTCTTATGTGCTTTCTAGTGGGTCTGCCCAAAGAGAACGCCGCTCGCGCGGAGACCCCGTGTTTTGGCCGTTACTGTCGCCATTGTGTAGACTCGCTGTGTGCCGGCTAATAAACGCCATAACAAATTGGTGGAGAGTGCTACGATCCCCTTCGATGCCCTTGGAACTACGCTCACGTACGCTGCAATCTACCATGTCCCACGACGCCTCTCAGCAAACGCCTCCTCCCATGCCACCCCCATGTCCCGGTGTCCCCAGGATCCGCGATCCACCCATCTTCACGGGCGCCGATGGCACTGACGTGGAGGACTGGCTCGCCATTTACGAGCGCGTGAGCGTCCCCAACAAATGGGACGAGGACGGCAAGTTGACAAACTTGGTGTTCTACCTTGCGGGCGTTGCAAGTTTGTGGTACACCAACCACGCGTCCGAGTTTGCAACCTGGTCCGGTTTCAAGACTGCTATCACCAACGTTTTTGGCCGCCCTGCCGTTCGCAAGCTGCAAGCCGAGCAGCGCTTACGCGAACGCACTCAGCAGGCCGGTGAGTCATTCACCAGTTACATTGAAAATGTCCTGGACTTGTGCAAGAAGTCGAACGACAGCATGTCCGAATCAGACAAGATCCGGAACGTCATGAAGGGCATTGACGATGATGCCTTCACGATGCTGCTTGCCAAAAACCCAGGCACAGTAGCTGAGGTCATCACGCTGTGCCAGAGCTACGAGGAGCTCCGCCGGCAGCGTTCGATGACCCGTCGCTCCACATCACGAGATGCAGGGCTTGCAGGCTTGGAAGCGAGCTGTGATCAGGTGGCACTGCTGGCAGATCTCAAGTCCTTCATACGTGAGGAAATCGCGCGGCAGTTCTCTCTCCTGCCCTTTGCCCACCCACCGGCTGCTCAACAATCGGCCCCTACCATTCTTCCACCCATTCGCCGAGCGATTGAGCAGGAAATAGCGGAGGTCATGCCTGCGTACCACCCACAACAACTTCCGGCCCCTGCACCCCCAAGTTACGCCCAAGTGGTCGCAAGGCCGCCTCCAGTCGTTCAAGCGCCTGCACCAGTGACTTACGCCGAAGCTGCCGCACGACCTCCGTCCTTTGCAGCGGGTATGCCGGCTGCATATGTTGGCGCAACCCCTCAGCCTCATTTTCAGCCCACCATGCAGCCTTTCCAGACACCGTTCCGGGCGAGACCCACCCCGGCAAACCGATGGCGCACACCCGACAACCGGCCCATCTGCTTTGCTTGCGGTTACGCTGGTCACGTAGCCCGTTATTGCTCTCGACTACAGCCGGCTCCCACTTCTCCTGTTGCTGGCCACCTTAGCCGTTCGTATAACGAGGAACTGGCGTCTGTGCCACTGTCGTCTCGCCCAGGTCCGTCTGCTCGAAGGTCGCCGTCTCCACGACGTCGGTCTCTGTCCCCCATGCGGCCAAGTTCTTCTGCTCATGAGCGGGAAAACTAGTCGTCGCAGTCCGAGAGGCAAGGACTGCGACGCTATCGCATTGTGAAAGCCCTCAGAGCCGCCCATCTAATGTCATTGACGTGCTTGTGGACGGTGTTCATGCATCTGCTCTTATTGACACTGGAGCTGCGGTATCAGTTATGAGCGAAAACCTTTGCCGCTTGCTTCGAAAAGTGACGACGCCGATTTCTGGACTGTCCCTTCGTACCGCTAGCTCACATCGTATTAATCCTACAGCAGGCTGCACAGCTCGCGTTGTCGTTCAGGACGTTCTGTATGTCACCCAATTCATCATCATTCCTGCATGCTCTCATGACGTCATCTTGGTATGGGATTTTCTCTCCCGCAACGACGCCGTCATTCATTGTGCCGCCGCCGAAATTGAACTCTCGCCCTTCTCGCATTTGACGCCAGAAGACGGTCCCTCGACACTGAACAATATTCTTGTGAAAGACAATACTATAGTGCCTCCAAGCTCGACGATGGGCGTATCGGTCTACTGCACCGGTCTCTCCGACACAATTGCACTTGTTTCGCCATCCTACCGTGCTTCCAGGAGGAAAGGGTTGCTAGTACCTTTCGCGACCGTGCAAATCACCCAAGGCAACGCCGCTATTTTTGTGACCAACCCATCCCCGTACACTGTTACCTTGGTTCAAGGGGAATGTCTCGGCAGAGTGGAAGCAGTCGACGACGCACAAGTCCTGGACGTACCCGAAGACTCGCGTTGTCCCGATTCACGTACCATCAGTGCTGTTTCTACTTCTGACCCATCATCTCCTGATGTATTTGGCCCATTCATTGATGACAACCTTACGTCAGTGCAGCGTTCCCAGCTTCTAGACCTGTTGCAAGAATACCGTTCTTCTTTCGATGTCGGGCGAAGTTCTCTCGGTCGCGCGTCCACTGTTACGCATCGTATTGACACTGGTGCCCATCCACCATTACGGCAACGTCCATACCGCGTGTCGCCTGCTGAACGCCGGCAAATTAACGAGCAGGTTGACGATATGCTCCGACGCGACGTCATTCGGCCCTCGGACAGTCCATGGGCGTCTCCTGTTGTTCTTGTTGCGAAGAAAGATGGTTCTGTGCGGTTCTGTGTGGACTACAGACGGCTCAATAAGATCACTCGCAAGGATGTCTACCCACTGCCGCGCATCGACGACGCAATTGACAGCCTTCACGGAGCCCAATTTTTTTCTTCTCTCGATCTGCGCTCGGGGTACTGGCAAGTACCCCTGGCTGATGACGCTCGACCGAAGACTGCCTTCATCACACCCGACGGCTTGTACGAATTCAACGTCATGCCGTTTGGTCTGTATGCACCTGCGACATTTGAGCGCATGATGGACACCGTACTGCGCAACTTGAAATGGCACACGTGCTTGTGTTACCTTGATGACGTTGTTGTCTTCGCTCCAGATTTCTCCACCCATCTCCAACGTCTAAAAGAAGTTTTCGCACGTGTGAGCAATGCCGGCTTGCAACTAAATCTGAAGAAGTGCCGCTTTTCAGCACGCCAACTCACCATCCTAGGGTACGTCGTGTCCAAGGATGGCATTCTTCCTGACCCAGCCAAGCTTCGGGCCGTGGCCGAATTCCCAAAACCTGCGTCCGTCAAAGAACTGCGTAGTTTCGTGGGCCTGTGCTCATACTTCCGACGCTTTATACGAAACTTCGCCACGATTATATCACCGCTGACGAAGCTCCTCGGAAGTAACAGGCCCCTCAATTCGTGGTCGTCAGAGTGCGACAACGCGTTCTTGAAGCTCCGCCACTTGTGGACGTCTCCTCCCATTCTCCGCCACTATGACCCTACGGCCCCAACAGAAGTGCACACGGACGCCGGTGGTGTAGGCCTCGGCGCTGTCCTGGCGCAGCGCAAACCCGGGTTCCCTGATTATGTTGTGGCATATGCAAGCCGTACGCTCACAAGAGCCGAGACAAACTACACCGTCACGGAAAAAGAGTGCCTGGCAATCGTCTGGGCTCTTACAAAGTTTCGACCTTATTTGTATGGTCGCCCATTCGATGTCGTCACTGACCATCATGCACTATGCTGGCTGTCATCATTGAAGGATCCCTCAGGCCGCCTCGCCCGTTGGGCTCTTCGCTTACAAGACTACGACATCCGCGTCCTCTACCGCAACGGACGCCAGCATGCTGACGCCGACGCCCTCTCGCGCTCCCCTCTGCCTGAAGCTAACGTGCTCTGCTCAGTATCCTCGGTTGTTGTTTCTGCCATTGATGTTGACATCATCGCTACCGAACAGCGAAAGGATAATTGGATCGCCCAACTGATCGACTTGCTCTCTGATCCGTCCGCAACGCCATCCACGCGTGCCTTGCGTCGTCGAGCTCACCATTTCGCCATTCGTGACGGCCTCCTACACCGACGCAATTACGACGCCGATGGCCGGCAGTGGCTACTCGTGATACCCCGCAGTCTGCGGTCGGAGATATGTGAATCCTTCCATTCTGATCCACAGTGCGCGCACTCTGGGGTATTCAAAACCTACCATCGCATTAGACAACGCTCCTTCTGGCGCGGGATGTACCGCTACGTCCAGCAGTTCGTTCGCTCCTGTCTCGCTTGCCAACGCCGCAAACCGTCCGCACACATGTCACCAGCCGGTCTGCAACCGCTACCTTGCCCTGACCGTCCGTTTGGGCGCATAGGTATCGATTTGTACGGACCACTTCCTCTGACGTCCACTGGCAACCGCTGGGCCATCGTCGCCGTAGATCATTTAACGCGATACGCCGAAACCACCGCTCTCCCTGCGGCTACTGCGCGTGATGTTGCGTCCTTCCTACTACATCGATTTATATTGCGCCACGGTCCACCCCAGGAGCTTCTCAGCGATCGAGGCCGTGTCTTCTTGTCAGAAGTCGTCGATGCCATTCTCACTGAGTGCCATTCTGTCCATCGCAAAACTACTGCTTACCACCCGCAGACGAATGGTCTGACCGAACGCTTTAACCGCACCCTCGGCGACATGCTGTCGATGTACGTCGCCGCCAACCACACGAATTGGGATACCATACTGCCCTTCGTCACTTACGCCTACAACACCGCCCCTCAGAGCACGACTGGTTTTTCACCTTTCTTTTTGCTGTACGGAAGGCACCCGTCACACACCATCGACACGATACTCCCGTACACGCCGGATCCATCTGAGTGTACACCTATTTCCGAGACCGCCAGGCTTGCTGAAGAGTGTCGCGAGCTTGCCAAGACTTTTACGACGCATGAGCAAGAGCGGCAGAAGAGTATTCGTGATGGCTCCGCCACTTCTGAGCCCACCTTCCTTCCTGGTTCCCTTGTATGGCTCTTAATCCCGACCTCTGTAGCTGGCCTTTCTTCCAAACTACTCCCGAAATATGAAGGTCCCTACCGTGTGATCGAGCGCACATCTCCGGTCAACTATCTTATCGAGCCAATTGAACAATCTTCGGACATGCGCCGCCGCAGGCGTGACATAGTCAACGTGGAGCGTCTGAAGGCTTACTATGACCCGCTCGTAGTGACAAGTTAGGTCGCCAGGCGGCTCCCTCTTCGACCCCGGGGTAATTGTACAGAAGCCGCCGAACACTGAAGTGGGTCGAACTCTTATGTGCTTTCTAGTGGGTCTGCCCAAAGAGAACGCCGCTCGCGCGGAGACCCCGTGTTTTGGCCGTTACTGTCGCCATTGTGTAGACTCGCTGTGTGACGGCTAATAAACGCCATAACAATATATATATATATATATATATATATATATATATATATATATATGTGTGTGTGTGTGTGTGTGTGTGCGTGTGCGTGTGCGTGTGCGTGTGCGTGTGCGTGTGCGTGTGTGTGTGTGTGTGTGTGTGTGTGTGCAAGCAAATGGTGGTGGAGACCAAGCGAAGAGGCACTGAATAAGCGGTCACGCCGCGCGTAGATTGAGTAGAGGCCATTGCCAGCAAACAGACCGACTACTCGACAATTTGCCGCCATTCGGAATCGTTCCGCTCCATCGACACAGCGGCAGTTTCCATAGGTCGAAAAGAATGAGAAAGAAAAGATGGGGCCCTTGACACGAAAACGGTGGAAGTGTCCATAGCAAGTGTGAACACCGTATGCACGGCTATAGGCTCCGCGGCTAACCATTAAGCCGCGCAACCAATAACGGCTTCCGCCTCTGTTTACACGCGCAATCTGTACAGCGATCATAGTTTGCGCAGTGCGCTACCGGCATGCGCTGATCTCTGCAGGTTTCGTGTGATCTCTCCTATCCTCCTCTTTCTTTCTTCCTTTCTCTCTATCTCTACATCCTTTTTGTTTTGTTTGCCTGTATATCGACTCAATGAAATTAAGAATTTTCTTGGAGGCGTATTTTTCTGGAAATGTGCTATTTCTGATGTCGACCTCTCGCGTTGTCCAGCTTTGCCTAAAGTAGGGAAACACTTGATGGGCACATTCCGCTGGTGGTTGTCGCTTGTTTCCAGTCATACGAAACGTCTCGTCCTACATTGCAAAAGCCACTCGTGATCCGTGGTCAACGGCGTCATGGTCATAGCGCATAGTGCTGTCGTGATGGCAGAATATGCACGTTAAAGAACCCCAGGTGGTCAAAATTTCCGGAGCCCTCCTCTACGGCGTCTCTCATAATCATATCGTGGTTTTGGGACGTTAAACCCCACAAATCAATCGTGATGGCAGAATACTGATTATGATTATGATGATGATGATGATGATGATGATCCTTGACAATCTGGCGCACACCCACAAAGGGGGATCGGCCAACAACCGGGTGGCAAGATCTTAACTAAAAGGCTAATGGTTTTTCAAAGAAAACGTAATTTTGGGCTGAAAAAAAATATAGAAAGAAAAGCCGAAAATAGAAAAAGGAGTATATCTGAGCAGGGAGCGATGCAGGCTATCAGATGCGATTTGAGACAGAAATAATGGTGGGTCTAAAATAATATAGAAAGAGGATGTGTGGTCTGGAACGCGCTTGTTCTTCGTCGTCATCAGCATGTCAGCATGATCGTCATCGTAAGCGGCATTCACGGCGCGACAGATGACAGGCTTCATTCACAAGCTGTTTCGCATCTAAGGTTGGCACTAAGCTGCCGTGGGTTGAAACAGCGAAACTGGGTGATTTAGAAGACTAATCTGGTCGCCTCAAGGTCGTTGCTGGGCTTTAGCCAGGTGATCCTATAGGTTGCTTCTACGTGGACTATTAGTGCAGACAGGTTCTATTTAAACCACACGCAGTCAGAGACACGACACGAATGTCCGTACTCCAGAGGCCAAACCTCCGGCTGATACCGTTCGTTCGCACATCACACAAATCTACGGGCGCGTCATGTAGGCCTTCCATCGATTCGAGGTCTTCGCTAAGCGGCGGTTGCCTTTGCCGTTCCTTAGACGTACGTTCCATGTCTTAGGCTCACCACCGTTGCTTAACAGCCTTTTATTGGGCAAACTGTTGTCTTCGTTTCTAATGAACCAGTGGTGATAGGGGGGGCAGGGAACGTTTATTTAGAAACAGTGTTCTGAGTGAGGCGTGGTATCACCCAAAGGTGGGAGCGTTATTTGCCCAATTACTGTGGCACATACCCGTTTATGATGATCATAGGTGTCTCATAGGCCATTTTTTTTCTTTCTTTCTAGGTCACGCAGATTGCGGCTAGCTTAAAAATCCCTGCTGTTAAAATTTGTCTTGATGTCCCGCTGTGTGGCTACGACGTAAGAGGCAGAAATTTTGACACGGTTTACCATTCTAACTAGCATTTCGAGGCTGCAATCACATTATTATAGCCGAGAATTCCTACTGAAGATAAGGAGCGAAAAAGAAAAGATGTTCACAAATATAAGGCACGCAGTACATGGGACTTTCTGCTTCTTGCAGCAGTTTGTGTGTGAGTGTGTGTGTGTGTGTGTGTGTGTGTGTGTGTGTGTGTGTGTGTGTGTGTGTGTGTGTGTGTGTGTGTGTGTGTGTGTGCGCGTGTGTGTGTGTGTGTGTGTGTGTGTGTGTGTTGCGGTTTATTTTCAGTACAGCTATATGGCAAGGAGGCACGTCATGGTATCTTTCTTTAGAGTAGAGTACTGTCTCGATATACACTATCACTGAGTAAAGTAGAAACATTTACATACAGCATATCATTGAGCCATCGTTAGGAATGTTTAGGAATGTTTTGCAAGCAATAAATAGCACAATCGTATAAACACACGAACAGAACAAAGACGCTGCTTTATGAAGGCTATAAAGTGGTGTAACCGCTCGTCCTACAGCACGAACCAAAAACGAATGAGTGACGAAAAATAAACAAATCAACGCACAGCCAGCTGAGTTACTCAATTGTGCACACCTGCCTCGTACATACGGCCTCATGTCACCTAGGACTTTCTATACGCCTCCTCCTCTTCACTTCAAAGTTGGAATACTGCGTAATTGAGGTTATTCGCATAGAAACCTTCGTTTCCATGCTTCTCCCTTTTTCGATCAACGTTAACGTGAAAGAGTGACAGCAGCATCCTATTGGATGTAGTGACGTAGTGAAGGAAGAACTATAGCACTTTGTCACCGCACACTCGACATGATAGGGAACAAGCGTTGGTTCGAGGCCATCACTGAGAGCTTGGTGCTCTGCCCATTTTCGATGCTGCGACGAACAACGGCCGCTTCCACTGACTTTACGATCGATTTTTTAACTAAGCCGAGGTCATGAAAGCTCTCTGCCCTCACATCTCCTTCAGCTACTGGAAGCTATTTGGAAGGTTCTGCGATACTTCGAAACAAGGGAGTATACAGTCCACCTTGGAACCACCCTCCCACGTTTACGTATGGTTTACGTGCCTTCGTTCCGTAGACAATCTTCACTAAGCCTCGACAAATCAGCGCACAGCATCGCTTGGTCAAAGCTCCTGCTGACCAGTCAAGAGGGAAATCTGGTCTCAGGTTCAAGAGTAGAGAGCGGAGCTCGCAACATGCAAGCCGTGAACTTTTTGGTAAAGCTTAACAGAAGGTGACATCATGCGGAAGGTTGCGATAGGTGGTATGCTTCCTCTGGTTGGTTGTTTCAGTTTCTTAACGAGAGCCATATTTAGTTAGAGTGTTAATCAAACTTTTATCATAGTCAAAAGATGCCGATGACGACAGGACGAAGCTTCGAAGACCCGTATGTTCCCATCTTCACCAGAACGTTAGCGATCGGCTCTGCTTACGCTAGTGTGGGTTCCTACGCTGAAAATCGCTGCTTGAGTGTTCTCATGTACGTCGACACCGGCCCCGACGGTGCCATGGCAATCGCGCTGGCCGCGAATCTACCCAATGCGTGCGTCGAAGCTGTTACCGCCGCCGCAGAGAACGTGAACGCCTCCACTGCTTACAACAACACGCTGGGAGTGCGGAGCGTTTTAAACCGGACGAACGTAAGTTGTTCAGAACTTCTTAACATCGTTTATGGCCTTAGAAAACGAGAAGCAGTGCCAACAACAGGAGAAGATAGAGACGGGCTTTGTCTTTTTATCTGTCTTGTCCTGCTATTCGCAACGTTTTCTTTTACTACGGAGATGTATCTACTGGTCAAAATAAGCCAGTGTCGTTTATGGCGTATGGCACCAGAAGAACCAACGTTATGACAACATGACTTGCAAAATACTATCCATGTTTAGCTGTGGTGGCGACTGTCTTTACACTTCCTTGGCATATTTATTTGTGTAGCAAACTGGAATTCAAAAGTACAAGCTCAACTTGTTCATCCTCTATAGACATACATCGAACTATGGGTTGCTCAAATTTCCTGGGTACATCCCATTTATGGCTGTCTATTTGATTAAGGTACTTACAGTTGGAAGTATTAGCTAGTGCCTTTACTAATCACGACAATAGCACTCTATTTTTTTTACTGTAGCCGTGTCTGAGCACGTACTTGTAGAACCTCGCCACTCTCCAATAAATTCAATACCCTACATAATAGGTGTAATGTTATAATGCCGAAAAATGTAAGGGTGTGAAATAATTTTGCCGGATGTTCAGCGTCTCACGCCGTGATCACGAGGAGCATTAGCTAACAGATGCAAGAGTCAGTTACAAGCCTTTCAAGAAGACAAGTGATCAAGAACATGGCTCGTACATGGACAGTGTCACGTAGTCCAATGCATTCGCAAAACTTAGTCTATTACAGAAAGCACATAAAGCTTTCACAGCCCTATGGGTGATTCCTGTCTGCATGCTTATTGGATGGTCAGTTAATAACCCGACTGTTTTGGTCTCTCTATGTAAAAACAGGAGGACACAGGCAAAATAGGTTATGCCCTCCTAGCAGCTCCAGACACCACATGCAGAGTGGTCAAACATCATAATTAGTGCGGAATGAGGGTTTGTGAAAGCAGCTTCAGGACACAACTGAAAAAGAAGAAATGACGCTTGACGGTGTAGTTCTGGCCGACATTTTTGGCTCCCGTACTCTAGAGACGGAACAAAAATATCTTTACTAGAGATACAAAACAAGAAAACAATGACAAATCGCAGCAGGCGAGAATTCAGATGATGCGCTCGAGCTTTTGGGCAACCTGCAAGCGATGCTCATGGAGTCGCGACAGAAGAAGCGGAAGCAAATGAAAATTACTGGTTGCATTTATTTTAAATGCGTTATTTGTGCTATGAAAATAAGCGTGTTTTGGAGCAAAAGTAGCGTGATATATTTTGACATTAAGGCTCACTGACCAGCTAAATGCACCTAGGCGCCTGTTTCTGGTGTGCCACAGACTGATCAGTTAATTCTGTTCGTTGTTAGAGCTTCATGGAATTAATTTTCGAAACCCCCTTACAAAAACGTGTAGCAGCGCGATAACGAGTCCAAGGGTGGTGGCTTCTTTTGGTTCTGTCCGCGCAGTGTGATGCGATGACCGTTCATCCACGAGCCCGCCCGTCAATTTAATCCCACTTAATTCAAACAATTTCAGAGTCCTTCACTGTACTCATAAATAATTGAGGTCACTGCTTTGTACGTTTTACTTCAAGATACGTGTTCAAGTTTCACTCAACGGCTAAGGAGCAGCCGGTGCCATAATGGTGCGCCAACATATCCTTATATATCATATCAATAAAAAAAAAAGAGGCCAAACTCCCTGTCGTTTATTCTGCCCTAGAGTGTCGATGTAACATGATGAATGTATGAACGAAGCACGTACGTATTTTGGCATTTATTCAAGACATGCACCAACTAGCCCAACAGCAAGTTCTATGAAACATAGTAACGCAGCACACATGCTCGTATTTATCGTCATTTCTCAGTCACCTAGAAATCGCTTGCTCTTCCCTCGACAAATGGCGCCATATATCCAAATGGCCGTGTCATAAGCCCAAGGTAAAAGGAGCTTGATGTGGGCGTGTTAGTGTAGCATACTGCAAGGTTAAACGTTGAGCAAAAAATACGAGGACACAAGTGTTGTAACCTTCCTGTTTTAGTTATACATATATTAAGAAAAGATATATAACTCCTCTTTAAAACATCTTTTACAAATATTTCTTCTCTCCTGGTATTTTCACGCAACGTTTCACTTTCTAGTTAGCCCAAGGTCCCCGACAAATGCTAGATTTGAGCAGCGTGAGCTGCATATTTTCTGCAGCAGCCACGAGATGCTGCGATGTGCCTGCGCTGCCACTCACGATCACGCTGAGGGAAAGCAGTGCGTTTGAAAAAAAATGTTGTCTTCAAATGACACAGTAGTCTCCACCGTTTTTAACTGTACTCCCTGATTATAAAGTTACTATAGTTTGAATTGTAACGCTTCTGCAACAATATGAAGTGGAGTGACAAGATACGAAAAGTTGCTGGCTGAAACTCCGTGCTGCAGCGGTTTGATGATCCAGGAGTTTGTTTCGTGCAGGCAAAGGAAACACTCTGCCAGGAGTAAGGTTCAACTTTTTCACAGACCCCGAAGCTGCTAAGATTTTCCTCGAGAGGGCTATGTGTCCTATCAGCGTTCCTTGCCTCCAGGCTAAAGTGCCATGGGTAAGTGGCGCAACTCCTTCCGCCCCCCCCCCCCCCCTCATCACCTAAAAAAACCGCTTCCCTGCAAAAGGCGTCGAAAGTAGATAGCTTTCTGCCGGAAGAGAGAGAATATAACGTTTATTGGACGTTCTGCATGAAAATATTGGTGGGTGTTGCGTGAGATATGGCGCCATCTGATATATAGCACTGTGAAAAAACTACATTTTTTTAAACAAATAGCGACTGGTATAGGTGACATAAACGTGTTATTTTAGCGAACAGACGTCAGGCTCTGCCCATGCGGCGCTGCAAAAAACGCCGCCACCAGCGCCCTCATCGGCACGCTGGCCATAACAGGGTATACTGCAAAGAGAGCCGTCCGCAAGCGAACGGGCATATAGGCCCTCCTCTTTCGTTGGTGTTGAGGCGCAGTTTTCTGAAGATCAAAGACCTGGCAAGCTTTTTCGTCAATCCAACCTCGCTTCAGAAACGTAGGAAGCTCCTCAAAGTGAACTGCGGGTACAATGCAAAATATGTTTCAGTTATTTCGGCGTTAAGCGGGCATCGCATGACATCGAGTTCAAGGCAGGCACTCCGATGTGCGTTCTGTAACGCCTTAATGCGTTAAATTTGGGCATGCACATGATGCAAAAGCGATGAAGTTCATACGCGAGCAATGTATTTTATGATCAGTGGTACGAAGCTCGCTTTATCCGGAACGAATAGCACCGGCGATTTGCTTCTTTGCAGTTGCATCCTCTATCCATAGAGTTTCCCAAGATTAACTAGGGGGGACTCTGGCGCTGCAATCGTTCAGCGACCATGGTAATGATGGGTAGCACACACACTTGCCTAGTCTTCGTACTTGCGGACAGTGAATCGTACTTGCGGCTTCGTTCATTGCTGTGTTTCGGTTTTGTTTTGAGAGAAAGATTCAACCCTTTTGAACTTCATGACCCGATTTCGAAAGGTAAGTCTAAAAAAATAAAATGGTGAAGCGCAACCACTGAACATTTGCTAATATTTGTTTCGTGAAAAAACAACTTCAAGCCACACGAACACACACGGATTCAGAAGCAGGCCACCGGTACGAATATCAGACTGTGGGTGTGTACTACCCATCATTCCCATGCTCGCTGAATCGCCGTGTGTTGCCGCTCCCATAGACACTGGCGCCAGAGTTCCCTCTGGTGTATATTTGAAAACAATATGCCCTCTATCCATCTCTCGCTTCCTGTGCCTTGAATTGTTTTATTACGAATCCTAGAACGTTCTGTTGATGGTTTTCGTCCGTTTGTATATAATGCAAATGAGATACACGCGTGTCCATTTTCTCGGTGTACAACGAAAGGCGAAACCGAGGCCTCCGAGATCGCTCCGGCAATCGCGGCGGCCACCGGCAAGCAAAACCTGATTGTGGCCGCGGCCCACACTTTGTGATTTACCTGTGTGACACCCGTGTCCGCAGTTGCTAGTTTAGGCGGGCACTTGTGAGCCTTCAAAGCTTATACGTGCGCGATGCTATGTGGTGGTGACCACTTCAGATTATCGGGGGTCGCGTTGTGTGCGATATTCATCGTACGCGTCACCAGTCTATATACTGTTGCACGACGCGCACCGTGGTCAGGGGCTCGGCAGAGCTTCATCTTCAAGGTTACCACAGTTCTCCGTCAAGGCTTCTTAAAACAGTAACAGGAGACCAACATTATCACAGTTTCTCGTGTGTCCAGCTGTGGAGAACGCGAGTAAGTTGCTTACCCAACACGTTCGCAGCGGCCCGTATCCAGCGCTCTCGCCGTTTTGCTTCGCGAAAGCTACAGAAATTGACAAAACTGAAGTATTTTGTATCCGTGTCAATATAGCGTCGACTGGTGTCTTTCTTCATAAAGCGCGGAGCTGTTGAGCCTGCTCTTGTTTTCGGCGTCGTTCAGGCGAGCGATAACCAGCAAGTACTTCATGGCGGTTCGGTGACGCGCCTGAGTAGTGGAGAGAAATTCGTAGCTCTTTTTCTCAGTGTTAAATGCCCAAACACACCTAACTTAACTCAATTGTTGTTTCGCACGAGCTGGTCGCACCTAGTTGTGCAGTGAATTGTGCAAGGGAATCGGGTTTTGCGCCACCCGAAACTGCTCAAACAGGTGACGCTACGTGTCCAAAAAAAAAAAACCCAAAGTCTGACGTCTATCATAGGAAGCACCTACTTTTTGTTCAAAGCGTGGCAATGTGAGCGCAGCGAAATAAAAACTGTGTTCTTCATATTTACGCATCTATGCATTTTTTTAAAATATACACACTACCCAACACTTACGTATTGATTTTGCACCTCAAATATGCGCAATATTCACTGTTTGATTCACAATGGTCACAATTAGTATGAACGCAGCCACCAGATCGAGATGGGCAAGCAGAGGGTTAAACTTTCGCCGGGTGGTTAATCATTAGATCGGCAGACCAACAGAAAGACAGACAGACCAAGATTGTTGGATGGAAGTATCCCAAGAAAGCCTATAGTCCTAAAAACTATTTCACTCCGACAGTACACTCTGTTTCATGCATATTATGCCCACAAGTTCTGCGGTAAATCTGCCAGATGTAGAAGATGTTGCGTAAGGAGAGCATTTTCTGTAATCTGAAATTGGAAGAGCAATTTGTGTACGCTTGTCTCAAGAAGAAAACTTTGGCACTTCAATATTAGCAGACTTTAGCTTTATTTCGGTGAATTATTTAAATTGTGAGAGCACATTCACGGGGCCGCCACGCTTGCACTATATGTATACATTCTCTGCGAAAGGAGCAAATAAAATAGTATGGAAACCCCTACTTTCCCGACTTGAACAGTGTAATGATAGTCATCTTGGCAAGAATTAAAAAAAAACTGTCGAGAACAGGTATCATGGCTTTACAGGCATTCCTTATTCGAATACAATTCATCACTTCAAGGTTCAAGTAGACATTTACATTGTTTGAGTTGCAATGCAAACGTAATGTGCAGTCACGTACCTACTCGTGCAGGACACGTACTGCAGTGTCGCCAGCAAGAACGGTCGACTCCGGGAGTTCCTGCGGAACGTGACTGTCGACAGCTACCCGTACTGCACCGGTGGAGAATACGGCCGTGGAGGTGCCCTCTATGTCGGTGACTTCCTCGCACTTCTGGCCGCAGTTGTTCCCGAGAGCGTCTCAAAGACCCTCGTGCACCGCGTAGACACAGAGTTGGCCGGCGTCTACACCAGGGGTCAACTGGTCCATGCCTGGGCATACCGGATGCTTCCGCACGTGAAGCGAAACGTCACCATCGTTGAGCGTTTAGATGTTGGTGTCGTCGCAAAGTACTTTAGAGACGCACTTAACCCGCCCGAACGAAGATATTTACCCATATTGTCAAACAGAGAGTGACGGTCTATCTTATGAGGTTAGGCTAACCCTGTGTGTTGAGGTCTCGCCTTCAAAAGAGGTGACACCGCGAAGCAACATTCTAGAGGAGCAACGCCGGAAGCGCAGGACTACATTACCACTTCACAACCAACTGAACAAGCAATGAGCGCCGGATTGACGTTGCTTACAGTCTAACTGATATCCTTATTTACATAAACTATAGGCAATATGTCCAGACAGATACATGGACGCATGTCTCTATACGGAGGCACTAGGTACATACGTCGCCTATACCACATTTGACCCGTAAAAATAGACAGATTGACCGCTATAGTCCGTCGAAATATATCTATAGGGTTACGAGGAATTATGTCCCTGTTGCGGAGGCATTCCAGCACTATACCGCAAGTAGCGTGTAACGGAGAGAGCACAGGTACTCGGCTGCTGACCCGCAGGTCGCGGGTTCAAATCCCGGCTGCGGCGGCTGCATTTCCGATGGAGGCGGAAATGTTGTAGGCCCGTGTGCTCAGATTTGGGTGCACGTTAAAGAACCCCAGGTGGTCGAAATTTCCGGAGTGAGCCCTCCACTACGGCGTCTCTCATAATCATATGGTGGTTTTGGGACGTTAAACCCCACATATCAAATCAACGGAGAGAGCACTCTAGAGGTCGACTCTGGGCACACATGTCAAACATGAGTGGCAGGGGCAGGCGCGACTTGCATATCTGTCTCTGAGAAGCCAGCAGGCGACACCGGGCTAGGCCTTGCGAGCCACTGTGGCGCAGCGGGGCCGGCCTGGTCGCGTTAATCTACCTGCTGTTTTGTTTTATTATAGTTTATTGTCTCTTTTTTCTGTGCCGTGACATGCCTTGATAATGCCGTGCGTCCTTTGGTTATCTCACTGGCCTTGGACGTGACGCGGTTTGGCTATCTCGTCCAGCAATGTGAGCGGATAGCGGACACTCATCAAAAGTGACGAGAAAAGTTATCTTATGGAAGAGATTATTTATGCTCGCGCACCCACGCTCAGAACAAGCACACATACCCCCATATTCACAAACGCCCCTTGACTCGACTTTCATCCTTCACTTGACCAAGCTGAGCATTGCGCCGCTGCTTGGCTGTAAATGACGCTGCGATACCCGAGAATAGCACCAAATTATCACTGATACGCAGTGACTCTTCCTGCCTAGAGATGGCGCTCCCATCGGCTTTCTCAAATGAAGGTGGATCGTTGAGTGAAGGGCCGTTCTAGAATACGGGGGATAGCATTGACCTCAGCTATCATCTCAGCGCGTTCGGCCATTTTCAGGCCTGCTCACCACCACCGTGACGTCACTTCTTTTGACCGAGCGAGAGCACGTACGGGCGGCTGTGAATTCATTACCACCATCGCCTCCTGTTAAATGATAAATCGTTCGCGGTGAGTTTTACAGGCTTAACAGCTTTATTCTGCCTTTCGCATAGAAAAAAAGGTGCTGGTTTAACTTAAACCAGCGCCACTGAGTGGTGAATTGCGCTTGAAAGCGCGTGGTGATTTATTTGAGAGACATTTCTTCCGCACAAAAGTCAGAAATATTGTGCGCTGTCGCACGTGCGGTCGATCTATAAGAGCGAAATTTGATGGCCCAACACGGTGACGAAATACATTAAATTCCCGGCTGTGGCGGCTGCATTTCCGATGGAGGCGGAAATGTTGTAGGCCCGTGTACTCAGATTTGGGTGCACGTTAAAGAACCCCAGGTGGTCAAAATTTCCGGAGCCCTCCACTACGGCGTCTCTCATAATCAAATGGTGGTTTTGGGACGTTAAACCCCACAAATCAAATCAAATACATTAAATTTGCAAGGTTTCTGCAGATTCAATTGAACTTTTTCGAACATCTGTCTTCATAGACAGGTAATTATTGAGGAGAGTCTGTGCTCCTGCCACAAGTATAACATTCAGCACAATATCAGGGTGACGACCATCGCAAGGGAAAATAATCTTTCGTTTCGCAAAAATATTTTGTGACTGATCCAAGGATTGGCATTTCCTCTTTTGCTCGTTCCCCCCTCGCACTAATGCGTAGTCGCTCGTATGACTTAGGGCCTGCGGAAAATGTTAGTACTGGGTCTAGACCTCCAGATTAAACCATGTAGCCCCCGTGGGCGCATACACTGCAGTGCCAGTTCTTGCATCGGTATACTTGGTGGTGGTTATTAAATATTCTAGTCTTAAAGTAGAGCTCATACGCCTGAAAACAATTTAAGAAAGCGCTTTACCGTATGCGTCTACAGGCATATGCATTTCACGGAAACATATTAGGCTAAGATGTTGGCGATTGATTGATTGATTGATTTGTGTGGTTTAACGTCCCAAAACTACCATATGATTATGAGAGACGCCGTAGTGGAGGGCTCCGGAAATTTTGACCACCTGGGGTTCTTTAACGTGCACCCAAATCTGAGTACACGGGCCTATGACATTTCCGCCTCCATCGGAAATGCAGCCGCCGCAGCCGGGATTTGAACCCACGACCTGCGGGTCAGCAGCCGAGTACCTTAGCCACTAGACCACCGCGGCGGGGCTAAGATGTTGGCGAGACTGGCGCAAAATATGCTGCAATTGAATGGTTGGAACACCGGCGGGAAAATACTATGCACAAAAACGATGCACTAAGCAATGTAACAGTATTCCTTCCTTTTTTTCCCAATTAAGTGAACGGAGATAATACAAGAAGTCCGCGGTGCTATAATCACCGATAGCGAAACGTTTACAAGCCCCGAGGGAAAACGCATCTTCTGAAAATGTACTACCTCGCGCGTTTATTATTTTAATGCCCCAGGGCTTACCTTAACAAGTCAGAAGCACACGCGATGCCTTCATTTTAGAGCGCGAACGGAACATGTTGGAGATGATGCCACTGGAACGACTTGGAAATATATAGTACGGACACACGTACCTTCGGGTTACGAAGAAAACGGTCGTCTATGTCGGTTCGACGAACGACACGAGCCCATTTCGTTCATCGGTTGACCTTAGGAAACAAGAGCACCCGAAACTTTGGCCCATCAGACACAACAATTTGCCACTCAGTATCGCCTAACCGGTGGGATGTGCAGTCACACATCCAACATGGCGAATACCCAGTGCACAAAGCGCATCACATGTCCACACTTAACACGGACACAGCAAAAAAAAAAAGCGGTCTTCTCGAATCACCAACGAGCACACCAGCAAGACACAAAAACTTTCGTCAAGCTTGGCAATCGATGTCTGTCGAGCGACGAGAGCAAGCGTATATGCACGTTTGTGCAGCGAAACACGACGGTTTAAACAGAAAGACGTTAAAGCCCATGGCAGAAACAGTGAGCAGGCCTAATTAGTCCGGCAGTAGGTACTGCGGACTTGGTTACGTGATAACTGACCACAGCAAACATGCGATAAAGACAGGCCGGGCATTATCGCGGTCATCCGTTCCATATGATCAGCAGCCTCTCACCAGATATGGCTGTCCCCTGCAAGTGATGAAAATTCCGGTCTATGTGCTTGCGATAAGAACCTGTATGAGAAAATCAGAATGTGCATGCGCGTGTGTTTGTGAATCTCGATCAGTAGGCTATGTATAAACAGTTGATCGATTGATTGATATGTGGTGCTTAACGTCCCAAAACCACCCTATGATTATGAGAAACGCCGTAGCAGAGGGCTCCGGGAATTTCGACCACGTGGGGTTCTTTAACGTGCACCCAAATCTGAGCACACATGCGTACAACCTTTCCGCCTCCATAGGAAATGCAGCCGCCGCAGCCGGGATGCGATCCCGCGACCTGCGGGGCAGCAGCCGAGTACCTTAGCCACTAGACCACCGCGGCGGGGCTTTGTACAAACTGTAGCGAAGACCAGAGGTTTTTTTTCTTTTTTTTTACTATGCGCCACTTGCCAGCTTGGCCTCACGCTCTAAGATTAGTTGAGAGGCAACAGAAACAATTGAGTGGACTGCGAAATTGGTGCGACAGATGCAAGCAGGGCAGTGCCGCCCTTGAGGTCACAACAAAAAAGCGACATACTCTGCTGCCAGTTTTATTGCACGTAGGCTCCTAGGTCGGCAGACTTTAATGGGCCTCCAAATTACAGGTGATATTTTGTCGCTCATTAACGCTGGCGTGCGTCAAATGTTCAACACCCGTATCGGGGTTGACGTGCACCTAAATCTAAATACGCGGGATTCAGGCATTTTAGCCTCCATCGAAAATATAACCACCGCGACCATTCAGCCATTTAAAGAAGTGGTATAATGGCTGAATGTAAAGTGCTCAAGTAGTGGGAAAAATTGAATCGACTCAGAAAATATAGAATACGCAATCTACTTGCATCAATTACTTCTACTTAATCTTCTACTTCTACGTAATCTACTTGCATCAATAATCTACTTGCATCAATTAAGTGATCTTACTAAACTATTTTTTGCTGAATGAACATAAACGAGAATAATTTTTCTTTCTCCTCTTCTTATACGTCAGCAGAGCTAAGTAAATCACATCTATTGCGCTGTTATAAGCCTTATGATATGCACTGCTTGAGTTTGAACAACATTCTCTATGACTTAAACTTATTATTGATCACTTGCCTACCACCGCTAGTCTTTTTATTCTCTCGTCACGCATCGGTAAACTTGCATCGTAGACCACCGATTTCCCAAGCAAACCACGTGGTCCATCATGATTTTGGTTGAAATTCATAAAAGTGGTTTAACAATCATCATCACAAACAACAAGAATCCACGCACGCACGCGCAAGCGCGTTCACGTGTCTCGCAGAAAGACACAGAAGAAGGCTACCATCCTCGACTTTGGCTACGTTTCCTCTACGGCCTGCTCGAAGCACTGAAATCCCTGGTATTGTCCCGTTACCGCCGACACTTGGTGGATGACGTCTAGTCCAGGCTTCAAGATGGCGCAGACCACCAAGCCCAGCCGCTCCTTGTTCACCACTTACTCAGACAGCAGCTCTGATTCCGGCAGCTCAGATTCGTCGGACTTGACTAGCTCTACGGCCCCTGCGAAAGACACCACTGTGATAGCCGGTGGTATTGTCAAGCGCAAGACCTCTCGCTCCAAGTCCCTGAAGTCGCCGAACCTCCCGGAACAATCAAGGACGATCGAAGACCTGCTGCACTTTACGCGAGTCTCGAGCTCAGCCATCATCCCCACCGACTATCCCATCCTGGTCGCGCCACCCGATGACATGCGACGTCTCATGGGCGTACCCCGACGACGTCGCTTGACGGCCGTCGAGGCTCGACGCCACATGCGCAACGAGCTGAGACGTCTGCGCGCCAGCGTCTCTCAGACGTGGTTCCTCTGCCTCCTGGTTCTGGCCGCTCTGTCCGTTCCCGCGGGCCTCGTCATCGCGCCATTCATCCCGTTTGGGGACTCGAGGTCGACCACGGCGTCCTACCCTGGTGGCTGGACGCTGCCGTTTACGGGCGACCCGTGGGCCAACGTGTCGCGCGATTGCCTGCGCCCAGTGAGGCTTAACGATGACATCAGGCAGCTCAACATTCACAATATCCCCGTGCGCGCCGTCTCGACGCACAGGGGCGATCTGATCTGCGTGTTCAACAACTCGCGCTTCCGCAAGGCCCAGCGGTACGACTTCGTGCCGGAGATCATGCCGCTGTCGCTGTGCAACAGCCTCCTCTACTGGTCGGTGGCCGTCGTCGACGGCGTCGTGCGCAACCGGGTACCCGAGTTCGACGTCCACTACGGCGTCTACAGGCTTCCCGAGCTCGTGCGGCGATTGGCCACGGGCGGTTCCCTGCCCCCGCTGCTCATCGGCGTGGGTGGACATCGAGAGGACAGTGCGCACTTGTCCAGGGTGGGTCGCGATTCGGTCGTGCAGAGCAAGTTCGGCGCGAGCCTGCTGCGTTTCAGCGACAAGCACGGCATCGGGGGCGCCGTGATTGATTGGAAGGTATTCACTCAACCCCTTCGAGCATTCGCATCTTGAAGTCAATATCATATAGCATGACATCGGATATTCCAGAGACTTTACAGAACCCATGTCACCGTATTGCGACGCCGGCTTCAGAGATGAAACAAAAAAATTCAACTGAATATATTTCGTTTAGCTGTTGGTGTGAGGACATGTAAGCAATTACATTCATTGAAACACGGTGACTTTTTTTCTCTACTTGTTCCTCACGACATTAATTTTAATCCGTAACACAAAGAAACGCTTCGTAGATATTGTAGTGGAACAAAGAGCGACAAAATGTTGCAGTGCATTATTTTGTTTGTGTAATGATGTAGTGTATGAACAGCCTAAATTACGGGAAATAAATAAGAAGTGTGACAGGACTGTGCAACAGATTACAAACTTCATAATCAGTCACAACGCACTTTTACAAGCGCCACGCCGATGCCGAAAGCCCCACCGGCGCTGGTGTCAACCTTCTGTGAAGCTTTTCTTGATTCTCCAATATTCACGTCACTAGAGGTAGAAAAGCTCTTACATCACTCGTGGGCTCTCTTTTTCATGAAAGACGTAGTTTTTGAGCGATTGGCACGTACGAGATGCTACTTCGGTAGCCTTCATTTCTGCGAGTTGAATCCTTTTAGCCTCTTATCCACATTGTAGATTTGCTCACAATGCTGTAAATCCCGTGCATTAATTAGCTTAAGCTGTCGCATAATAACCCATAAACGAATTTCCAATTCCAACACTTTCAACGTCTCTCGGCCAAGTTGTGGTCGGGCTCAAATGCTCGATGCAGTCGGGAACGAACGAAGCAGTTAGAGTATTTATTTGTTCTGTTCCTATAAATAATTGTTTATGTTTTACGCCTAAAAACGCGACATGATTGAGAGATAATGGAGGACACTGAAAATTTCGATCACATGGGGCTCTTTAACGAGAACCGAAACTAAGCCCACGGGCCTTTAAGCATTTAAGCTCCATTCGAGTGCGGACACCACGGTTGGGATTCTATCCCGCAACCTTCGGGTCAGCAGTAAAGCATCGCTACTAGACCAAACGAAACCGGTGTTCTATTCTTTATCGACAATCTCCAAAATTCACACTGACATGATGGGGAAGAGGGAACGAAGATTAGCCTGGCCCAAGTTTGCACTGTTATTAGCAGGTTATAGTTGCAACTCGCATACAGCTGAGTGGCACAATACATTTATACCAAATGTCGCGCGTTCGAGACCGAGTGAAGCTTGAACCGTCGACACAGGACCTCACCGGCGCGTGCGGCTATCCCGAAGACATCGTATACCTCGCCCGAGTGATCGCTGCCGTAAAGAGAATAAGCGAGCTCAACTCGGTCGACTACGCGGTCGGCCTCATCATTCCGGCAGAGCCGAGGTTGGCGCGAGTGGTCACTCGAGCCGTGACGCCACTGAGCACCAGCTTCATCATCTACGAGACGCACAGGATCCACCTCGACGACGTGGTCACCATGTGCGAATCGGCCACGACCGAAGCGGTCGCCCTGCTCGCCGACATGGCAAGTGTCGCGGCGGCGGCAACGCGCACGACCGCCACGGTACCAAGGCTGTGCGCCACGTTCACGGCCGGTTTGCCGACGTCCCGAGCCTATGAAGTCACGCCGCCCGCCATCGTCCCGCACTCTGTGGCCCAGGGAAACATCAGCATGACGCCCGGCATTCTCGCCCTGTACGAGTTCTGCGCGCTTACGGCAGTCAGCCCGGTAAGAACTCCCTCCTGGGATAGGGATTGTTTGCTCCGACGTCATCGCAAATGCCGCCATCGTGGGCCTAGTCGCACGCTCACGAGGGCGGCATTTGCGATGACTCCTTATTGCCAGTTTTTTGCACTATTGGCGAATAAAGAGCGAGATGTATTGCGCATAAGATGAATTGGTCATTTTGACTAGTCACGGCGTGCTTCCTTAACCTCAATGTGCTGCTTATTAGTACAAGTTGACCACTTCAGTGAAGACACTGCGATGTTCAACGGCTCAGTCCTTGTGCCATGTTTCAAGATGAACGTCCAGAGTATTTTTTTAGCTGGATATGAATACAAAAATAAACAAATAGCGCATGCGCATTGACAGTACGGCTTTGTTTTATATATTTGAAAACAGAATATTCCAAGTACCCATGGAATGGATGCACTAAAGCAGCTTATTGCCACCCGACACCCCACACACACACAAATCACAGCATATCGATGGAGTGAATGATGATGAGTGGGGCGAAGCATCCATCAGCCCGTCCGGCCTTCCGTCCGTCCACGCGACCATCCATGCGTCCATCCGTCCGTCCGTCCGTGCATCCATCCATATCTCCGTCCGCCTCTTTGTCTATCTGTCCGCCCGTCCGTCCGTGCGTCCATCTAATGAACACTCCAAGTACCGCCATCTCGTATATCTCCTGGGGCACGTACCCGCTCCACGCGTCCATCCATCCGTCCGTCCATCTGCTGGTCTGTCTGTCCGTCCTACCGTCCGCCCATGCGTCCATCTATGCGTCCATATAGTGAACACTCCAAGTACCACCATCTTCCATCTCGCACCCCGGTAGCTACGTACCACAACAACGGAGGATGGACAGACCCCCGCCTTGAAGTGTTCCTCCAACACTTTTTGAGCATGGTCAGAAAACGCTGCTGATCGGTGGTAGAGGCTGCCGACAACATGCAAGCCAAATATTATAGCACATCACGCGTCCTGGAATTCACAATAAATTATCAGAAGCAGCTGAAAATTGCTTTCTCTTCTCTCGACAAATAACGGAATAAGCCCAGTATTCACTCGAAGTAAGCCCATCTATCAGTAATTGGCTGATTTGAACATGGCACGCACGATCGTTACAGATTTCGCCGTGGGAGGCCGCTAATTCTCCACAGGTGTGCGGGCAATCGCATTGAGAAACGCGCGCATTACAAGAAAACAAAAGAAAAATATTCTCAAGGTCAGGAGGCGCGCATGGCGTTTTTTGTTTGCCCCTCCCATCCTTCCCTGCTTAGCTTCCAGCGCTTTCGTCAGAACAAGAGAAGAGAGAAAGCGATTGCAGAAGAATGGCTATTTGGGCTAGTTGGTTTGAATTCATGGTAATAAGGGCTGCAGCGCGAGCACGAATGTGCTAGAAGAAACAGACGAAAGGCGAGGCACGGAAAGCAAATTTGAAACCGCACCATCGTATTCTCCGTCTACAGCACCCTCTGCAGTAGATATACAGAGTGTAAGTGAAGACAAAGCTGCATATACAATAGATTCCGGTGACATGGATTTGGACCCTAGGTCCCTGAAGAGATCTAGATCCCCTGTGTCAAAGAAAACTAACTCACCGAAACAAACAAAGAACAAAAAGTATCTGAAAGAAAAGGAGAGCCTTTCAAAGAGGGATTTCTTGAAAGAAAGCATTCTAGAGAAAGCTATAGCGGAAGCAGCTCTTTCGAAACCATAGGGTCGCTTAAGATTCTCCATTGGAATTGCCGATCAATCCATTCTGCATCTACGGATTTGGTATACTTGACTTCTAAATTCGCTCCTGATATTATAGCATTACAAGAGACATGGCTATCTGTACATAATTTGTTCCATTTAAATAACTTCCAATCTTTTCGATTAGACCGTCCATCGAGAGGTGGGGGTCTAGCTCTCTTTATTAGTAATAGAATTAGTATGAAAGTCAAATGCTCATACAAACATATGTCGCCAGAATGCGAAATTTTGGCAGTAGACATTACACTGCCCAACTGCACTCCTTTCACTTTAGTTAATATGTATTTTCCGGATGGAGTTCAAGACACACGAAGTTTGGATCTAGCTACAAAATCGTGGTGCAAAGACAAAGTTTTAGTTGGAGACTTTAATTCCCAACACACGAGTTGGGGTTTTAGAACTGATCTTAGTGGGAAACGCTTGTGGGAGTGGACAATGGCCAATGACCTGACGTGCCTCAACGTCAGAACCCCCACATTTATTCGTAATCACTCCAGGTCGGCCTTAGATTTAAGTTTTGTCAGTTCAGCCATTAGTACTTCTTCTTGGAAAGCGCTGGACTGTGGCACCAACAGTGACCACTTACCGATAAGTTTTGAAATTTCTTGTCCGATAATTCAATCTTGTTCAAATGTAAGAGTATTTGTAAATTACACTAAATTTAGGAATGACCTGAAGTCAGCACTGGCTTTTCACTCGGAAGAGAGCGATGATAAAAAAGCACTGAAAGTAAACGCAGTCATTAAACGATCCTACAAAAGAGCCGAATTTACTGTTGAATCCACAAAAAGAGTATATAGCCGTTGGTGGAATGATGAATGTACAAGAGAGCACCGACGACGTCAGGCAGCTTGGAAGCAGCTCTTACATAATCAATCCCCACAAAACTGGGCCGATTATAAATTCATTGCTGCGGGCTTTAAAAGAACGGTAGCTCAGGCTAAACAAGATTATGACAGAAGACATTATGAATACCTGTCGAAGCCTAAACATATGAAAGCACTGTTCCGATATATGAGAGCTCGGAAAATCTTGCCATCACCAGTTAATGTAGCTTGTGATAATCTGTCGGCACAAGAAATGACCACTACCTTAGAGGCTATCGGTAAAGGTCTGGAAAGCAGATTCACTTCAGTAGTGCCAAACAACTGGCACAAGTCTACGACAAAGTCTGACTTTGAAGAAGTGACACAGATTGAAGTATCCAACGTGATTAAACATTTACCCTGTGCATCTCCTGGCCCAGATGGAATCACAGTACCCATGATTAAAATTCTGTTCAATTTATCGCCTCGAGACGTCGCCAATGTTATTAACTACTCCTTAAAAAACTCATGGGTGCCGCAGGATTGGAGGATAGCAAAGGTGATTCCTATACTAAAAAAGCCGGGTGGAGGATTAACAGTCGATAATATCAGACCAATTTCTTTAACATCTAACATGGTCAAACTAGTAGAGAGGGTCCTACATAGCCGAGTAAGTATCTGGATGGCAGACAATTTAGTAATAAAACCGAACCAAATCGGCTTTCGTAGTGATTTCTCAATTTGGTGTGCCCATGCTGATTTAGAGAGCCGAATACAGCTTGCGCGTAAAAGAAGGCAATACGCTGCTTTAGTAACGCTTGACATAGCCAAGGCGTATAACAGTGTGGAGCACTTCATATTGTTAAATACGCTAGAGAGATTGAACTTCCCACAATATTTTATTAAGTGGGTGGCAGAATTCTTAAAATCAAGAGAATTCTACTGCGTCAAGGATGGATGTTCCTCATCTAGATTTAAACAAACACGCGGAGTTCCCCAAGGAGCAGTCTTATCTCCAATATTATTTAATGCTTTAATGAGCACAATTCCAACAGATCAAGAAGTTACTGTCTACATTTATGCTGATGACATCGTACTCTTTGCTGCTGACTGTGGTATTTACTCATTACAACTTAAATTACAAAGATATAATAACATGTTGGAAATTTGGTTGCAGTCGATTTCGTTATCGTTAAATGTCAACAAAAGCGCGCTCATGGCGTTTCCGCTTGCAGAACCAATTTCAATTTGAATTCTATATAAACAGGAACCCATCCAGCAAGTAGACTCTATAAAATATTTGGGAATTATTTATAATGACAAACTTAACTGGAGTCCACACATAGAGTATATAACTACCAAAGCACAGCGGGCTTCAGGCTTACTACACAAGCTAAGTAACCGGAAATATGGGTTACGGAGGCACACCTTGATAACGTTGTACAAGATGTACATGCGCCCCATCATGGAATTCGGCTGCATAATATTCTCGGGTGGCCCTGCTTATAAAACGAAACCTCTAGTTGTCTTGGAGCGAGAAGCACTGCGAATGTGTCTGGGACTCCCTAGATTTGTGGCTATCAACGTACTGTACCAGGAAGCGCGCCTGCCTACACTGCTTTGTCGATTTCGAATTTTGACCGTACAAGCATTTTTAAAATTTTATAGCTTACCGGCAAGAAGATCTCAATATGCTTTTATCGCAAACCCAGACGCCTTCTTTCTTGCTCATTGGCCACGGTTTCACACACCTCAGATAATGTTTGTACAAAAAAAATTTACAAAGTATAAATGTGAACATTAGAAATGTAATTGAGACTAATGACTCGAATTGTCATGTTATTATTGAGTATGATGATATATTCCCGCAAAACGCCAAATTACAATCCCTCAAATTTTTAAATAGCATATTATTAGATTACTTGGAGCATGCAAAAACTAAAAATATAATAGCCACAGATGCTTCCATAAATAATCAAAAGGCAGGTGTAGGCATTGCCTCTGATTTGCTTGACTGGTCCTTTTCAGTGAGACTGCCTGATTTTACTCCAGTTTTTGAAGCGGAGCTCTTGGCGATTATTTTAGCTCTTCGAAAACTTCCATCAAATCAAAACAATGCAGTAATAATGACGGATTCTCTTTCAGTTTGTGCAGCTCTGACAGCTTCAGAGAACTCTCGAATTCTAAGCACATTCAAAACATTAGTACCGCCGCAGTTGAGACTCCTGAGATTACTATGGGTTCCGGGTCACTGTGGATTAAGATTAAATGAATTGGCCGATTCCTTAGCACGAGCCGCACTTGATGAGCCAGTTTTGTCCATACTGCCAGATGTAGAATATATCACGGCTATAAGATATCGAAAATCAGCAATCTCCACTGATACGATAGAAAAAGTAATTACATGGACAGACTATAACCACCTCATGTTTCCATGGCAACCCCACTGGAGTCAGTCCAGAAAGATCGAAGTCTTAATCACTAAATTTCGATGTCGTGTCCCCCCCCTAAACCTATATCTACACAGAGCTGGTCAGACAACATCACCCCTCTGCGCATTCTGCGGAGAAATGGAATCACTAGATCATTATTTTTTGTATTGTCGCCGCTACGAGATACTTAGAAAAAGGTTACTAGTTATGCCATTTCGGAAAATAGGCCTTACATTGACGGCGGAAACGGCGCTAAGCTTTGGCGCCTCAGCTTTGGGACATTGCCACAGAGATGCTTTCAATGCCGTTTGCGATTATATTCAGGCAACCAAGCGTATACCTTTGTGATCTTCATTCAAAAAAAAAATATTTATTACTCCCAAGGGCAGAGTGAATGTAAACGCAGCTAAGTGGTAAACATAACACCTCAAATCTCAAAATTGCTCAACTTGATTTTTTTTCGTTTGCTCTTTTTATGCTGTTTTTATTTTTACATTAGTCTTATTATAATACCAATTCATTACACATAGTTAAAATGATTACAGAAAAACTGCACTACACTTTCTTGGCCAATCCCCCTGAGTGGGTATGAGCCAACCTCCCAGGGAAACAAACAAACAAACAAACAAACGGAAAGCAAAGAGGACAACACGATTGTGATTGCGATGTGATTGCAGCGTGTGACAATTCTTTGTAACTCCGTCCGTACTAGACAGATTCTTAAAATTTTGTGGCGTTGATTTTTTGAGGCAATACGCCTTTTCCGGTGAAATATTTCCATGGTTACTTAAAAACGTTTCAGGGCCCCTTTAAGGGGCTTCGCCGCTAAAAATTAAAACCCGTACTGTATGAGCGGAGTTACAAAGATTTGCCGTGAGCTTTAATTGTATTTTCTCTTCCCTCGTCCCTGCGCAGCTCTGCAAGCTCAGCTGGGAGGGATGACACGGGGGCGAAATAAGTCACGCACACATTGGACTTAGGGCCCTTTTTTTTTTCCCCTTCGAATGCATGGCTTCTCGATTGGATCACACATGCACATGACCAGGATTTGCGGGCAATTGCACGTAGCGCCACCTCTTGTCTGCAACATGGGTGGCCTGCCGTAACTGAAGGTAAAATGGGCCAAAAAAAAATCATATCTGACGGAAAAACCTAGTTATCGAAAACGATACCCGGTTTTAAACAACAGGGACTCACTTGAACAGTCTGAAAAAGCTACAGTGTAGCACTGAGGCCACCTGGATTCCCACAAAATTTAGCAAGGGGAGTATTTAACAATGGGAGTACTTAACAATGGGAACCCATGTGTTTTTAAGGGTGGTGTTCAATTGCACTGGGAAGCCACACACTTCATAGGGCGATACTGCAAGTTTACCTATAAATTTACCAGTGTGACCTATTACATATAGCCCGGAACAGTTTTCAATAACTAGCTTTTTTTTCGAAAGATATGATTTTGTGTGACCTATTACATATAGCCCGGAACAGTTTTCAATAACTAGCTTTTTTTTTCGAAAGATATGATTTTGTGTGACCTATTACATATAGCCCGGAATAGTTTTCAATAACTAGCTTTTTTTTTTCGAAAGATATGATTTGTGTCGCATATTTCCCAATCAGTTATGACAGGCTGCCGTTCCCTTCACCCGAGAGATGGCGCCACCTTCAGATGTCCTCAATTCCTGGAAGTGTTGTGAACAGTCACGACCTCCAGCGGCTGCCCCAATAACGACCGAGCGCGCCATGCTCAAATCAGCCACTGGCTGATACACTGAATGGGACGAATGATTTTTTTCTGTTGTGGCGCCGTTTGTCGAAAATGAAAAAGGAATTTTCAGCTGATTTTCAGAACTATTTGAAAATTCCAGGCCGCGCGCAGCGCTCTAATAGTTGGCTTGCGTGTTCTCGGGAGCCTTCACTACAGTATACCGCCGGCGGCAGCGGTTTCTGACCATGCTCGAAAAGTGTTGCAGAGTCTATTACTTAACTTGCCAAAAACAACTTATCTACTTTATTTTCTTTCTTGGAACTTAGTATGGAGGATCTTAAAATAATTTTATCAGATTGCAGGCAGTGGGTGACAATTCCAGCCTACACGCTGTTACTCCTGCACAGGGTTGAAAACGTTAATTGTTGCGGATTTCTACGACGCACAGGTCACCCCGTATCCAAATGCCAGCGACTGCTCCAGCATCACGAAGCGACTTGTGGGACAAGCGACGGAAGAGGTGACACTTCCGGACGGCACCATTGTGGCGGCCGGAACGGCCATTCACGACTACTACGCCTTCGTGTCGGTGGGCACCATTCATTCCGAATTCACCGCCACTTCAGCTGTGGACACCCTGCGCTGCGCGGCGGTGTACGACCTGGACTTTGACCTGTACAGAGGCGGCTGCGTGAACGTGCAGCCGCACTTCGGTATACTGAACATCGAAAGTGGTCTGCGGTGATAACACTTCGGTATACTGAACATTAAAAACAGTAACACTTCGGTATACTGAACCACAAAAGTGGTCTACGGTGATAACACTTCGGTATACTGAACATCGAAAGCGGTCAGCGGTGATAACACTTCGGTATACTGAACATCGAAAGCGGTCTGCGGTGATAACACTAGTGCTGACTGGTCGCTGCCGAAAGTACGGTTTTGTGTTTAACGATTATATACGTGGTCATTGTGGAACTATGCATGTGTCACGAACTTCGGGTGAGGCCCCGCCGATCCAACATCGACGTGCGGCAGACTCGCAGGCTTCCACTTTACGCTTCGGCCTGCGACGCCTGAAAGGCCTCGAAGTGGCACATTTCAAATTTATTTGCGGGTTGGTCGACCCGTGCGGGGTTGCACGTGTGGTGATGTGTGGGCCTGACCGACGCACTCATAGAGCAGACACCGAGTATGATTACACATAAACAAGCATTTAATTGAAACAAGGGCAAATGCAGGAGTTAACAAAAATAACAGAGGAGGGAAACTGATACGCGCGATGGAAAGAACAGCTAGATAACACAATATGCTAAAAGAACACCACAAGAGGTACAAGCACGGGCCAATACGAGAAATGTTAACAAAATAACGACAAAATGGAAATCAGAACAGAGCGATACAAGGAAATAATTACACAATGATCATGGTGGCGCTTTTGAATTTAAACGTGCGACGCAGCGCACACTACAAATATTTAAAAAAAAAGGCTGGTTAAAATACTTTAACAGTTAAAAAAAATCACAATAAAAAGTTCCATACGGACCAGGCCAGCTCTTGGTGCACGTAGGGGAGTTGACGGGTTCCGCTGACGATCTCGCCGGCTTGGTAGACGACGAGGATGCCCGGAATCGCATCCGTCTCAATACGTTGCGCGGGTCACTCCATGCTCGTCGCCCACGCGAGACTCGCGACACCGACGACCACACTTGTTGCTGGCTGTACGTCAACTGCTCCTGCGATGCAGTTCAAACCGCCTCAGGGGCGTACACGTGCTCCCGTCTCATCTGGGAGTAATTTTCCTTGTTTAGATCGCCGGTGCCCCTTCCGGCACCGGTGCAGGGAAGACGAGCCGGCGCCACGCTGGGTCGTTATAGTCGCCGGATGTCGTCCCCCAACACAAAAGCGCCCTTCCTTGGTAGGTGGGGCCGCGGATGCTCCGAAAATTGGAGTCGTTTGTGACAGCATGATTCATTGAGAAACCTTGGCGATAGCGCGTGATTACTCCAAACAAAGGAGCCGATTAGAGAGTGAGAGAGTGCGAGAAACAACTTCGACGTGATAAGATTACAGGGTGGCTTAATGGTCTTGTTGGTGTCGCATGTTCATAAAGGTAAGCCCGGCACTGAATTCACGAGAACGGGACAGCGAGAACGCACACAAGCGCAATTTTCAACAGTGATCTATCGGAAGCCGGATCACAAAATGTATACATGAAAAAACAAACCCTCAATCCGGTGCTAAATGTGGTGACATGAAGAAATGACAATTCTTTCCCGGAAAATGATGAAGATGGCCGCACTAACACGTTGCAATCACGTGGCTTCATCTTTATGCACGCGGATAGCCGAGCACTTGTGTAACGCTCACTTGTGTGCACATGTGTTGTCTCTGTTCCGTTCTCGTCTATTCGCACTTACCTTTATGAGCAAGTAATATGGTTGATGCATTTCAAATCCCAATGACAGAGTAGCAACTATTACACGCTTCATTGTTTCCTCCATATACCCGCCATGACCTCGGCTATGAGTAGTGGTATTTAAATACTTACTCTGGGAGTTTTTATTCCCGAAGCCACGACATGATTAGGAGTAACGCCGTAGTGAAGGGTCGTGAAGAATGCGATTATATCCCCCGTCGTATCATCGAGAACCATTCATTGGCACGTATCCAACTGACAACCACCAAGGGGCATATTTAAAGTGACCCTTGTAATTTTTTTAGATTTTTTAGTGGACCAGTTGGACTTTGGCACTATGGCTCTTTTTGTCCGTCTAGGCACCTACGTTCGGGCGCTATACCATGGCCATCTCCTTCGTATATATACCAAAATTGCAAGGACGTGAATACAGAAAGAACACGATTCACAGGTCAGGACATGAAGGAGCAGCGTTGTTTAGTTAAGTAGGATGAAACACGAGCAAAGCGTCGTCATTTCTGTAGAATGCAAAACTAGGTCGCATATAGCATATTTAAGCCTTGTAAATCTTACCATGAATAAAATGGCTCGTGCATACGACCCAGGATGAATAACGCCGAATACGTGTAGCCTAATATTAAGCGTTATAGGCTTACACATTCAAAGTGGCTCAGCGTTGACAACGTGACGACGAAAGTTCCACCAGAATCACGCGGGGAGGCGATTCGGCTGTCCAAAACTAGCACATTTATTTTTCAATCCTATCGTCTTTTACGCGATAAGCAGGAATTCTTAGTGTTGATATGATCAATTGGAGAAGTGATTGCCTTTGTATATCTCGTACTACAGAGGGTCACACTTAGTTGGGAGATTTAGAATAGCGTGAGCGGCGGTTGCGGGTGTTGTGTTTGCGTATGGGCGCCATGTGTGGTATTCATTTGAAAGTGGAGAGTCCAGAGCACTTATTAAAGATATATGTATTTTCTTTTAGTATGTTAGAATAAAAGAGAAAACGGAATTTGGAAGATGATACCAATGAGAAGAGTAACATGCGATCAATTATTGTTTTTATTGGATATGTGTACACATTTTTCAACCTAGGCAGAGAAAGTATGTGGGCTCGAGTTTTCAGTATGGCGAACGTTTAATGTATTTACACAGTCAGCTTCACATACGTAAATTTTGAGAGAGAGGTATACGTCCATATGCTCTGCGTTACCATTGGGACGGCTCACGGCTCTCCAATGGTTGAGTACCAAGTGTTCGAAATCGTTGAACACGTCATTCTAAACAGACTTTGTTACTTTCCGGCAGATTGCTGGGCTGGGCTCCCACCTAGGAGCTAACGAAGAGACCGTGCCTCCCGGCAGCTTTCTTGGCCTGCTACATCGCCCAGAGTTGCTTGTCAAGGCCCGAACTGAGAAGCGCAGTCCGCCAACGCGCTCGAAGGTCTTCATTGGAGGCCGTGACCCCAGAAATTCTTATTAATGCTGGACATTCCCATAGGATGTGGTCAAAATGGGCTCTGGTGGTATAGCACTGGCATAGATAAGAACTATAGACGTCGGGATACGTGTGGTGCATGATGACAGGGTTCGTGTATGTGCGTGTTTGTAGCTTCCGCCACTGAACGGACTGGGCTCGGTTTAGCTTGGGGTAAGGCGGATGGTACTCCCGCCTTTGCAGTCGATAGTGTTCAGTTATGTCATTAAATTTAGTGAGCCGATCGTCCCATTCCCACACCGGCGCAGAAAAGTACGTTTGGGTGGCCGCTGCATCTGACGCGACTCGGAACGTAAGACCTCGAGCCACGTTGTGCGCCATTTCATTCGGACGGGCCTCGGAGTAAATCGCTTCGTTTCTTCGAGGAGTTGTTGTCGAGGGCGCTTCGCTCGTCTTCTCATTGTTGCCGGTTCTTTCTGCCCCTGGCGCAACCGCTGCGAGGCGGTTGCAGCGGGCCATCGCCGCCGCGCACTCTTCCCCATCCTATATTGATTGTACTCGGAGCTGCTGTCTGTTTTGTCGGAGAAGCTCTTGTTCCTCTGTGAAGAGGAATTCCTTCGGCACTGGTCTTGCCCTTTTGTGTCGGTCTGGGACGGACGAGTTAAACTTGTCCTTCGGCCGGCCTGGTATTGGTAGGCTGATGTGTCGATGCGATGACGGCAGAAATGGCATGCCAACATGTATATGCGTATTGTACATATTTATTTGTGTTTTATTTGTGCCTCTTGTTTACCTTGCAATTTTCATATGTGCATCTGTCATTGTGTGACACATTTTTGTGTGGCTGTGTTTGTGGGAACTACCGAATGTACATGTTCTTTCCACGTCATCTCATATCCATGTTCATGTAAATGAAGTCTGTTTTGTCATCATCGTTATTGTATGTCAAAGAAGAAAATAATCTGTTGAAATGTTATTGACGTCTGTGACAATGATTTTTTCTAAACACTAGATGCATGCAATTAAGTGACGCATACGGGACGGCTTTATGCTCTCCCATAGTAGAGATCTTGTACACAAAATCGTTACCCACATTTTCTAAACACACTCCTTGTTGGCATTTTTTCTGCCATCGGGACGGCTCACTGCTCTCCCATAGTTGAGTATCAAATCAAATGAGATCAGTTTTATTTACATCCTGAAGATGTAGGTAAACTTGGGCGAAAAGCGAAACAATTCGCTTGAGGAAAGCCCAAGCCCCCATATACAAGGCATAAAGTAGAGACGCTCAAGGATGTGATAATACTATCAGTATCAGTACTAGTATGAAGCACTCGAAATTGTTAAACACTCTTTCTAAACGAACATTGCAACTGGGATGGCTTTCTGATCTTCCATAATAGAGTGCCGTGCGCTCTAAATCGTTAAACAGTTTTTCTAAAAAAAAATCGTGGAACGCTGTGCAGTCCTATGGCTTGCAGCTATCCCATAGAAACAACGAAGTACTGCGAATCATCAAACACTGTTTCCAATCACCATACTACCATTTTAAAGAAGGAGATATGGCCCGTATACTTGCGAGGATGGAACAAGGCAATAAATACAAAGCCCAAAATATCATGAACTTTCAAAACAGCTGCGTGAGTTCCCAATCAATAGCCCTTCTATAGCTAGCCCTCCTATCGGGGGCGAGATAATCACGGTCTCACTTAGTCAACTGCTCTATAAAGCCTTGGTCCTATCGCTGTGCCTCTTTTCTTTGTTTTTTTTTTTGTCAATACGTGCTATTTATTTTCGTGGCGTATGAGCAATAAAACTTCATTTGTCAGTCAGCGTCTGTGTCTGTTTTTCGTTGTTCGGTCCTCGTCAGTACGCGCTCTTTTCGATTCTATATGAACGACCAATTAGATTGAAATATGTTATACCAGTTCTTTTCTAAACACAAATTAAATTCTGCGTCATGAAATTGGGACAGCTCATTGCTCTCCTATAGTAGAATACAGCGTATACTTCGAACATTTGTTCTAACGGAAATAAGGCTTTCTCATAGTCCCCTGAACCATTAACAGCTTATTGTAAGCGTGTTCTTGTACTTGTTGCACAGAAGCGGCGCCCAAGTTTTCGTAACACCCTTCGTTGAAATAGAATTTTGCCAAACGCACACGCACCTAAAAAACAGAGACGGCATGCTGCTGTCCCATAACAGCGCTCGCATGTTCATTCTTTTTCCAAGCACGAGTCATACTAAATATGAAAGCAATCACACGGCTCCTTGATAAAAAAAAATAGAGCGAAACGCAGCGTCACTATCATGAAGCCCGAAGAAGTACCGATTCCTCCGAGTCGTGAGGTGCCATTCATCCCCGGATCATCATCATGAAGTGGTCACGCGATAATTGCCCCTCGTAGTGTTCCACTACTCCATCTACCTAGCAGCCGATCACGTTAAGGTTAAGGTAAACGTGTAGGGTCACGACCACTGGACAAAAGCAAAGAAGAATGGCAGCATATCCACGGAGTGAATGATAGAGAGTGGGGCGAAGCATTCGTCTGTCCATTCGTTCTTGCTTCCGTCCGTCCATGCGTCCGTCTGTGTGACCGTACATGCACCCATCCGCCCGTCCGTGCGTGCGTCTGTTCGTGCGTCCGTCCCTGCGTTCGTCCATGCATCCGTCCCTGCGTCCGTTCATGCCTCCATCCATGCTTCTGTCTGTGTGTCCATTCGTCCATCTATTCAACACTCCAAGTACCACCATCTCGCATCTTTTCATCATATATTTTCCATATAGAAGCACCGCCATCCAGCGGACATTCCAAGGACTAAACGAGAGGTGGCACACGTACACTTTCTTGCGGCTTGCGCTTCGTGTCTACTTCCCACCTTTAACCACCTGAAGTTCATGCTATATACTAGTTCACTGTATTCATGGCACTGCGGCCCAGCGCTCGCTAAACCTTTCTAAAACTAAGGAGGTTACACCCAGCGAGTATAACGTAGCAACCCTTTCTTGTCAGATAGTGCTCATTGTACATGCCAATGGTTGCTAATGGGGATCGCAGCGTTTGCGTTAATTAAAAGCCGAATGCTCCCGTTCTTATTCCCCATTAGCAGCCATTGGCATGCACATTGAGCACTATTTTTTATTGTTCAACAACGCATAAAAGAAATCTCTCACCGGTGCCACATTGGAGGTCAAAATGTTATACGTGTTACATGCTACAACGGCTACGAGGGACGAACGGATGCCGCTTCAAAAAGCTTCGCCCCTAAAACAATGCTCCCCTGGTAAGGTTTCCTCGACATGAGTAATCTTGTGAGCAAGATTCGCAAGCTTGGTGTGCAACATGCGCACTACTTTTTGATGCCCTTTAAGTACTTCATGCTTGTTACGGCAGGTTAGACACGTATCGTCTGCAGCTAGTTTAGTCAGGTTGCTATACCCTTCCCACGCAGTGACCATGCACCGGCGAAGTGCAGATGGGATGTGTAATCGTGCGCCCTGCAAGATGGTAGCGCTCTCTCTTGCACTGCGCTGAAGGCAACCACGTGGGCTCAAGTTATTTTAGCAATATTAAGTTTATCGCGATTACTTCCTCGTTATTGCTGCTAATTGTATTATTTAAGTCTTTGTTCGTTTGTTTTAACCCAGTTTTGAGCGTTGCTACGGGCCGTGTTCTAGGCCTGCATTGAGCACTCGAAAAGCATGACTGCGCCGCATGATGTTTACGCCAAGCCGGGACCCCGCTGCGCACTTAACAAAAGCGTTTTTTTTTTTTTCGTTGAGCTGCCGGGGCATACACCGACTCCTCGAGAGAACTTTCAGTTCGTTGAAGGAATGGTCGATTAAAATTTGTAACCGAATAATCGTTCGTCGGTTTAGCCATTGATCGATTAGTCGCTTTCGACGTGATGTCTTCATCGATCAAAGGAAATTATGACGGCTGTTCTAAAAATGGTATCTCATTGTTTGAAAAGCATCCCACGTGTTTATCTCGACCGAAGTCTTTCTATCAGATGCGCTTGAGATCACGTGTGCACGTATGCGCCTTCGGGAGAAATCGGACGTTGGCCCAGTAGACGCAGGAGAGCCGTCGTACTTGGGTGACGTCATAGATTGAAGGATATGTGGTCATCGTTCGAGAATGATTCAGCAGTAGGTCGTGTTTCCTTCAGTGTGCCTACTCGAGCGCAGCGAAATCTGAAGGCGTTTTCGGCGACCACGCTGGTCGAAAAGACGCACCGGAAACAAAGCCTGGTCGAGACTTCACAAATCCCGCGAAAGGCCAAGTAGAGATGAGGAGGAAGAGTACGCAAATTTTCGCAGTGAGAAATCCGAAGAAAGATCTTTTAAAATATGCAGCGGCTTCACAGCTACCGTTGTTCCCAATAAAGAAACCCAGCGAAATTAATGCTTGAAGTATTCCTGGCAAGTTTTCAATTAAAGCATGGTGCCTGACTTGAAGTCATGGGCGTAGCCAAGTGGGGAGAAGGTGTTTTTCACCCCCTTCCCCAAAATTTTTGAATATTTCAAGTCTTACACATGAACATATCATAAAATAGTCATAAATTATGGTTGATGCTCCCCCTTCTCCTCTGAAAAATATTCCTTGTTTCGCTACTGTTTGGAGTCGTATAGTGTAAAACAAATACTTACTGATATGAAACTACATTCACGTTGCTTAGAAACGTGTTTCAAATAATACAGCTTTATGAAACATCAGTCTTATCTAGCTATTTTTGGTCTACACCCACTCACGTGCAAGTACGTGGACGCATTTTCACGTAAGTGATGCGTACAATGCCTTCAGTCCTAAAGCATTTATTAGGTTAGGCAATCGGGGATTGTATAGCACTCACGCGGGTTATGTCTTCTTAATAGTTGAGAGTTTAGCGTAAACACTGCGTCCATGAGGCCTGAGTTGTTGACGTCATGTGAATAACTACGTGAATTTTCAATACAATAGTCCTTCCATATCCTTCGCGTTAATAAAAAAATGGCTATTTTTAAGGTTCAATTGTTTGATATCCGGCGTTTTACAGCGAGAAGTCCGGCCGGTGGAGAACCCCTGATGGGTATGTGCCACTGATATCGAACAAACCCCAAAGCCCAGCATTGGTGCATCAGAAAAAAAAAATAACAGAGAAAACCTAAATTAGTTTATTCACTTAGTTCAAGAGCACGGACGCAGTACACGGAAGCCAGGGTTCTCGTCGGGCTTCTGCGTGCATTGACTTCGCTGTTTTTTGACCGCTCCTGCGGTCATGCACAGAAATCGTGCGCTTAGATTATAACCAGAAGAAGAAGAACAAGAAGTAAAATTCCTACGACAGAGACCAGTGCAATCATCCTAACAGACTCACTTTCGGTGTGTGCAGCTCTGACAAACTCTGAACAATCTCATGCCCTAGCAGCGTTCCACACATTAGCACCGCCGCATTTAAAACTCCTCAAATTAGTGTGGGTCCCAGGTCACTGCGGATTACAATTAAATGAATGGGCAGATGCTTTGGCACGAGCATCACTCGATGGACCAGTGATTTCAGTACTTCCCGAGTTAGAATACTTATCAGGGGTTAGATATAGGAAATTCGCTATTTTTACAGATAGTTTAGAAAATATCGAACAATGGACAGATTATCAGCACCACAAATTTCCATGGAAAGCCCAGTGGAGTCCGTCAAAAAAACTTGAAATTATAATTTCTAGATTCTGGTGCCGTGCCCCCCATTAAATTTTTATTCACACAGAGCTGGTCTGACACTTTCCCCCCTTTGTCCGTTCTGCGAAGAATCAGAAACTATTGAACATTATTTTGGCTCATGTCGTAACTATGCATTAATTAGGAAACGATTTTTAAATATTCCATTTGTGAAGCTAGGTTTAAATTTAACCGCAGAAAATGTTCCAAGTTTTGGTGCCTCTGTTTTGGGAATTGCCACAGAGATGCATTCGATGCGGTGTGTAATTTTATTCAAGGCTCTAAACGTTTTTCAACATAAAGCCCACGTTAACAAATACTCAAAAAAACGGGTCGAAAAGTTCTGGATAAATCCGTGACATACCAAATTAATCGGGTTTGGAAAAACCAGCTGTCTGGTCGGCTCCCAAAATCAAGTTGTAGCTATTAGTGTCTACTTTGTTATTGTTTTTTCTCACTATCTAAATCTTTGGTTTATTTCTTTTTTTCCAACATACTGTCTTCACTATACAACTCCCCCCCCCTTTTTTTTTTCGTTGTAAGCAATAATGCAGTTATCGTTCATATGAGACTATTTGTTCTCTTGGCCAATCCCCCAGAGTGGGTACGAGCCATGGATTAAAGGATACAAACAAACAAACAAACGAACAAACAAACAAACAAACGAAGCTCCATGACACAGAGCACTGATCCGGGCCCGGCCATCGCGGTACCGTCGAAGGACGACGTTCCCCGAGTAGCCGATGTTGCCAATGTGCCTTCAACGGCATCACCAGGCCAATTATTTTGGTCTACATCAATGTAGACCAAAATAATTGGTCTACATCAATGATTGACCTACATCAATGATTGATGTAGACCAAATTTTTGGTCTACATCAATGACATTGGATCTAATATCGTTTCTTCTCTACGCCTATTCGCAGATGATTGCGTTATATATAAGGAGATTACCGAACCGAATGACAGTAGCATCCTACAGTCAGATTTGTTAAAACTCACAGAGTGGTGCAATTTGTGGCAGATGCACATCAACGCTGAAAAAACCAAACATATTAGATTTGCTTCCGTAGCCAACCCCTCATCATCCGTCAGATACATAGTCAATAGTACCGTAATTGAGACCGTTTCATCCACGAAATACCTCGGCATTTTCTTTAGTTCCGACCTAACCTGGAACAGTCACATTGAAAACATCACCAGCAAATCATCAAAAAAGCTCGGTCTTTTGAAACGCCGCCTCAGATGCGCAAACTTGAAAACTAAACTTCACGCATATCAAGCTCTGATCAGGCCTTCACTAGAGTATGCGTCAACCATCTGGCATCCACACACGGCAATGTTATCTGATATGCTAGAATCGGTACAAAATAAAGCAGCTCGGTTTATCACCTCCTGTCATTCTCGCCACCTAAGCGTAACATATCTTAAGCTTTCTCTGAACCTTCCATTGCTTGTCACGCGCAGAAAGTTGTCCCGCCTATGTTTTTTCCATAGTTTATAGCATAGTGACTCGTCATTTTCCCGATAATTCATTCACCCGGCTCCCTACGTTTCTGATCGCGTTGGTCATGCACATAAGGTCAATCCAATATATTCACGCACTAAAGAAATACCAATTTTTACCTCTGCTGTTATCCATTAACGAGTGGAACGCGCTGCCCTCAAACATCGTCGCTATTACAGAACCCTCCCTTTTCCAGTCTGCAGTACTAACTTACTTAGAAGTTGACAATAATTTGTAACCACCATTGACATTTAATGTGTAACGCATGCTTAGAGAATATTTATTGCTATTTCTTGAAATATGTTTCCTGTTATGGTGGGCTGCTTACTGTGTTTTTTGCTTATTGTGTTATTAGTAATGTTGCTTGGGCTATCGGTCTGTTTGGTTACGAGTATTACTCCCTGACATGTTGTTTTACTGATGCTATAGTAACCTCTTGTATGTATCCCCCTTATGTAATGCCCTCCGGGCTCTTAAGGTATTTAAATAAATAAATAAATAAATAAATAAATCCCAGCGCGTTTTATTCGCCGCTTGCGGCCTGCCGATATCTCTACTCGTCACCGCGGCGATCACCTTCGTCATCGAATACGTGAACAAGATGCGAAAGGACAGTAGCCAGCCTTCGGACACGGGCTTCTGCTGCCCAGACGAAGCCCGTGAACTCGTCATGTCTGTCAACAGGAGAACGAGTCCGTGCGTAGACTTCTTCGCCTACGTCTGCTCGAACATGATGAGCGACGAGCTATCAGTCGAAGCTGCGCTTCAAGCTCAGCTGCAGAAAGCCATCATAACGGGCGTCATGCCCAAGGGCGCCCCAATGGGCGAAAGCGGGACGCTTCCTGTACATATACCTACCAGACGTGCACACACGCCATGTTACGCCACGAGTCGTTCACTGCATCCCTGGCGACTGCCCTGGCTCTCGACGCTGTGGACCTTCTGAGGAAAGCGGACTCTCGTAGCGCCATGATGTTCTGCGTAGCCGCGCAGTTGAAGTATTCCCTGGAATCGGTCGTTCGCGTGACCTACTTCGACCGTACGAAGCTGTATCTACTAGCTAAGCCTATTTGTCCACTGGACGATCGTAATACGGTCGATATCGCCAGCACGGTCGAAGCAGTGCAGGCTATGATAAACACTACGGTGACCACAAAGCAGGTGGTCGTAATGGCGAAGCAGCTATGCCAGAACGTTAGCCGTGTCCCCGAAAAGCTGGCAACGTACAATCTCCGGCAAGGCACCAGTAAGTTCAGCCGAGAGATTTGGAACGTCGATGAATTCGAGGCAGCACTAGAGGCACACGGCTTACTGTTCAAAAACGTCCAAAACATCCGCGTGCGAGGTGAACCAAGGATTAGATTTGTTTATAATCTTTTCGCTGGCGATGCTCTCGATGGTTCGAAAGCAGCGTACCTTATCTGGCACGCAGTCGTTAGTGGTGTTGGGGAATTCAACGTCAAATCTGACACCGTCTCTTCCAATATACTCGAAATCTGCACGAGCAGCATCTTCCTCCTGAGCGGACTGTGGGGATTGTTCCAAGCGGAGCTCTTAACAAGCAGTCAAAAGGATGCCGAAGCGAAAAACATGTTTGCTACCGTGGGAAGCGCCGCGAAGGAACAGTTAAGAAGAGCGCCCTCTTCGATCCCGAAGACGCCGACACGCTGGAGGGATTCTTCGAGAACGTCACGTTGCTGACCCCGACGTTTGCGAGCAGTGCTTCGCTGCGGGTTCCGACCGCTACGTCAAACTTCGCGCGGAACATTCTTAATGGTCGCAACTACAACCTCGACTTGACTACGGCTCGCCTGTCCGTCTTGGCGGCGAAAACAATGACCAGATACCGGGACTTGCACCTCGTCGAAAACCGGTTCCTCCTGCTTTCGTCTGCGGTGTACAACTTCATCCGCACCGACACGTACAGTGCGTGGTTACCGAACATGGCTGTTCTGGGCCAGCTGATGACCGAAGGTCTGTGGGCCATGGCTCTGCGCAATATACGCTGGAACTCGCGAACGCACGCCAACATTTAGAAACTGAAAGACTGCTTCGTCGAGACTCACCTCGGAAAGAACTCCTCACTGGACGTCGGCCGGGTCTTTTACAGTGCGCTCGGGTTGTCCACTCTTCTGGGTGCCCTCAACTCGACCGAGTGGCACATGGTCAAGGTGGCCTGGGATCTCTGGGAGCTCTCCGATTCCCAGTTCTTTTACATCTTCGGCAGTCATCACCGCTGCCCGATGAAGTCGTCGCCAGCAGCGAGGGAATATATCAACGCCCCACTGACTTACGTCGATGACTTCGCCAGGGCCTTTAGCTGCTCGAGCAAGTCACCGATGACTAAAACGTCCCGGTGTCTTGTTGGTGATGCGTCACACAGCTGAATACTGAATTGACTCGGTGATTTGCCAGTTTCTGTTTTCACGTATCCCTTTTGCAGCATCGTCGCTATGTTCCTCTGATACCGGAAGTAAGTTCCTCTGATACCGGAAGTAAATACTGCTTTAATTTTTACGAGTAATAGTGAAAAAGGCAGATGATTCTTTACGCACACTGTTCTTCTCTCTCCTTTGTCGAAAATTGTGTGAATTATGCGTCGAATAAAACGTCTCTGGGTACTGCAGGCGCGAAAGTAAACCTTTTAAACTATATATAGAACTTAGCTCTGCAGAATGATAGTTGAATTGATGTTCTACTACTGTTAAACCTTACGAATGCCAGTCCTACCCACATCATCTCACTCCCCACTGATTACAGCGTCAACGCGCCAGTGCTTTGCTAGGAAATTTCTCGAGTATCACAAAACATGCCACAGTGCGCGATGATTAGCTTCTTTTCTTTCTCACTCTCCTCTATCTGTCCTTCGAGGCACTTAAGCACAGTGATTTTTTTCAACTTTCAGGCCGTGTCCTGCTGAAGTATTCCCTAATCTTGGATTTCTGATCCTTTCCTATCAGTAACGTGTCGAATTCAAGCAATAAAAAAAACTTAGTGTTATAGAGAACCGCGTCAAATAATTAATCTAGGTAGTCACAGTCTCAAAATGTGTGCAAGGTGGAGATGTAACACATTTTGCGTACATGTTACGGAGACGCAAGGAAACACTAAGTACCACGTGAAAACGTTTGCTTGAGCCTACATCTTCAAATCTCCAACGTCATTGTCTAACAAAAACCGCCAGACCTTGCAATTTTTTATCCTGTGGCGACGATGAACTGCCTGACGTTTTTCACTCGTTACGCAATGCACATTGTGGGACGCCTGGCTGTTCCTTTGGTGTTCTAAAAAGCTTTATTATTCATATTAAACTGATTTATACACCGTCATCAAGCCTGCCGAAGGCTATAGTTTCAAGCGGAGTTTAAAGCACCGACATGGCTCTGTAGTAAAATGTTGGACTGGCACGCACGGGGACCGGGTTCGAATCAAATATTGCGCGGCGAAAACGTGAAACTGCGCCAGGCGTCAAAACGTGTGAATTCAGCAATGAGTGGGTGTTCCGAAGGCCCGCCGCCCACCCATCACCAAGCACTCAGGCAAACTTGAACCATTTAAACAGCAACAGAGCCATCAACAAAGTGAACCGCTGCTTAGGTTCACGTATTGCTCTACGGACACCAAGGGAACGATTCACTGAATCTCAAAAGAAATAAAGATGGTGTAGGGGTCACTTAACAACCGGGCTTGCAGCAGGCATTTAATGACACTTTGAAACGTCCATTGTTGCATGCACAGTATATTGTTTTCTAAAACCCCTATCGATGGATGCACCGAGAAAAGAAGCAGGTTAGCAGTTCAGAAGGTGATACCTACGAGGGCTGATTACCATATCACGACCTGCACCTGAAAGCAAACTTCAATTCTCTACTCTAATGCCCTGAAGGCAAACTTCTACTCTAATTTTTTAACACCGTCATTGGAGCTGGAGACATCATGTGAGCAGCTGCAATCTTCATTACTACTGTGGCAGGTGATGATGATTTGTATCTAGTCCCTTTCGTTGGCAGCTTTCCAATGACTCGTAACGCAATTCGCGTTGTGTAACGCGTGGCGCGATTCCACGTTTATACCACGTAATATTACATCAGACTCCTTATCCGACATGAATGTATGGGGTATTTTCACACGACAGTTTAGAGCCATTTCATGGATTATCGGTGGACTGATTAGGTGCTGCGCAGTCTATCAATAAGCCAAGCCTGTTTCGATTCATTTTCTGGGTTGATTAATTCTCGGAAATTCATTCTCAGATGGTTCATTATCTGGTCCGGTTTATTCTAAAGCAGGCGAGCATTTTTTCACGACACGTGGCATTTCACAAGGCCATCATCTGATGAGGCCCTTGAGTCTTTCACCTTAAAACTTAGGTCTCGCAGGTTCATAATCATAAACTGTTACACCTCCCCTGGTTATTATTATTTAGCCTATACTCTCATACCCAAGATTACTTGGGACATTCTGACTAACGTTATTGTTTTTGACCAGGTAATGACCGCTGACCCGATGAATATCAACAAGAAATCAAAGACAACTGTTAACATTAAATGATTGCTAAGGTTTCATTGATCGGGAAATTCCTCAGGGGTAGCAGGCAGTATACGGCGTGTTCTTGTTTGTGCAGCCGTATACTGGGAATATTCACTCTGAAGGGCTTACGCTGCGTCGCCGAAATTCGTGTCGACCACGCATGATGAAGCCTTTCTTTAGCGCACCTTTAACAGAGCTAGCAAGCACTCTCCACCTAAACACCAACAAAAAACTAATTAAGCAAGCTGTTGCAGCTAGCTAAGTAGATTACCTCAGCTAGCTGCAACCTTCATAATACCTTCTTATTTAACGATGCCGCTCATAACACACGTTGGAATGATGACGACGGTGACAAATCGATAGCGCACAGAAAACAACAGGGACCTAGGTTTATTTGTTCCTTTATTTGACATTCCAGCAGCAGCAAGGACGAAACACAAACGTGACATTACTTGCCGATGCATAAATTACAGAGTTCTCCGATTAAATAAATGCGTACAACATCAAAACCAAGTCAGCCGGGGTTCACAGGAATGGGTTCCAGTTACTCGGTTGACGATGACGAACCGAAGTAAAATAGAGTAAGATCCGCGTAAAATATGCAGGTTTCTCACCAGACGCTTATAACAATGCAGTCACAAAAGCAGTAGGGCGAGAGGTGTATGGTACCTCTTGTCTAACAACAACAAAATATAAAACAAATGGGAATCGACAAAACGTGCAGAGTTCATTGATAAGTATTGTGTAAACGAGGACTGGAAGTAGAATCAATCCAAAAATATATCACTCTCCCCGCAGGAAGACACGGCCAGACTTGCTGACTACCACACCGAGCGCATACTTCTGCGCTCAATTCTCTTCCCAGCGATCGGCATTGAACAACGTGTAAACGCGAAACAATCCGCAGACTTTCTCTTTGCAATCAGAGCCTCACGCCCTCTCCTCTACACTAGTGTCTTTTTTCGGGATCCCGGGAGATCGCCCTGTCACACACGCCCGCACTTTCCGTAGCTGTCGCCCTTTCAGCAGGGCAATGCAGCAGTGGAGAAGCTTTTTTTTTGGTCAGCAAGATGAGGTTGTCTGCAAGGTTGACAGAAGTTGGTTTCATGGCAGAGACAACAACCGCTCATGCTCCTTAGGGGGCGAACAGGCCGGGACGCTGAACCATGCTCCGGAACAAGTTAGACGACGCCAGTGCACGTCCCAACGACTACGCATCGGCCCCTTTACGGTGGGGCTTTTCCTTCAGCGCTCTTCGAGACCTCAGGAAGCGACAAGGCAGTGCGGAGTGAGTTGGTACGAGCCACAGAAGAGATCTCTACAGCAATGAACGAAGTAGCAGGGCAAAGTTCGGGTCTCTCTATTCCTCGCGGTCGACCAGACGCTGCCGCTTGCCCGAGAAAGGAACCAGTTCATAGCCCGCCAGCGGACAGTCTCGCAGCAGTAGGTTTTCGAGTCGCGCCCTGGTCGCTCCTCGGGCCTTGACGAGCCTCGCGGTTGCACTGAGTTGGACCTTGTTCCACACCAGCTGGCGGTCCAGGAGTCGGTTGTTCACGCACAGGAACCTCGCGTGGAACTCGACCACGATATCCTTGACGATGGCACCGTCCTCCTTGCGGACGTCGCACGAAACTTCGGTCTGTTCGCCAAGGAGTTCGTCAAGCACCAGGTCACCGCACTCTTCGCCCTCGCTGTCCTGGACGCGGAAGCGGTCTCCGACCTGAACGGCGACCGGGGCGAAGCCGTAGCCCTGAGCGATGGTGTCCGAGTAGAAGAAGTTGTCATTCTCGTTCAGACCACCGGGCGGCGCCTCGAAGGTGATGCGCTTGCCGTAGCCCCGTCCCACGCTCTCCAGGTGAAGCGGCCGGCCTCCGAACAGGAAGCGGGAGGTGCGATTGACGCGCACTATGTAACGGAAACCCGGCACGACGCGCTTGTCCACGTAGGTACCTGCAGGCAACGTTAGGCAAAGATACATTAAGCAGTTCATCATAATCAGCCTCCACTACAGATAGTAATGTAAGCTTGCTAGCGAATTATCCGAACAAGATAGATGAAGCGCAAAACGATAAAAAGCATATGAGAAAGAGCATAAGGACAACACGAACCATTCCTAGGAACAGCTACATTATAGCTATAGTAAAACGGTAAGTTGGGCCAGTTGGTTAGAATCCATCGTGAAGTTACTTACAGCGCAACACCAGAAAAAATACAGGACAGGGAAGGAGCAAAAGAGGAACAAATGTATCGTAAGTTTACGATACATTATAGCTACTTGTTTTAGCTTTGCGGTGGACTGAAGGTCTGTTGGAACCCGCGCGGCAAGCGCATTTTCCCAGCCAAGCGTGATCTTTAATGTTTCGGCATGTGTTATAACCGGCGCAGAAATAAAAACTTTATCTGAAAACAGAGGAGGAAAATGAAGCCGAAACAACCAAGGACATTGTACCTAATTTATCTTCGTTATCCGCGAGCCTTGGAGGGTGAGGGGGGAATGAGACAACAATATATATAGTCTACGAGTCATTTGATTTGTACAGTTTAGTCCATGCCGATCTCCTTGCCAGTGATTCAAGCGTAATTAATAGTTTTTATAAGAATTTATAAGAATTTCGCTCTTCGCTTTCTTCCCCATTCTCCCATCCCTTAGTGCAGGGTAGCGAACCGGATGCTCCTATTTTTGATTAACCTCCCTGCTTTTCCCTCATTTTATTTTGTCTCTCTTTCTTGCCGTGAAGTATTAATCGATATGCTCTGTTTCTTAATGTCGTAGGCAATGACATCTTTCACTCCATCATCGTAAAACCGAAAGAAAACTTCCACAACTGAGACAGGTTTGATAATTTTTGATATGCACTGCCACATGAATGTTGCGAGTGCACTTCCTGAATTTCATATCGAGTTTGAAATTAGGATGTTCAAACAGTCTAAGACCCAAAATTGAGGGATCTCAATTTCGTACAAGGACTTATTCTAAGCGATATGTAATAAGCGCTGTGCAGTGTCCACAAGTATAACAGTGATAGATAAGGAACTTTTAGAGTCATAAAGAGTGTGTAACTATTGATAAAAAAGAAGAAGGAAAGCTTGACGTTAGAATGCGCTGCACTGTATAGGGCAGATGGATAGAGCCGATATCGCTGAAATTAAAAAGCACATTTGGCAAAAACTCGGCATGCGTAGATCGCATATTCTAAATCAATAAGCAGAATCAGTGCCAAGGGAAAGAACACAGTTGATTCATTAAATGGCACAAAAAGGGAGAAATTTCAAGTTGTAAAAAATGAACCTGGCTGGCATTACAGGGAATTGTTAATACTTAAGTCGGCGTCCTAGAGTAGACTTCGTGGATGACAATGAATTGAATTAAGTTGACGTGACAGCCGGTAGTTGTTGCAAGGCAACTGCATTTTGCGTAGCACATGGAACAAGCTTACAGGCGCGTGCTTCTTGGTATAGTGACGTCAGCTCTTCATGAACGCAAATATTTCAATTTCACCCTCAGGTCTATAATGGTTCTTTTTTTCCAGAATCGCTACTGGTACGGTAAAGCCTCAATAAATGCAGGCACACTTTGTTAATTAGCTCATGAACATAAGATTTGCGCGTGTGTGTTCATGATGTGTTCATATTCAAACAGCTCCTCTAAAGTTTGCCATTTTCCTTCTATGTCACCTTAACCATCATTAACTACAGGGTGCTGTCGGAAAACCAGGTGGGCAGATGAGATTCGGAAACTTGTAGCTATAACTTGGCAGCAGAAAGCACAGGGCCGTGTAAATTGACGGAACATGGGAGAGTTCTTTGCCCGGCGGTGGACGTAGTCAGCCTGATGATGATAATGACGATACTAAGAAGCCACGATTTACTTTATGTAATAAATTTACCAGTCTTGTGTACATCATCACCTGCTTAGCAAAAGGGCAGCTTCATAACATTAATCTAAATGACTAATTAAATATTTCCAAAAAGCTCCAGAATTTGGTTGTGGGCTGGAATCATGCGACTGCCTTTGTCACTTCTTCCGTTCACGTACTTTTTTATTTGCGCGACATTTCAGTTTGCCTGTTTTATTACTTCCAACATTTCAGTCGATAGCACATACAAAGCAGCGCGGCAACGATCTACATTGTCGTTACTTCGCGTACTTAATGCCAAACGCCATAGCGCGAGCGAAACGTTTCGATAGAGGGCGTACGATGACGCGAGATAAGCCTTCAGTAATACGTAATTTCTTTGCGATAATCGTCCTACCTTACGCAGTTGATTGAGCAGCGCACAAAATACATTCACGCACACTTAACAGAAGACGAAAGCAGAAACGCTGGTCACCGGAACGCAACTGTTACTGCTTGGCTAGATATTCTTGTAATTTAACGTTTGATTGGAGTGATTTTCGCTGTGCTACTTCTCAGAAATGGGCGGAGATCGTGCACAAAGAGAAACAAAAGGAAATCCTCTATAGGCCACGTAAATCGACAAATGGAAGGTCAAATCAATTGCTCCTCGGAATAATTTTCTAAAAAAAGCGAGAATACATCAGAATATAACGACATATTTGTTGAAATATTTCACGAAAACACGTCAAATCTGTGCAATTGTTCCTGTGGTCTTGCTCATACTTCCCTGCAGTCCTATAGCGCACGCGCTTGTTATTCTACACGAGGAGGGTCTTTCAAAAGCAACGCATCATTTGCAGTCTAGGCCTTGCGTTTGCCCCTTTGTTTTATATTTTCATGATTGCGTCTTTGTGCGCTGCTTTATGAATATCATCCAGTGACTTACGGACCAGCCCATCAGTACTTCTTAAGTAACCCGCTCTTTTTTGCGTATGCTATCTTGAAAAGGTGTTGTCCATTCAGCGTCAACAATGGTAAAGTATCGCACTCACCGATAACAGGGAACTCGTGCGGCTTGATACCGTTGACCACGTAACTGGTAGGCACATCGTTAATGTCCTCGCCCCTGACGATGTACAAAAAATCACTCGCCGCCGCTGTCTGGTTTCCTTTGGTCGCCTTCTGTAAAGAGGACGAAGACACGCCAAACATTGAAATAGAATTGACAGCTAGAAAAACACAGCAAATTTATGCTCAACTGCACATAAATTATCGCAAGAATTTTATTACGGGGGGTCTAGATATAGGCATGAACAAAATATGAAACAATGATGATAGGTCCTGTCATGACTTGAAAACCCAACGAAACCACGACAGAGGGAAGCAATATGAGTCAGACATGTAAAGCGCCAACACTTCTAACCAAGCGATGTTTCCCAATACGCCGAGGCTGTGCTGAAGTAGTGTACTCTTGAATTCGGAAACTTCATCTATGCAAAATTCAAATGGCCATACACTACACCTTGCCAAGTATCAAACGATATGGGTGGCGCAATATCTATAGCAAAGGTTTCTAGTCTCGGTTACCGTCCGTTTCGAATCAAGGCTCACCTCACCGCTTCAGTCTTTCGGCAAGCCTAAAACTTCTAATGCTAAAACTAAGGACAAATGGTGGCGTATAAGCTATACAACAGAAACGCCAACACACACACAAAAACTGACATGGGCGGAATGCAGTTAGGGTCGCCAAACCCGTGCAATCCTATCCCACCCTCGTTACTCAGCGCAGTCCCCCGCCCTTCACTTCGTTTCCTAGCCCTTCTGCGAGGTTGCGGGTTATTTTAGGAGCGGCGCAAGTCAAAACAAAAGCATCCTGCCCGTCTGGGAAGCCTTCGAGCGAGAGAAGGAAATAAGTCTGGAGTTAGCTGCAGACGGCGCAGCGGAGCTCGTCTGACGCGCGGAGGCGGGCGCATTGCGTCGATGAGTTCAGTCGTGCGGTCGCCAGCTGCCGAATGTGTGCCACGGGCGAGTACACTTGCTGTTTACTCTTTCGCCGCTCCCTCGCTCTCGTTGCTTCATCGGCGCGCCCGATCGTCCAGAACACGCGGATTCTCTAGGCCTATCAAGCCCAGCTGCTGCTGCAAGCGGCAATGACTGAGCAACGGCCGAGACCTTTGAAAGAAACCGAGCTGTCAGCCACGTGTCAGTGCCACGCGCAAGCGACTGTGCATACCAGCCGACGTCTTTAAGCTTCCCCATCTTGTCAGATGTTATAGTAATTCGCCTCAAAATTTGCCTTTTACGGACCGGATTTTCCACCAGCACGAAGGGAGCGATGCTGTGGATGGCTGTAAAAGATATGTGGCTCGGTGAGTTCCTTTCCGGCTGTCTACGCGTCTGTAGATTGAGCCTAGCCTTACTCGTACCTACTGCCCGGTGCGCGGATCCTATTATAAACTTTTGTGACATCTATACAAGCAGCTGCTTTGTCATCGCCAGTCGAGCTCGAATAAAAGCTTCGTACACTCACAAATGCCGTGTCTTGTGTGCCAACCATGTTAACGGCCATATGGTTTATTATACGATACCGCGTTCCATTTCTGCCCGCCGCTTCTATCCTGTACCCAATCAATATTATATCTCTTGTAACGGTAAGCTACAAAAGACATCGTGCTAGACTAAAACCTTGATCGTGCCCATTACGCTGCGTTGCTCCGCTACGCTGTATGCTGCTTCCAGATAAGCAGCCACTCCTCTATAATAGCTACAATAAGCAAAGTATGGACTCGTGCGAGATGGCTACCAGCCGTATGTGTTCGTTATCGTTTATATTCATCATCGTCAGCCTGACTGCCTGCCCTTCTGGGACGCTTGCCTTCTTTTGGAATCCAGTCTGCTATTCCTATTGGTGGTTTTGAGTACGCTCCACGTGCCCTGCACGTCCCTTCTTCGTGTACATTACGGTGCGCTATTCCATTGCACCGACTGCTTCATATAGGTACCCAATTAGTATGGTAATCTTCAAGACTGCGGCGGTGATAAGCGAAGAAAGCCTGGAGCCGCTTCAGCGTAGTTTCCAAGGTATTGCCGACGTGGCACTACCAGGCTGCGTGGACGGGCGTGACCTATAGCCTATACGAAATGCTTTTGCATACTACCAACCCTAGCTAACGGCTCCTCGAAGGACTCCTGCGGCGGTGGCTCGCTGAGGAAGTCCCTGTTCTCGAGCTGGCTCTCGGTGCTGCTGCTCTCGAAGGCGGCCGGTTCGTGCTGTTGGCAACAGCGGTGCTTCTCGGCTCCCCAGAAGGCTTCGAGCTGTTGCCAGCAGTCGTCGTTGACTTCTCCGGACCCGTCGCAGCGGTCGGCCTCTTCGCTAAGAAGCGATATGTTGGGTGCGTCGCATTCCGGAACGCTGCTGTAACGGGACACTCCTGTTTCCATCGAACGGTGGTCTGATTCCGTTAAAAGCGGACGCTCGCTGGCGGGAGTCTCAATCGCTGCTTGTGATGTCAGGGAAGGTTGAGGGCTGCGTCGAATGCTACTGGTTGATGTGCCGGGTCCCCCTTTGGTGTGGCGGATGCAATGGTCGGTAAAATAAAAAGAAGAAGCGGGCGAAAACAAATTTGTTCGCTGCCCGCTCTCTTTTGTTTTCTATTACGCGTCTATCGGTCGGTAGGTGGCTTTGTGTGCCTCGGCAGTAGATCGGAAAACGGTAGCGAATCTGCTCAAATGAAAACAACAAAATGATCGGCGGCGCTCGCTTTCACGTCGTAGCCGGCTTTGGTCCCACGAGCGAAGCGATGCAATCTGGCTCACGCAGAGACAAGACAAGACTGACTGCGTAGACACTCGCGGGATCTTTTTATAACCTTTGTTCCTGGTTCAGCGAGGGCCTATGCGCAGGCGCTCGTTCGGGGCACGAGGTGCGCACGTGAACACTTGAACGAACCAACCAATTGGGCAGTGGAGGCTCGCCCTGACGCTTTGCTCTGATTGGAACAGCGCTTCTGATGAGAGAGAGAGGCAGGAGAGAGAGAAGCGAGGAAGCAGAGAGAGTGCTCCAATTTAGCTCACTTCCTCCCCGTCTCCTCTGTTTCTGCATGCCCTCTCCCGCTATCTCGGATTGCGTGTCTCTCCTCTCAAGACAGACGATGTAGGAGAGAAAGAACGAGATGAAAGGGTGAAAGGCTTGGCGCCAGACGTGACGTCACCGAACGCAACCCGTTCGCCCGGTGCGTACATTCCGGAACGTTTTGATGATCTTGGCCCGCCCTACGTTGTATTGGGCGACAAACTAATGACGGCGATGACTTGCGCCGCGCAGACGATCATGGAAGGACTGTGCTTTTTTTCTGAGTCATTTATTTTTCTCGGAACTCCCGACGTCGCTGGCAGAGGAATTTATCGGAACGTAAAATGAAGTGCACCAAATCGACGCTGGAGTTCACAACCGGCCAATGTTGATTATGGCACCGTTTGAGAGCGTATACTGTCACCCCCTACACTAGTTCGTTTCTTTATTTCTTTGTTTAAAGTACAGTAGCTCGAGGTGGCCGTAAAGAAAGGAAGTAATTCATCAAGAAGTGATGCATCGAGTATCGCGGCAAAACAAACAAGTGTCTGTATTCTTTCTGTTCCGCATTCTTGCGTGGTCTTTTGTCAACGAACCGGGAAGGCATATTAAACATCACATTAAAAATATCTAGAAATACTGTACAACCCGTGAAAAGAGGTGCACAACAGATTGAAAGAACGTTGCTGAAATGCTTTCGTTCTTGTACCCTAAGGTACCATAGACATCGAATGAAACCCGGCCAGTGGTGAGTATTAGCAATGGTATATTGCACCATCGGAGTGCCGTGCGTCCTTGACAGGCGCACAACACTCCGATTTGGCAGCATTGCGCATGTCCACGATGATGACTGACCGGCGCCCAACTCTATTACTGCTAAGACTTACCGTTGCTCGGGTTTCACTTGACGTCGATACTGTTTCACTCCATAGCAGGAAACCTCACACAGGTTCCAACAACGCAAAGACGCACAGCGAACGCATCTCGTAGCTGTGTAAGTACGCGTACGAAAAAAAAAAAAAAAAGCTATGAGACGCCGTATCTCGAGCTACTATACCTGATGTTATAAGATTCGCAAATCATGGTGACCATAGCTGGAAATCAACACGTCTTCCGTTCCTGTCGTCGGCGGAATTCGTGGCTGCCTATAGAGTCATCTCGGGAGGAGCTCTTATCAGGACGAGTCACTTGAGCGGGATTCCCGCTCGCTGTGCGAACGCAGCTGTCATGGAAAAATACCGGCGCTATCGGCGCAACTGCTGTGCACAGCTGTCGTTGTTACGGCGACCTCGTCAAGGCTCTGTTGACCTTACGAGGCTTTAGACACTGTATACAATAACTGCCCGTTGGCGAAACCATTTCTTTTCATTTGGGCATTTTTTGTATTACATATACGCATTGCTCGCTTCGTACGACCCACTTCCTGCGTCGGTTAGCGTTTGACTCAGAGTTACATACGGTGGCCGGTGACTCATGATTTTTTTTTATAAGTTCAGAACAACTGTTCCAAGTGATAAATACGCCAATTTCATTATCGCGAAACACACCTGTACGGTGTATACATGTCTGCCTTTGTGTGGTTGACGGTAAAAATTTGTGAAAGCAGCGCTGAGTGAATCTAGTTGAACAACGCGAAACATTTTGTTACGAGTATAAACATTTTGTATTGTAGAAACATTTAGACAGTAGAAACATTTTGTTTAGAACGTTTTGTTTAGAAAAACATTTTGTTTAGAAACGTTTTGTTTAGAAAACAGTAGAAACATTTTGTATTGCGAGTATAAACAGGAATAATTGGTACTAACAAAAAAAAAAGAGACGGATGCTGACCTAGAACGAACGAGCATCCAAAAACAAAGAAATGAACAACTAACTTTAGTACCACTGCCCCGAATTGAACAATATTGGTCATTTCAGCTCGATAACTTGCATAGCCGACACACTCTTTTGCGGCATCGATAGCGCGGTAGTCATTTTAAGTCATGCATCCTCACCAACCTGTCAAACGGTCCACTCTTGTATGGACCTGTGAATTTATCGCGATAAAGATTAAACCCTAAGTGCTCAAAAGCTCGCACTTTTTAAATCTTGCGTTCTTTAATATACCTCGCATAGAAGGTTATAGCTTTTCAAATCGAACAGTGAACAAAGAATGCGCTTTCATTTTCTTCAAACTGACACATCGGCGTTTTTGGGGACTTAGGGCAAGGAAAGGTAGTTAGGGGCTTCAGTCACGTGACGGCGTCCTCGTTCGATGTTACCGCACGTGACGGTAGCGATGACGTCATACGAGAGCGTCATCGCTCGGTGACGATTCTCTGTACCACTCGTTCGCGTTGACACCGACGCTGCTGTATGCGCCGACGGTCAATTTTTCGGGCTCCATAAAGGGGCCTCCGCCTTAAAGAGGCCTTAAACGACTCCCCGAAATACGAAGCGCATCATTCTCTCCCGCGGCGTGTCGCGGCACAATTCATGACGCCAGCAGTTTGGTCGCGTGACGTCAGGATGAACTAAACTCCCGATTGGTTGATATACAAGGGATATCCTGCAGGCCAATTTTCTCCTACCCTGATTTCACGTGCAGTCACACGCCCTTCCTGCCTTGTCTCGCGTGACTATCGTGAGCGGTAAATTGATTTCACTTCGTTCGCCGCGGTGGTCTAGTGGCTAAGGTACTCGGCGGCTGACCCGCAGGTCGCGGGTTCGAATCCCGGCTGCGGCGGCTGCATTTCTGATGGAGGTGGAAATGTTGTAGGCCCGTGTGCTCAGATTTGGGTGCACGTTAAAGAACCCCAGGTGGTCGAAATTTCCGGAGCCCTCCACTACGGCGTCTCTCATAATCATATGGTGGTTTTGGGACGTTAAACCCTACATATCAATCAATCAAACTGATTTCACTTCGTTCTCTGAATTCGAGACTGCGCTCGCCGAAAAGCGCGAAATCCCGACTGACTCAACACCTAACGCCGTCATTTCTCATGTTTCATGAAGAAATAAGTGAACAGGTGGAAAAGGCGCTTCCAGGAAGAAGAATAGGGAAGGAACTAATGTTTCGTCTTTGAACTCGCAGTTGTTTAGGGGTCACAAACCCAAACGTAAGAAACAGCGACGGATCCGCACGCAGTAATTTTCCGTCAAGAAACAAGGGGCGGCATCGTGAATGCCGAGTCAACGACCACCACAGGGCGCTTTCTAAACGGAATGCAGACGGGATAATTGCCCTCGGCTGTGAAACGTAGCCCGCGTGCACGCCCAGACGCGAGTCTGGCTCCGCGGGGGAGTTTGGATATTTTCTTATCGTTCGCACGTCTCGTACACCTCTGGCTACGGGCGGCCCCGAGGCAGTGCTACAGCGGGTGATCTTCCCAGAGCAGTCTTTCCTACTGAATGCAAACCGCGAATAAAAGCACGGCTACAAAAAGACCAGTCAGATACGTCGGCAGCTTTCCATCATTTTTCTTTTTTTTTTGTATCTGGAACCTGTGGTGAAGGAGTAAATAAAAACTCGCAGACGCGTTTTCTATAGAAGCATCAAGGTGGGGCATGAACGAATTAGTCTCGTGTGAAAACCTTCCGCTGGGAAACAACTACCCGTGATTTTTGTGTTGGTCTTGCCAGTGTCCCAGGTGAGGTTGCCTGTTTGATCCCCGAATACGGGGGTCGCATTTAGATGGTGCACGTTAAGGAACCCTGTATGGTCGAAAATAATGACGAGTCGCCTGCTGCGCTACGGTGCACTATAGCGTACTACACTCGTTGACACCTCATCGTGACATTAAAACGAAGGCTTACGGAGGTGGGGCTTCAGCACATTCATGTTGGCTGCACAGGTAGAACGCGTCAGCTTGCGAAGGATTTCGTTTTTGCGAAGTCCTATCGTGGCCGAGTGTAGACCAACGTATACACGAAAACCGTGAATGGGCAATACCTTTCGATTTTTCAGTATACATTTTAGCGCCATAATGTGGCCATATTATGAGTACTATTCAGTTTTTGGAAGAACTAAATAGTGCGTTTGCGGCCACACACTGATCCATATACGTAAATAGCGCCATCTATACTCTGGGAAACGCGTGTGCTAGAAGAGTGGGGCAGTCTAAGAAATGGAAATAAAATGAAGGCATTCTCGTAAACAGAATATTTACTGTACTTTACATGTGACTTCCCGCAAATGTTTGAATCTCGTTATACATAAAGCAAATTCATTTTAAGACCCACCTTTCTGCTCTCCTTGTCTAACTCCGTAATCATGAGTTGCAATTCGTCCCCTGAGTTACTCAGCAATGCAATGTCATCGGCGAAGCGCAGGTTACTAAGGTACTCTTTATTAACTCTTATCCCTAACTGTTCCCATTCTAGGCTTCTGAAAACATCCTGTAAGCACGCGGTATATAGAATTGGAGAGATTGTGTCCCCCTGCCTTACACCCTTCTTGATTGGTATTCTGTTGCTTTCTTTATGGAGCACTATGGTAGCAGTTGATACACTGTAGATTTCTTCCAGGATGTTTATATATACTTTATCGACGCCCTGATTCCGCAGTGTCAGCATGACGGCTGATATTTCTACTGAATCAAACGCCTTCTCGTAATCTAGGAAGGCTATCTATAGTGGTTGTTTATATTCTGAGCATTTCTCTATTACCTGATTGATAGTATGAATGTAGTCGATTGTTGTGTAGCCTGTTCGAAATCCTGCTTGTTCCTTTGGTTGATTGAATTCTAATGTTTTCTTTACTCTGTTAGCAATTACCTTTGTAAATAGCTTGTATACTACAGAGAGCAAGCTAATCGGCCTGTAATTCTTCAAGTCCTTGTCATCTCCTTTCTTATGTATTAAGATGATGTTAGCGTTCTTCCAAGACTCAGGTACTCTTCCCGTCAGGAGACACTTCGTAAACAGGGTGGCTAGTTTTTCAATCTGTCCTCCATCTTTCAGCAGATCTTATGTTACCTGATCCTCACCAGCAGCTTTGCCTCTTTGCTTGCTCTCCAAAGCTTTTCTGACTTCTATCATTACTGGTGGGGTGTAATCTGGGTTACTGCTAGTTCTTATAGTATTAAAGTCGTGGTTGTCCCGGCTACTGTACAGATCTCTGTAAAACTCCTCCGCTATTTTTACTATCCTATTTATATTGGTAGTTATTTTGCCTTCTTTGTCCCTTAGTGCATACATCCGATTTTTGCCTATTCCAAGTTTCCTCTTCACTGCTTTGACGCTTCCTCCGTTTTTCTGAGCGTGTTCAATCATCTCCATGTTATACCTTCTTAAATCGGATACCTTACGCCTATTAATCAACTTCGAAAGCTCTGCCAGTTCTATTTTGTTTGTTGTATACTTGAGACTTTCATGATTTGACCCTTCTTAATGAGATTCTTCGTTTCCTGAGAAAGCTTGCCAGTGTCCTGTCTACCTACCCTACCTCCAACTTCCACTGCACACTCCGTAATGATACTCGTCAGATTATCATTCATTGTATCTATGCTAAGGTTGGTTTCCTCACTAAGAGCCGAGTACCTGTTCTGAAGCGAGACTCTGAATTCCTGTGCTTTCCCTCTCAGTGCTAGCTCATTGATTGGCTTCTTGCGTATCAGTTTCTGTCGTTCCTTCTTCAAGTCTAGGTGAATTCGAGACCGTACCATTCTATGGTCACCGCATCGTACCTTGCCAACCACTTCCACATCCTGCACGATGCCTGGGTGTGCACTCATTATAAAGTCTATTTCGTTCTTATTTTCGCCATTAGGGCTCCGCCATGTCCACTTGCGGTTTCCTCGTTTTCGGTAGAAGGTATTCAAAATCCGTAAATTATTGCGTTCTGCGAATTCTACTAGTAGCTCTCCTCTGGCGTTTCTAGTACCGATGCCATAATCTCCTACTGCGTGGTCTCCAGCCTGCTTCTTCCCTACCTTCAGCGCTTCGAGATAGGTAATAGTGCACTTCAAGTTGTAAAAGACTATGCCTACTTAGGGCAGGTAATAACTGCGGAGCCGAACCACGAGATTGAAGTGACTAGAAGAATAAGAATGGGGTGGAGCACATTTGGCAAGCACACTCAAATAATGACAGGTAGATTGCCACTATATCCCTCAAGAGGAAGGTATATAACAGCTGTATCTTGCCGGTACTTAGCTACGGAGCAGAAAGCTGGAGACTTACAAAGAAGGCTCAGCTTAAACTGAGGACGACGCAGCGAGCAATGGAAAGAAAAATGGTAGGTGTAACCTTAAGAGACAAGAAGAGAGCAGAGTGGATTAGGGAACGAAAGGGGGTTAAGGATATCATAGCTGAAATCAAGAAGAAAAAATGGACATGGGCCAGGCATGTAGCGCGTAGACAGGATAACCGCTGGTCGTTTAGGGTAACTGACTGGATTCCCAGAGAAGGCAAGCGGGTTAGGGGGAGAGAAGGTTAGGTGGGCAGATGAGATTAAGAAGTTTGCGGGTATGCATTGGCAGCAGCAAGCACAGGACCGGGTTAACTGGCGGAACACGGGAGAGGCCTTTGTCCTGAAGTGGACGTAGTCAGGCTGATGGTGATGATGATGATGATACATAAAGCAGCATTTCTTTCAGCGAGGCAAATCAGAAAAATTATCAGTAAACATAAGCATTATTTTTCGGCGTTTTAGGAGGCGTGTGCTTCGGTCCCGTAGATTTCACAGTGCTGTAAGAAGAGTTGTCGCCGAGCACAGCGCATTGATTCAGGTGCGAATACGGAACGCTGTTTCTTATTGGCATCGACTTGGCGTCTTTCATCATCTTTCCACAGTTTGTCGATGTCTGGAACAGTGCTACAATACGTGCATCCAGAAGCTAGCGAAATGTGTGTTTGTCACTGAATTTTCGCCAAGACGAAAAATTTTTCGTCATCTACAATGCCGTTTCACACTTGAAATTGAATGAATGCAAGTTTGTTGGCTTGGATCTGAAAAAAAAAACAACGCTAATTTCAACACAGACAACGTCCATGATCGTATAGTGTTTCTTAGTCCGTGTTTGAATTAACGGTGCTTTTTTTTTCAGACGGTTTTACACTGTATTCCAAATGCGGCTTTTATTCATACACCGCGAAGCATCTCGACGAAGCCTTCTATAAACATATTTGCACAGCGCAAGACTACGAGTAGTTACGATGTAACTACAGAAGAAGAGACAAGGACAGAAAGAGCGCTGTCAAGTTACATTTCTATAAAGCGTTACCCTTTTACATTTGTTTTGTATCACAAGTAAAAAAAAACACATCCTTGTTCACATGTACCCACATTCCGCAAGGGTGAGAATGAAATATGATTCAGCTTTTGACCTTCGGTTTTGGCCCAGTGGGTGAGACATTCGACTTCGAAGCGTGAGGCACGAGGTTAGTACTCAAAACCACCACGAAAATTTATTTGGTTTCACGAATAAATTATTTATAACGATTCGGCGAGCTTTCACACCGAGCTGGCGAAGAAACGACGCCGCGTTTGGCAGCGGTACTACCTTTGAGATGAGTGTTTGAAAAGAAAAGTTCTACGATTTCGAGTGCGATGTTTTCTACTATGAGAGAGCAGTACGCTGTCCCAGAAGAATTCGCGAAGTGGACGTGTTTAGAATAAGTGGTTAACGATTTACAGTACTCGGTACTCTATGGGAGAGCATGAAGCCGTCCCGAGGGAAACGCCCATGAGTGCAGAAGACGGGATTTCGAAGTGCCATTATGCGCAATACAGGCTAGTGAGGGAATCCAAACTTACGCCATACTGAAAAGCCCCCGCACTTTCTCCGGGTTGGTCGTAGAATTTGTGTGCACAAATGACGTAGTATATATAACAGGCCAGATTATACAGTATGTGTGCCTGTTATCTTGAAAATTCGTTCGTATCTTTTAAATAGGAAAACGTTCTCTGCGCACTAGGTGTATTACTTTCAAAACTTATTTTCTGTAAAACGAAATTATTGCTTTACAACGATGGTCGCCTTGTGTTACAAAGGGACTGAGGCAGACGGGGAGTTTTCTTATGTCAAAATAGAAATGCTTACGCCTATGAAACATTTAATTCTAACGGCTATCCTAGTTGTTTCGATGAAGTCCTCCTCCGCCCATAGACATGCCAGGGGATGTGGGGAGAGGCGGCTTCAAAAACACTGGTACTTTTCAATCTTAATTGTGGTTATTTACACACACGTATACAAATGCATGCTCGTACATAACTTAGGTATGATTGAAAGCTCATACCGAATGCAACTTTTGGCTACTTCCCGGACCCCCGCCTTTTTATCTCCCCCTGGCCTTCTGAAGGCCTCCCTGAATACATTCTCGGGCTACTGATTAACGTTTATGAGCATTTCTTTTTGTCCAATCCCAAATACACACTACACACAAGAACAGGGCCGTCTCGGTAAACACCTTTTGTCAAGCTATGCAGCTCACTCACCCAATTTCTCGGAAAGCATGAATATAAAAAATCACAGCATATCCACGGACTGGATGATGATGGGCGGGGCGAAGCGTCTCTCTCTCTCTCTCTCTGTATATATATATATATATATATATATATATATATATATATATATATATATATATATATATATATATATATATATATACATATATATATATATATATACATATATATATATACATATACATATACATATATATATATATATATATATATATATATATATATATATATATATATATATATATATATATATATATATATATATATATATATATATATATACACACCACACTTGGTCCACCGTCACCTGTCATCGTGTCTGATGTTTTACGTCAAAGGGCGGTTATTAATTGCAGGAAGCTCAAAGTGCAAAACTAAATCACGTAACTAAACAGCTCGCGAACAATAACATTGAAACACTTATTGACATCGGTTACTTTTTTTTTCGCGCAACTTTTTGGCCGCCATACAAACGTACAATGCGTATGGGTAAACGATAAGTGGTATATATAGTTCGCGCTTGCTGCCGCGTTTTGTCTCCTGTTTCGCGTTTTTCCTTCTTTATTGGATAGGGCAATATTTTCAATGCAATAGGTATATGTATAGCTTGACTGTAGCCCTCAACCCACGTCACACTCGTGATCACATTTTAGAAGTATTTGTCAAACGAACCGAATTAAAACGAGGGCAGCTCCAAATCTTTTCCGTGGCAGTACTATTGTACAAAAAGAAACATCTTACGCCAGCAAAACCTCTAATTGAACGTAATTAGGCATAATTCAAGGCTACAGCAAGATTGTTGTAGTCAGTAAAAAAGAGTATTGAGAGGTATATTGGTTTTAAAAGGTTTATTCCATAGACGCGCATGTGATGGTGAAATTGAATTTCGTAGTCTTGGCGATAAGCTGCTTAAAATGATTTTATACCGAACATCTGCCTGCACAAAACGTTTGTATAATATATTAATGTCAGAACGAACGTAGCACAGGTTTCAATCGTCACATTAAGCCAGAAATTAAAGCAGCAATTATAAAACATTCAGCTACTTGATGTACATTTTAGAGCGGAATGGATTTTATAAATATTATTCACGACAAACGCAGCCAAGGTTTCAATCGGAACATTTAGCATAGGAATGAACACAACGCCGATTTTGAATAATGAAAACGAGTTCAAATACCTCAATGTCAACATGCGAATCCTCTTGGCAGAGCGCCTTGTAGGCACGTGTTGATGGACACTCGAATAGACTGCTGTTCCTCGCGTCAGCATATTCATGCTCGGGCATCGTGAAGACAGACTTGATCTCTGATATCCACGTACTCGCGCCTCCAGTGGCCGTCAGTTTGCAAAAAGAAACCGCTGGTTGCCGGTGATCTTGTTCTTTTATACCGAAACTGATAGTCAACATTGCCCAAGAGATACCGGAACCTTCAGCCAGGTCACAGCCTTTAGCCTTGAAGGTGGACTTACTCTCTCTCTCTCTCTCTTAAAAAAAACCAATACATGCATGCAGCTACGTTTGTGATGACCGACTGCACTCCTTGTGAAAGAAAAAAAAAAGAAACACGGGAGTGACGCAGATAAAGAACGCAGGCAGTTTTCGCGTTTCTTCTCGAAACCGCAGTCCTTACGTGACGAAGCAGAATTGGCCCAATGCCGTCACTCCATTATCTCGGCACCACTTCATGCCCTCGACTCGAACAGAGCCAGTCAACCCTCTGCCTTATCGCAGTCTCTCTCTCTCTCTGTCTCTCAAGTCGCGAGTGATAAGGAAGGAGTTCTTGCGTGCAAGACGCTCTCTGCGCCAGCGAGTCTGGGCGACGCTTCAGTATCGGACCAAAAAAAATAAGAAAACAAACAAAAAACAAGCAAACAGCAGCGGCTTTCGAATCACTTTTTATCTGGCAGCGTCAGCACGTGTCATTTACGCATGTCCCCAGCTTACGGCGCAGCATATTTAGACAACCCGAGTTGAATTTTTATTGTACTCAGCAAATCATTTCCTCTCAAGAGTCGTGTTCGTCTACGCCACCAACAACAGAGAACCAACATAGGGATGAATCATGAATAATATGAAAAATAATCCGCCAGTGCTTGCATGCATATATATATATATAATATATATATATATATATATGGCAAACAAGTGAATACTTAAGGGCTCGTTTTTCGTGTTTACACAATATTAATGAGATCTAACAGACAATAACGCCAAGGAAGGTATACGGGAAGGTATTAGGCCAAATGTAATGTAAATGAGAAGAAGGAAAAGTGGGTGAAAAGATAACTTGCCGTGGGCAGGATCCGAACCTGCGACCTTCGAATAACGCGTTCGATGCTCTACCACTTGAGCTACCACGACAGCTATCCCCCCAGCCACATTATTGAGTATGTCAATTTAAACGTGGGAGTGTCAGTCAGTCAGCGCCGCTAGTAGCCATGGCGACGAGTGTGACACACTCTTTATGAGCCTGTTTGGCGTCACGTAGCCCGTGAACTTATTACTAACTGGCAGCTGACCACTAGTCCCTCGTATACAACCTAAAGGCACCAGGTCTTCCAGCACGAGACCCTCGTTAGTGAATAAGAGAAACAAGTGTATACTTAAGACTCGTTTTTCATGTTTACACAATAATAATGAGATTTAACAGACAATAATGCCAAGGAAGGTATAGGGGAAGGTATTAGGCCTATTGTAATGTAAATGAGAAGAAGGAAAAGTGGGTGAAAAGATAACTTGCCGTGGGCAGGATCCGAACCTGCGACCTTCGTGGCCTAATACCTCCCCCATACCTTCCTTGGCATTATTGTTGTTAGATCTCATATTATAATATATATATATATATATATAATATATATATATATATATATATATATTATATATATATATATATATTATATATATATATATATATATATATATATATATATATATATATATATATATATATTCGATCTTTTGATCCGCCGTCACTGTCATCGTGTCTGATATTTTACGTCAAAGTGTGGTTATTAATTGCACGAAGCTCAAAGTGCAAAACGAAATCACGTAACAATAACAAACATTAACATTGAAACACTTATTGACATCGGTTACTTTTTTTTTTTTCGCGCAACGTTTTGGCCACCATACTACGTAAAACGCTTATGCGTAAACGATAAGTGGTATATATAATTCGTGCTTGCTACCGCGTTTCGTCTTCTGTTTCGTGTTTTTCCTTCTTTATTGGATAGGGCAATAGTTTCAATGCGGTAAGTATACGAATAGCTTGACTGTAGCCATCAACCAACGTCACCCTTGCGATCACAGTTTATAAGTATATATTAAAGGAATTTAATTGGAGTGAGGGCAGCGCAAAATCTTTTCAGTGGTAGTACTATTGTACAAAAAAACATCTTACGCCAGCAAAACCACTAAGAAAACGTAATTAGGCATGGTTGAAGGCTGCAGCAGGATGGGTGTAATCAGTAAGAAAGAGTAATGACAGGTAAATTGATTTTACAAGGTTTATTCAATGGACGCGCATGTGATGGTGGAATCGAATTTCGTTGTCTTGGCGATAAGCTGCTCAAAATTGTTTTATACCGAACATCTGCCTACGCGAAAAATTTCATTGATCTGTGGGATTTAACGTCCCAAAACCACCATATGATTATATGAGAGACGCCGTAGTGAAGGGCTCCGGAAATTTCGACCACCTGGGGTTTCGGAAATTTCGACCACCCAAATCTGAGCACACGGGCCTACAACATTACCGCCTCCATCCGAAATGCAGCCGCCGCCGCTAGGATTCGAACCCGCGACCTGCGGGTCAGCAGCCGAGTACCTTAGCCACTAGACCACCGCGGTGGGGTTACGCGAAAAATTTGTATAGTACATTAATGTCATGACGAACGTAGCCAGGTTTCAATCGTCACATTAAGTCAGAAATTAAAGCAGCAGTTATAAAACATTCAGCTACTTGATGTACATTTTACAGCACGTACATTATATACCTATGGGAATGGGTTTTATAAGTATTACTCACGACGAACGCTGCCTAAGTTTCAATCGGAACATTTAGCATAGAAATGAACACAACGCCGATTTTGAATAATGGAAACGAGTTCAAATACCTCAATGTCAACATCCAAATCCTCTTGGCAGAGCGCCTTGTCGGCACGTGTTGATGGACACTCGAATAGACTGCTGTTCCTCGCGTCAGTAAATTCGTGCTCGGGCATCGTGAACACAGGCTTGATCTCTGATATCCACGTACTCGCGCCTCCAGTGGCCGTCAGTTTGCAAAAAAGAAACCGCTGGTTGCCGGTGATCTTGTTCTTTTATACGGAAACTGATAGTCAACATTGCCCAAGAGATACCGGAACCTTCAGCCAGGTCACAGCCTTTAGCCTTGAAGGTGGACTCCCTCTCCCTCTCTCTCTCTTAAAAAAAAACATCCATGCATGCAGCTACGTTTGTGACGACCGACTGCACTCCTTGTGAAAGAAAGAAAAAAAAGAAACACCGGAGTGACGCAGATAAAGAACGCAAGCAGTTTTCGCATTTCTTCTCGAAACCGCAGTCCTTAACGTGACGAAGCAGAATTGGCCCTATGCCGTCACTCCGTTATCTCGGCACCACTTCATGCCCTCGACTCGAACAGAGCCAGTCAACCCTCTGCCTTATCACAGTCTCTCTCTCTCTCCCTGTCTCTCAAGTCGCGAGTGATAAGGAAGGAGTTCTTGCGTGCAAGACGCTCTCTGCGCCAGCGAGTCTGAGCGACGCTTCAGTATCGGACCGAAAAATAAGAAAACAAAAAAAAAACAAGCAAATAGCAGCGGCTTTCGAATCACTTATTATCTGGCAGCGTCAGCACGTGTCATTTACGCATGTCCTCAGCGTACGCGACGCAGATAAAATGCTCCACCGACGCCGAGCAGCGTGGAGCGTAGGAGAGAGCCTTGGCACATCCCTTGCCTCGGAGGAGTGACTTGACGAATTTCTTATCAGCGTCGCCTTTCGCGGTGTTCTTCCTGCTGGGCGCTATTGCATTCAGTCGCGAATCAATTCTACGCTCTATCGTTTGGGTCGGCAGACTCGATTAAACGTCATGCCAATGAACTTAATAATGCTTGGTGCGCTGTAGCGGAAGAGAGAAAGGAGTGGTATGATGAGAAAACGGGGCAAAAAAAATCCGATTCGCTACCCTACAAATGATTTAGGGGAGGAAATACAGAAGGATAGGTGTTAACTGATTGATTGATTGATTTGTGGGGTTTAACGTCCCAAAACCACCATATGATTATGAGAGACGCCGTAGTGGAGGGCTCCGGAAATTCTGACCACCTGGGGTTCTTTAACGTGCACCCAAATCTGAGTACACGGGCCTACAACATTTCCGCCTCCATCGGAAATGCAGCCGCCGCAGCCGGGAATCGAACCCGCGACCTGCGGGTCAGCAGCCGAGTACCTTAGCCACTAGACCACCGCGGCGGGGCGGTGTTAACTGAAAAGAGAATCAGAGAAATTGAAATGTTCGCAAAATTACTGCTGTTGACAGCGCGGGCTGAAATTAGAATTTTTGTCCATACTAAAGCGTTTATGGGTGTCCTCGTCCTCATTCGAAGGCTTGTCTCGCCCTTAGGAAGTTATATATATATATATATATATATATATATATTATATATATATATATATATATATATATGGTAGTGCTGTAGGTACTCAGGTCTCAGGTGGAGCGCACGAACAAATGAAATACTATGCTTTATTGCCAACGTCACGGCCGGGGACCGACCTTCGTCTTGACATAGATACATAAGACTGTAATGCATACTTAAAGAAAACAAGGGCATAGCAAGTGGACGGAATGTTTGCAAGATCAAAACCTGTTGGAGAAAACGTTTACATTCTGATCAGTAGAACATAAAAGATAAAAGAAACAACAAATCAACGCAGTGAATGATAATAAGTGAAGCAAAGCATCTGGATGTACGTACGAAAGCACTGACGGACAGAAGCATGGAGGAACCGACACTTCTTCCCACTCATTATTCACTCCGTGGAAGTGCTGTGAAAACCACTAACGCCATCTAGTTACGTTATTCTCAAGTGCATACACAAACAGCGTCATCTGCTGAGAAACTCATAAACTAGAGGTAACAACATGCTACTACTACTGAGCTGCTTTTATGAAAAAAGGTCCAACGTACCCTGCCTCAGCTACAGCAAGACATGGAAGGTACTACCAAATGGATACTTGAAGACCCACTCATCAGAGCCAGGCTGAACCTGTGGTGTGCTGCCTTGCGCACGATTGCCATTCCCTGCCCAGTAGTAACAAGCTGACCAATTTGAGGTCAACCGAGTTTCTTTCTTTTCTTTTCATAGTGCTGAAGTTAACAAGTGAGAGCACATTGTAAATAGTCCAATAAAATTTTCAATCAGTCAGTCAAATACTGCTACGACTACAGAGTAGGCACGCCTAAGGAACTTCGCCCCTGAAAAAAAGTAAATCCTTTCGAGCGTGCTCTGTTAAGTGTCATAAATTGCTTCAGATGTCATCATTTTTTTTTTGCGCATGCATGTGTGTCTGCGATTTCAAGTAGCTGTGGGGGCATACCCAGTCGCGGACTCCGCACGCGTCCTGATGGGATATATTTCCGACTCGTATCTATCTATCCGTCAATGCTTCGAAGCTGCGATAAAGCGACGCCTCGGCTGCAGTACGTCATCGCGATTCGAGTGCCTGGGCGGGGGGGGGGGGGGGGGGGTGTCCGCTGCCACGAGATAACGGCCGCATCGAGCGTACAAAAAGTACGCGTGATCCCTCATCGGAGTACCTTCCTGCATTCGATAGACGCATATCTCCAGTGCCCCTTTCAATCCTATCAGTTTATCGACACATGCAAAACCTGTACTCACTTCTCACCGGCAGAGACGTTGCCTGATAAGCGCAAAGTTGAGTGAAGCCTTTCGTGTTTAAAACACTCGTAGTTCCCGGATATGCAGTAGAGATTGCCTCTCCCCCTTTTCAGTGCATCGCTCCGACATAGAGTTATACGGAGAACGCTAGTAAGAAAGATAAGTGTTTTTCAGGTTAGAGGCGGCCTCGTTACACAATATCTTCATATACGCTGCCTCCAATCGGTGACGCTCGAGAAATCGAGTAACTATATGTGTTTGGGGCAAGTTTCCTCAATACTATTCGCGAGCTCTGGATCATTGATTACGCTTTCGGCGTAAGATGTTGTGGATAACAAACCAACGCGGAACATGTTTACCGGGTTTGCTTTGATCGTACCAGCCACTTCCTTAGTTCTAGCATCCGGGTAACACACGCATTGAAGGCCGTGGTGTCTCAAGGGGTCCCCGCTGACCTCGTCTAAGCAGCATAACCGACGTCTCTGCCGGTCCCTTCTTTTGGAAGTATTAAAGTTTTCATCATAATCATCATAATCATCGTCATCTGCGTGATTAATTCCTTTGACTCGGGCAGGATGTGCGAAGGGTTTGCCACAGGTAATTGCGAACAATCAGCAGTGCTCGGTAATTAGCAGTGTTTGAGACTCCCGAGTCACGTGACAAGTAGACGAGTGCGACTGTGACGCGCGTTCGTTTCAGACCGTGTTGCGATAATCGCGCCCTCGCAAGGGCAGCGTTTGCCGATATCCTACGTTCATCAGTGACGTAGTCATTTCGATGATTTGAACCCCCTATTTCCCAACCTCAGTTTAGGGAAGCATACCGGATACCAGCAGCTGGTTAACCTCCCTGCCTTCCTTTTTCTCGTTTTTTTTTCTCTTTCTCTCTTGATGACTTGGTAGCACGGCATCAACACAGAAGAAGAAAGAATCAAATCATCGCGATGGAACCAAACCAACTCGCCTAAACGCCGACGCTTTGCACAGTGGTAGCATTTAGCTGGGGCACGCATTATGCTCATAATGAAGTGAAAACTCACTACTGCTGTGAATCGAATCTAGTAGACATTGACCCTGGGACCCTCTTCTGTATGATCTTCACGCTATTAACCACGGCATGCAAAAATAAACTTTTGATTTTTATTTGATTTGACGTTGTTAGTACAGCGCATGTCTTTTCGTCATCTTGTCCTTTCTACTCGTTCTGTTCGTTTGGGTTCACTTGGTTATGAACCCAAACCAAGTGGCCAACCTCTCTGTGATTATGCATTGAACCATGCTATACATGCCTCGAATTTCTTACGGCAATTTTGCGCGTCATTTTCCTGTCAAGTTTTCGTTGCCCATAGCTGCATACTGCATGTTCTTGGTTTCTTTTCTTCTTCTACCTATGTTGTTATTGATGTTACAGTACTTTGTGAAAGAGAGTCAATACATGATGGTAAGTACGAATCGAAAATCTTTGAAACGACATCATTCATAGTTTAAAGATAATTTAGTAGGGTTGAAGCATCGTCAATTCATGTGCCCACTTCGCCAGCAGGTTGTTCTTGCTTCGTGTAGCTGGTCAGTGTCACTTTTTTTTTCTGATATCCATCTTTTATCTGCCAAAATTTCATGATGATGATACTTCTATGTGACCCGAACAACCTCGCACAAAATCTCCACCAACTGCAGAAGCGAACAGTTTTTTTCTGCAGATGAATGTTCAGCATTCGCCAAAGAGGATTTCTATGGTCAATAAAATCTAAGTTCACCCTGTACGGATATCATCGCAAACGCAACGTCTCCGGGAGCAGAATCCAAGACTCCAATGCATACGGGGTGGTGACGCTTAACCGTGTAATGTCCACTGTACCATGTTTGATACATTGAATATAGTACCTCAATAAAGCTACTAAAGGCTACTGTTGGTGTCACCATAAGCAGCTATTGCAGATTTCACATGTTATGAAGAAGGTACAGTGACTACGTATTATACGATGGTAATTAATTATCTCCAATTATTACTAATTAGGTTACACTTCAAACAAAATTTCATTCATATTTTTTTCTAAAATGAACTGCACAATATGAATAAAAACAGTCAGTGTTTTTTTGCAATTTTTGGAAGACACAACTGTTTGTGGCCACTACAGGAGTAACAGCATTAATAGAGTGAATGACGAAGAGATCAATATTTCCAAAAATATTTCTGGGCTTTGTTATGATGGGCGTGTAAATAATCCGTATGAAACTAATGCATAAATCACGTTAAAGATTCTTAACCCACCCCTTATTTAATATCTCCTTCTGAAGACCCTAAAGGTAAATGAACAACTGAACAGAACTGCTTGTGACGCTTGTTCTGACCTTTGTAGTCGTTGATGTTATTATCATTGTAAACAAAGCAAGTTACGTTCATCGTTGCAGCAAATTTCCTTGCGGCGGAGCTGACTGACTGACGGAGCCTTGCTATGCGTAAATCAGCCCAAGCGTGACCGTGTTTTTTTCTCGCATCATCGATCACGCTAGGAATCCCATTGTTCTTACGCTTCGTGTCAGCGCGTTCTTAAACGCTTCGTGACGCTATAGATGTCGCTCCCATTTTCTGATACTCTACACCACACCCACTAACGTAGCAGAGAGCGAGGGTGAGGGTTGTAGGTCCGACCCCCCTCCCCTATTGAAAAAACGTCCACCATAGGAATGGTGGATTCCACCATCCACCATTTTGGTGGATTATGGCGGTGGAAATGGTGGCACATGGTGCATAGTGGCGATGGTGGAGCGGATGGTGGATGGCGGGCTCCAGCCGGCAATGCTGGAGCGCGAAGCAGCGTCAGAACCACCGTGACGAGCTGACTCTAAAGAAATAATAAAAATAATTGTATAAAAAGAACGTATCAAGCACCCGTAAAAAAGGGGGTGTGCCAGCGTGGAATCGAACCAAGCACCTCCGAATTTGAACCGAGTAAACTAACCAATGCGCCACGCCAACAGATGGCGATGGAGGTGTACTCACAAGTAGTGAACTCACAAAGTCACTGTTTAACTTTAGTTCTGTTTGTCGTTTACTTGGGAGGGACGGGATTTGCACCTGCCACTAAAATTTTCACACTAGATAAACACGAACAACTGCTGCCTGTAACGATTACCACTGCGATAATGGCAACAGCGCTAGGTTTTTGTTACAATTTACAACCGCAAGGGAAAAAAACAACAAAAACTCAGTGGACTCAGTGAGGAGCAGGTAGAGTTTATCGGTAGTTACTGCCAAGTTTATTATCCTTTTCTCGCTCCTCCCAAAGGGCTATATCACTTCAGGCTTTATGACGCTTTTATGCTCATTTGATAGATACGCCCACACAATTGATTTTGATGTTTTTCGCGCAACGCACACCGCAGTCGTACCAGCGCACCACTGTTGCTCTGTCGCTAGGAACAGCTTCATAACGGCTTGTCCAAAACGAATGCAGTGTGCCAGAAACATTATGCTATCATATTGGTTCAGTAAGCATACGAATTGACGTGTCTATGTTCTCGCATAAGAGCCAGCGAAGCGCCGGCTAAAGCGACCGGCGGCTGTCGGTGAGGCAAGGCGTACATTTGGTGGAAGTGCTGCAAGCGCGTCGCATCGATGTTTGTCGCTTCTTGAGCGGACCCCGTACACAATAAAAAAGGCTTCGTTTAGGGTAAATGATGCCATGGCTGCGCCGTATTGTAATTTTTACTCGTGAAAATTGTGTATTCTGAAACCCAGAAGCGCCGATAACACTTGAACGGGCTAGGTCGGTATGACTAAACTTTGGTGGAAATCATAATGGTTGAACAAAAGGGTGAAAGTCAAACTCGCTGGAGCTCATCTCGACGCACGTCGAAAGTGAAAGTTTATGCATATTCGCTCGCACGTTGTTAACTTAAAGGTACGGCTCAAACAATAGAGTGTGCAAGAATTACCAGAGTTGCGTTTCTAGCGTGGCGACATCAAGTGACCGCTGTGTTCTGCTCTAACATTGAAAGATGCAATTGCGCACTGGAGTCCATTTATTTGTCGACAACTGCTCGCCGATGTGAAACATTTATTGTCATGTTCACAGTGACAACTCTAGTCTTCTAAACATCACAACAAAAAAACACATTGCGCATGTCAAACTGATGTAAGTACGTGCGCGAAATGTAAACATATTCCCGGCCGCATATTCTATGCTCCACAAAAATTGAAGCGTTGTTGACACCACAGGAATAAAAAAGAAGCGTACTAGAAAGCATAATGAGCAGCGTTGGTTTCTTTTGAGCGTAAACATATATCTCTGCGCATTCAAGAATGAAACACAACAAATAAGTGATTTCACATACTGTCATGTGCTTTTCATCATGCCGCCGTCATCCACCAAGCTTCCATCATGCCACCGTCATACACCTTCTCACCAAGCTTTACACCAAACACGTTTTGCCTCGCCAACATGAGCCGGCATTTTCCACCGCCACCACCATTGGCTGCCACCATTTTCCACTCCACCTGCCACCATTTTTTCCACTCTAGCCGTCATGAGCCATTATGCCCACTACGGTTTCCACCATATCCACTAATATTTCCGGTGTATCCACTATTCTTTCCACCATATCCACCAACGATTCCAGCATCCACCAACCCAGGATTTTCCATAGGGTCCCCACAAAAATTGTCTGTCAGCTCCGCATGTGTGTATATACACAGACGCGTGGCACACGCACGAACATACATAAAACATTGTTACGCCCCCCCCCCCCCTTTTTTTAGAAAGAAGTTCTTGTTATGCCTCTGACGTCACAAATACGCTCAAGCGCTCCACGCACACACACCCACACATACATGCACGCGCACTCTTTTTTGTTTTTTTTTTTGCCCTTACGAAAAGCTCTAAAATGTGCAGCCGATTCTACAGACCCTTTCACTGTTTACAAACACAGACCCTCTATGAAACCCGGTTTCATCCACCGATGTGCCTGAATCGCATCGATGGGCAAGAAGAGTGGTAGAAAATAGCCCGCTTATTTCCTACACTTCTATTCCTCTATTTGGCGAAATATTTTCAAAAAATGTTATTTTGAGCTACATAAAAACTACACGAAATCGCCTTGAAAATTACGCACGTTCTTTTTATCTGAAAAAAAAATAATAAAAGACTTTTCCTACCCTTGAAAAAGCGTGAAAACTTCATTTCAGTTTCGACGTTACGAGCTGGTAAATAAGGTGACCGGAATTTCTTTTGCGGCAAAACGCTTGCAATCTTGAAACGGTCTATACTCTACTGCCTCAGCAGGAACTACGAACGCAAAGGCCTGGCGACCCTTGTTTTAAATATATCACACTCTCGCAGTAGCATAATCAGGCGAGGATATGTGCTGTGTGTGAGAGAGAGAGACTAAGAATCTTCAATGTGTTTAAGGATAAGCGTCCCTAGTCCAGAATACCTTGCGCTCAGGCTGCGTCATGCGCAAGCCTTTTCTGCGAGTCACTTGCAATATAACACTGACTTCTAAAAAGATGTAAACCGGCATTGGACTTTAAAGAACAGTTTGAGTGGCCCCGCCGCGGTGGTCTAGTGGCTAAGGTACTCGGCTGCTGACCCGCAGGTCGCGGGTTCAAATCCCGGCTGCGGCGGCTGCATTTCCGATGGAGGCGGAAATGTTGTAGGCCCGTGTGCTCAGATTTGGGTGCACGTTAAAGAACCCCAGGTGGTCGAAATTTCCGGAGCCCTCCACTACGGCGTCTCTCATAATCATATGGTGGCTTTGGGACGTTAAACTCCAAATATCAAATCAACAGTTTGAGTGTGCACATGAAAACAAACCTAATACATAATGTAAATCTGATCGCAATCAATCTCGTGGGTTTACAGTCAAATATGACTATGATCCCTTCGCGAGGCCTGTAAGGACAAAGCCAGCGAGACCCGTTTCGACCGGCTCCGTCCGATCTGCGAAGCACCTCGTGATCGCCCAGAGAAACCGAAGAAAAGCGACGATCCACATCCGACGCCGTTCGCCGAGCACAATGCATAATACGAGTCGAAGGAATGCGCATCGGCCGTCATCGTGCCATCATCGGATGCACGTGCAAGTCGACACGACGTTCGAAGGCCGAGACGTGGCTCGCGCCGAACACTTATAACCACGTGTTCAGGCCTGTCGCTAGGCAGCCTCATCGACGATGTCCGGTGGCGAATACGATACGACGAAACCTATCTATAGCGCACGTGGCTTCTAGCCTCTGTACAGGGAGAGCCTGTGTTGCGTGCCGTGCGCAAAGGATCATGCACCGCCGACGACAGCGTCCCGTGGGACCAACGAGAACCGAGTCTCGGCGGCGACGTGAACTGCTGGTGCGATGATTGGTCGGATCGATCTCGCATGGCGTAGCGACCGCCATTGCTTCCGCTCTCTGTCGCTCCTGTAGTGTCGCGTTCACACGACCATAAGGAAGGAAAGCTCATTTTATGTCAGCTTGTAGTTAGCAGCGAGTGACATGCGCTGATAGCTGTCAACGATAGGCAGTGTGACGGTGCTTTAAATAGCACGTTTGGTTGCATTCTCTTTCTTCAGCTTGTGTGCATTGACGTAGCACACGTGATGGTACGAGTCTTTTTGTATTGAATGCGAAGCATTTCTTAGCGAACTTCGGCGACATTGAGCGCATCTATCTATCTATCTATCTATCTATCTATCTATCTATCTATCTATCTATCTATCTATCTATCTATCTATCTATCTATCTATCTATCTATCTATCTATCTATCTATCTATCTATCTATCTATCTATCTATCTATCTATCTATCTATCTATCTATCTATCTATCTATCTGTCTGTCTATCTGTCTATCTGTCTGTCTGTCTATCTGTCTGTCTGTCTATCTATCTGTCTATCTGTCTGTCTGTCTGTCTGTCTGTCTGTCTGTCTGTCTGTCTGTCTGTCTGTCTAGCCGGTTGCGACTTTTATCTCTCCTGGCCGTTTCAATAATGGGACCGATACCAAACGTGGTATGTCATAACATGACTGTATGACGAGCATGATTGACTAGTTATAACAATAAAAACATGACATTTATGTCATGAATGTCATGTTTACATTTTACGGTCTTACTGCTCTTGCGGTGGTTTCGTTCACATGATGCATGTTGCAAAACGGGCATGGTATGACACGACTGCATAGCGAACATAACTGACAGACTCTAACGCGGAAATCATGACATGTATGTCACGATTTCATGTTATGACTAGTCATGACTACTCACCATGCTCATGGTGCACTCGCGGTCGTTTTCCTAGCTACGCATCTACCAGACTTCGTATAACGGGACGTGAAAGGATGACGAAGGTATGTGACTGGTGCAAACATGATAATAATGAGATGCGTGTCATGTAAGAACATGACTACATGCCACACTCAAGGCGGCAATACAGCTCGACGTGACCCGGCGCGCATGCGCACCGGCGTTCGTTTCGTCGCGTCAACGCCGGCGATGCCACGCCATCTGCCGGTCTGCCTGCCATATACTTGCAGGCGCACCGCGCTGCGTTGCTTTGCCCGGCGTCCCTCCATTACGAAGAAAGGCAGACGCAGTGCTGTCTGGGTAGAGCTGGGTAACGTCATGAGGACTAAATGCAGCATGATCCATTTCGCGCCAGTTGCCACCGGGCCGCGCCGACATACGCTGGTCGCGCCGGTCGCACCTGGCGTCCGTTGTGCTAGCGCAGCGTCGCTGTGTCCTGTGTGCGCGCTCGTAAATGTTACGTCGGAGTATACAAGGCCCTTCATGATGCGCTCTCAGCCGTTTAAATAGCTCCACACATACCAAATAGGAGTTACCTGACGTCTATGAATGACGAAGGTATTTGACTGTTGCAACCCTGACAATCGTGACACGCGTGCCATGTAAGAACAAGACAACATGTCACGCTCATTATGCACTCGCGGCTGTTTCACTACCTCCACATATACCAAATTTGATATCACGTGACGTGAATAGACGTCGAAGGTAAATGACACGTCCAATAATATAATCATGGTATGCGTGTCATGTAAAGCATGACTACATGCTATGCTCATAGCGTGCTCTCAGCCGTTTTACAAGCTCTACATATACAAAATTTGGTGTTACGTGACGGAAATAGGCGACGAATGTAAATGACAGGTCCAAACATGATAATCCTGATAAGCGTGTCATCTAAAACATCACTACATTCTGCGATGATAGAACGCTCGTGGCCGTTTCACTAGCTCCACATATACCAAATTTGGTATCAAGTGACCTGAACAGTTGACGAAGGCAAATGACATGTGAAAATATGATAATCATGACATGGAAGTCATGTGCGGCCTAATTTGCCTCTTCTTCGTAACGTTGTGCTGATTTCAAAGTGGCATATCAACCTTGCTCATTGTCACAAACGACTCCAATTTTCGGATTATCCGCGGGCCCCATCTTCCAAAGAGGGGCGCTTTTGTGTTCGGGGGACGACATCCGGCGACTAACGACCCAGCGTGGCGCCGGCTTGTCTTCCCTGCACCTGTACCGAAAGGGGAACCGGCGGCCTAAAAAAGGGAAAATTACCCCCAGATGAGACGGGGTCACGTGTACGCCCCTGAACAGGTTTGGACTGCATCGGAATAGGGAGTTGACGTACAGCCAGCAACAAGTGCGGTCGTCGGTGTCGCGAGTCTCGCGTAGGCGGCGAGCACGGAGTGACCCGCGCAACGTATTGAGACGGCTGCAATTCCGAGCACCCTCGTCGTCTACCAAGCCGGCGAGACCTTCAGCGGCACCCGTCAACTCCCCTACGTGCACCCAGAGCTGGCCTGGTCCGTATGGAACTTTTATTGTGACTTTTTTTAAACTGCTAAATTGTTTTAACCAGCCTTTTTTTTAACTGTGTAGTTGTGTGCGCTGCGACGCACATAGAAATTCAAAAGCGCGACCAATGATCATTCTGTAATTATTTCCTTGTAACCCTTTTTTACGATTTCCATCTTGTTGTTATTTTATTAATGTTCCGCATATCTGTCTTTAGTTTGTATCTTTTGTCGTGTTTTTTAGCATATTTTGTTATATAGCTGTTCTTTCCATCGCGCGTATCAGTTCTTCCTTCTTTGTTATTTTTGTAATCTCCTGCCTTTGCCCCTGTTTTAATTAAATGTTTGTCTAAGTGTAATCAAACTCTGTGTCTGCTCTATGAGTGCGTCGGTCAGGCTCATTCATCACCACACGTGCAACCCCGCACGGGTCGACCAACCTACAAATAAATTTGAAATGTGCCACTTCGAGGCCTTTCAGGCGTCGCAGGCCGAAGCGTAAAGTGGAAGCCTGCGAGTCTGCCGCACGTCGATGTTGGATCGGCGGGGCCTCACCCGAAGTGTGTGACACTCATCGTGCTTCGCATATCATGGGTTCCCATTGTACGTGGGATCTGCCATTTTAATTTCAGTAATTGGCGCAGCCAAAAAGGGGGGCGGGATGAAAACTACAGTTTTCATCAATAACAAAAAAGAAGCACACGTACCCAGTGCAATAGGTTCGCTCCTTATGTCCGTATTTCTCGCTCTACGTTTGATGGTACTATCGTGCTAACTCACCTAGCAAGACATCCTTCTAAAGAAAATTTTGCATGTGTTATGATGATATATAGACAAACACGAACACTTATAAAATGCGCTTAAACATAAAAAAATCACAGCATATTCACGAGGTGAATGATGATGAGTGTGGCGAAGCGGACGGATGGACGGATGTACGGACTCATGGACGGGCGGACGAACACACGCATGGACAGACGCACGCACCCAAGGACGGACTGACGCACGCGCGGACGCATGGACGCACGGAAGCATGGGAGGACTGATGCACGAACGCACGGACGCACGCACAGACTGACAAACGGACGGTTGGTTGTCTGTCTGCCCATACGTCCCTCTGTCTGTCTGTCTGTCTGTCTGTCTGTCTGTCTGTCTGTCTGTCTGTCTGTCTGTCTGTCTGTCTGTCTTTCCGTCCTTGTGTGCGTCCGCCCATCGATCCGTCAGTGTGCCTTGGCCTTTTGTCCGTGCATGCGTCCATGCGTCCGATCGCGTTCGAGAATGCAGACAGCGCGTGGGTAATACCGACAAGACGCGAGCCAAGGAAGCCGAGCGCAAGCGTCTTCAACGCGCTCGCCACTCTGCTTCGCCATTGCTCAAACATGATTCTACATCCCCCTGCCCCCAAATAATTCATAGTGACGTTCATGCTCGTGTGATATACCTTATTCCCTTGCAGGCGCGAATTACGGTAAGGGTCTTCAAGAAAACGTTGCATTCTCAGAATAAAACTACGCTATGGTTCGCACCAAAAATTTAAAAAAATCAAGAGATACATAGAGATAGATCGAGAATCGAGATATATGGAGGAATGAAGGTCTTCTCATGTAGTAAGAATTATTTGACGCTGATTTGACGTACCACTATTTCCACGTATCTCCACACAAATTTTCGCGCATTAGAATCCGAGCTAACGGAATGAAAACCAGACAAACGAGCCATACCTTCACCGAGGCTGCGCAACGTTAGCCAGTGCTGACGAGTGCTGGTAGCATGGAAATAATTACGGTCGGACAGGGCAGCTGTCGCAACTCAACTGTTTTCGCAAGTCTGGAACGCTAAAATATGCTTTCGCATACCGGACATCCATGGGTAGGATGTACAGACACCTGCCAGGGAGGTCTGCTGATAAGGGTGCTTGACCTGAAGGCCGTGGGATCGAATCCTGGCGGCCACATCTCAATTGAAGCGAAATGTTAGCGGCTCATGTGACTAGATTTAGGTGCAGGCTAAATAACACCAAGTGGTTTAGAGCCCAGCACTGTGGTTACTTATAACTAACAACTATTTTATAAGGAACATATGCCGAGAAAAATAACAGGTCAGTGATCATGCTACTCATTTTTCGTTACAGCATGCATTGCTTCACAATGACATTGTCTATCTCCCTTGTGGAATACTCCAGCAGCGCGGGGTACACCTCAAGGGGCAGTCCTGTCTCCTCTGCTTTTTAACCTGGCGATGATGAACCTCCCCTCTCTTCTAAGCGAGGTCGAGGGAATACAACACGCACTATATGCGGACGATATCACAATCTGGACCAACACCGGCTCCTTAGCGCAAATCGAAGAACGCCTGCCAAAGGCTGCCCTTCTGGTGGACACCTACGCAGGTTCATGCGGCCTGGAGTGCTCTCCAGCTAAATCGGCTCTTCTTTCAGTCTCTCCGCTACCGCCGCCTCAAATTTTTCTTCCGTCCGGGCCCGCCCCGTCAGTGCAAAATATTCGGGTTCTTGGACTTCACCTCACATCGTCCTTGGATCCAAAGGGCACAAAAGCAGGCCTCAGACGCACCAGCGAACAGGTGAGCCGCATGATACGGCGAGTTTCTACCAAGCGCGGCGGCCTCCGCGGGTCTCAGTCCCTCCGATTGGCCCACGCGTTTGTGACCAGTCGCGTCCTCTACGCCTTGCCTTACCTTCGCCTGCGTCGTCGACACGAGCACCAGCTGGACGTCCTTCTTCGTTCAGTATACAAACGCGCTCTGGACCTACCTATTGCAACTTCCAACAGCCGATTCACGGCTCTGGGGGTACACAACACCTTTGCAGAGATGCGCGAAGCTCATCGCCTTAACCAAATCAATCGACTGTTACAGACGCCTTCAGGGCGCCGTCTTCTACACAGACTTGGCCTTAACCCGATATCTGACCAAGACCCTCTGCAGCCGGTACCAGAGCTCTGGCGTCAAAAGCTATGGGTGGAACCTCTACCCCGTAATATGAACCCTGACCTCCATCCTGGCCGTAGACTAGCACGCGCCGCGGCCCTTCATACGCGACACTCCGATCGTCCTGGTGTTTTCTACGTGGACGTCTCGGGTCCCTCCCCCTCGAGTCACTTCACGGCTGCCGTGATTACAGAGGGCAAACACGTAGATGGACTCTCCTTTCGAGCAGACACAGTAACGCACGCTGAAGAGGTTGCCATAGCTTTGGCCGCCTCTCACCCTGCCTCACGCACCATCCTGACGGACTCTCGCTCGGCCTGTTCTCAGTACCTTCAGGGTTCCATTGTTCCGCTGGTGGCTAGCCTACTACAGGCAGCCTCTTGGCGCTTTAATCCTCATCCCATTCGTATAGTGTGGACCCCAGGCCACTCGGGCCTGCCCGGCAACGAGGCGGCAAATGCCGCTGCCCGCGCTTCTCCTGTCCGGGCCGTTGCCCCTCCATGTCCCGAGACGGCATCTGGCAATATCAACCTGACGCGCTTTCGCGAAATCTTGGCTTATTACCGGGCTTCGCGCCGCCTCTACCCGGACCCCGCACGCGGTTTGGAGAAAGCGGACGAACGACTGCTACGCCGCCTGCAGACGAACACCTTTATCAGTCCGGCGGTCGCCAGGCACTTTTTGCCGGAAATCAATGGCACCTGCTCGACCTGTCATGTGCTCGCCGACACATATCACGTCGTAGCATCGTGCCCAGTTAATCCCGTCCCTTTCTCATCCCCTTTTCCTATCCCAACTAGAGAGGCTTGGGAGGAGCACCTGCTCGGCTGCTCTACCTTGGCTGCACAACGCTCCTTGGTGGAGCGCGCACGGGCAGCTTCCAGCTCCACTGGCGTCCCGGAATAGGGTCTTGCCACTCTAGCACGCCGATGGGCCACGTCGGCACTCTCTAGTAAACTTTTTCTGAAATAAATGTTTTTTTACCACCACCACTACCTCCAGCAGTAAAACGATTCTCCCGTTTCAACTGCCGCGAAGTAAGTCAAACGCGACGTTTAGCGTTCAATCTCGTTTTTTTATTTCTTTTCAGCCCACATAGTTTACAAACTTCAAACTCTCAACGGTATTTTTTTCTTACTTTAAACAGAAATAACTGCACAATTCCAAACGCCCCTGAACGCTATGCGAACCGTTCGAAGTACGAAATACGCCGAAAGTGAGTGTGTGGAAATTCTACACGCTACTGACTTCGCCAACTATGCGGCAGTACGAAAGCGCGGATTTTTGTACGGGATCGTATTACGACTTGCATGAAAGCACATTTACACAACAGGGCTGACTAGCGCGGCTCTTTGGACTCTGTCAACCGATCGCGATGAATAACGAGTGCTTTAAAATCAGTTTTCGAGTTACAAGACGGAAATGATATCTGAATTTGAAACAAAACAAAGAGCAAAAATTTATTCGCATCTTTCACAGATGGTCACGTCACCATGCGGCATCCGTCGCAACTGTCGTTCGGGGGATGTCCACGCAGCCAGCCCATGCCATCGTTCAGTCGGCCTCACTTTGGCTGCTCGCTGGTGTTTTATGTTTTGTCGCTGGCAATTTCTACTACGGTTATTGTGAAGTCGGACGGTTACTGCGAGACGTAGTAGAAATGATTTATTTTTAATTGTTTGCTTGCTGAGCTAGAAGAATCACAAAATATGTTGGATGCCGCTGTGCACACGCCGTGCAGTCAAAGGCGAGGTTTCCTGCTTTGCACGAGCACGGCCGCTCGGTCTTCTCCGGCTTTGACACGAGCAGCGTTTACAAAGCTGTACACCGCAGCAGACGATGTGCCCGACGTTCGAAACATCTTTTCCATCAATATACGCCGCACAGGCGTTTCTCAACATGCAGTGTGGGATATAATACATGCTAGAGTCAAAGACCTTCTCAGCAAAGCCTTGACAACACGGTGACTACAGCCGGAGATACTACACAGGTCGAAGTGACGGGCACACCGGTGGCGGCTGCCGGCACGCCGGCTGCACGATTACAGTGTACTAGAAGGGGCTCTAGCCCAATCCCCCAAACGACAGCCATGTCGAACTTGCACCAGCGCCCTCTCTAGATGGTGAAAGTTGCGAATAACACGAAGTACTTTTTCTGTGGAGTAGCTGTATGTAGCTGTCAGCAAAAAAAGTTCGAATAGCATCACCGAATCGCGTGTGTTTGTATGTTTGTACGTTCAATAAAACAGGGATGATTTCTTTGTATGTTTATTTAAAGAAGGGAGCCCTGCAACATTTTTACAAGTGACCATTGCATGACCTCACTAAACAAGTTTGTTGCCTTACAAATATACAACCACAGCAATGTTTAGAATCCCTAGAGTACGAGCAGAGTTACAGAGATGTTTACGCTGTAATTTCATTCTCTCTTCTTTCGTCCCAAACGAATGCGCTGGAAGCTAAACAGAGATTGAGGACACGGGGAAAGAAGCTACGTCACGCACATGTCATGACTTCGAGCCTTCTTTTTTTTTTTTTTGACCGCGCAGGTTACTTCGAAGTTATTTCCAGCACACGCCAAGGCTCGTGGCGGCTTTTAGGTGCGGCCTCAATAAACTATGCAACTAGCGCTGCTGAAATCAACCAATGGCCGTGAATTTGGGTACATGTTGTGGTTATTTGGGTATATGACGTCACTCGTAGAAAGGAGATGAAGAAACTTCTGGTTAACTTCGAGAAAGAAGTGTGAATTCCAGGCCACGTACCGTGCCATAATTTTGTGCTCGCATATTCTCAGGAGCCTCCAGAACCGATCTACAGCGTTTACTGACCATACTAAAAAAGTATTTATTGTACGGCCACTTTAAAATGACAGAGCAAAAAATCGTGATTTCTACGGTATTAAAATATTCTTAAGCAGTACCAAATTCACCCCGCTTAGTGAAAAAAAAACAAGGCGTTTCGTCAGCGAGAAAGCAAAAAAAAAAATAATAAATTAAGCCAGCTTCGCACAGGTGGTGCCAAGTTTCAAAAAAAAAAAAGGCACAGCTGGCCATTTTTCCTTGTTTCATTTCGTCTAAAACAGCTGCTTGGGCCATCTGGTTCATGATAATTTAGACAGATTTATCAGCGCGAAAGTAATGTACAACAACCTCGGAAAGGAGCAGCGCTTCGAGATAGGTAATAGTGCACTTGAAGTTGTAAAAGACTATGTCTACTTAGGGCAGGTAATAACCGCAGAGCCTAACCACAAGATTGAAGTAACTAGAAGAATAAGAATGGGGTGGAGCACATTCGGCAAGCACTCTCAAATTATGACAGGTAGATTGCCACTATCCCTCAAGAGGAAGGTATATAACAGCTGTATCTTGCCGGTACTTAGCTACGGAGCAGAAACCTGGAGACTTACAAAGAGGGTTCAGCTTAGACTTACAAAGAGGGTTCAGACGACGCAGCGAGCAATGGAAAGAAAAATGGTAGGTGTAACCTTAAGAGACAAGAAGAGAGCTGAGTGGATTAGGGGACAAACGGGGGTTAAGGATATCATAGTTGAAATAAAGAAGAGGAAATTGACATGGGCCGGGCATGTAGCGCGTAGACAGGATAACCGCTGGTTATTAAGGGTAACTAACTGGATTCCCAGAGAAGGGAAGCGGGTTAGGGGGAGACAGAAGGTTAGGTGGGCAGATGAGATTAAGAAGTTTGCGGGTATAAATTGGCAGCAGCAAGCACAGGACCGGGTTAACTGGCGGAACATGGGAGAGGCCTTTGTCCTGCAGTGGACGTAGTCAGGCTGATGATGATGATGATGATCAGCGCGAAAAAAAAAGAAACACACACACACAGCACTGTGTGCATAAGTTTCGTCTTTATTGCGCTGATAAATCTGTCTAAATAATCATTTCGTCTTTCTATTTTTTTCCTGCCTCCGTTTTTTTCGCAGTTTTTTTTTTTATGTCTTGCTCTTTTTATTTCTATTTATTTCTATTTGCCTTCCTATATTTTCCCTCTTCCTTCTCTTTCTTGCTTGCTTCATCTTTTTTTATATATGTAGTTCTGCCTGCGTTACACGGAACGATGACAACATACGACCACCCGGGCTCCTGAAGTGCTCTCCACTTATCATCATCAATGCACTAGTAGAACAAGAAGACTTTTACTTGAGTGCGTGCTCAATATTGAGGTCCCTAGATGAAACACGTTGTTTCATCTAGGGGCCTTACTCAATATGCTACGTATAGCTACGCTATGTGTGCTCTTCCCTGTGCTACGCCAAGGGACGACGACAGCGTACGACAGCCCGGACCTCTTGGGTGCTCCCCACTTGGAACATAATTGATCCCTTCGTCATAGGAACATATATAACACGAAAATTACCATGTATTCATAGATGTATACATTATTGTGCATTAATGCCTGAGAGCTGGCTGAACGTTTGTTGCTCTTCGGCATTTATAGCAGCGTTTGACGTGGATGAATCCACATTGACGGACGAGAACCGCGCATTCAGGCATGGCATATGGCGTGACAGCCAGAACGTCAACTCGCAAGACGCTCATTAGGACTGCATTATTTGTGCTGCCTTTCGTTTTATTTTGTTTTTTTCTCTTTTATTTAATACCATCTCTCCCCATACATTCACCGCAGCCCTCAAAGGGCATAAAATGTGAATAAAGACGTGTCAACAACAACCCACATTGACGCCTAGTGGCGCACTCATCCCAACGACTGACGTCCATGGTTCGAACTTTGTGATTGGTGACGTAGTTAACACACACCTGGGCACAGCATATATGCTGAATTCCGCGCGAAACGGGAACCACGTGGCAAAGGCTGGTACTCTTTATGCACTCATTCAAAGCGTGGTCATTTAACGACAGAGGCGCGACGACGTGCGCTCTCCAATGATTGGGCAGGTCACTCTTTTGCTCATGCTTACAAAATACATCGCTTCAGAAACGCGAGAAGCAGAGTTCGTATCGCAACCTAAGCTGTGAACGCGTAAAGGCGTGCCGCTTCCCGCTGGTGTGTCGCTCGATCGTTGCACCAAAAGCTGGAACGGCCGAATTGCTCTGTCTGTGCTCGTTAGGGCCATGGTTCAGTGCTTCACTTCACTGATCCCAGACGGCCACACCGTCCAGGTCACTTAGGTCACTTTGTGAGCCGAGGAGTATGTGAAGGCTCAGGCATGAGTGCCGGTAGCGCAGTGGATAGAACCGAAAGGTTCTGGGGTCGAGTCCAAAGTCATCCAAATCTACGAAACAACTGGTTTCTTTGTCGTCTGTATTCCACTTTTGTATTTCCGGGACGAAAATTTATCAGTGTTTACTTGTTAGGCCCCGGAATAAGACACTTCCGCGTTAAAAGAAACCATGGGCGACGACGCCACCTTGATGTTCCCGCCCTAGTCACCATGACGTCATAAAGTTTTACGGCACCTGTTGGGACCTACGTCGTCCATAATTTGTGTACGTTAAGGGCATTTTTTTCTTGAGGGGCCAGAAAGTGGTTACGAGAAGCTTCGGGAAATTTCGCTGGGCCGATGTCCGCCAGCTACAAAATACGTGACGTCACACATGCAGCTTTCGGCGCAAAATTTAAGGATTAAGCTTTGACCTTGATGGTCAATCTAGATAGAGAGATGTGCCTAATATTGTAATATTAGAGTTGTCAGGCTAAAGTTTATCATTCTAAATTGATTTATTGTTACCTCCGGGAGTGTTACCATATCGGATGTCGTATGCAGCAACCCGAAGCAAGATTTTATTTTTTTAAGGCACTCAAGGAAAGTATTAGCGGGCGTATACTACTAACAGCCGTACAACTCGTATTTTTTTCATCACCAAGAATTAATGAACTGAACACAGCTTCAATTCAGCTTTTTAATTCATAAGTACTTGAGTCAATAAAATACGAACTTTAAGTTGTAGGCCGCCTTACCTAACCGCATATTCCAGAATTCGTTCTGAACTGGAATCTGCTTCATTGTTTTCAATTTCGAGAAAGAACAAAAGCCCGCGACACTCACCCAACATGAAGTAGACGTGTGCTATGCTCGAGTCATTCCCAGAGTTCCGTGGTTGACTCATGGTTGCATTCGTTTGTCACTGCAATGTTCAGTCACGGCGGCTATATTTCTTATGTAACGGACGTGGTACATTGCGTAAAGCTATTTGGTAGACGTGACCTGAAAACATGCTGCTAACACATCCGTCGATGTCTACAAAGAAGATAGGATAGTAATTTTTTCTCTACTTAGTTAGCGTACTCCTATGAACATTATTACTTGGGTGGAAATGCGTCATTTGTAGGTGTCATTACAGTGCTCAGTTCTTCGTAAATGCATAGTGAACAGAAGAGGAGAAATTGAAGGGCTTGTCTTTCTTTGTCAGGCACAACCTTACTGGAAAGCAACTGACAATCCAACTAAGAAACGTATGGGGACGGTACTTGCAGTCTTTACGCTGTATTGCTTTAAATACAATATAGAAATGAAGAAATTAAACTGGACAAGAAGACAACTGGCCACCATCAGAGTCTGAACCTTCAACCTTCGGACTGTCCTAATGGTAATCCACCGCCACTGCACCTGAATATTCGTAGCTTCTTATGTTGAGAGAAAGAGTTAGAGAAAGAGAGAGAGAGAGAAATACATTTACTAAAGTAAAAAAAAAGAAACACCGAGAGATGGCGTTTGGTCAAGTCAATGCCGGGACGCCACCTTCTTGAATTGTTGTATGGCTTGGAGCTGTCTTTAGAGACTTCAAGGGAAAAGAAACTTTATGCCCCGTAGATGTACATATATGTGATTGTTGAATTCGTTGTTTTAAAATGTCATGTTTTAACTGTTGTGGTAAATTGAGTATTTATGTACTATGGGCTAAACGCTTGGAGACTTGTTCCCTACGGGCTCAATGTTAGATACGTTTAAGGGAAAAGGGGTAACCGGCGTCGTATTTGCGCACCAAGATCTGCTCACATCTCGTCAATAAAAAAAAAAATGCGGTGCCTTCTATTATACATTACCTATATAAAAATCCTTACGAAAGTTCTCTTTTCTCTTTCGTTTGGATAATGGTACCAAAGTCATTGTAGACTTTCGTGGCCGCTTATCGCATGGAGTTTATTCACACGAACGCGAAACGGAGGAAGCAGAGAGAGGAGATTGAAAGGGAGCAGCACGCCGAAGTGAGATGCGTTAAAACGGAAGTGCCTGCCAGCGAGGAAGTTGCACCCTTGTGATGACATGGAGGCAAAGCTTAAAAGGCAAAGCTTTCGCATTAATTTCCCTGCGTGGAAACGTTTAGAAGGTAAAAGACGCACCATTGTAAGTTGTGCAAGATTTTCAGTACTTGTACAAGAAAGAGCAATGTACGTCACAACTCGAATCATTGTGAAGAAGGCGATTATAAATATTGTCATAAATGTGTGATGCATCGCCATTCTGAGTGTTTTGGAAACAGAGATAAAAAAATAAGGCGTAAAAAAGGAAAAGAAAAAAAGAAAAAGAAAAAAGATAGAAAGAAAAAAAAAGAAAAAGAAAAAAGAAAGAAAGAAAGAAAGAAAAAAGATAGAAAGAAAAAAAGAAAGAAAGAAAGAAAGAAAGAAAGAAAGAAAGAAAGAAAGAAAGAAAGAAAGAAAGAAAGGTGCTCTGGTTGCACTGCACGTTTAATCAGGTAGGTTTCACCTAAAGTGCTGGATATAGCGCAGAAACCATAATGTTTCTCGTCTGTTTTTTTGGGTTAGCCAGCATCTCACCAGGAGCAGAATAAGAGTGTACCATGAAGCCTGGAGGTAATCACGGTGTGACTGCGTCAAAAATTTGGTCGACCTCGTCTCGTCATGATGCCACGATAAGATGGCATCATCACGTGAAGTTAACAATGGTGATAGACCGCGACAATACGTGACAGAGTGCGACGACGGGAGATGCCGACGAGCCAAGCCCCTAAAAGGTGCTTCGCACGTAACAGCATAGCAGGGAACATGATACACAGGAAGGACCTTAGTTTGGCAAGGCAGAGTGATAAGTAGTACATTATTAAAATAAGTAGGTAAAAGAGAAAGGGAAAGCTCACCTATTTACTTCTTTCTTCTCTCTTCCTTTCTTAAAATCTTTTAATAATAACCAATTATCTGGTTGAAATAAGTGCTGTAAAGCGTTAGACATAAAACAAAGTAATGTTAAACACGCGGAACTTTCTCACATAACTTTGTATTGTCAAACGCGCTTCACAAAACGCATTCATGCTTAAGCTTCTGTGCAGTTAAAACATCTGCATCAACCGAGGCAGCGCCGAGTCGCATGCTGTACAAACGTACAAAAATACCTTGAGCTCATCAAATGCTATACGTCCTTAATAAGCGTATAGACACGGAGAATATTCCGAAAGAAGTTGTAGTTCCTTAAATTATTTGCATATTAAAATCAGAATTTGAATTTCACCAAAGTGCACGTTCATTTAATGAAGCTGCTGTAGAGAACTTGTCTACAACCATATCTTCTCTCAAATCTTAACTAGGAGATAGTATTGGCTTCTTGCCTTTTCGGAGCGTCAAGTGTCAGTCTTTTTCAGCCTTGAGAGTGGGTGTACGCTGCATAGCATGCTACAGACATCCGCGTAGCGCACTTGATTGCTTCTGGGCACTCCTCCCAGGGGGCACTTCCATCGAATGGCCTGCCTCACCGCCTCCACTGCTCGAGAGTCGAGACTAGCCTGCACGATCATTCGAGCGCGTTTCGCGATAGACTTGACATTTCACCGGTCGCCAGAGGGCCCCCCTACGATCGTTGCTTCGCCCGACTTCGCGTTGACTTGTACAATCTGCGACCGTCGGTCAGTCCGTGCGTAAAGGACTCCGGCGCGTGCTCTTTGCGGACATTGGCACGTGCCTGTTTGTAAACGCGGCCGGTGTACGGCCTTTTGGGGTCAGGCTTCCCGGAAACGCGCCGCGCCTTCGATCGACCGCTCGCGCACATCGCGTTAAAACCGTGCAGCGCAGTAGACAATGCGACGGAGGGACGTGGTTTCTGTAGTTACTCTCGAGGAGCCAGGTATAGCCCCGAATTTACGAAGAAGTTGATTACATTAAAGCTGAACGTAAGATCTGATGAGATGCAATCTGGATAAGTGTTGGATCGTTAACGATAGTGGACGGCCATTTACAGAGAAAAAGCTTTTCGAAGTTAGTTCTCAAGAACTGTACGTCAGCTACAAAAAAAAAAATAGCGTGTTATTGAAATAGCGTGTTCGCTGTGATGGATGAGAAATGCCTGTAGTTGAGAGTAGGAATGTGCAGCTTGCATATTATTAGGGTACCTTCTCTTCTGCGTCTCTTCCGAGTCTAGCGACAGCGTACTGCTCACTCACACTACAGCACATAGAGAAGTGTATATATTAATTTTATTAATAATTTGACCGTAACAATTAGCTGATTTCTGCTTACGCCAATAGGCTTGAAGACCTCTCAAGCACATGACATTCATTATTTCGTTCATTCATTCACAGCGACTACAGGCAGTCATACTCATAACGAGAGGCGCGGCCAGTTACGTAATGATATGTGAAAGAATGCTTTTTTGTTTTCAAATTATAACCGTACGTAGTATACAGCTGTCATCAGCACATGCTTCCGTATACGCTGGTCCGTGACCGGCTGCAACACTGCACGCTTATAGGGAAATGAAGTATCGCGCACGCCTCGTTCTCGATCCGGTGGACGGGTCACCCTGCCAGACGCCGTCGCGTGACGTTTCGTGCAAAGCTGCCCATTATATATCTATAGAGACCAGTGATAGGTTCAGAATCGTGCACTCCGTACTGACTTCGCTCCTTCGGGCTACCATCCAAGCCATGAACGGCCTGCCCTAAATGCATGATCTTAGAACAAATTTTGTCATGGGCATTAAAAGTACGTGCGTATATTAAAAAAAAACGAATATTACATAAAATTTTACTGATAATCCATTTGGTCTTAGAATCACTTATATCCGCTGTTTCTGAAAACAAAACTATTTTTATGCCTTTGCAAATGTTAAAGATATTGTGGCTTCTGGTTAACTTGTGCGTTAGTATCGCTTTCGGTTTGTTTCGCCTATGTGCTTAACGTGCACCCGCCCTATTCACCCAATGGCTCCCTTGGTGGTCGTTTGTGTTACAGCAAAAATGGTTGTAATACCACAACAGCTGATTTTGACGCAGTAGCTATCCGCCGCCGCCGGTGTCCTTAACCGCTATTGGCCGCGAGATCGAGCAGAGTCGCCGCCTTGCGGCAACTGGCCGAAGCGCGCCAGTGTGGACACGGCCGGTCTGGAGGCGCGCGCCTCCAGACCGGCCGTGGTGTGGATAGCTCCGTGCGTCGTCTGCTATAGCCACATCACGTTTCCATGGGCGCGTACGTCATGAATTAGTTTCAGTTTCAGTTTCAGTTTTTATTGAGCATTTTCTTCACGGAGTTGCGAAAAAGAAAAACGCAAGGATAAGAGCAAAAAGCTGCTATGTTAGCAGCTTGACGAGGCTCCTACCCCTTTTCACTTGGCCTTACAAAAATCCGCAGAGCACAAAACATGAAGAAACAATTTGACGTCGATTTTGAAAACTTCAAGAAATTAGAAAATAAAAAGAAAATGCATCAAAATTACATCAGTTTCAGGTTTACATAAAATAAGCAAACCCCAAAGAGAGAAAAACAACAAAAAACAAAAGAAAACAGCGTGCGGTCAATCATGAAACAATGCACACGTTGCTAAACGGCTACTAAAGTATTACAAAATGATTATACAACGTTTATAACACTGGGTATGCGAAAATCACAAGTTTTTATCCACAATTAACGTTCCTAAAGGGTGGTTTGTTTAATTATGTCAGCGAATGTAACTGCTTGTATGCCTGAAACGACATGCGAAAGCATTTGGTATTGCTCGGCTGCTAATTCGTTGTAATAAGATCAGCGAGTCCAAAGTCCTGTTCATTGCCATCGTACCCTCAATTACCCAGAGTAATATCAGAGTAGCTGCCACTTTCTGCTTCAAGAACATCGTAAAATGTACTTCGCATCCTCCTGAAAATCAGGACTATTGAATGGTGTGTGAATGCAGCGTTTTAGTGTCTTAACAACAACGATGTTCTAGGCCCCGCACTTGTGCGGAGTTGGTAGGTGTACAGGTGCGACACTCTAGTTTATTGATTATGCAAGGAGCCTTAATTGTCTTCATCTAGCCATGGTACCACTACACAAAATATTACTATCACATAAGCTGTGACAATTCAGTAATTAAACTGTACTCAAAACAAAGTTGCCGTGCACAACGATATGCTTAGATTTAGAAACGCTTTAAAAGCACAGACGCTTAAAACTAATTTAGACGGCATGACTTACATTTATGGTTATACAATTTCACTGAAAATCTCATCTTACAATGTCTCGAGCGTTTGTGTGGCATCATTATTGACCGACGGAAACCTGCAGTAATCTTTCGTTAAAAAACATGCTCGTCCCATAAAATAAGCAGACTTTTGTTGTAGCCCTGTCATGCACGTAATCCACCAATTAAAGCGGTGTTCTGAACTCTTACAAGGTTTATACTTCTACTGGTGCAAGAGCTTGTGCGTACACGTGGTAAACGCTATGTAGCGCAAAGCCCTATCAGTCACTGAGCTTTCTTGACTAGACTTATCCACTGTCCGACATTGCATGGTGCATGGAATGGGGAAAAAATGGCAGCATATCCACAGGGTGAGTGATGGAGAGTGGGGCGAAACTGAATCCACACGCCGCTACTGCTTCGGCCTCCCATTGTACTGCAGGGTCCTCGCGGCTCCACCGCGCAAATTTCTGCCTCGCGCTCCTGCACGTCGGGGTCCCTTCTTCAAGCGCGAGCCACCGCCGCCCTGCGCGCACGCCGCTCAGCAGCCTTGTCCATCCTCCACCGTCAAACATCTGACTGAGCGCGCATGCCAAAACGGTGCTTTTATTGTACTATATATAGAGTGCCCTCTGCCGTACGACGCCGCCGAAGAACACGCGATCATAGTCACGCGATCGTCTCTCTCTCTTATTCCACACGTGTGACGTCAATCGTTCACTTCTACAAGTAACGCCCTTTAGTGTTGTACAATTTGCACTTTTCAGCTTATAGTACAAGTACCACCCTCTATGGCCGGTTCAAGAATTAACGAGGGGCGGTTATCCACAACGGGGACGCACAAGCCACGTCATTAGAGCCTTGCCCCTAAAAATGCATATGCGTATTCGTGGGAAAGGTGATACTGAAGTCCTACACTGGTCTTCCGTGATTTTAGTTTTTGTTGTTGTTGGCATTGACCCTCCGTTATGACCACATAGCCTAGAGCTTAAACGCACATTCCTGAATTGCTTATCTTGTTGCATTTAAGAAGCGTTTTACTAGATCATATTTTTCTTCATGAACTTCACTTATAGTCTCCTTTTTTTTTTGCCTACTGTCAAACTCTTCTTCTTTTTTATTCTTTTACCTGTCCCATGTAGTGGATAGCGAACTGGAGTCCTCCATTGGTTAACCTCTCTGTCTTTTATCGTCCTCTCTCTCCATCACTAACCTGGCTCTTCTACTTTGTTCAACATATGGTTATTGCGTAAAAGAATCAGTGCCGCTACCACTACTTCCGCGGACTTGACAGACACACATGCAGAAAAAAACTTATTTATTTTATATGAAATACATGTTTACCAAAACAAAAAACGAGCGAATCATCGAGAAGATAGGCTGACAACAGCCGCCCTGCATGCGTAAGCACACACGCAGAAGCAAGGAAATGAATGAAAGCCCTTCGACTGATTGCGCTGATTGATGCAATGCGCGCACATTCATTACTTATGCCCGAGACAGACACATGAACGTCCTTGGCAATGCGTGCAAGAGTTGCACCGTTCGCGTTATCATTACGCTCTTCCAAAGGTCACGTGACCGAAGCCATTGGTTGCGTCGTCGCACGCGCGACCGATTCTCAGACAGGCACGGAACATCACACACGAACGCTGCCGCAAACGAGGAACGTGCACGTGACCAGCGCTCGCCTTCCACGTGACACCACGGGTAGGAACGATTTTTTTTTTCCGGGACGGCCCATCGCCCCATTAGTGCGGCTAACTGCTCCAATGCAAACGGTCAGCACGCTGCGATAACGACTTCAAGCAATTCTATTGCAAAACGATCAACACGGGGTCCTTGCATTCAACGCTCTCCAGCTTGAACCGAGATGCCTCTTTCTGTTTTTACCTTTCGTCTCAGAATGTAGCGGCCGAGCATATTCCGAGAAACCCAGTAGAAACAACACGCACTTATATGGCACGTTTAAGCATGCACTTTAAGTGGACACCAAAGAGAAAAACGACTTTTTGTTTTTTATTCGTAATATGAAATTACTCTTTCAGAATACCGAGAACACCATGCATGCTTCTAGAAAACATTTAGTCAGCAAGAAAACGAGCAAAAAAAAGAGGGGGGGGGGGGCAACGCCATCTTAAAACTCCCCCTTCAAACGTCGTCACGTCACTGATTTTTGTGGCACTTACTAACTTCTACATCGTTTCTAATCGGTAAAAAAATGATGATAATGGGGACATACACTTAACATACCAAGCACCCCCCTCCCCCCCTCAAAACAAAATAAGAAAAATACAATTTCTAATTCGTGAACCCATGAAGAGAGATTTCCAAGCGAAATTTAGGAATTCAATTTTGAACTTGACTATATTGTTTATTAATAAGCTAATTGAAAATGCTAGTGTTCTCATAGTACAATTTATTAAACGAAATAGATTTATTGTTGCACTTATGTGCCTCCTCAAGTCGTAGTTACAGGATAGGAAGCCGTTCTAGACGCCACTCATTATTCTCTATTGTCGTGTCGAAGTGACTCAGAATAATTAGGCACCACTAAAACTACCCCCCATCAAAGCCTGAAATATTTCATTTGTCAAAACATAGCAAAGAAATAGAAGCTATCATCAAGCTAAGGCACCTTCAACGATCACGTGTTTAAAGAGAAGAAAAAAAAACATCAGAACCGGGCACCATTGAATAGTTCGGGTTATTGGAGAATACTACAAATGGCGCACACAGTGAGAGTACGAAACGATATACGAAGTGAAAAGCAAATATAAAAAAAGGATTATCAACACGTTCTGAAATGGTGGCTGGTGCAGGTTTCGCTCTGGTGCCGTCCGCCTTTGTGGTATACAGTGGTTATACGGGTCTCGGCTATATACTGACTAAAAGGAACCATGCTATTGTTTTGGCCCACAGCTCTCCCATAGTAGTGCACCTAGTGCTCTAAATCGTTAACTGCTTTTTCTTAACATGGAGGCGGAAATGATGTAGGCCCGTGTGCTCAGATTTGGGCGCACGTTAAAGAACCCCAGGTGGTCGAAATTTCCGGAGGCCTCCACTACGGCGTCTCTCATAATCATATGGTGGTTTTGGGACGTTAAACCCCACAAATCAATTGCTTTTTCTAAACACAAAGGCCGTGACACAAAGGCTAACAGCGACACGCACGTGTACAGGGGCTAATCAGTGAACGATAACGAAGACCAGATAGTCAACGTTTTCGGAGCCCTGCACTGCGGCTTATCTCACAATTAGATCGAAGTCTGGGTGCGTGAAACCGGAGATACCATTTCATTTCATTGATTTACTCTCAAGGCACTGGCCATTACAGAAACACAATTATTCACGCATTAAACATTGTTCTTGATTTTGTTTTTTTGTGTGTGTGTTCTTAATGAACGACGTGAAAGTCGTGACCTTGCTAGTGGTCCACCTTTCAAGTTTGCGGTAAACAAACATTTGTGGCGTAGGAGCGTTTCGGTACCGCATTCTCGCGTCCGCTCGTCAGTCACTTGTGTGCACCCAGTTTGGAACAATTCTGGAACAAATCTTCACCGTTCCTCCGACCCACCGTCCTGTCGCGTCCTTACACGCCCCCTGAATGCACGGTACAACTGGTCCCTTGCCTCGCATGCATAGCTAGAGCACCGGGTGCGATAAAAATACAAACCTAGGAAGAATAGCGTGCAGTGTGCAAATAACCGTACCGTCCTCGCCTCCGTCGTCGACGTCTCAACCACGCAGCAACAGCCGTTCATCCAATGCCCTCGCTTGTGACCACGGCGGGCGAGCTTCTGTCGCCGTTGCTTACTATGCTGCATGCGCCCTTTGGACCGGAGCCCATTTCGCGTTACCAAAATATATGCGCAGTCCCAGACGCAACGCGTGACGCTATAAACCCGTGCCGCGTGATCACCGCGAGTTGTTCATTTGTCGAGATAGTGGCCTTGCATTCATCGGTCTGTGTGATACTTTTTGTATGATACTGTTTTCTTTTTCTTTTCCTGTTTTCGTGTATCGTTAAGACGGCACCTTCTTTGCGAATCTCTTCGAATCCCTGCGGGTCAGCAGCCGAGTACCTTAGCCACTAGACCACCGCGGCGGGGCTTGCGAATCTCTTCCGCATTCTGTAGACCACGATTGCCGCTGCTGATAGGATTTTTCAAAAGATGAAACGATCAGGCAATTCAGCACAATGAATAATAATAATAATAATAATAATAATAATAATAATAATAATAATAATAATAATAATAATAATAATAATAATAATAATAATAATAAATGAGTTACGCGGGCCAAAACCTCGTTAAGATTATGAGGCTCGCTGTAGTGGAGGGCGCCAAAAATTTTGACAGCTGGTGTTTTTTAGCGTGCGCTGACACCGCACAGTTTACGGGCCCCTAGCCTCCGCAGAAATGCGACCATCGCTACAGGTCTTTTGTTCAGCAGCTGAGCACCATGCACGTACAACCACATCTCACTGACATGGCGGATGTTTCGGGCGTTTTGTCAGACGTCTTCGGCAAATGTCGTGTTTATAGCTGGGTCGTTCTTAATTGTTTTCGTACGTTTGCGTTCATACGATGTCTTCAACGAGAGACTATACCACAGGCCCTGTACGTTCAGCCAATCAATTATCAATTAGATCAGTCGCAGCAGGGTCGAATAAGAAACCGTAGAATGGAGAGTCATAGTTAAAAGCTCAGATAGTGTGAGCAGAGTTATCAAAGATGTGAGTGTTCAGTATGCTGACAAAAAAGACCTCGTTCCGTCAAATATGCCAGAACACCACTCAATATGAATTATTTTAACAAAAAAGAAAAACAATCAATCCAGGGGGACCTTTTGTTTTTAGACACAGCCTAATGGAGCCAATTGATAATGAAGCTGAAGACTAGAAACTTCTGAGCTTCACGTTAAATTATCTTTACGTGGTATAGTATCAAGCAATGGCTACCTGCTATTTCAACTCGAATTTAAAATGTTTTCTCTTCTTGAATGAGAAAACTGACTCAAACGAACTGACGAGGGATCGAGATAGTCCACACTATAGTAGGTAAAAAAATCGTGAAAACGAATAATTAAAGCAATCTTACAAGCTATATAATATTGTAAAGAATGAGAAGGACGAAATCTGATGTAAATAAATATTGTCTAGAGCAGGGGTTCTCGAGCATGTTGGTCCAATGAACCCTGCCAGGCTCCATTAAGTCCCAGAAAACCTCCCTCTTCCCCTTTTTATGCAAGCATTTTTTCATTTGGTATACATAACATTCACGTGCAATAAATTCACAAACAAGGTTCTATTAAAATTTTATTCACTGATGTGCAACAGAACTCACTTTCCTTGCAAGAACAAATGGGAGCGAGTGAGGTTCTTTAGACTGATCGCACCTGAGGTACGCCACCTAAGCGACTTGTCTAGACAATGGTCTAGAACCATGGTCTAGAGAACGTTAATTGGAAGAGAAACAAATAAATGTATGATGACTACGACGACAAATACGATGTTGATTGCGATTATTATAATGCAGATGATAGCGCCGCCGCCTCTGGTGCTGCTGCTGATGACGATGACTAGAAAGAGGAGGCATAGCAGGAGACAAAGACATCACCTATGCACGAGATGAATATACGGTCTTCTTCAGACCACAGGGAAAGGTGTACAGTGCGAAGCACTAGGCGGAGAAATATAGACATGACGCTAGTTCTTGAGGCTGGCTGTTCTATTCTGCCTCATCTTTTTCTTTGTCTCACTGGGCGAGCATGATAGCCCAAGCTTCGTTGCCGCTCTTCATCATCATACTCGTCCATGACTGCGAGCGCGCGTAGCTGCTGAAATCGTCTCTGGAGGACGTCACTGGGAGTGTCATGGTAGTCGGTCATAAGCACGCTGTGACTTGCTTTGTGGAAACGCCATGTACTCTGAAGGGCGACACTGGCTCTGTCGAGCTGGTCGTTGCAGGTCTCATCGGCACCGTGAACGAATGCGGCCACTTGTGGTTGGTTCTAGCTCAATGCTGCAGCTGTGCGCTCCAGTTCACCACTTGAACTTCGGCACTCTTCGCAGCAGCCAGACTCGAAGCTCATCCCGGCCAGAGACCACTACCGAAGACGAACATCGTGAAGGGCGTTGTTCTAATGACTCAGCCACAGAGAATCACTTCAATTGTGCAGCTGTGCCCAGTGATACCTCAGATGACCTCTTGGGAAAACGACCCGCAGGGACCACGGAAACAGGTGGCAAGGTACTCACCTCGGTACCGATGATATATTCCGCATCGAGAACCATCTCGCGATATTTCTTGCCAGTGATCAACACTACCAAGAAGTCGGAGCTCCCGGAGTCGCGAAAGCCCAAACTTCGTTGCCGCTCTTCATCGTTGCAACGGGTAAGCCCACACAACTTACCCGAGGTAGATCTCAATGCATTAGGCGCTTACACTCTAATACATCTTTCTTGACACCCTTTTCTGTGGGTGTTGAAAAAATTAGAAGGTTGTGAAGCATGGGCGTCGACAGGGGGATGCAAAAGGAGCATCTGCGACCCTTAGGAGACATCAATGGGACTTTACCCAAACCACTCCAGCGCCCCCCCCCCCCTCCTGCCAACCACGATGTAACATAGCTGTGCACCCCTGAAGACAATATCCTTCTGAGGCCCAGCCGCTGTGGTAGCTCAGTGGTTAGAGCATCGAACGCGTTATTCGATCTTCTGAGGCCCATGCGTAGAAGGCGACCTATAGCGGAGTGTTTCTGAAAATCCTGTGCCTTTTTCTATAGGACGCCCTAGTTCTAGCGTGCATGGCAAAGCAACCTTCCTAGAGGGCGCAAATTCGAAACCCCCGGGATGTTGTCCCCTTGACAAGCCTACCCACGTCCTTTTGGTTGTACACACTCATGGCGTCATCAGACGTCAGGCACTCGATGACGCATAACAACTGCGTAGCAAGGGTTGTTAACTGGAGACACTAATCCAGTCAAGCCCGATATTGCGGTAATTGGTCTTTATTGATCGGAGAAGATACGAACAGACGTGCACGGTTGTCGATGAACAGGCGCTACCACACTTGGAGCGCGCAGCGCGGCACGCGTGGACGGGAAGCTTGAATGCTCGCCGTCCGTGAGGCCATTATGTTCGCTGCGCGATGATTGTAGGCGGATGAGACAGAAGGAAGAGAGGGGCCACCCCTCTTCCTTTCATTTCCTTTACTTTTTTTTCACGAGAAAGTCAGGTGTGGTGAACTGGATCCAATGAGACAGAGAAACGCGATGATTACCAATCAAAATTCAGCGTCAGAGTCAGCAAGAGCAAAGTCAGGGTCGTATGAGGAGAGAATCCGTTCTTCCTTCGCCACGATCTCCTGAGAGGAGAAGGAAAAAAAGGAAAGATCATCGTTAGCACGAAGTTACAATAATAAAACTGCTGTTAAAGTGCGCGATTAGTACATGAGCACTTCAGTTGAACTTGAGACACTGCACCTAGGCGGCATTACGTATAAACGTATTACTGTCATCTACAAAATACCAGTTAGTCCGTGTTCTGCGTTCGCCCACTGTTTCATTCTCTGCATGATAGCACAAACATCCTAACTTGTTGGCAGCAATATAACTAACGTTAACTACATACTTACAGTGATATTCAGTGCATACTTCTCGTGTTTTCCCTCTCTGGTATCCTTACTGGCACTCCAACCACCTCTGCTATACCTACAGTTGTTATAAGATGCGAAGCAGCCCTTTGACTAGCTTGTGTAACGCTGTCCCTCCGTATCGTGTATTCAGCATTATCCAGCAAGATGGCGCAGTGAGCGCGCGGCGGCTCTCATCGTAGAGAATAAGGGGGGTGTACGCTCGATCGCGCCCCCTTATCTTGCAGTGGGGAGAGTCGTACGTCTTTGCTGGCCTTTGAGTTTTGTCGGAACGATCCTGCCGTAGTTACCGGGCGCACAAAGGTCACTGAAATCGTTGCGAAACCTCCGTTTGCGAAAAGGGCGCGCCTTTCAGACACAGCGAAGTAACAGCTGAGATGCTTATTCGCGTTAATCTGTATCCTGTGAGTACGTCTCGTGCGTCCTTTGTGCGTGAGAAACGCGGGGCACGTTTCGGCCTGCTTGCCATTCTACGCGTGACCTTCCAATTTGTTGCGATCGCGTTCATTGCTTCGCCTTTGCGGCAAAGCTGTGACTTTTTTGTGAAATGTTTATTTTTGTCGACTCAATCGTTCTTTACTTAGACTTCACATGCACAACACAAAATAAAGTGCCCACCCACTTGCGTGAGGTCTTCCTCTTCCATGGCGTACATGGCGTAGCCCTGTGCCTCCGCGGCTTCCGTTGTGTCGTCCGGAAGCGTCGCGGACTTGGACGACCCGAGTCCCGCGGAAGGCGAGTGGACCTTGACGCCTCCTCTCATGGGCTCGTCCTCTGCAGCAGGCTCATCTTCGAGTGCGTCTTCCAACTCGAGCTGCAGCACGGACAGTTGCTCGTTGACCAGCCTCGGCTGCTGCATCCGCTGCAGCTTGTCCCTGTCCCCGCGCAGCACGTCTGCCGCGTCGGGCGCCCGCATCTGGTACCGGTAGACCAGGTCGGCCGTCAGCGATACACCCTCGGTCCAGTGCGGCTCGCGCAGCACAGCCCGGAAGGGCTGCTTGCGTCGACGGTCCTTCATCTCGGAGTCCGTGTCCTACACCAGGAGAAAACAAGTTCATGCATAGCGTCGACAATATTTTTAGCTTGTCCCGTATTCCGGCATGTGCAATGGAGTTAAAGGAAAACAAGAATAACGGACACCATGGATGTCTCTTGTTTCCTTGGCATGTACTGTTAATGCTCTTCATGCACTGGAAAAAGGAAATTTGTATAATACATTAGTTTGATTTTCAAAGTTATCGTCGCCAAACATCTGAAAGATGATCCCACCCCAACGGTGCTTATCCTGAAGACTCAGCATGGCTGCGTCCTGCATGAGGCCGAAATTGCTATCGCATTCACTGGATGTCGCTTCACCTGTCGTGGTCTATGTGCAACACGTGTAACTAACACAATCCTACAGAGTAATGCATGGACGTCAAGAGTCACTGTCCCAGTGAGACTTACACTTGCATCCCTCTGTGTTTACACGTTAGTGTGACAGCATCTCCTCAATATAGAGCCCGAATGCATGTCTTTAAAAAAAGTGGTAATAAAAGTGTAATAAATGCGTTCCGAGCAACCACGGTACACATTTTAGTGGTCTTGACGCCAGTGCCTTTATTATACCAACAATACAATAATTTAAAATGTTGGTATCAGTATATACTCTGTTGACCGTTTAATGGGCACCCCTGATCAATCAAAACATTTATAGAGGCTACTCATTTACGAACACACATCTGCTGAAGGTTAACATCAGCAAACACAGTAGAATACACTTCGTTCCTGCCATGAAACTCCTATATTTCTCTAGTTGATGTAGTGTGACAAGTGGGGCTAGTTGGAACAAAATGACGATGGACAGCGGAAGAAGAGCTATATAGTCAAGAACAAGTAGACGACACTGGTTGATCTCCGTATCAGGACTCCGGTGCCAACAACCCAACCACTCGAGATTACAAGTCTGGTAATGGTCAATCATTGAAGGTAAAACTAGTATGCGCTTATTAACACAACTGGGATACATAAAGAATGAACAACGACCTGCCTCTGATCATTCTTGGTGACTCAGTCGTGTTCATTTGCGCAAACCCGCTTTAACTTCAAATATGAACTAAATCGCCCAGCTACAGGTTTTATTGAACCAGCAATCGGCAGATGTTAATCCCGCCGAACAAACAAATCTTCGTTTGTCTTTCTAGCACTACACGGACACGCTGCGGGAGTGTTGCCACGTTTTCTGCGCACGGCCCCTTGTTGATGACAGGTGCCGAGGCAGTAACAATAAACTATGCGTACCTCAGAAGACTTCTCTGACGAGAACTGACTTTCCGAGTTCTCGGACTTCTCGAAGAAGGATGACCCAAACGAGAGCGACACGGAGTCGTCCTGGTGCATGTCCTTGTCGGTGCTTTCGCTGTGGCGCCGCTCGTCCGCGTCCGACTTATTGGCGCCTCCAGCCGAGGGTCCATTGCCGAACGCCGTCGCATACGGCTTGAAGGGTCGCATCGAACAACCCTCCATTTCGGTGCCACCATTGGCATTGCTGCTGCCCCGTCGACCATTGGCCGAGCCGTCGCCGAGGCCCGTAATGGTCGCTGGACCACTTGTCTTGTCCGCCCCATCTTGCAGTGCCTGGAAGAAACAGTTGCTTTATTGTAGCGTTAGCTACACTGGCCTCGCTGAGCCAATTTCGCGTGGCACTGGTCTGCGCATGCGCAATGATACTCCGCCACCGCCGCCGCGTGCGGCTCGCCGCTGGTGTGCGCGCAATTCGATGCGCTGCGCAGGCGATCAGTGGTGTCACGCACCGGAGCCGGCACCTCCCTCGCACTCGGCCGCGGGAGCGCGCGACTCGCCGCCGCCGGTGTGCGCTTTCCAGAGGAGTGCCGTCATAGCCTTGGTAGAAATATGGACGTCGACGCGCGCGCCTTCCCTGTGCAGTCGCCATCTGACTCTGCGCTGGAGCCGCTTGATAGCGCCTCTGACTGGCGTTTGCCACTGTGGTATAGCCATGGAGAGGGAGAGGGCAAATGCTACTCAACGGTGCGGTAGAGTGGAGAAGCTTAACTCATCGGGTCCCGAAGCAGTTGCCCGGCAAAATAGATATACATGTGCCACATAATATTTATACCGTGTGTGTGTCATTGGAACAGCTTTAAGCATGATATCTGGAAAGCTAAGAATAATCAGCTGAACCTTTGCTAACGCTACGTATACCCTGGCATAGCTGAGCTAAGCCACTGCCATTTTTTGTAACAGCATCATAGGTATAGTGCATTCGGTCATCGTGTCCCGGGACTCGGACGACGAAAGAAAATCCATTACTACAGCAATAAGCCTGCCTAGAGACGCCGTAGATAAGCCTACCCCTGTTCCCCGGACACCAAGCCTGCTGTGTGCGAACGTGAGGCCCTACCAAAACATACTAAAGCGCCTGCTGGTCCTCGCAGCTTGAATGAATGGAGCAGGTCGCTAACGCACAGTGTTGCCGGAGCCAGAATGCACTAGTGCTTACCTAAAGTTTGAATAGGAAGGTGATGTCGTCGGGGGTCTGCCCACAAGACCAGAGCCAGCCAAAGTCCCGGTAAGATGTCGAGGAGAGAGCCGGTGCGGTTAACAGGAGCGTTTATTTACATTATATGCAGGTTCAAGCTAGCGTGATACTACAATGTTTTGGGTAGCACGTCTCGAGCGTTTCTGCGCTCGTGTTTTTAAAGTCCATGTCTTCTAAAGAACCCTTGCTGAGGAAACAATGAAACCCAGGATGGTCCAATCAAATTGTCCTCTTCACCTCCGCCCTCAAAAGGGGAGGGTGAGACACCACCTCCTTCCAAACCAAGGGAAAGAAGGGAGAGGCACGCCCAGTTCGTACCATGGTGAGCGAGAAAACACTGCACAAACACTGCACCAGGCACACGACACAGCACAGTGCGAAGATGTTGGGTTCTATGTAGAAATCGAGCCCGTAATCCGTTGCAGTGAGGAGTCAACAGCGCCAGGCAGGCCGCGGTTTGTAGAAACGGTGGCATGGCGGCAGCACAGAAAACTTAAGAACGCACTCGAACATGAACCTCAGTCGCTTGGCCTATTGTCCGTGGCACTCCGACGAGCAAAGCCGTACAAAGATAACCACCCTTTTTAAGCCGCTTTGATTGTAAACAGCCCTTCATAGGCTGTCAGTAGGCGGGTAAGTTCAAAGAATTCTACGAGGGGAGACGTCGGCCCCGCAAAATTCCAAGTACTGTTAGCGTGTCGTTGTCGCTTTTGGTTCACCTCTGGGAGCGCTGTCCAGCAACCGTCTCACGTCGAAGCGGCGCCATGCAAGGGAGGCCGATCACAACAAACGTTACTTTACGAAACAAACAGATACTTTTCGTTAATAGCTGTAATATTTGCCTACCTTCTTCACTAATATAGTTTAAATTACCGGGCGTGCTAACACAAACGCAACCACGTACGCTGTTGTTTGTGATGTCGTGGCTTCTCTATTGGGTCCGTGTTTGCATGCTCTGTTACATTAACCTACCAAATAGATCAGCTGTTATTCTCAGTCCTTGCTTCGTCACCAAATGTTCTCCCTTGTGAAAATCTTGTTCCAAGTTAGTAGAATTGATATTCATTGACAACTCATCGTGCAATGAACAAAACTTTAGTGACAATTCCTATCGCCACCGTTGTAAATTGGTTGCCAAGTGTTGAAAAGTGGCCACAGTGAAACTGGTCGCTGTGATCGGATGTTTACCCCTATAGAAGTCCATTGCTCTCGCGTGCTGGAGATTTCGTGTTGCCTTTTTCCTGTTAGTATAATTACTATGGGTTTGCGGAATAATATACGTTTATATTTAGCGCACGTCTTGCTTTTCAAGCATTTTCTACTGAACCTGTCTCGCATGGTTTATAAAAATCAATCTGAGTAAGTCTACAGCCCAGGCCTTGGTTCACGTACATTTGGCAAAAAAAAAAAAAGAAAAGACGCGAAAACGATAATATCGGATCTCACGTCTCTTTTTCGCTCACCTTCCTCAGAGCATTATCGGAGTGCTTTTCGGTGGCGGCCCCCGTCGGAGCCCCTGGTGTCTTGGCGTCCGCCTTGGTCGCTTCCTGTGCGCCGGTGGTGCCTCCGTTCACAGGCGGTTGCTGCCACAGAGGCATCAGCGGCAGGGCACCACACTGCCACATGCCCTTGGACTGTGGTCCGTCGCCCGTTGGCAGCGAAGGGTACAGTGGCACGCCACCCACGTACATCACTGCACAAAAGGAAGAAGGGCAATGATCACTCATTAGTCACTCATTAGTATCCGTGAAGTGAGAGCCCTCAGATGCTACCGAGCTAACGAGCAAATAATTATCACAAAAGAAGCCCCAAAATGTTTACGACTTTCGCGAAGAAGTAAAAAAAGGCAAACAACTAATTTACCCATTCTTAAAAATATTTTCAGATATAGTAAAAATGTCACTGAAATACAAAGGGGAGCTGGGAAAACACGTAATTGATTTGTAGGCAAAAAAGCAAAAAAAGCGCAACTATGAGTGAAAGCCCACATTTCATTTTTAACATTGTCTACAAGGTATACCTTCATTGGACTGAATGCGCGTATGCCAGTGTATGGCGAGCGTTACTGGATGGTTGCCCCAACGTATGTTCGACTTCAACACTCAACTACTGAAAGTCGTCGACAGCACGCCATTAGTGAAAGACGAACGCGCTATTGGTGACCGTGATGGCCGCTAACTATATTTGACAAAAAAATGCAAATAAGCAACAAACAAAAACGCGCCAAGACACCAGAGAATTCCACAAGTGACTCGGTGAAAAAAGAAGCACAAATCTGTTAACTATTAGCGGGGCTGCCAACTCTGCGCGAAGCGGAAGCAAGAACAGTAAACGTATTTGTCGTATAGTGTGGGTCACTGAAATTGATGCATTGTAACATACGTTACAAGTTGTTTTCAAGGTGCTTTAACATCAGCGATTTATTTATGATGTATACAAGAGACACACAAAGATAGGACACACATGTTCCCGAGTCATCTGTAGTGTCCTATTTCTTTTTTGCATTACGCCCCGAAGGACCTATACAAGATGCCGCCCGGGTCCAAGGACTTCGAGCGCTCACCTGAGGCACCACCATCATAATGGACGGAGAGTGGGAAGGGACAGGGATTAATCCCTTCTTTTTCCACCTCGCCCGGTGAAAACTGCCGGACTTTAAATAAAGTTCATTCATTCATTCATTCATTCATTCATTCATTCATTCATTCATTCGGTTCACGCAGTTAGCAGTCAGATAAGAAACTAAGTGGAACATTAAACAAAAAACCAGAAACGACAGCATTGCTCCTTGCTTGATAGTTGCGGATTTCGGTCGGTCATCCGCAAAGAAGCCAACTAAGGCCGGGCATTGTTGTAACCGGCTCACCCAAGAACGAACGGACCCAACAGTTCAGTATTAGACCGAACCACAGATAATGCTACATGCCTCTACATACCGGGTATGAGAAATGGCGTAGTGTTGGCGGTGGACTGCGCGCCCCCTAGGGGCACGTAGGTGTAAGTGGGTATGGCCAGGTTTGGGACGAAGGCAGCCACGTTGTCCTGCTGCGAGGTGACCAGCGATGCGGCGGCGTGCAGCAGTGGAGGAAATGGCGCAGCCGACGAAGCTGCTGCTCCAGCTGCCGAGCCTGCGAGTGGCGAAGAATGCGCGGTCACTCTTGGCAGTTCACTTCTTGTAGCGAAGCATAGATTCAAGAAGCCTTGTCCTTATGCGCTCGTTGACTCCTGTCATCGGCGCAGGACGCTATGTTGCAGCTGTATCTAGGCACAACCTGGGCTTGCACACTCGACGTGACTTATCACAACTATATATATATGTGTGTGTGTGTGTGTACGAAGAGTTCGGCTTATGGTATAATTTCGGTTTATGGCATCATGTGTCGAGAGAAGATCGAGAAATTTCTGGCGGTCATGTTGAGATCGCATGTTCTCAGGTGCCTCGACAACTGATCGGCAGCGTTCTAAGACTATGCTTGAAAAAGTGTTGAAGAGATCTCAAAGATTATGGACCAATTGTCCTGGTAACGAATTTGGTTACTCTACCACTGCCGTTGTACGTAGAGTAGTTGAACGTTTGCCTACCGTCTGCCACCGTGCTTTCCCTGCACGACTTGTTGTGCTTGTGCAGGTTCGAGTTGACGAGCGGCGATCCGCTGCGCTTGAGCCGGTGGCTGTCCTTGTGGTCGTCCGCGGTCGTGCCGCCTCCGATGCCCATACCGGGCTGCGGCTGATAATGTTGCTGCTGTGGCTGTTGGTGCTTATTCATGTGCTTGTATGCCAGTCGGTTGTACTGCAGGAGCACCTCCTCGGTGAGCGGCGGGCAGGGCGGGTACTTGTCCTGCACGCTCGCGGCTCCATGCACTGCCGTTGCGGCTGCTGTTGCTGCTGCTGGCTCGCATCTGCTGCTCCTGCACACGCGATTCCGACGCCAGACACTGTGAACTACAGCGTGCTGAATTTTGCGCGCTGGGCAGCTGTTACGTCATGAATTACGGCTGTCGCCCGCCAGGAATTTCTACCATTGAAACTTGCCAGATTCAAAAGCGTATCGACGATGTGGCCAGCCAAGCAAGATGTCATGTGCATTGATTGAAAACCAGGATGTGACACTTACGTAATTACGTTGTGGTTTCGACGCAAAATTTTCTTTATATACTGAACTATGTGTGACATGTTGTAAACAGTATCTGGAATAACAGTTGCTACATAAAATATGAAGTAGTACTTGCGCGGCCCCTTGCTGCCAAAATTTATGCGGTAAACTTTGCTCTCTTCGTTTATGTTGCAATTATGAACACAAAAATTAAGAGACTCCAGTGACTGTCGCTGGACATTGAACTTCGACCATTAAAGACATCTTCGCTGTTAAAATTGTTGAAGTCAGCGCCCTTCCTGTCCCGGACAGACGTGTCTGCGTCAAGATGTAACATTTGCATGCATGATATGTGTGAATTACACTTTCTTGCAAACGCATGGTGACTTATATTTGCGTAAGACCACCGCTTATTGACACTTTTGACTTCTTTTGAAAGACTCAGTCCGTGCATGAACATTGTTCTCTTGTCTACTTCTTGTTACAGGGCTGGTAATATCAGTGGTGCTCACTTTAGTGTGCCCTTGAACAGAGAGTTAGAGAATGTACGAGCTAGAGAATGTACAGTACGTACATCTCTAGCTCGTACTGCAATATTTTTTACAGGAGTCAAAGAACAATTTACGTCAAAGTTAAAGCTCAATGCATGACAACGTATTTGATATTATCAACAGTAGTGCCCTACTTGCAAATAAATTAACTTAAATGCACGAGAACACATGCGCTATTCGCATGACGTGTAATGTACTGACTACAATTAAGCACTTGCAATCGAACTAGCTGCACTAACTAAAGAAACTTCTGTGCATCAAGAGACGTAACAAAAATTGTGCTTGTTAGTTTCTGTTTAATTCATGGAAAAAATAACTGCCGGTCGTTATTAAGGGCGAATGGCGCGAGTGGTTCAAAAGTTCAATTTTCGTCTGGTTACACTGAACAGGTCTTGCCATCTAGCGGGTCCCAGTTAAACCAAGCAAGTCTGCCATCTCGCAGGCCATGGCAGAAAATTGTTCAATGGCCGTTGTCGCTGCTGCTGCTCCCGCTACTTTCGTTCTGCTGCTACTAGTGTCGGCGGCCGCTCAGTAAGGCCGGGCAACGTTGTGACGTGACACCTTCCGCTTTAGGCGGGTAATTTGAAGTGCGTCAACCCAATGCGGACCACTAAAACGTGATTTTATTTCAAAATAAGTAATTCCTTGGCACAAAATTAACACTACGAGGTTTCTGGACCACTACTTCAACAACCAACGTCGACTTGTCAGTTGCCTTTAGATCATTCAAGTAAACGTGCCTCTTTAAAAAAAAACGAGAGGCTTTCCTGAGATACTTGACCGCAGAAATTTTGGTCTGTCTCTCTGTATGTCTGTGACGCGAACCAGCCAGCCGGCCAAAGTTTAAACACTTGCTGAACGCCCAGCCGTCATGAACTGGTGGCTGCGTTCATACTTCTGAATATTGTCGATCAAAAAAAAATTGCCCGCAGCTTCCCTCGGGGGAACACTGAGGAGGATGCGGACCATATAATTGGTTAACGGGGTGTTAAAGTGCGACTTACTTGGGTCGATGGCTAAATTGGTTAACGTGGTTGTGAAATGGGGTGTTAAATTGCGACTTACTTGGGTCGATGGCTAAATTGGTTAACGTGGTTGTAGGAGGGGGTGTTAAATGAGTGAACACGTACACACGTATGCGAAAGGGCGGCGCTGGTCGAAGGGACGTCGATCATTGTGTTTGTGGATTCGTTGGAATTCATTTCACCGCGACCTTGGACGTCGACGCGCCGTACAAACCAACCGACGAGCGGCAACTGAGCGAGCGAGCGCCGACCTTGAGTATATATACAGCACGACGGCGCATGCACTGTCAGCTGTTGAATGTTCTCGAAGCGCGACGCCACATGCGCGTCCACTGGAGAATCAGGAGAATTGTAGATGTCGAACGCGGTGTGTAGAGGAGGAAGGGTGCACAGATGGTGGAGGAGTGAAGCGCGCGCGGTGTGTAGAGAAGGAAGGGATGCACAGATGGTGGAAGAGTGGGCGACGGCGCGACGGCGCATGCGCGCGCGTCAGCTGTCGAATGTTCGAGAAGCGGTGCGGATGGCGCGGACGGCGCACTACAAGGCGCGAGTATAAGATGCTCCGCATCTAAAATGAAATTGTTACGCATATCTGAGGCGCAATATCAATACGTAAGTATTAGGTGTTGTGTTCCTTTACTAGAAACTACATATACGTTATTCAAAAGACACTAGTGTCTATTAGGGTGCGCTGAAAATGCGACGCTATGCAGGAAGAAGGTTGGCAAAACACTATCGCCTTTTTTTTAATCTCTAAGAACAAGCAGTAACCCACCTTGACAGTTAAGGACTCATTTCCAGAGTCGCCAGTCGTGACTGAAGAGTGCTTTCTCTTAGAGTCGGAACTACGGCCGCCGCCAGCGCTGCCTCCGCCACCACTGCCGGATCCGCTGCCAGCCACTTCCTCCACTGCCTTTACTTCCGCTGCCACTTCCGCTGCCGCTGCCGCTTCCGCATCCGATGCCGCTCACTCCACTGCCTCCAGCACTGGCGTAGTTGCTGTCGACAACCGCGAAGTCCGAGGCAGACTTGTCTTCGGAGGATTGCGGTGAAGCTGCACACAGGGGGGAGCATCGTGACGTGGGGTTCGCCCACGGTGTTATCGATGGAGGTTCAAAGGAACCACATCGATATGTAAGCCGGCACAAGCACACGAGCACAAGTGCCATTGAAAGTGTGTTGGCCGAAGTTTCTTCTGTTTGGGATAGTTCGTTCTTAGCCATCAGTGACATCTAATGACTCAGAGCATATAGACAGGCCGGAGTGGTGGTTTATTCTGCGTTTGGTTTATGCGGGAAGCAATTTATCAGAAAAAGCGCCGTACAGCAATAGTGTAGATCCCGAACAAGCTTCACAGTAGGAACGAGGCTACGGTGAAGGAATGATACAGGTAATACTTTGTGTCTTCAATAGTGATAAGCATCTTTATCTGATTCGAAATTTTTGCCATTTTGGATTTCGTGCAGATAGGCCTTGCCACGCTGTTCAAGCTCTCCTTATTATTAAGATCGGTTAACTAGGGAAATGAAGCGAAAAGACTTCCATGCGCGAACACCAGAGAATATTGTACGACATCAGACAACAAAAGATAGCGATAATTTAACTGTATGTGGTCTATTTTAGTTAGGTCAGAAACTAGCGTGCGATTGCAACAGTGCAAAACTCGCTACCCACAACAACCTGACTTCGAAACCCACATGTAACTGCAAAACAACCTCATGATGGGTTTCTTCGATCGAGGTTGCCCTCATGTTTGACAGAAAAGAGCACATGAATATCGATATATGTGTTTGATTGAATCCTACAATAATTTTGGATTCGAAAGGTGACGACGACTTTCAGTGTGATCACGGGGAATAAAAAAAACACATCGCTCACCTGTGGCCTTGATAGCCTCTTCCTCGCGGTTCTCGGGTGAATTCCGATCGTTGTCTATTTTCATCTCTGCTGGTTCGTCAGACGAATTCGTCTTGGGATTGCTCGCGAAGAACCTGCGTACGAAAAGTGGATATTTCTTTCTTTGTGATTCGACGGCGATTTATCAGTAAAGATTGAAGAAATGCGTTAGAATTATCGATAAAAATCTGTATTTATTTTGATAACCGAGAATACCGAACTTTAAATAAATTCCGGGTTTTTCATGTCAAACCCCACAAATTATCGCGGGGTACCCGTCAGAACGCTGCCGCGGTGACAGGGAATCGAACCCGTGTACTCGAGGTCAGCAGTACAACTCCTTGCCAAGCCAGATATTGCATGGTGGGTCCCAATATTAACCAACAGTCCTGCTGATATACAGGTACACGGAGTAAATTTCTCATCAAAATGATTGATTGGGTCAACTGGTGATTGGTTGTTTGAAATACGAGCGCGATACGTATAGACAGAGACAGGAACAACACGAGCAAGCGCTCAACTTTCTCAAGGAAGCGCTTGTCAATGTCTTTCCTGTCCCAGTTTACGTATCGCGCTCGTATTTCAAAGGTTCTAACGGGAGCTGGTACACATTTTTTGCCCTTTTGTGACTCCTACCGTAACGCAATAAAAATTCTCGTTCTCGATTCTCTTGGAAGACAGTGCCATTAATAATTTTTTTTTCAAATCAGGGCATATCGGGGATGTTTGGCTCTTTTGGCCTTTGTGTATGGTTAGAACAACACTGACTCTTATCGAAGGACCAATGGTGTCTTCCACAAGACGGCACAAGACGTGACGACAAACTATTCCTCTAGATTGAAGGTAAGAATATCTTAATTTTTCACAGGCTGCTCCCCCGCAACTTTACAGCCTTTTATTTTTTTTTCATGAAAGCAGCCACATCTCATAGCAACTCACCTCTCAATATTTTCTTGGTATCTTATCTCTGGATGTTTGGCGGCGACTCGCTTGAAGGGTCTGAGTCGTGAAGTTCCTGGTGCGGTGAAATCTCCCCCATCACAACCGATCCAAGGTCCTAGATTCAGGTACAAGAAAAACGCAAGATTAATCAACTTAGGCTTAAAAGTTTCCGAGCGAAAAATAATTGCTTTCGCAAGTGATCCTGGGTATAGTGCAATGTGAAACACTGAATTTTTTTCCCCCAGAAAGTCGCACTTTTTAAATGTAACTACGCTGCCACTACATTTGATAAATTTATAGGTCATCTTTCTAAGCACATCGAAATTGCATGAATGTCAATTGGTATTTCACGTACTTTTACCTTTACGGCGTCGACTGTGCTCACTGCACTGTAAGGAGCGTTACTCTCAGTTCGAACATATATAGGTAGAACATATTTTCAAATACGATACATTCGAGATAAACATTCGAGATAAATAAGCCATGTGTTTTTTTTCAACTTCGTTAGGTGAAAAGTCCATGAATAAATTCCCCTATGAGCCTCTTTAGCTAACCCAAGTTGTCTCAAGTACCATTATGCATAAAATTACAAAAGTATCGTTAGGATACCAGGGCACAAATATAATGAACACTTTGTCACACGCACACAAACACACACAATCTCAAATATTACTCACTGAACACGTGCATCCTTCAGCAGTTGCGGCTACTTGCTCCTCTCCTGGATGTATGAAGCAAGGGGAAGGTAAGAAAGAAAAATCCTATTTGTGTTACTTGAATATGTGTAACTCATCAACTTTGCAATGCTTACGCGAAAATCCAGCACGTATAACGTCACACTGTTTTATGAAAATTTGCTCTTGGCCGAGATGGTGTTTAAGTTTGCTTAGCATGTCCGCCGCGGTGGTGTAGCAGTTACGGAGTTCGGCTGCTGAACTGCTGGTCACGGGTTCGATTCCGGCCGTAGTTGTCAGACTCGAACCTTGAAATACGAGAAGCCCGTGCACAGTGCGATCTCAGTGCACCTTAGATAACACCGAATCGTTCGAAATGCAGCGTCACGTGTTTCACGTTATTGATGTCATTGCATAGTAGCTGATGGCTTCATTTTATGCATGAGGGCATATCGTCGTATGCATAACATTGCTCCAGAGATCCGTAATATAAGGCAAGGAGTTTCAGCGTCGTAAGAGATTAGATAACTTCTTATTTTAGATACTTCAGCGACCAAAGAGGAAAATGGGTAAACATTTGTTGAACGCACTATTAAGACGTGTTTCATTTTGAGTCTGTGACACCTATCCGATCATATATGGGCGGTACATTAGGACAGGCATGGCACAACAGTGGCGTCTTGTTTTTTTTTATTTATACTACAGGAGAATGCGCAGTCAATATGCTAAATGCTTTAAGTGGTCCCTGGGATATTCATTGCAGAGCTCGAAAAAAAAAATCTAGCGACATCCATTGCGTAGAAATAACGAAATTTATATTGGTTACATGAACTGACGCTTTAAACATCGGCAATGAGAGTGGATGGACAAAATTCAACTAAACCTTACCGGTCACTTACTACGCTGAAATCTGCTTGCATCGTTGGTTAAAGCATCTATGCCTTACGCTACGAAGATTACGGAATGAGGGTACAGCATGCATTACCTTTGTCGGCGACTCGTTTATGCGTCATCTCTCCGACGAGGGTGCTGACGAATGATGCGAGCTCTTTTCGCCTCTTGTTGGATCGCTGGCGCATGTTGCTGTTCTCTCGAAGTTTCACGGGCTGTGACAGAAATCGAAACAGGTGGTTATCTCTTTGTAAGTTAATTATGCGAACTAACCTGCATGCACCCGAGCATCTGCACAATTGAATTACTCAAACAGGAAATGCAGCAGCCGAAATTCTGTGTTCGAAAACGAAATTGTCTTCGCTGACCACCTTTTCAAGCCCTGCGGACATACACTTCTGCCGTTTCCGAAACTAAACCTGAGCGCACATTTGCGGGAGTTATTGGGGAATTTGGTGCTTGTAGACAAATAAAACAGAAAAACTGGTGCAGTCCGGGCACAAATGTGCAGATTGCTACGTTGAAACTTCTTAGCTGCTCGCCGCTTTCCGGCAACCTGTTTTTTTTTTTTTCAAGATTGGCCCCGTATAATCTGTCTGCTTAAAGAGTTCCCAGAAAGATAATATATTTTCTTCGTTTGCACAGACTCTTTGAGCGTAGCTCCCGCATCTTTGTGACGTCACGCGAATCGCCTACGACGTAGGCCTCATTGTGGTCGACAATGCCTGACCAATATGGCTGGCTTGCTAATGTCCCTCCTCCGCACCTCGCTTCTCTTCCTTATCCGTTCCTATATTATACTGCACATGGCTATGCTATACTACTCATGCCTTATGCTATGCTATGCTATGCTGTGCATACTATGCTATGCTCTACCTTCTCCCCTCATCCTCGTGATCACTTCCTTATTCGCCTACTTACTGTACTATACCATAAGTGGCTGATCTATGCAAGATTTGGCCTGCGTGATGTCATACATTGCTATGCTATGTCTTACCGTCTTCCTTCCTCACTCTCATTTCCCTTTCCCGCCTTACTATACATGGATATTCTGTGCATTGCTACGCTATACATGGTTTCGCCTGCCTGACTCAAAGTGACGACATGCAATGACAGCAGATGACATGATGCACATATGTATCTATTAGGCGAATATGAACTGTCGTTTGAGGATCTTGTGTGCGGAACATATGAACCTATTGACTGTATGTGAGGTGACCTGTGAAGTTTTGTTAATGTGTACTTTCACATCGTATGTTGTACAGGTTCGCATTCTGTGCCCTCATTGTTAATCTTACGGCATATATTGCCTATTAGGAGAAAAGGAGTAGCCAGTGCCAACATAACGGCACCAAACTCCCCTATTTCATCATTTTATTTAAAAAAAGAAACAAGACACGATAGCCCACCCCGGCTCCTGAAGTGCTCCGTAAGAGTGAAGCGTTCCAGGAAGTCCCAGTGACGATCTTCTTGTGCTCCCGTCTAAACCTTCCTGGTACCCTTCACCTTGACGTGATGTATCAAATGGCCCACAAAACCACACTGTTAAATGCTTCGTATTTTTGAAATCTGCATTGTGGTAGCGGATTCGTCATACCGAGGTCCATCACGCATCCGTACCTGGGAAAGGATGTCCTTGATCTGTTCCTGTATGAGTCTGTTGTTATTGTGGGCTTCCCCCGTCATGGGCTGGTCACCCATGAAGTGCTCGGGTGACGACTCGGCGAACACGTCTGGGTTCCTCGGGCCCCTGTTGCGGTCATTATGAACTGTTACTGCGGTTTGAAATGACAGGCGCAAACGAAAGAGGGAGAGAGAACAAAGAGGGTGTTTTGCAACTGACAACCGGAAGCATAAAGTTGAAAAGTAGAGAAAAGAAAATAGAAACTGAAAATGGAAAGTACTAGAGAGAAGGAAGAGCAAGATTACGGGTCACATTGACAAACTATGGTGAATAACAATGAACATATTTCTGACGTGATAATGAAGAGACGAGAGAGAGACGCAACATCAAGACTCGTATTCACATAATGCTATCAGTGCATCCTATCAGTGTGCTAAAATATTTAAAAAGGAAGCCGTAGTGACTGCACGATGAGTGACGAAGTGGACTGTCTTAACAGCAAGTATTTAAAAAAACGAAAGGGAGAGACGTGATCGTGCCGATACGAAGTCGCAGCTGATATTATAGTCGTGAGTCAGAAATGCAGATGTGTGGTGTCTATATGAGGCGGGAATTGCAGGCCTAAGATCTAAAGGAACGAGATACGACACGCAGATGTAAGGAGTAATACCAAGGCGGTGCTTCTACGTTATTTCTCCACTTGGGCCTTTTGAACATGTACGTAGTTAAAAGTATAAACATCTACTTCACGACTTTTATTAGAATGCGGTACTCTATCATTAGGCAGTATCGTAATAGTTGGTTAACTTATTTTTGTTGTGGGTCCTTTTTTAAAGACACAAGCATTCGATACCTCGTCAAACAAGAATAGTGACCACCTACACATCGCGGCTTCGGTGGGGTTAACACGAGTGAAGAAAAAATAATCCTCATCACGTGATAAAATTACCCCATGACGTCACCGTAATATCACTGTACGCCGAAAATTGCGGCTTAGTGGTGACGTCACTATAACGTCACTTCTACCGGCGTCATGTGACGACGTCGTCACATGACACCGCCGCTAGGTCATGTTCTATTCATGGAACATGACCGTATCATGGCATACCGCATCATGGGAGCACTGCAAGACCACATGGTGTGCAGACAGCTATGGACTTCACTTACTACCGTTTAGCGATATCGAGATGTACATGCCATGACAGCGTTTCATTGTAATTATCAGCAGTCTAACTCGAAATATGTCGCAGCACACACAAAAACAGGCATTCCATCGGATAAACAATTGTAGAGTGCCAACGTGATTTAGGCCTTTGAAGGTCATACCCTGTTTTCCTTTTTGCGTAACTGCTTGTTTCAATGCTGAGCTTATTCGTGCAAAACAAGGGAACCAACAGAAACGAATGTGTACTCACTCGATAACCCTGTGCTGGCCGACCACGAACTCAAGCTTTCGCGTCCAGGGATTGATGAAGCAGGACCAGTCTGTCTCGAGCTTAATAAAACAACCATTGAGCGCCCTGAAACGATACGGCTTGCTTCTGAAAGAGTGGCCTTGCTCTTTCATCACTGCGAGAGGGGAAAAAACACGACAAAGAAGAAAGCAATTTAGAAAAAATCCATTTTTTCCGGTTGTTGTTCGTTATAATAACGCATTAGACTATGCACACAACTAATGATGAGGGTGGTACCTGTCTATTCTTCGTCTATTTTCAGTATTTATGCAGAAAACTGAATAACAGCTGTCACAAATGCCACCCACATCTTCCCACGGATCCCTGGGAACTGGAGTAAGTCCGCCGCAGAGTGACGGATGCATCGCGTGAATGTTGCGCAATCGGGTATGGTCTGGCAATGCTAAATTGTTATTTGGTATTTATTATTCTTATTTATTGAATGAAGCTTGAGAAGCGTTGCCTTTAACGTCAAGCGAAAGCCAAGTAAAGACGCCAAGTAAAGACTATCGAGTGCCTACATATACGGGGTGACCAATGAACGGTTGAGCAGCACGAGCAGTCTTTTTTTTTTTTTTTTACTAGCAGACGCTGCTTGCGTCAGCCTTCCGAGACGAGAGAGGGAGAGGGGAGCGACAGTTTCACGGATGTCTTCCTGGGCCGGCACGAGACGCGAGCATGTGCAGGGGGGTTGTAGACGGCGCCGACGCCGACGCTCGACAACGTGCGACTAAGAAATGCTCCGAATTAAAAAAGAAACGACGACAAGAAGGACAAGAGGGAATCTGAGTACACTAGCTTGCTCCTATCGACATTTCGCCACAAAGAACTTCATGGAACACATTGATGCCCTGTTTGGAATCAGCACTGGGATTCGTCGCTAAGGGTAAGTAAAAAATACTCGTCATTCTGTTGTAGAAGCGTGCCAGAAAAAAAAATGTTTCCCGCTTAAAGGAAATTAGCGCCACCTGTCACTCTTGATATGAACCACGGTTCCGTTCAACAACACTGGTATTTAAGTGTCAACACTTTGAAAGTGATGTACATCACTAGGGTGCCTGAGGTGATCGCTGGGAAGGCGTAAATACACTCACCCAAGTCGTAAATGTCCCTCAGCAACTCCATGTCCTCCGGACAGTAAAAATCGAACACTGAATGGCCCAGCATATCTTGAGGCAAGTATCCAAGGTACACTGCAGCGCTGCACGTGGCATCAAATGTGACATGATTAGGAGATATTGTAAGAATTAGAATCAATGTTATTATCATGTCAAAGTTGACGTATAGCAATGCTGTCAGGTAAAACTACTCATTATTGCAAAGTTTGTTTACAAACCCACAGCACTACAAAGTAAGCACATTTTTTTACCTGCATCTACACTGCAGAACATAGCTTTACGGAGATGTTAGTGTAAAGCCCCCTTTACCGTGAGATCACTGAGATCAGTGGACGTGATAGGCTAACGCACTGATACAAGTATCTGAAAGTTGGCCAGTGATATTCATCACTCGTCTTTCGAGGCTGACATTATGCGTTAGAGTGTTAAACGCTTAGTTCTTCCCTCTTTCACTGGTGCTACAACTGCCATCAAGATCCATAGCATGACAACGAGCTAGTAAGACAACATGCTTAATTTTTGGTGCAGGACCTGTTTGGGCAGATCTCAGTGAGTATGTAAACGAGATGATTCTTCGGTAAATGGCAGGTGACATAACATTACAACAATGACGTTTACTTTAGGATATTTTAACAGTTGGGATGAAGGAAGTAGAGGCGAACGGTTTCATCGGATATGGCATCTGGCAATTTGATGTATCGTAACAGCTATTTCTTATTGGAATGTTTCAGTTTTTGCCTAAAATTCTCGATAGACTGCCAGTACATCCATACTTGAGTGTTTTTATATTTCTACGAGTTTCAAGAGATAACATTGTTATCGGTTTCTGTCTTCATTGATCCATATGGGTTCTTTGGTTGTTGAAATTTTCGAATAAAGAATGTCTTCATTTGCTCAGTATCGTCATTCTAAAGGCAATTAAAGTCTCACCTGAGATCAACGTGGCTGTAATGGCAGGATGCGGTATGACGTGTGGAAAAACACGTCATGGCGGGAGTTTCCGCTGGCACTGTAAAATAAAGAACGGCTTCTTAGTTTATTGTTCCCACGTTTAATTGTTATAACTGAGGCTATTAGTTTACGGCTGGACATCGTAAAACAAAACATTCAAAAATTCCGCTTGTCAGTCGCAGCAAAAACAGTACTTAAGGAGCTACTAAACAGGAGCTAGATATTGATTACAATAGCTAGAGCTGAATGTCTCCCGTAAACACAGTTTAGCCTTACGTATTCGTATTCATTACGATCAAGCACCGTTCGCTGTAGCGCACGGTTGGCGAAGAGGGTGCAAGAACTACCACGACACAACGCTTCCTGGCAGTGAAAGGTGGTTGTCGCTTTAAAGATTAGAGTACCCCGTCCTTTCACCCTTCATATTTTGTCTTGGTTGCATCCAGGAAGCTTTGCGCAAGTTTACACTACCGATGACGCTTAAGCATTGCTTGTTGCAATGAGTGAACTTTTGCGGGAAATGTAATCTCGGAGGCACTTATGACGCACTTGAGGCTTCATACAAGACTGCGACACTCAAAATTATATTCACGCGTACAATCAGTAACATCACAAGTATATATGTGAAGATGGTCATCAGCTGAGGGTGTTCCCCAACAGGAACGAGCTTATACAATCATAATCTTGCATGGACAAAAAATGATCTAGCCAGTTCAGCACCATGAAAACCGCCAGACAGCGAAGCTGTCACCCATTGCGTAAGGCATTACTTCGCTTCACATCTCTCGGCGAGGCACAGCTCTTTCTGGCAAGTCTCTCCTGCCCCTCAGGTCACGTGACTTACGCCTCGCCACCCTCGACGAAACGCAACCCACTCCACCGAGCGTATATCTCGCCCCTAAAATCATGTGACCTACGCCTCGCCACTTTCGGTGGCCGGCAGCCCATTCCCCTTTCTGCGGAGCTTCACTCTCTCCCCTCAATCCACGTGACATACGTGACGCCTAAGCCACTCTAACTACTACGACAACGGCAGGAGGCAGCATGAGACGGCTTCGCAGCACAATAAACCAGTGTAAGGCTGCGACGTCAGACGTTCGCGACTCACCCCTGTAGGCCGTCTTGATGGCGACTGTGGTGACCACGAGGCACATGGCGGTGGAGGCGTTCTCGACGCTGACGTCATCTCCGTTGGCGGCATCCTTGATGTAAACGGACATCTGGAACGGCTTGTACTGCACCTTCTTGTCCGAGATGCCATAACCGTATTTCAGGCTCTGGTATTGCCTGCTCGTTTGGACGTCGTCGTAGCCGAGCGAGAAGAGAGAAGCAGAGGAAGTAAACACCGTTCTGGCAACGATGTAGACATTAAGGGTCCTTGGCGGCACGACAGAGCACTCGATGGCTTCGACTGACGGTGAGCACATTCAGCAAAAAATGGCGACGTGTCTGTTTGTGTGCTGCAAGTGTAAGTGTGATAGCAGAAACATTCGTTCTTTTTTCTGAGCATTTATTACCACTGCGTGAAGTTCTGTCCATGAAGTGACCTCTGACAATTTATAGGTACCTTCGATTGCCCTTTAGACTTGTCTGTCTGTAGGGAGCCTACAGTCACTCTTTAATCACTGTGTGAATTCTCGAACACAGGTTGCCGCTGGAGTAAGCGTTTCGGCAAGAAGTCTTGCCTTCTTTCAAGGTGGAACTCGATGTGATAAGGCTGCCGCTGAGTTGAAGCCTTGAAGACAAGACCTCTTGTCGAAACGTCGGCTACAGCGCGACACTCTGTGCGCACGAATTGGCGGTCTATCCAAGCACCCATCTTCTCCTAAATTTCTTCCTTGATAGTGTAGGACTAAAAATTCAGGGGTGCAAAAAGTTTTAGTGTGCTCTTTGGCTTGCTTGCTATTTTTAAATATAAATCTAACGACCGCGACCTTGTTGAAATACAACCGAACAATATATGTATATCTGATTACCACATAATCGCCTAGAAGTGTCTGGGCGGCAAGCTCCGAGTAAGACTGCAGCGTTCAAGTGGTTAACAGTCATGTTGACCAACGAATAAAATTGTGTGCTTTGCTTATCTTCTCTTATAGGTCTCGTGCGCCTATATAGAGGCGACGTGATAACGTTTTGAAGTTAACGCGGAAGCATGTCGCTCACGAGGAAACGTCAAACCACTCATGTGCTACGCGTATGATTACCTGAATCTGCATAGGAAGGTGCTCTGGCTTCGGCTGTGGCAAATACCTCGAGGAGGGAAGAGGAGAAAGAAAGAAGAAGCAAGAATAAGTGCATCTTTTGCAGATCGCCACCAGGTGGCTCTGGATCGGGAAACGGGGTGACTTGCACCGTGGCGCTTGGCAAAGTGTACTGCCACCAGCGGTGGCTCTGCGAATTGCCCATACCTTTCGCGTCCTCGTTGAACCAAGAGTTGAGGCCGTGGCTTAGGTGATTGGCGAAAGTGATGCGGTCACGGGGGTACAGGAAGTTCATTATGCATTGACCGAGCAGCATATCCTGTGAGAAAAATATATGGAAAAGACAAGAAGAAGAAAGCACGAACCGAAGGTCAGATTAAGGATTCCCAGCAGAAACGAAACGTCAAAAAAAAAAGAAGTCCCACTCTAGAGCAGACGATACAACGGGAAAGGGCGCAAAGCATACATTGCAGGGAGAGGGAGACAATCAAAGCAAGTATAGTTTAAGAGTATAGTACATGGGTGTCGGCAGAATTTCGTTTTGGATACAGAAACCTGTGTTTGTAAACCCTTGTTGGTGGCCTCCCAAACCATAGGTAAGGGTTTAGTTTGACTTGAAGGGGAGGCCACACTGCTGTGGTTTAGCGGGAAGTGCGACTAGCCTTTTTGCACCTGCCCTCCTTCCACGCTAAAACACATGGTGTAGCCTAACAAGGAAAGCCTCAGCTGGGAGCCAAAGTTTCGGCCAGGCACAACAGCAAGGGCACTTAGTGAAACCTTTATTCGATACTAACGGTATCGTTCTCATCCCCCTTTCTCTCATTTCTATTCCCCTTTCTAATTAATTCAGCGTATGGTTGCCAGTTGTACATGTTTCTGTTAACCTCCCTGCTTTCTCCCCCCACTTTTTTTTTCCTTCCTTCCTTCGGGCTTTGCTGACCCCATTCAGTTTTCATGTTTCCGTGAAGCGTTTTTAAGCTGTTCCGTCTGTGCTACGTTTCTTCAATCACTGTTGCAGCCTCATTGTCAGAACTTGAAACTCAAAGTGTCTGTGACATTTAACACTACGCGCTGCCAATGGACGAGAAGAAGGCGACAACAGACAGAACGCAAGGTACCGCTCTTGTGATTTACCTTTGAATAGCCGAGGTGAGATGTGATGGAGCCAGATACGTAGATGATTGTTCCGTCTTGAAGGGACACAGCAATAGCAAATCCTTCCTGCAAGCAGTGCACGCGTAATTACACCATAAGAAGGTAGATACAGCATACCGCACTTCAATAAAAACATGGTGGAAACTAAAGGTGGCACTACCAAAGCAGACTCCCACAGTCGGTTACGACCTAGGAGTAAGTGAAAGCTACGCCCACAATGGTATTTGTGTAGTTATAAAAAAATCACAACACATCCACGGACTGAATGATGATGAGTGGGGCGAAGCGTCCGTCAGTCCATCCGCACTTCCATCCGTCCGTTCGTTCCTGCTTCCGTCCATCTGTGCGTCCGTCTGTGCATTTGTCCATGTGTCAGTTCATACATTCGTCCGTGCGTCCGTTCATTCGTCCAACCATCTGTCCGTGTGTGCGTCTGTCCATGCGTCCGCCTGTGCGTCCATGCGTCCGTTCATTCGTTCGTGCGTCCGTCCGCGCGTTCATCCATCCGTTATTCTAATTGTCTATTTGTCCACCCGTGCGTCTATCCGGGCGTCCGCCCATCAAGTGAACGCTCCAAGTACCACCATCTCGCATCTTTTCATCATATATTCATCATATACAAGCACCGCTATCCAATGGACATTCCAAGGACTAAATGAGAGGCGGCTACCTACTACTACTACTACTACTACTACTACTACTACTACTACTACTACTACTACTACTACTACTACTACTTCGCGGACGCACGACCCATGGCATAAGGAGCTTCGCACCTAAAAAATCACAGCATATCCACGGAGTTAATGATGATGATGAATAGGACGAAGCGTCCATCAGTCCTTCCGTGCGACCGTCAGTTCGTGCGTCTGTCCGTGCATTCGTCCATCCATGCGCCCGTCCGTCCATCTAGTTTACCCTTCAAGTACCACCATCTCGCATATTTTCATCATATATTCATCATATACAAATACCACCATCCAATGGACATGCAAAGGATTAAACGAGAGGCGGCTACCTACTACTACACCTATTAATACTACATATATCTGGGACGCATGACCCACTGCATAAGGAGCTTCGCCCCTGAAAATGGGTAACGATATGGAGTTCTAAGTTACTATACAATGGAGAGCAAAAAGCCATCCCGTGGGCCTCGCACTTGATGTGTGTTTAGAACAAGTGGTTAAAGATTTCGAGCACTAGGTACTCTACTAGGGGAGAGCATATAGCCGCATGATGCGTTTAGAAAAAATGTTTAACGATTTCGAGTACTTCGATGCGTATTGCAGCGCGTAAACGTTTGTGCAAATGACCGATCTGATTCAATTTCAAGTAGCTTATCTTTACATAGAGACACTTGTTTATGTCACTGGTTCTTGATTAAACAACTTGAACTTACTTACAAATTTCAACAAAGAGCATGACATTTTGCTCTAGGATATATATTCTATTGAGCAGGGACGACGAGCTTTTAGTCGATGGTACGCGCAGTATTCAAATGAACAGCGAAAAGTACTCATGGTTACAAAAAAAAAAAAACACTTAGCACAACTCTCGTACAAATGAGTGGCAGGTGGGTCGAAGTACTGGGGAGGAAGCTTCTTTTAGGAGCGAAGCTCCTTTTTGTTTAACCTTATCCTGCGTCAGGCGTAACCAGCAGTATCAGACAAACAAACAGACCGACGGACAAATAGCGGGACGCGCGGATGAACGAAAGCATGGACGGAAGTACAGACAGACAGACAGACAGACAGACAGACAGACAGACAGACAGACAGACAGACGGACGGACAGACGGACAGACAGACGGACGGACAGACAGACAGACAGACAGACAGACAGACAGACAGACAGACAGACAGACAGACAGACGCTTCGCGCCACTCATCATTCACTCCGAGGATATGCTGCGATTTTTTTATCCTTAGGTCGTAACCATAGAGTTTCATGAAATAATAACTAGAGGGTAATCTGGCGCTAGTGTCTACGCTGGCTCCTTCAGCGGTGCTTGTACCCCCATGTGAATTATGGGAAGTACAGGCTTCGGATCCGCTTCGGATGTATTATGTTCTTGAGATTCGGGACGCTTCTTTTCTCAGTGTAGAACGAAGTAATATGGACTTGTATTTAATTGAAACTTGCTTTATTTGTTTGTATGTAAACTTCATTGCAAATGTTTTTGTGACGAGGTGGCAAAAATGAAACCAGGGCAAATTTAACCATCAGAGTATGTATTGCTCTGCCATTGCGTTCCAGATTTGGCATCAAGATGTAATGAATAATTTTTCACGACGCTTGAAAACAAACATGCTTGTTTTTCTCTCGAAAGTATGAATAATCTATTTATTGAAATAACAGTATAACAGTACAGTATTAAGTGAGAAACACTTATTGTTTCGTCTTCTTCGATGCTAGGTGCGTCTGTCCAGGTGGTCTGCCCCGAACGCACCTCTGGTTCTGTTGTGAAGTCGTGTCGGCGAAGCGTGAAGGTGCGTCTGCTTAGCTTCTTCGTCGTTTTTCAGTCGATTTAAAAAGAGTGTAGGCAAAATGCACTCGTGAAAAACCACGAACTCGACGCAATATCCTGCACTGGCATGAGACGCTACATTGATGCGCAACGGTGGGTGAACGGCACTACATTTAGACTGTAAAATACGCCACGTAAAGCTCCAACGTCGCAGCCAACTTCAAACCTATAGGTTTGAAGTTCTAAAAGGCTAAAGACCACTATAGTGGTCTTTAGCCTCTTTGAACAACAAAGGCACTGCTTCAGTGCTTTTTAATGCACCCCACTACCCGCGCTGCGCGAATAATGAAACTGAAACTATAGAAAAAAAAGTCTGTAGACAGTTCGCTAGCTGACCACATCCAATCCGAAGCCTGCACTTTGCACAATTCCCATGGAGGTACACGATTGCAACGCCGGATTCCTCTCTAGGTATTATTGTATGAAACTGATCGTAATCGTCTATAACACTGATCGAAGCAATGTTGTAAAAAGATGTGGACTTACCCCATTTTTGACACAACTCTCATTCTTCAGGTGCTTGAAAGCGCTGGATCGAATATGGGCCTTTTTGCTCGCATTGGAGGTGTCGTCAGCATGATCTAAACCGGAACCGCATAAAGAGAAAGAAAAGTACATTTTGAGTACAGATTTTAGAAAAATTTTCTTAAAGTATGACACAAAATGGCTCAGTAAATGGGCATACACTGTAGTGCGACTCTCCTTCTCAACTTTAGTGAAAGACTGCAAAAAGCTACAGTTATCTTTTAAAACCTAACAAAATTTAGCAATTCGTATCTCAATTAGGCACAACAGGCAAACGGCGGGCATTGGTGTTGTTGGAAATATAACAGACCTTGAAGTTTATACTCCGTGTACTGACATCTCGTTGGTAAAGTTCAAACATGCTTCGCTTAAGTGACGCAGAAACGACGCGAGAAGCGTGGAACGGCAAGGAAGCAGCTATACTAAAAGGCATGTTACGAATATTAAATTATTCTGTTTTAGTCTAGAAAAATCACCGAATGGCCTGATTTACCCGGAATGAATCAACTCCTTTTTAAGCGGGCAGTTCATTTCCCATCGTAGTTGACACCTGTTTCTAACTTTGGGTTACTTATTATAGCTGACGACAGCATCAATTTCGACAGTATAACTTAGTTGAAATGCATTTAGGGCTTACTTATGAAGACATATTACCGATAACATTACACTCCACTTAAGTTGTTTTTAAACACAATTTACTGCGATACTAAAAGTAACACTTGATGTTTCGGAGTAGAATTAGAAAAGATTTGTGAACTTCGAGAGAAAATGCGTGTAGATTATGTGGCTGTGAGTTAGTCAATCCCCAAGTTTTCGCTTTCGCTTCAAAAAACGTGACAACGCGGACAATAACTAAATCAATGAAATTGTTTCGCTCACTCGTAAACGTACTTTTTTACCGTTGTTATTAAGTTCTCTCGACCAATCGACATTGGACAGAACCTTCAGGCACTGCAAGAACCTAACTTGCATCTTAAGCGCTACGTCCAACTCTTCAATAAAATTAGCTGATCATTTCTTCCAGTTCCTTTGCAGGTAAATTTCCACCTGTATACTCACGCCGCTGCACAGATTGCATGAAATATAGATTTACATTAGTCTAACGGGCGTTATGGCCATAATACAACATATGATTTATCTGTTCCGCATACTACAAAACTGATACTGACTCTCGAGAAACATGGCCTTGTCCTCTCGAAACGAGGAGTTTCTGACAAGCTCTACCCGGCAGCCGATGTATTACCGAGTAAGCGATCACCTTCGAGAATCAGTGTCGACGCCTCTAACCATCCGCCAAACACGTGGACACCTTTGAAGTGACGTCACGGGCGACTCTCATTCGAATTACGCGCGCTTTTCATAACCCCGCTTCGCGGAGGCAACTTTCTCGGCGAGACGCGCAGACGCTCAAATTGACGTCGACGTTGCTTTGACGTGGCTACTTTCTTACTTTACAAGCACCTTTCTTGCGATTGTTCTTCGGTTTTCTTTTACATTTCGTAACCCCACTGACGACGCAACAGTCACATCGATCACTTGTCGAGCAATCCTCGTGACGTCAACCGAATCCACCGGGATAGACCAATTGTTTTTTTTTTTTTGTCTCCTCGGCCTGCGCAACTTTGAGTCAGCCTTTTCGGGTGGTAGGCTGACGTCCATAATAACAGTGAGCGGGTGAAGTTTCCCAAAGTCCGTGACGTCTGCTTCGAGTGACACAGCACAAGCGATTGCGAGAGTCGGGTGGCTTCGATTAGCCAAGCAACGCTGCTAAGGTTTCTTCTGAAGTTTCGTCATCGCGAAACCAAGGCGCTGCACGTGAGAAGGCAGGTACATTTGGGCGTTTGATGATCCTGACATGATGCGTCACATGTTTACGGTGCCAATTTATGGCCAAGCTGAACACAACTAGAAATGTGCGAGGTACCTGTCCACGGAGGGATCGCTTTGTAATGGTTCGGCTTCTGAAAGGTGTCAGTTATGCTGCTCATTGAAAACACGCTTCTTTTTCCTTCGCCAGACACAACTCGAGAACAAGAAGAGTTAATTTTCACTTGAAAACCACATTTTTTTTTACTTTGTAGTGTAGGCTTTGTTCACAGTCACATCATTCTTACAGATGAAGCACACTTTACAGGCTCGCTTTGTGAAGTACGAAGTGGTGCCGTTTGGTCTGTACGCGTGAAATAGCGAAACATCTATCTATGGATTTAATTTTGCGTAAGGCTTTACATATGCCTTTTTCAAAAGTAACATAGAATCCGTACAAGAAACGTTTTTTTTTTTCACAGCTGTTACTCATTCTCTGTATTCTTCATTTCTCTGAGCAATTTTCTCTGTATTTCTTCATGGAGTCTTTTTTGAAGACAACCCTGAAGATGACAAAAGTTCTGCTACTTCCCGATCCAATAAACTTCATCGCGGTAGGTAGTGTGCGAAATATTTTACCATGAAATGCTTTTTGTGCACTTGAAATCTAAAAGTGAAGGCTTAAAGCTTAGTAACGTATTAGTTTGGAAAGTCGGGCAAGACGGTTTGGGGACAATAGCTGGTTTAGTAACGTTATTGCTTAACATGATGGTGCTAGTTTCACTGGGCAATGACTGTTGTCCCTACGCGCTCTTTTCTATGCACATATAATTTTACTGCATTTTCTTTAATTGAGGAAAAGGGCGATTTGCTACGACTTAATATTATCCACCCACCAGCCGCTATACTAACACAACCAGTGGTACGGCGGTTCCCGCCGAACGCTACTAACTTGATTTCCTTGAACCTTTGGAAAAATGCCAATTCTCGCGTAATTGAGTAAAGCGGAAAATAATTTCTCTTTCACTTAAAGGTGACTCTCACGGGGATCGCGTACTGCAAACGATCAAGCGCGGAGTGTAGGTTGGTCGACGATGATCACACCTGCTAAATATAGGCACGAAAGCCGTCGAAATTCATAGCTGTAAAACGTGCTCCCTCCCCCATCTCCCTCTTTCTCTCCCATAGAAGGAGCGCTTGGAGAGACAGTGTCTACGTAACAAACACGTGCTATGTAACGAGAACACCTTGGAACGTCACAGATCGCAGCTTTTTCAAATTGCTTCTCCGTCCAATCTGGTGTCCGCAATGCGTGCGCAGCGAAAAAAAAAAAAGATATACTACCTCCCCGATAGGGACCATGGGGTGATGCAGAGCATCGCGGGGAGTTTCAACAGCGTTTTCAATGGGGGTGGTTACCAGTTAGTGGTGTTACCTTTCCGGTGAACCTTGCGTGTTATTTCGTTGTGAACTTGGTTCGTTACCACGCATCGCATGAACGATTTGTCGGAAACTACCGCGATTCTCCGCATCACGTCATGGTCCACTTCGAAATATGGTGTAATTGTTTAGTTAACGCGCCCGCTGAGAATTTTCGTTGTTCAACAATGCACGGGAGAAATCTCCCACCGGCACTACCTTGGAAGGTCAAGATCCGGTGCCTATATATACAGCGTGGCCAGTGAATGGTTGTGCAACGCGAGCAGTCACTTTTTTAAATCAAGAAACTCGCTGGCAGACGCTGCCTGCGTCGGCTTCGCGAGACGCCGCGGAGAAAAATGCCTAGAGGAGAGGGGGGAGCGAGCGTACGTTAGCAGACGCTCCTTGCGTCGGCGTTGCGAGGCAGAAGAGCGGGTGCGTAGGAGAGGATAGAGAGAGGGCACGGGCATGCGCAATGGGCGAGTTAGCGCGAGCAGGTGGTAGGAGAGAAGTGGAGAGAGTAACGTGCATCTTATGAAGAGAGGGAAGGAGGAGAGTCGCGCATGCGTAGTGTGAGAGCGGACAATTGACGCGTGACCTGCCCGGGAGCAAGAGATGCTCCGCATCTAAAAAAAATAGAAAGAAGACACGCATTGGACGCGGGGGTCGGCACGTCTGCGTGAAGCTCAGTATGGTAACGCTTGGGGCATGTAGGTATGACATCATGAGCTTTTATGGCGCAATAAATGACAGTGACGAATTTACAAGTGACACACACAATGACTCTACAGTCCATACACAGTAGTTTCCCAACAAGTGATGCACAATAACGGAATACCTTAATCTCTTTTCTATGTTGTCCGATAACGGGCCGATATAAAAAAATCTAGTAAAGCCCTATATAAACGATGCCCTACTGCTTCCATTCGGTTAATGTTGCCACTCACTCAGTGATTCTATGCTACCCTCACTCAGCAATTCAATGCCACCCCTAACTCCGCGATTCTATGCTGTTCCTCACTCACTGATTCTATGCTGTCCCTCACTCACTGATTTTATGTTGCCTCTCAATCATCGATTCTATTTTGCCACCACTCGTCGATTTTATGTTGCCACTCACTCACCGATTCTGTTGCCACTCAGTGACTCTGTGCTGCCACTCGTTCGGTGATTATATGCTGTTCTCACTCAGTTATGCTATGCTGCCACTCATCCAGCGATTCTATGTTGCCACTCAATCATCGGTTCTATGTTGCCACCACTCACCGATTCTATGCTGTCACTCGCTCACCGATTCTATGATGCTATTCACTCGTCCATTCCATGTTGCTACTCACTCAGTGATTTTATGTTGCCAACCACTCAGTAATCTTATGTTGCCACTCACTGACTTAATGTTGCAACTCGCTAACTGATTGACTGATTGATTGATTGGTCGATTGATATATCGATCGTGGGGCTTACCGCGCAGGCACTGCACGTAGCAGATGAGCGGGTTGAGCTCCCTTAGCTGGTCGGGGTACACGTCGGGCATCAGCGATTTCATGTTCCGCTTGCTGGGGGCGGCGGAGGGTGGGGTGGCCCCACCAAGGAGGACGGCTCCGCACGCTGTCGCCCGGTCCTCCCGGGCCGGCTCCTCCGTGGACGTTGCGATTATCACGCGGACCTCTTACTGCGACGGCTGCTCACGCCGGACGAAGGCTCAGCACTGCGAACCACCAAGATCGAGGTCACATGCCAACCTACGCATTGTTCTAGTACTGTGAAGTAAACCTCAAATCGCTGTTAATACGACATGTCAATCATCTTTACGAGTTAGAAAAATGCGCGAACTTGTATATCGGAAGTAGTGACAACGGGTCGAGTTAAGTTCTACTGGTCTCCAGGTTAACTGAGTGTTGGGCGAGTAGGTTAATGTTCATAGCGAAATTTAAGCGAGCACAAAAGGCAAGGAGACCATGTCCTTGCCTTTTGTGCGAGCTGAAATTCCGCGGCTAAGTAGAATCGACCTCTAATCTTCAATAGTCTTGTCGAGTAAATGAGCAATTAGACTAGTAATCCTTATAGTCGTTCAAACCGTCAGTACACTGGACTAGTAATGCATTCTGAGAGAAGGCAATTTGTCTATTCTCTCGGTGCATAACAAGCTTGCAGCAGTGCACCGGAATTTAGAGGCTACTTCATTTAGTCCTTGTATAAGGACCAGACTGGTTTGAAGAACCACTCTGCGCAGAGACGTCGCTTGCACGACACACGCTGGTCATAGTAACTCCGCGAACCTGACGTCTACGGCGGGGAGATTGAAACCGGACCTAGTCTGCGTTAACTCCGTTGTATGAGCTGAGTGGAGGGTGAGTAGCAGTGTCGTGGCTCGCTACCAGTGCGTCCTGGTTATAGTGCTGTTCCTGTGTTGAGGATATGATATACTGAATAGCTTGTGCATCAAGTTTAGAACGGTGCCAATGATCATTGAACACGTAAGGCGAATCGAAGACAAAGACAACTGAGGAAACGTCTGATCCCCTTCTTAGGTTGCTCTCAAATTTTCACAGATGCATACGCACCAATAAGCCCTCCTTCCGTTTCTCTTTAAGACCTTTCACCATTCCCTTGACCCCTGTGTTTACCCGACAGCCAATTTCCGTCCCCGGGAAGCAACTCATAACTAATACAAGAAGTTAGTTGAAACAGTCATCAGTAGATCGATTTCACTGTGTAGCATTTTGTGGCATGATCTCATTAAATTATGAAGAGCAGGCTTCATGATTTCATGGGAACGTGTTACTGAAAGCTAGAAGGGCAAGAGTGGGGGCTAGTTGGTTGAACATTGTTGAGACTCACACCGCGCTGGAATTAAACACACAAATAAAAGACACACTGAAGCACAGGTAGGACACACACGAGCGCGAGCACATCTATTCATTTGTCAAACAATGAATATACTTTTTTACGTAGACATTTTAGATAGTTGACAAGGCTGGATTTGATTAGCACTGATGGGCGCTTTATCTTGGTGGGCAGTGCGCATGTTCACGCTCTTTCTTTTTCTTCTTTTTCTCTCCTTTCAACCTATATATGTGTGTGTCACATTTCCATCGAATAAACAGTTGTTAGTTCGCGCTCGTGTGTGTCCTACCTGTGCTTCAGTGTGTCTTTTATTTGTGTGTTTAATTCCAGCGCGGTGTGAGTCTCAACAATACTGAAAGCTGTTATCCGCTTTCGAAACGCCCTGTGGTTTCTCAATCCAACTTACCATTGCTGCTTGGACGCATTGACCCCATTCATTGCAAGAGAAGCACACCACCCTAAAATAGGATGGCTAAGATTTAGACATAGCCACCTTTTCTACCGCGGTATTTATAGAGATTGAGAAGATGAGTATCACCGGAAGACATGCGAACACTTTAGCAGCGGATTGACAAATCTCCGTCACTCAACTGCCCACAGGGCAGTAACGCACTTTCGGGCTTTTTTGAAGACTACGGGCCTGTTTGAACGGCTTTGACTATTTTGCAGTGCACCGGATACGAGCATCTAGTGCTCATTTGCTTCTTGCATTCCTCTCTTTCTCCAATATTTTCCCCTTTTCATTCCCCCAGCGTAGGGTGGACAACCGCACATGTTTCTTGTGAACTGCCCTGTTTTCTTTTTATATTCCTTCTGTCTTATCAACGTCATCTTCTTGAGGGGTAGCATGTTTTAAGCAGTATAGCTTCAATATACTTACCTGATCGTAATACCCCATGAAAGTTGTAATAGCACATGCTAAGTTAGAGATAAATTTGTTCCACAAAAAGATCTCGGCAAAAGTGATAACTGCTTCAAGCTACAGATGTCTTTCGACGTTCCCGTCACTACCGGTGAAGTGCGTGCTTACGCCAGAAGCTTCCGTAAGGATTTCCCTGTGCTCGACACCATCGAGATACGGAGTGGGTCGATGCAGCAGAAGACTACTCAACCTGTTTTGTTTTTTATTCTTTTTTGCAGAAAACCTTCTAATGCATTCTAACATTTCGGTGTAAGCCTGGATGCAGACGCGGCTTACAGCATCGCTTGCTCTTTTAGGCCCCCATTGTCGAGGTTCACGATGCTTGTGTTTTTATAGCGTACCTCGAGTCCTTTTCGATTGATGAATCAAAAAATACCAAGGTGGAGTGCGCTGCGGGAATTGGTTACATTTCATTAGAAATGAATAGCAGAAAAAATTGCACATGCGGACTTTGAGAGACAATGACATGGCGAATTCAGCGGGTTGTCTAAAAATATTTAAATTTTTTTACATTACCTGCCTTATGACTGGCATTCATGACGCCATCGAAACCATGCAGAAATCGTTAGCTGAACTAGTGATGTCAATAGGGCCTGCACACGCACTTAAAAAATATTAACCTTGTCGCTGCACATGCACAAACACAAAGAAGAATGTCGAACGACCACTTAAAACTGCCCAACCTTCTTAACTATAGTACGCCTCATTGGTACAATGATCCCGGTGCACCGTTGCTGACTCGAAGGTCTCAGGTTCATTTCTTGCCGCAGCAGTCGCATTTCGACGCCGACATAATCCTTGAGGATTATAATCTTTGAGGTTGTGTGATGTCCGCGTATGCCAGAAAGCACCAGGTGGCCAACATTTTCGAAGGCCTTCTGCTACGCCCTCTCTCAATATTGCCGTGGTTCTGGCACGTAAACCCCAGATATAGGTTGCTATAGCTTTGTCATCTATATACAGCATCTATATGTATGCTACAACTACATGGGTTGATACGCTTTTTTTTTTGTATGGTGAAAGCGACGACTATACCTAATAGAGAGAGCCGGAACCACTTGCAAGCGGATCTCTGCACAGCAACCCGTTTCTGACAGAAACGTTACAGGTACAACGCCGCTCCCAATCTGTACATGACGACGACGCAGAGCGTCGCGTGACGTCAATTTGCCGAAGGTCCGCGCGTGCTCCAGATTAACGATGTCACGGCCAGAGGTGTGCAGCCGCGAGCCCCATGGCATCGTACTTGCATGCGGGCTCCTGGGACACGAGGGTCTATTACGCAACCACCATTAGCCCGTCGAGGCGAGAGCCTCTCGATCAGTCGGACCTCGCTGACGTCCGTCGTGACGTCAAACGCGGAGCCCGCTGCCTTTATGTTGGGCTCGTAGTCGCCTTACAAGAAATAGAGCGACGCCAAAGAAGCACCATGCAGCCTAATTCGCGGTACTTGATCGGTATTTTTTTTATGGTTGTGATGATGCTACGTTGCGCGCTCAGCGAAGCAACAGTGCGCGTGTATAAGATGACGTCAGCAGGAGTGCTAAAGCGCCGCATTTCAACTGTCATACTGGATTGTACAATCTTAGTTCATGGCGAGAATCAGGTGCGAGGTACTTCACCGCGTTACATGCCGACGAGGCTACAGAGAAATGCAATTGGTTGGTCGGCTGGTTATTATATTGAATTGTGCTGCAAATATTACGGCGCCCCGGGCTAAGGCCGCCCTGACAATGAGATAAGCGAAAACATTACAACGATAGAGGCACTTCGCGTCATGCCCGAAGCATGAAACTGTCATTGCGCCTGCGCGAACATGACAGTGGCTTGCAGCTGCGCATGCGTATGGGCACCGAGAATATGCACTTAATAAGGTTGTTCAGCCAAGCATCACTTCAGTGGAATGGTAGACACGCTATGGAAATAAGTCGAATAAAGTTAACAGACTGCGTGTACAGTGTCAATTTTTATGAAAGGGAACACGGGAGCGCGTAGCCTGCGCGCTCCGGTGGCTGCTGGCAGTGCGTTCAAGTGGAAGCTAGAGAAACCACTGTCTCTTCTCACGTCATCTCGCGGCGAGCAAAAGAACCATTCGTTGCTTATATGGAACCAGCAGTAAGATTGCGACCCTCTCCCTTCAAGGTAATTACGTGAGAGCTGGTAATCGCCTTGAAAGGTAGGGGCTGCAATATTGCCGTTCTATATCAGCAACGAATGGTTGTTTGGCTCGCCGCGAGATGACGTGAAAAGAGACTGGGGTTTCCCTAGCTTCCGCTTGAACGCACTGCCAGCAGCCGCCGCAGCGTGCAGGCCACGCGCTCCCGTGTTCCCTTTCATAAAAATTGACTCTGTACATATGCCCCTCAGTTCGCCTCGGTGGTGCAACGATTACGATAAGCAATTGCTGACCAAAGATCGGTGGTACGTTACAGCCGTAGCGATCACGTTTCGATAGAGGCAAAACGCTAGGAACACGTGTGGTGTGAGACTGCCGTGCACGTTAAAGAACGCCAGATGATCGAAATTTCCGAAGCACTCCCCTATGGCATATCTCATAATCACCATACCGCGGTTGTAATAAGCAACACTACGTGTAATATGATCATCGTTAAACGCGTCACTGCACGAACTGTCCCGCTCTTCTCTGCATTTTAATGCCTCATTGCATAGAAAAAGAAAAAAAGTTAATAGCGGACACTCCACAAAATCTGGCCTCATGGAAGTACGTCACGGCTACGTAACAAACTAGTGCTCTCACCAAACGCCAGAGGACGCAAGTGCGAAAAAGAAAAAATATGTTTTTAATTTATTCAACGAAATGTTTTTGTTTTACCAAATAATAATCATACGCCTATATTTGGCATGTTTTTGTACATAACAAAACGATTTATTCGACACACCTTACGCTGTTATTTCTGTTAAGCCACACTGCCATAAACGGCATCTACGTGCCGACTAGTGCGGGCACGCGAACATCGGCTACCTGCTACTGTAAATGTTTTCGATCAGGAACGCGTCTCATCACTGAGGGAGACGGATAGCAAGGTAACAGTGAGGTATTGATCGAAAGATGTTCACCCTCACATGTAAGAAGGAATGAACAGTGATAACTTATATCCGTGACTGATGAATGATGAAGATAGTCGTTATCAAGAGTGGCATCCCCTTCGCAACGGCGTGGCGATAGCCACCTCTTCTAGTTCATTATAACCCGAGTTTGCAATCAACATTCCCTAACTAATAGCTAGGGAGCCTTCATGTGCGCGCCGATGCGTATGAAGGCTCCCTACAAATGGCTAACACCAACCTGCCATCTGGCGGCTATCATCTCAAACCAGGCGGTCGATATCAAGGAGCTCTGAGATTCGAGCGGCGGTACAGCATCGAGAGTCGCGGGGACCGGCAATGCGCTTCTCTGAGAGGACTCAGATGGCGCTTCGATTCGTTTCGTGCGCTCGTACAGCTCTTATTTTTGTAACCTTTCGTACTTTGCATGTGATGACTGACGTCGAACGGTCACGAATATTTTCGTGTTCCCGCCTGCACAGAATAATCGATCTAAGTTTGTCTTGCCGTTTTCATTTTCAAGAAAGCTAAAATCTCTGTTTAGTCGCGCTCTATTCTCTGTTGTTTTTGCTTATTAATGTAACGAAGCCGCAATGAAACAAAAATCCGAGTTTGACGCCTCAAAAGCGTCACGTGATTTTGAGGCAAACCGTAGCGGTGCGCTCGATAAATTTCAGTCCATCGGTGTGTTTTTTAACGTACACTATAGCATCGCACAGTACGTGAGCCTCAAACATGTCCGCTCACCTGCACGTCAGCAGCCGAGTACCTTAGCCACTAGACCACCGTGGCGGGGCAATCAGCTGAACAGAGTAACCACTTTACCTCAGAGTCTGGTTCAAGAAGGCTACGGAAATATAGTTTACCAAAACTGTGCTGACGCGCGTATTCACATGCGAATGTCAAAATCGCCGTAGAGGCGGAAATCCAGAACATGCCGTCTATTTCCTAAAGTGAGACAACCGCAATAGAAACAGAGTTTAGCTAACAGTATTTGTGATTGGGATAAATTCACTGCGTACGTCTTGACAGGCTTGTTCATGCACGCTGATAAACTAAATGGTAAAAGTGTCATGTCCTATTGAAGTTTTAAAAAAAAAAAACGTCCAACTCTACTATTGCTGGAAGACAAACGTTCGGTCGGGTCCAGATATGTCAGGCAACCTGCACCACGTTTGCGTACTCGGCTGCTGACCCGCAGGTCGCGGGATCAAATCCTGACTGCGGCGGCTGCATTTTCGATGGAGGCGAAAATGCTGTAGGTCCGTGTGCTCAGATTTGGGTGCACGTTAAAGAACCCCAGGTGGTGAAAATTTCCGGAGCCCTCCACTACGACGTCTCTCATAATCATATGGTGGTTTTGGGACGTTAAACCCCACAAATAAATCAATCAATCGCACCACGTTTGCGGCAAATGTCCTGAAAGAATTCAACAGCTCTATCTCGCGCTCAAGGCAGACGTGACGATAACGACTGTTGAGCATCCCGCGGGAGCAATTTGTGACAATGTTTTATTAGGTTTAGCACGAAGAAACACTACGGCAGAAATATAGGGCTCCGAAACACACTGTTTTTTCTTAGTGCCCATGTGTTTTCATGCCCAAATCCTAAAGGTGTGCAGTGCCACTTATAGCCCTGCTTTACTATGTTTTGCAAGAACACCGTTCCCGAGAGGCCGGCATGCATGGGAACCTAACAAGTTGAGGAAACTTTACAACGCACACGAAGCATACCGTATGCAATGCGTGCATCTATCGGGAGAAGGCATAAAGTGATCAAGTACGATGCGACACAGTGCGCTGTTACACAGCGCAAAACTACGAAATCCATAGATTACAACAAGATATCCACCTTCTGAGTTTCGATAATATTGACCTACTGAAGCGTAAGCAATGTTTTCATAGTTCTAGAAGGAAAGCAAATTAAAGCCTCTTTGCATAGAATATAGAATTCACGGGACGTGCCTAATGCGTCCAGACCTTTTTTGCATACGGTATCGCTGTCGTTTAGTCGTGAGCCAGCGTACAGTGCGAAATATATCGGCACGTGCCGCGCCGTGCCATCAGCGCCGCATATCGCTAAATACCACCTGAATGCAGGCAGCTAGTGCGGGCTAGACACAGCTCTTGTCATGTGCAGGACACAGCGCAAGAGATGGCGCTAGACCAGCGTCTACTTGTCCGCGTTTCTCGTGTGCTTTTAACAGCTAAGGTGTGTAAGCTAGGTGTAAGTTGTATACAGATCGATTAACGAGCATGGGCTCGTCTGGGCTGTCCACTAAGCCCGCAGGTGGCTGAGGATCTCCGTGTCTCTGTCCCCTCGTGGGAGCGACCACAGTGATCTGCGTTTTGGAGGACGAAATAGAAGTTTATCCAATCCAGGGCTAAAAAAAAAATTGGGTAAGCTTCATTACTCACTCGGTAGCCACTAATGATTAATAAGAAGGCATTAGCTAGCCTAACAAATTGCTGCAAAGTGACCAGTGGGGAAGCGAAGACCCGAGTACATACAACGAGACCACTAGGGAACGGAAGAAGCAACGCTGCCTGCGAGAATAACCCGAAGCGAGGGAAGGCCTATATGCCAGCGACTTGCCCGTGTCATGTCTGTGGCTTTCTGTGCTTTAACTGGAACATCCCTGCGCCGAGAGTCCACAGAAAACAACTTACCATCATGTAGCTGAAGCGTATACAGTATGACCTAGAAGCAACCTGCATCACTATAGTTAAGGCCTAGAAACTACCAGATTAGTTTCCAGGATCGTCCAGTTTAGCTGTTTCAAGCTTTGCGCGGCTTATAGTGCAAGCTTCGTCAATTTCTTCTTAAAAAAACACCTCACCTACCTATACCACTGCTAGGCTCGGCATTTGTGCGGTGCGCTAGTGGCGCGACTACTGCACCATCGCACACGTCTTCGTCGAAGAAGTTCTTCTATGATGTGACGTGCGCGATAGTAAGCTAGCGACACCGCAAACGAACAGCGCATGTGCGGAGCTTCGCATTCATCATGATACGGGCATCGTTTAAAGCTCGGAGCTGCACGCGTTCCCATGTTCACGTTGGACATTTTCAGGGCCGTTCGCGCTGTTACACATCAGGAAACACTTCCCTCGCCGATTGACCAGTTGGAACATACAAGGTCCGTATATACTGCGGGCGTTGGTGCGACATGTCTCTGTTTTAATGCGGGGTGGTACCGTCACACCACTCGCTATGCACTTCGCGAATAACAGCTTTTGCATCGGAAGTCGTAAGTGCACACTTGCGTATAACTGTGATCTCTTATGGTGTGCTCAGAGATAAGACGTTTGAGGCGCTTGACGAAGTTACACGAAGCATGGCGAAAAGCAAATGCAGATGATACATCATTTTCAGTGATTACACATCTTGGCGCCGCACACGACACAGGCACACAACGCTCAAGATGATTCACAAAACGCTTTGTCACCAATTACCAAGACTTCATAAAAATGGCTTCCGCGAATGAAATATGAAGGTCTAAAGCAATGTGTACGTAATCGTAATCAGACGTATACTCACAGCCTGAGCGAAACACGTTATAACAGACAGACATATTAGAAGTTCAGAATATAGCTGCCACTGCTTCTCACTACTGCGCGCATGAATTGAGTCACACATGAAAATGGTGTAATAGCGCTTATTTCTTATCCAATAGATTTTACTGAAAAAAAATTAATAAGAGATCCTCTTGCTACGTTTATATATAGTTACAAGCAGGAGCGTGGTCGGGATTTTTGGGGGAGGGGGTGGAGAGGGGGGCACTTCCCTGATTTCGGCGAGGACACTCCCTTGAAATGGTCAATTTTCGCTCTCTACACCATGGCGAAAGAAACTTTGGGAAAAGGGGGGGGGGGGGGGGGCACGCGCCCGATGTGCCACGCCCTGGCTACACCCCTGGTTACAAGTGCAGCTTCTCTGTACTAGAGCGCCCTCTGTACGCTTACGCATGAATCTACACAGACACCGTAGTGTCTTATTCAAAGTTCTCCAACAATATGCCAAGGTGCCTGACATTTCACTTGAAAGGTCGCAATCACAAACTTCTATTGCGATCTGCCAGATGGATGATCGCAGTCGTATCTTCATACCAAAAGCGAAGGTCTGTCAACAACAAATGGTTTTCTAGCTTAAAAAGGGAACCTTATGTAACTTCCGGCTCGACCTCCAAGTTGGGCTCACGAAAGAGCAACGATGATTTGCTAACACTTAAAACATCGTGGTCCACTGCGCCACTAAATTGGTTATGGTGTTTTGTAGCTGACATCAAGGTCATGACTTCGAACCCGGCCGAGGTGGTCGCATTTCCACGGAGGTGAAATGACAGCGGTTTGTGTACTAATGTGCGTTGCAAGTGCACGTTAAAAAAAATAAGATGGTATAAATTACCAGAGCCATCCACAACAGCATAATTGAATCATATCGTGGTTTTACCAGAGAAGACCTCAGATAATATTATGTTGAATCACGGTGTACTTCATGTTTCATAAGTGTTGCCGTGAGTGGCAGTTGAAGCTGCAGCATTATGCTGCTACAAAATTACTTTTAAAAATGAGGCATCAAGAAACAGTGCTTCTTTTCTACGTCAGTGGCCCCACTAGTGCCGCCTGTCAAGTTCTTCGTCTGAACCACTCCTGGAAGATCAAGGTGGATTGCGGCAGGTTGAGACACCGTAAGTGCACTGCACATAATGTTCACACTCAACTCCCAGCCCTGCTCAAATCGTTTGAATTTTTCTGCCTTTTTCAGGGACGGATAAATGGTTGGCATCGTTAACCTCTGGGGGTAAGGCGTTTAACAGGGTTATTATTATCATCAGCGTAATTAGATCCACAGTGAAGCGAAGGCCCCTTCCAGCGATCTTCGAGCGTCCGTGTCATGTGCCAGCCAAGATAGAAAAAGGAAGCGTACACTTGACAGGGGTGTGTAAGTCACACAGGAAGCTCATATCGAGACAGGGACGTATGTAAGTAAACTGGAAGGTAGTCACGCCATGCGTGCGGAGGGAAAGTTGCCACGAAAAAAAAAAACGAGAATCTAGACTTTGAAATGTCTACACATTGGAGTAAGTGTGAAAAAAAGACCTGCGTATAGAGGAGGCATATATGAACGATATGGATTATGTGACAATACTAAGAATATATGGCATATATGGCTATGCTGCGTTCTGACACACGCGAACACCGAGTGAAACAAAGGGTTTTTTGTTGTTGTTGTTGTTGTTGTTGTTCTTGTTCCTGTCAGCAAATGTAGTGCAATTTGCAGAGTTTTCCCGGGCTGGTGCTATAGAAAAGCTAGTTTCGTGCCCATCGTCAACCATGCTTTGCTCTCAAGCTCTGCGCAGCTGAAAGACTTGACGCACCCTCAGGGTGCCAAATAACGTGGTGGATAATGGTGAGCTCACGAGCCGATGCATGTGCTTCAAAAACAGCGTAGTCCACGCGATCCGGTACATTAGGCCGTTCGCAAGCCTCGTTGCACTTCAACAGAGGAACGGCGAAGAGCAAAGCTATGGATGCATTTGCTAACTGCCGAGTTCACATTTTGGCTTGGTACCAAAAGTGGATGAGTGACAATCTTTCTAATAATGTATTCGCTTGGCAAAAAAAGAAAGAGTTTGAAGTTTGCTGGGAAGAAAGAAGGTCAACCGTCCTCATCTGTGAAGTTCGCGCCGAAAGCTCGAGCGGTTCGTTAATGTGACGTCACAGCATACTTCATCTCAGTTTTCTCATGAGGCAGACGAAAGTTCTGGAAACTTGCTAGGTCCACTGCTTGGTTCTATTATTAAAGTGGTGTAGTGCGGATCTGTGCTACGAGACTATCCACTAGACCGGTGCAAAATCTGTTTAAATTCGTGATGTCATATGAGAGTGTCATGGCAACGTTACAGTGGCTTGGCCACCTGTCTTTTATGCACGTTTCTTCTCCAGCTTGACAGGCCTTGTTTCACAGTAAACGTGGCCATTACTTTACGTAGTTAACAAGTGTCACTTTAAAGTGCGCTTCACCTCAAACAAGTGTTCTACTGAAGCCACGTAGTCAGCCTGCACTGAGACCAATGTTGATGTTTGGTTCAACTACGAAAGAAGCGATGTTGATATTGCCTCTCAATTGCCCGTTTTAACAATCATGTTTCACCAAGTTGTCTACCGATATACAGCAAATCATTGTCATCCGGGTGTACGCGCACGAAAGCGATATGAAGGGTCGACGGGTCTTGCCTAGATAATGGCATTAAACTTACTGACTGGTATGTTGGAATGATTATACTCGTAGTTGCCATTGCATTATTGACAAGCTTATATCGTAGTTGTTACAAATAATGCCTCCTGTACGTTGCCTGGCTTGATTGTCCGTTGTTTGTCAATAGTGTAGTGCGTAACAAAGAAAGTAAGCCCATGTATTCTCCTACTTTCGTTGTCATCGACTAACTCGCAAAATGAGGGTCGGATGTAGATTGCCGATGACATAGTTTCAAGACGTGTATGCCCTGTAGTGGAGTTCTTGCAAGGCTTCGGGCTTCGTTATCTACACGTTGTTGCTCAGTACACTCATGCCTACATCAAAGCTGTTCTCTCTTGCCAACACCAGTGTTTCGAGCTGATATCGTATGCCGGCAAGTATTGTTCAGATCATTAAACTCAACCTAAAGAAATCTGTTAGAGTAATGCACTAATCTGCCGGAAACGCCTGTAGGGTAGGATATCATTGAGCTTAACTTGAGAAGACGGCGGTTTGAAAAGAACAAAAAAAAAAAAACAAAATTGGTGATGTGCTTACCTAGGGCCGGACGCAGACGGGAAGACACAGGCTCTCGCGCCGGATTCGACACACAAAAATCCAAGAAGCTGCCCAAGCTCATCCCTGCTGCGGCGTCGTCGGGGTACATCCCGTGCTGGGGGCCCGTGTCGGCCAAACTTTTTTCCACGCGCGCACACCGGCCAAGCTCCGGCTCCTCTCTGAGCGCTGGTCCGTTTCGCGCGCAGCCCAGTCTCCGGGCCCTTACCTGCCGCGTCACACCGCCATCGCAGGCCCCGATCGATGCCTGGTCACGTTCCGGACGTTTTACCTCCCCCTCAGCCTCCTCGCCCCTCGAGAGGAGAGGAGTGCGCACTCTCCCAACACGCGCGCAGAGTGCGCACGCTGCTCCTCACATGCTCCGTGCACTGCGGAGAAAGTTGCGTGCATTATGACAATTCAGGGCGGAGGTCGTGTCAGTCGGTCAGAAAATGACTGAGGCCTGTAGATACACATTTCAGGCACACAACGTGAGCAAAACGATTACCCAGCCCCCAACGTGGAAGCCAACTCTATCTTGTAGGGAAGAGAGACTTCAAGACAGTACGGCTGCAGTAAGTCAGTAAATCAGATGACGAGATACGGAACGTTAACAACGCGAAACAACTGAAACAGTGATTAAAATCAACGAGAAGAAGTAGCTGAACGTGGCGCATACTCGATGTCGTACATTTAGTCTCGGTCTTCGTGTTGCGCCACGTAAGTTTGGTACAGATTAGCGAACTGCCCAGTCAGTGCCACTCGCCAAGTTGGCGAGAGTTCCAAGAAGGTTAAATTGAGCTAGCTGGTAAGTATTCGTGCTGAAAAGTAGTAAAATAATAAATGATAAGTCTGAATTTAAGACTCATGTCATTGCTCATTTAACGTGTTCTCTCTTTAGCTCTTGCTTGTTCTCTGATATTTCAAATTCAACGACAACCAGCTACAAGTTTTTTTCCGAGAGCGTGGCTACAGTACGCGTTCGCCCATCGCACCCTTCCAGTACTTCAAATAAACAGCCATTGCTAACAAATCACCAAACGAAAAGCTCTTGGCACTGACCTTCTCCCCGATTTGACTGGGAACGAAAAACAGTTGACTCGTGAAGCACGCATCTTTCTCAGCAGTGCACGTAAGTAATGCGGTGCAGTATCCGAGTTTCGAAAGAGCTGCATGATGGGGATGACGAGAGCGACCGGTGAGGCGGAGGGAAGGGTAGCGGGAGCACGCGGACGAACGGTTTCGCATTTAGAAGCGACCGTCCGTGTCACGAGTTGGCCGCAGCTTTCTCCCGACGGGGTTTATTTCTTTCTCTCTTAACGTGTTACTTTCTCTTTCACTGTCCTTTTTTTTTTTCTCTCTCCTCAACTTTCCTTCCTCCGAATGAGACGACCCACACACACAACGCTTGTCGACATGACCGTCGTGTCAAGCTGAGCGAATCAACAGGTGCGGCTGTTTTTTTTTTTCTCTCTTTTTCTTCTTGTCCCTTCTGCGAATATTGACTGTTGTCGGGTGGACGAAAATAAATGACGCAGTGGCGCGCTGTCATCGGGTTTACTATAATTACGATGAAAGGTCGTTATGCGGATGGAGAAAGAGACCAGGAAGGGAAAAAAAGGAAACAGAAAAGCTAAGGACTGGAATATTTTTTTCGCTCCCCGAGTTCCCGCAGGCTACGGATGCGTCAACTTAACGATGACGCAGCCGATAAGCTTCACTTCCTGACACGAAACACCGTCGTGTTATTCACCGGTGAGTGCACACCTCAACAGATAAAAGTCTGATAACGTGATGCTCGTTCTCCTGAAATACAGTGGCCATTCCTTTACAAGTGGCGAGCGCTAACGGGGGGTTTTGGTGGTTTATTGCAAGGTTCAAAGAAAAGAATGTCACGATGATGTTAATTGTCCTAGTTCAGGTAATAGGTCTCTAGCTCAGGCACAGATAACGTCAAGTCGGTCATATCTATCATTTACGCTCCGCTGTCACCATTTCCTGAAGTCGTGAAGGTGTCTCTTATTCTGGGCATGAGCCGTGGCAAAAGTGACACTTTTGTGACCGGAAGTGCGTCTTCCAGGCTCTTCTGGTTGGGCGCTTCCTTTTTTTTTTGTTTTTGAAATATTCAGGAAAAAAACGTCAGTTAAAAAAGAAAATCTAGCGGTGGCTTGGCACAGCTATGCCAGGATATACGTAGTGCGAGCTAAGGGCGGCGCCGATAAACTTAACGTTTCACGCATGGCACTAATTACCGGCGTCAAATCTTTCATGTGCCACGGTCCTTCACGCACGCCGCACGCACATCCAAACGGATTGTTTACGAAGTACGTCTCGAAGATCAGAGTCGCACTGGCTTTTTCGCCGAATTTCATTGCGTAGTCAGTCAATCGGTCTCCCGGTGACGCCGCCTTGGTGGGTGTTCCTCCCTCTGCTCCAGTGTCTCCGCATCACTTTTAGCCTCTATTTGTTCTTCCTACGTTCAACCGCTGATGGCCAGGCAACTACATCATGATCCAATCAGTCAAGCTTCTCTGCCCTTCTACACCGCTTAGCAGAGATTTCGCTCGCCTTGTTCATTGCTATACCATACTGACAAATGCCCCGCTATATGCACGTAGCGGAAGAGACGTTGCGGAAGAGAGCAGCGTGGCTCGAGGTGTATGAGTCGCGGGGTACGATCAGAATGCTTCTGCCGCGGCTATGACGTCACTCCTCTGGAATGAGCTGACCGACGAAGCGCACGTAATCACTGCTTCTCGCGCATGCGAAGCACAGCTTTTGGACGTGCACGCGAAATGACTTTGGTTCGAAATAGCTTTGGTACCTGGTACGAAACTCACGGTTCTGGTTCAAAAGAACAGTTATGTTGACTACATACGGCGTTGTAAATATTTCACACAAAATGAGGGCAATTATTTAAGGTGGTCAAGATCCTTGAGCACATTGGGACGGCACACAGCTCGACCATTGTAGAGCACCTAGGACTGTAAATTGTTAACTACTATTTCTAAACACACAATGGGAATATTTGATAATTAGTAATTTAATGAGCTCCACGAAAGAGCAGACAGTTTCTTGCGAGCGTCTGGAATCGTTGTTGCACATGGCGGAGCGGACCTTAACCACGCGCTTCTTTCTACGTGGCCTCCGAGATTCCCAACAGCAGTGTACGAAACGATGATACCCTAATATGTAGTGTTTTACGTCCCGAAACCACGACACCATTATGAAGCGAGCCGTAGTAGAGGGCTCTAGAAATTTCAACCACCTGGCGTTCTTTCTAACACGGCACTTTAATGTCGCTCAGTACTACACGGACCTTCTGCATTTCGCCTCTTCCAAAATGTGATCACCGCGGCCGCACTCGTGACCTTCGAATCAGCAGCAGCGCACAGTAGCCGCTACACCACCCCCGTGGACCACGAAACGCAAAGCTAGCCGAAGAATTACAACGGGCCCACGAACGCAGACGTGAGAGTGCCCCCAACAAACACCCAGGTGAAGAATTGGGGTCGCCTTCGAGTGAAACTGAAGTAAAACTGCGCGTATGATGGAGCACAAGTTGACAGGACGGACCCAATGAGCCCGCCAACGAACATGAATTGGGTCGGCTTCGAATCGCTGCAGGAGAGTAGATTCATATAAGCGAAGCCTCACAGGCTGCATTCGTCTGGTCTACTTCAACTCCGGTGCTTCGTCCCAGGCACAGTTTTTTAGTTCCCATAATTCAATCATTCCAGTGACTATTCACCTTCTCATAAACGCCTCCATGGGCGCCGTAGCCCTCCTTGGGCTGTGCAAATTGGCACGTCCCCTCGAAAATGCACTGGAAACGCTGCGCCCTTAGCCTTTGTACTCTCGCGCACAGCCCATCATGGCGGTGATTTTTTCCTTCCTGTGAAAATGTGCATAGGCGGCGCAACGGTACGTCAAAATGGTGGACGAGACGGTGAGGTCGCGAGCGTGCACGTCAGCGTCGCAGAGTGAAGACGTGTTCATTGGTTCATGACCACTAAGAGACCGAACTGCGTCACCGATGCCGTCGCAGATTATTACCACGTGACAGCTTCGGAGCACGGCCACATGGCGCCGCCTGCGTCGCTGGAATGACCGACGTCTTGCGAGCGAAGGCTACGGTGCCGAAATGGCGTGCATCCCACCGTCAGTAAATGTAGTTCCACAATAACGCCCGTATTTTCAACTTGAAATATAAAAGTTCCTCCTGTATTTTCTACATGGAGCTATTCGAGACGGGACGCAGCGCGCGCTAGTAAGATGTCGTATTTCTTTTAATTTATTCGTTGTGGCTTGGCGTTTCTGAAGGCGCGAGATCATCCCGCCTCTTTGCGTGTACCTCGAACATTGAGCGCCGTCTGCGTCTACATGAAACACTGATGGTGCGCCCCCGTCACTTTCCACAGCATTACGGACGTGCAACAGGTTGGACTACTTTGCGTGCTGCTACGTGTGCAGAAGCTCTGCCCGCGTAGCTTTCCCTTCAGAGAGAAAGAGAAAAGAAACTTTCTTTTATTGCGATAGAAATTATATTGACACTCTCGGCTGGATTTCGCCACCGGCGTCATGCACCGTGTATGTATACGTATCTATATACATGAAAACGCAACAAAGAATAAAATTCAGAAAAAAAGACTCCGGCGCGCGTAATCGAACGTGGGAACTCCGCGTCGTGAATGCGAGGCGTTAACCACTGACCCACCGAGGGATACCTCCTCCAGCATTTAAATGGCAAGCTATTTACATCTACTACTTACCGCTGTTGGCGGGCATCTTGGGGGGGATATCGTGTTTTCAGCATTATCAGCAAGATGGTGCAATGAGCGCGCAGCGGCTCTCATCTCTCACACGTACATTGGCCCGCGGAGAGGAGTGGACGATCTCTCGCGCACCGCTATCTCCCAGTGGGGAGGATCATACGTCATGGCTGGCGTTGGGCTTGCACTGGAACGATCTTGTTGTAGTTACGGAGCGCACACAAGACACTGCAATAGTTGCACAGTCTCCGTTTGCGAAAAGGGGGCGCTTTTCAGACACAACGAAGTAACAACTGAGACGCTTATTCGCGTTCATCTGTACCTTTGAGTAAGTTTGGTGCGTCATTTGTGCGTGAAAAACGCGGGGCACGTTTCAATCCGCTTGCCATTTTGCGCGTGACCTTCTAATTTGTTGCTATCGCGTTCATTGCTTAGCCTTTGTGGCAAAGCTGTGACTTTTTTATTCACTAAAAGATTTCTGTATGGTCAAATGGGGGAGGTTCTCAGTTTAGGGCTTTACTGGCCCTTGCGGCTCGCTAGGCTTGATCGAGCAAAGCCAACTGGCCTTCCCGATCTTTGCTACCAAGCCATGTTTCGCATAGCCTTGGTAGAGGTTGTCCTCGAATTGCCAAAAAAAAAGTGGTCGTTGCGTAAACACATGCTCTGCTTGTGCCCCTTTAACTCGGTATCATAACTACCAGTCCAAACCTCCTGGGAGGCTGCCACGCACAGCACGGAACTTGACAACCAACTCCTGTCCGTCCGGAGGGCCTGGAACATCGCAGAGAGACACCACCTCCCGGCACCATCCTGGGTGGAGCCACCTGGCTGAGCTAGCGTGGCCTCCAGTCCCACCCAGCCTCTGCCGCCTTTGGACCAAAATAAAGTTCTAACTCATTCACTATAACCATGGTCCTTCAATGGAAGTATTGAAGGACCATGCTATAACCCACCAACACGCGCTCTATGAGTTCGTCACTGAAGGAAAAATGAATCGCTGGAGGAAAAGTGAAGCACTTTCTAAACAGCTGTCACGTTGTGTGTAACTAACATTTTTTATTTGCTTTCGATGGTCTTAGGTTAAAAGACATAAAATAGTATTGAATATATTGGTAAAAAAAAATGTAATAGGTTGGGTCACCCCTTCACCTCAGCTCGATAGATATGCAAATCCTGCAATCAACACAGGGAATGCAAGAGGGCTTTTCAGTATATGATATATCTCGAGTGCCCTTAAGAATTTCGCTCTATGCACAAGAAGTAGATATGAGTGAACAGTCATGAAATATAGATGTGCCGAGGTGTATATGCCCTGTTACAGGAATGGTATGAAGCCTTTGTGTTCTGTACATGCTGTAAATAAATTTTTTCTAAACCAGGAAGTATTCGTTCTTCCAGGGTGCACGGAACAGCTTTAAGCTCTCCCATAGTAGAGTACCAAGTACTCTAAATCGTTAACCACTTTTAGGGGCGAAGCTCCTTATGGCGTGGCTTGTGCGTCCCTCGTAGTATGTAACCACAAGTGGCACATACCCGAAATAGGTATAACATTTGACCTCCAAGGTGGTGCCGGTGAGAGATTTCTTCTGTGCGTTGTTTAACAATAAAAAATCGTGCTCAATGTACATGCCAATGGCTGCTAATGGGGAATGAGAGACAGGAGCATTCGGCTTTTAGTCAACGCGCACGCTGCGATCCCCATTAGCAGCCATTGGCATGTATATTGAGCACTATCGGACAAGAAAGGGTTGCTACATTATACTCGCTGGGTGTAACCTCCTTACTTTTAGAAAGGTTTAGCGAGCATTGAGCCGCAGGGCCATGAATACAATGAACTAGTATATACCATGAATGAATTCGAGGTGGTTAAAGGGGGGAAGCAGATACGAAGCGCAAGCCGTAAGAAATTAAAAACTGAATCCTCCTGTCTCTCATTTCACATTAGCAGCCACTGGCATGTACATTGAGCACTATCTGACAGGAAAAGGTTGCTACGTTATACTCGCTGGGCGTAACCTCCTTGGTTTTAGAAAGGTTTAGCGAGCATTGGGCTGCAGTGCCATGAATACAGTGAACTAGTATATACCATGAACTCAAGGTGGTTGAAGGTGGGAAGTAGACCCGAAGCGCAAGCCGTAAGAAAGTGTGCGTGTGCCACCTCTCGTTTAGTGCTTGGAATGTCCACTGAATGGCGGTGCTTCTATATGGGGAATATATGATGAAAAGATGGGAGATGGTGGTACTTGGAGTGTTGAATAGGTGGACGAACGGACACACAGACAGACGCATGGACGGACGCACGGTTGGCTGCACGGACGGATGGACGCATGGACGGACGCAGGAGCGGATGCATGGACGAAAGCAGGTACGGACGCACAGATGAACGTGCGGACACACGAACAGACGCACGGACGGACGGGCGGATGGACGCACGGGCGGCCACACAGACGCACGCATGGATGGACGGAAGCAAGAACGAATGGACGGACGGATGCTTCACCCCACTATCCATCATTCACACCGTGGATATGTTTTTTTTTTTTCAAAACGCTGTCAGTTAAGTTTTACAGAGCTGCCAGCGGCTTAAAACGAACAGTGTAATCAACAGGTTCATGCAGTCTGGAAGATGTTTCACCACAGGAAATAAACGAAATGGTGACAAGTAGCACACTGTGCAAAGAGGAAGAAAAATCATCCAGCCCAGAAAAAAAAAAATGAAACGATGGCGTTGCAATCACGTACCTAAACAGGTGCGCAAGTTTGACTGGTTAAGAAGGTAGAAGGCATTGCCTACGCGTGACCGGTTAGTACATTGGGCAGTCGTTCCAAATGACCGCTGTCCAAACTGCGGCAAAAGAGAGACGGCCCAACTTGCTCTCTCTCAGTGCTCGGTGGCGAAAGGCGTCTGGCACGTGGTACAACGCCTCTTGGGCTTTCGCACAGTGCACATGAGAGCAGAACGTAGGCTGTTTGAAAGACTGGTCTTTACAGTGTACGTACTGTGGCGGCGACGTTGTTTAACGGAAGTACAGCGCAAGCCTCATAGAGACGCCTACCCCGAACTCCAGAAAATACAACTCATTGTGTGAAAATACCTTGATCAGCATCTGGAAACGCACGGTGAAGAGGCTCTCCTTCGACGATGGCACACGTGTTTCTTCAGAGTAAAGAAGGGACAGCTGAACTCTCCAGTTGTTCTGTACTAGCCATGCGCCCCCTCTAGTACGCATGCATATGTGGTATTCTGTAAAATGCAACTAACTTGATTCATTTTATTTTCCTTTGAATTGGAACATTTGGATACCCAGTGATCAATTAAAATTCGGCGCTCATTTGTAAGATGTATACACTGTCGTCACTTGTTTTCGATGTTTCGTTTCTGTATGTACTAGTTAAGTGTACAATGAACTTCCCTTTCTCAGTTTGCCTACCGGAGCATCATTTGGGTGCGAGGCCCACGGGACCGGTTTACGCTCTCCCGTAGTAGAGTACGAAGTACTCAAAATTGTTAACCAAGTTTACTAAACCCCACAGTCACCTTATTATGAACTCGAGTGATATGAAGCACCCATTCTTTTAAGGGGTATAAGTGACTCACAGCTCAAGCTCTTCCTTCTGGTTTTACAAATATTCAGAAAAAAAATCACAGCATATCCACGGAGTGAATGATGAATGTGGCGAAGCGTATCCGGCAGTCCGTCCGTCTGTCTGTCGGTGCGTCTGTCCATCAATCCGTCCGTCGATCTAGTGAACACTCCAAGTACCACCAACTCGCAGCTTTTCATCATATATTGATAATACACAAGTACCGCCATCCAGTGGACATTCCAAAGACTAAACTAGAGGTGGCTACCTACTACTACTACTACCACTCCTACTACTACTACTACTACTACTACTACTACTACTACTACTACTACTACTACTACTACTACTACTACTACTACTACTGCTACTACTACATCGGGGACGCAAGACCCACGGCTTGAAGAGCTTCCCCCCTAAAAACTGGTATGAAATGAATGGTTCTGGTTTAAATTAGGAGGTATGCTAGATAGACATAATAACGGAGCATAAGTTGACTTAAGAAGTGAGCCAATAGACTGCCACAATCATTTATGAAGATGAATTGACTGAGTTCATTGAAAACTGCTGAACAGCTGGAATTATTGCACCATCAGGCGAAACAAATCTCAACCACACGATTCTTTCTAGGTGGCCTCTGAGATACGGTTCGGCAAACTGGTACGAAACTGACAGTTATGGTTCAAGAGTTATCTTTCAAGGCGTGAATGCCTCATAAAACGAGCAAAGTGATCGTCGGCATCGGTGGGCACACAAGTGATAAAAAAAAAGTTACGCTTTCAGAGATTACTGCTTCACGTCGTCATCACGTGACGTCGTTATGACGTCACAGGTCTTCAAAACTTGTGACGCCTTTATGACGTAATCATGGTGTCACTACGAAGTCGCAAAAAATGGCATAGCGTGGTGACGTTATACACTAGATCATCACATGATCAAAAATGTCGCGATCTCGGAGGTAGTGCAACACCGAATGAAATGCAGAAAGCTGGTACTGCTTCCGATCCTGAAGCCAGTGCAAAAGCACGTTAGGTGAGGGAAGCCTTCAAGGAGTGGGGGGAAATTATCAATACACAGAGTGAAAAGACCCCAATATTTTGTTTTACGGTTGCCAAGGGCAAGCACTGGCTCCACATTAAGGCCCAGCAAACACTGCCTCATCAAACGTGAAAACTGACGTCGAAGTTAGCGCGAGCGACTTTGACGTGTTTCGTGTGGAAGTGCCGTTCTCGACATGTGGGTCCAAAAGCGGGACCTTGCACTGTGTTTGCCAACACAGTGCAAGGTACCGCTCTCAGGATGACACGATGAAAAAAAAAATCATCACCGCGTGATGACATCTCGATATTACGTCATCGTGACATCACCCACCACCAAAATTTCTACAGTCGTTGTGGCTTCTTATTATGTCCCTGTGACGTCCCGTAACGTCCCTTCTCATGATGGCGTCACCCCAAGGCATCGTCGCTTGGTCAAAGGTGGACGATCCCGAAGCAAGAGCAAAACCACGTGAGGTGCGAAAAGCTTTCGGGGGTGGCGTCGGGGATAGGAGGTTTAACACATCGGCTGAGAAGAAAACGGAGATGGTTTTTGCCGTGGGGTAGTCTCAGGCGAGTGCTTAAGAGCCCCCCCCCCCTTTTGTTTTTGCATTGTAGCTGCATGTTCATAATTCCAGTAGGTGTATACGTAGGAGGAGGTACGTAGTACAGTAGCAGTAACTGTTGTAAAACTAGTTTTGTTGCTGCTTTGATTATTACAGTAAAATTTCGGTAACTTTAACACGAGGATGACTATTATATTGTTGCGTGATTGTTCGAATTATTGTTATTATTATTGTTACCGTTATTGAATTATTATTGTTATTGTTATTGAATTGTTATTGAATTGAATTATTGTTACTGTTGTTGCGAAATTGTTCATGTTAAGCAGAGTTTGAATTAGCGGACAGCATAGGTCGGTGAACTATCGACTCACTCGGACTCAGATGAAGCCGTGAGTCTGATCCCGAGTGAGTCCGGGTGGGTAATATTTTGCTGAGCTTGAGTACGGGTGAGCCCTGTAGAAGAAAACTTTTTCTGTGAGTGTGAGTATGAGTGAGTTGGGCTCAGGAAAATTTTTGTGAGTCCAACGCCCAAGATATATTTCTTGAGTGAGGCTGAGTGAGTTCCACTTTTCTTGCCGCCCTACGGTCCTACCTACTCATCTTCAGCATTACCTTCAGCATTGCCATCAGGTGATTTGGTAAATTAGGCTCATGAAGCTCTGACAGCGAACAGAAATTGACTGATCAGTCAGTGATACGCCACAAAGAAGCACCGGAATGCACTCATGTGAGGAGTGAGCCTTAACTTCGAAATATATGACCTAATTCATGCTCTAAAATACGTTTATTTACATGGCAGTGCAACCAAAATAAAATTAATCAATGATTTGCATTTTCTTGCGTAAATTCACGAGCAATGTTTGCAGCTTGCCCAAGATCTCCAGCGCAGCGTCCGAATTCTCCTCTGTTGCTGTTTCATTGTTCTGAGTCTCTACTAAATTTGGTTTGAATTGGTTTCCCAACACATTGTGATCACTCGGGGTCAACTTCTGCAAGTGCGTGCGATGCAAACCAGACGCTTCCGATTCGAAGCAACCGTCGTGGATACTGGTGCGTTCCAAATATCCCCAGTTTGCCCCCATAGAAATACACTAGACTCCGCCGCAGCCATGGCGTAATTAACTGTAAGTTTGAATTAACTGAGCTCAAATTGGCGAACCTTTAAAGTACTAACAGCGGAGCCAAGCTGAACCGGCGCCATCTGCATGTACTCGTCTGCCACGCAGGGCCAGATTCTCCTCCTCGCCACTAGAGCCACTCATAATGATAGTGATGATGTTAAAAACGATTATTATAAATCATTATAATAATAATAGTGATTACAGTGTTCGAAATGACAATGTTCATGATCTCTCTAGCGAATCACATACACTGGTGCGCTTACAGCTTCGCTGAAAGATTTTCATGACGTCGAATTATTATTACTAATATTATATTACATCAATATTATTATCATTATTATTATCATCGTCGTCGTCGTTGTTGTTTTTGTTGTTGTTGTTGATATTGTTGTGGTCGTCGTCGTCGTCTTTTATTATAGAATCTCGTTTTTCATCTTCCTTTGCGTGGGTTCCCCTGAACCATCTCCTATAAAAAAAAACACGCCCCACTGCCAGAACATATTCAGACTTGCAACAATCCGAAAGTCAACGCTTGGTTTTCGAGGAATCCTTCGCGATTCGCCAACTGCAGACCCGAACTTTCCCAAACCTCCACTTTATGAATAAAATATACCCGACTCGTTATACTGATGCCCGTCCAGGCTGTGGCGCTATTCCCACAACTTTTCACGTTACCGTAGAGGGATCCGCCGCTTACTTTCCCCAGCTCCCTCCAATCCTTCGGTCCACCCGTACCCAAGTAGTGGGAAGGCGCCCTCCAGGACGGCGCCCCCGAGGTCTGCCGGGCCCTCATTCTCAGGGCCTGGGCTGTCGCAGAGGTTACCATGGGAGCCCTGCAATAGGGACCCTCCCCGTGTTCTTTGAATTTTCGTAATAAAATGTTTTCATCATCATCGAGTCGTAACTGTTTTGACTCTAACAACGTAACTCTGTTTCACAAGAGCATTGTTTCACAACGTATCTCATTTTCACAGCAAGAATCGCAACCGCAACCAATCTACCAATCTGCACGCAAATGCGTATTCGACACTGCTGTCGGAGAGACGAGGAAGATCATACAGCCAGATTTTGTAACGGTGCCCCTGGTGTCATCTAATATCCTCGTTGCCCCGCTTCACGTTGAAAGCAATATCATGCTCTGCCGCTTTTGTAACCGCATAAAGAGCAGAGCGGGCTCACTCACGCTATGGAATCCCGCCCGCATTGTGCCCTCGTTTATAAAACACCTTTGGCTGACACGTGCTGCAAGATCAACGTGGTTCTTTCACGGCTTGTTCGCTATGACTTCTAGCTACGGACGTTCGTTGATGACGGTTGCGTTCGGATTTTCCTCTCAAATGGCGGACGGCTCAATCGTGGGGGCAAACTGGATGTCAATAATGTAGACATTTAAAAGCAGTCAGCAATGACCAACATTAGCCAACACTGCCCCATAATAATTATTGTTGGGGTTTTACGCTCCCAAAACCATGATATGATTATGAGATACGCCGTAAGGAAAGGCTACGGAAATTTTGACTCCCTAAATCTAACTACACGGGCCCCAAGAACGTTCACCTCCACCAAATATGCGGCCACCACGGCCGGGATTTGATCTCGTGAATTGCGGGTCAGACCCTGAGCACCACGACCATTAGACGACCAGCGTGGCGGGTAGCCAACACGGTCCCATATAGACCTCACCTTCTATAGCCTGCAATAGCCTGGCGTTAGCCAGCAGTACAGCCGATATTTATTCAACACTGGTTATGATTAGCAGTCACTCTGTCAAAATTAGAAAGCGCCAAACTAAAGGCTGTCTTCTTCTCCCCTCCACTTCTTAAGGGGAGAAATTCGTCATTGTTCGTAAGACATTAGGCAATATTTAGCGCAATACTGAGCGCTAAATATGGGAAGCGGCGAACAGATGGGAGCAGGGAAGTTGGCTCACGTGTCGTGTCCTCCATTCTCGTCTTTGTGTCACTTTGCGGTAAATATTGCCTAATTCATTTCCCAAGTCGGCCGTATCTGAAAGAAAGCAAACTTGGAAGCAAACGATGGAAGCCAACTTTGAAACGAAGCGATGACGTGGTGCTCAGAACATCCCAATTGTGGTACCCAGCTACCCGGGGATAACGTAGGAAAGGAAACAGCCTTTGGAATACGTGCAGCATCAGCATGCAGTCATTGGCAGCCACTATCTCTTAAGCCTTGATCCCCGTAATCGTGTAAATTGAACAACGTCGGCACAGGACTGACCGAAAAGAGGTATGGGGCAGACTCAGCGCCTTCCATATAGATGAATAGAGGTGGGGTGGCCGGACCCCCTGGCCTCTCTTGCCCCCCACCCCTTCTCCCCATGTGCGGATGCCAACGAGGCCAGCATATACATCGAATGGGAGTTGCGGGAGTAAACCACAGCCACCGGCCGAGTTTCGCAAAAGCGCTGCGACACGACACACGCGGTGCTCTCCCGCGTCACTGTCACACGTTACCAATAGTCGCGTGAGCGAGTGGGCGAACGGACTCGAATTTCGCGCGGCACACGTGCGAGTAACCGATTTGACCGGATGTCGTAATCACCTGTCCACACGAAAAACGCAAGACAATACAAATGGCACACGAGACAGATTCGACCGTAGGTGCGCCGGTTGCTCGCTTCACCCGCGATCGCACGTGGTGTGCATGCGGCGTGCGTTTGTATAGAACCGCGAGAGAAGGTCACACGTCACTCATCGAAAGCGTACGCACCTGGAGGCATGCGAATCGCACGACGAGTCGGTGTTCTAAAGGCTCACCCATTACAGAGAACTCAGACTTATTTAAGCATCATCGTCGACAACCAAAGCATAAACGGAATGAGCAGCTGCGTATATCAGCCTGTTCAGGGACACGTTGTGGGCCCTTGACTGATTCGAAAAAAGGGAGAGAAATGGCGAGAAGTACCACAACGGTTCTTGTAGTACGCGCTCTGGGATAGATACGAATGGCCAATGTTACGTGCGCGGACGTTCGCTTCCTCGCGACACGGTTGTCGCATGCATCGAGAACCCAAGTTAGCCCAGCGACTTTGAAGGCCCTTCTCGGGCCCACTATGTGTTCCGTCGCGTTGTACTCTTGAAAGCGAAGCTCAAGCGTCCACCCAATACTTTTATTTACTTTTGTGTTTAGATAAAAGTTTAACGATTTCGAGTACTTCGTACTCAACTATGGGAAAGCCCTGAGCCGTCCCGCTAAAAGTGTTAAGAAAACATGTTCCACGAATTTGAGTACTTCGTACTCAACTATGGGAGAGCAGTAAGCCGTCTCTTTCAGAGAGAAATTTGGAGGACTTTTTTACTTTTTAGGGGCGAAGCTTCTTAAAGCGGCACCCGTTCGTCCCTCGTAGTAGTGCGTAACATGTCTTATGCTTTGACCTGCAAGGTGGTGCCGGTGGGAGATTTCTCCTGTGCGTTGTTGAACAATAAAAAATTCGCAACGTGCGCGTTAGCTAAAAGCCGGATTTTCCTGCCTCTCATTTCCCAATAGCAGCCATTGGCATGTACATTGAGCACTATCTGACAAGAAAGGGTTGCTACGTTATACTCGCTGGGCGTAACCTCCTTGGTTTTAGAAAGGTTTAGCGAGCATTGGGCCGCAGTGCCATGAATACAGTGAACTAGTAAATACCATGAGCTCGAGGTGGTTAAAGCTGGAAAGTAGACACGAAGCGCAAGCCGTAAGAACGTGTGCGTGTGCCACCTCTCGTTTAGTCCTTGGAACGCCCGCTGGATGGCGGTGCTTCTATATGCGGAATATATGATGAAAAGATGCGAAATGGTGGTACTTTGAGTGTTGACTAGGTGGACGAACGGACACAGAGACAGATGCATGGACGGACGCATAGATGGCTGCACGTATAGATGTACGCATGGACGAATGCAGGGACGGACGCACGGATGGACGTGTGGACGCACGAACAGACGCACGCACGGCCGGGCAGATGGACGCACGGATGGTCACACAGACGGACGCATGGACGGACGGGAGCAAGAACGAATGGACGTACGAATGCTTCGCCCCACTCTCCATCATTCACCCCGTGGATATGCTGCCATTTTTTTGTGTGTGAAATAAGGGAAGTCAATCAGCACTCTGTATATTCTCTTGCAGCCTTACTCAAAGCATTGTAAATCTACCGGCATTAACACAGACTCCAACTGTTCCTTCACTTCAATAAAAGTTTATCCAATCCAACACAGACTCCTTCACTTCGTTCTCATGTACCTGTTCATCACGCCCCGTATTCACAAGAACAAATTACGCTGCAAAGTTTCATAAGATAATGTTTTAGCCGATCAGCCAGATGCAGGACATATTATTAGCGAAGCCGGCTGACAAATGGTAAAACGCGTTTACGAAAGAGAATCTTTGTGAATTGAGCCTCAAGCCTTGCGAAGCACCGGGCCAACATGTAAGAATGGTCCCGACTGCATAACAAGAACACACACGAAGGAGGCGTTTTGCACTGTATCTCGAGTATAGTCCTCGTTAGAGTTGTCAGCATGTTTCCCAACCTCCAGCTGTTAGCGATAAAAAAACGAAAAGTAAAACCGTTTGACTCTAGTAAGTGACTTGGCTCAGCTCAGCTGCAAGCCTTATTGGTCACTCACCAGGAAACAACATTCATGTCGCTGATCACTAGGCCAAGAAGTGCTTCCTATATACTGCTCGAACGACTGTTTGCATCAGTCGCTCGCCACTCGACCAAAAGTGGACGGGGCTCCGTGAATGGGCGAACACCTGCTTCGGAAGTTTCCCTAAGCTAGACTCTTAGTAGTTTCCGTCCAAGGCACGTGTCTTCGAGGGCTTCCCGGTTCCGCGTTGTCGGTGACCGGCACTTGGAAGCTGAGCCTCAGGTGTAAACAAACGCCAGCGCTTTCAAGATTGATGCTGGCAAACGATGTGGCCAACGCGTAACCTGTCCCCCTTAAGAGCCTCCAATAAGTGTGCTCACTTCTACTAACGCTGCTCTCGGTGGCCTGCTCCACCAGAGATGTAAAACCCGGTTTTCCAAGAGACTCCTGATGCATGTAACTGAAAAGAAAACGCGAAGGAAGCACCACGAATGACAAACAGTTGATGATGTTTAGTGACTCCATGTCAGAAACTACTCGGAGTGAATTCAGGGCGTTCTTGTGTGTCTTGGTGTTAACGCCATACCATGCTAGTGTGCTCCGATGTATCGATCATACCTCGGACGTCATTAAAGCTGAATCGCTTGTTCGAAAACTTCAAGGTACCTTAAACGGCAACGCTAACTAGAATGCTATTTAATATATATATATATATATATATATATATATATATATATATATATATATATATATATATATATATATATATATATATATATATATTATATATATATATATATATATATATATATATGTGTGTTGTGTGTGTGTGTGTGTGTGTGTGTGTGTGTGTGTGTGTGTGTGTGTGTGTCTGTGTGTATGTGTGTGTTAATGAGTTACGTTTTACTTTATGGTGCACAACTTCTCACTGACCCTGAGAGTGCAATGAATTAAACAAAAAATGAATTAAGTATACACCAGTCTGGCATTGTGTATTCTGTGCGGTGAGTTCAGGTGTATTCTCGTCGCTTAATTCTAAAACCTCCTCTCTGAAACGTGTGAATGCACTTTATTCAATCCCTGACCAACAATCAGCTCATCCAAACACGTGCAGTAACGTATATATAGAAAGAACCAGCTTAAGTTACTCTACATTAGTTTGCGAGTAAATCGGAGCGAGTTCGGGCGGACTCAGGTCAAAGTCACGTAGCGCACGCAATATCAAAATTTAGTCCTTCGTTTAGCATGTTTGACACGTATGACTAAATAATTCCAATGTTCTCGGTGAAGGAGAAGCTCATGAAGCTCATGAGAGCGCTCGCATAAGAGCTGCTGTAAACACTGGCCATGACTGTGAGTTAAAATTAACAGCGCAAACATAGAGCGCGCCCCACGGAGAAAAGCAAAAAAAAAACTACACGGCGTGTTCTGTGTTTGCCTTGTTAATTTTAATTCATAAATACGTACCAACTAAGCCAAAGTGAGAGAGGGGGAGAGGGGGCTTTTCACACGCTCAGTAGCCTGGCCTCTCCTCTCGTGAATTGGGCTCAAAGCTTTTTATCTTTCTCCATCTCCTCCGGGGCGTAACTGATACACCGGAATCCTTTTTTTCCTCAGCTTACGTATGCGCCTTCGTTCGCTAATCTCTTGATTCCCTGTAACAGGCGCGAGACGATTAGTTGCCACGTTAACGGTGGCGGCCCCGCGCCCCGCAATCCCATCATTTCGCTCGTTTCAATAGCCCCTCGGCTTCTATTTACGTAAGAATATTGCGCAGAACGTGCACTGAAGAAACGTGTTCGTAGAACCACATCAACAGCCTCCACCGCCGTTTATTGTTCGCAGAGGGCTCCATACAACGCGGGCGATGGTTCACCAAGACTCAGCGGGGGACAAAACAAGTAGATGTGTGCTGAAGACAGTGAGAGCGAATGAGAAAATGTGGGGATGTGCTGAATGCTGGAGGGGATCTGGGGATTGTTCCATAACGGCAACTGTACGGAAGGCGAGAGAGAGAGAGAGAGAGAGAAAGCGAAAAGCCGCGCACTGGCTGAACTAGGAAGTACGAGAGAAGAATCGTGCTTCGGGGAAAGTAGGCAATAGGTCGACGCAGCTGGTCTGCCATTCTGTGAGCATGATTGTCATTTTCGCTGTCACGATCTCGGCAGGGTTCGATGGTTTCGGGGCTGCGTCTCAATAAATGTGGGCTGCATCTCGGGGCGAAATAGGGAGCACTCGATCGCGCCATTGACACCAGTACACGCGTATCCAATTTCGTCTGCTGTCCAGGAAGTACGAAGCCAGGGACAATGCCAAGGCTACGGAGCCAAACGAACGGTTCTTTTATATGTCCTACAAGAACGGCTCAGTCGGACATCGCAGTGGCAGCTGAATCGATTGTGTGGCTACGGCAATACGCCTATGATGCCCAATGGTCAGCTCAGCAAGCCACCCAGTAGCAGCAGCCAAGTGGTGGTTAAGATGAGGAAATTCGTAGCGCCGCGCACTTTTCGAAGGCTCAGAGCGTAATATGGGACAAACAGTGTAGGCTGAAGATATTAAGGGTAACATATGTGGACTGGCCATGAAAAGAAAGGATGCAGGTATCTATTGTCCACCTGTTGGACGGAAAATCAATATTTGAAATATTGGGCGATAACCACACTGAAAGAGAGAAATAAGTCTTCGGGCCCTGAAAGTGCGTGTGCGGGTATGTTGGGGGGGGGGGGGGGGGTGCTCGCTCTGGCTTGCCACCTACATGATTCTGCTTAAAAAGAAGCGTGAACATCTTCTTGGAGATATTACTCCCTATGGAGAGTCGTGGCGCCCAAAATATATTTAACGTGTCTCCAGGAAGAGAGTCATAAACGTAGCAAGTAAGCCCTCACCAAAAAGAGTAGCAGGTGCAATTTTTTTTGCACTGTGCATTGAAAAAGCAAAAAAAAAGACGAATGTTGCAAAGACAGTGGGTGCAAACAAAGACGCAAGATAAACGTCAAGATACCACAAATACCACCTAATAACAGCAAAGGCGCACAACCGTGGAATAGAAAGAAAGCACGAAAGCTTACCTGCATGTATGCCCGTGCCATAGTCGAACCTGTCCATCCGACGCGTGTGTTGGCTTGTGTGAGAGATAACTATTTAGACACTTGATCTCTTCTTTATGCAGATTAACCGAGGGTTGGCTTAGGCATGTGAAGCCACTATTTTTATGTTCCAGGCCTAAACCATTAAACATGCTTTTTTTTTCAATTCCCGAGCTGGCACGGAATCACACATTCATCGAATCTCCGCGTGTGCAATCTTGACAATGAAAAGAAAGATTATATGGCGAGCCTCCGGTTAGCGATCTTTCATGTTTCATCGTGGAAAAGGGGGGGGGGGGAGTCTCTGCAGTGGCGTGACACTTTGTGCTGGCAAATTTGCCCTTATAAACGACTGGCCCCGATAAACAAAACGGTTCGATATTGTTAGAGTTAAGCCAGAATTACCCGTACCCTTGATATGTGGGGTTTAACGTCCCAAAACCACCATATGATTATGAGAGACGCCCTAGTGGAGGGCTCCGGAAATTTCGACCACCTGGGGTTCTTTAACGTGCACCCAAATCTGAGTACACGGGCCTACAACATTTCCGCCTCCATCGGAAATGCAGCCGCCGCACCGGGATTCGAACCCTCGACCTGCGGGTCAGCAGCCGAGTACCTTAGCCACTAGACCACCGCGTCGGTGCGATTACCTGTACCCTTTACGAGAAACACCGTGTGGTCATCGTCGTCTTAATAACTGGCTCATACTCACCTGAGAATTGGTTTGCAATGTATAGTCGCTGTTTCGAGGGGATGTATTCCGCTTGATTGCACGTCACCATCATTATCCTTATCTCACGGCCAACTGTTCTTATAGATAACGTGATTAGAGCACTATTCTGATAAACTTCGAAGCGGTGTGTTTTTTTTTCGGGCGTAAATTTGCAGATAGTGCCGTCTGTATTTTTTTTGTTCTACGTTTCTTTCATTGATACTGATCTACCTCAAAGTGAGCCTGTTTAAAAGCGCCGCTTTCCGATGTGCACTAGTGCACGCAGCAGTCTAGTAAGCTGTCAGGTTTCGGATTTCACTGCTTTTTTTTTATCAACGGGAGAAAAAAAGAGCATCCCGAGTACATTGTTGAAACTATCGCACTTGGATGTCATTTGAACATGCGAACGCCTGCCTCATTGATACTTTGATAATTAGGAGAGTGTTTCTGAATTACATATCTAATTATGACCCATTATGTATACACCATCATTATAAAATTAGTATTGGTCACTACAGTACAGTCTGAACAATATGCACTAGGTTTCCTTCACAAAACGGGAACGCCACTCTTCTTTCTTTTTAAATCTGCGCTGCGTGATAACTGCGACACACTGTATGCACCGTAATGTGGACGACGGCATAAGCACCGCTGTAGCTCAACTGGTAAAGGCATCGCACGCGTAGTTTAAAGGCCGCTGGTTTGATCCCTGCGCACGGCAATTTATTTTTTCGTTCACGTCCTCTTTATACGCATTTACAGCACTATTATACTATAGTAACATACCCCTGTACTTCTTTTGGCTTCATTTTGTGTTGGTTCTCATCAATAATGAGACTAACAAAGAAAAACGAGCATTCAAGTACCCACTTCTTTCCTGCATGACATCTCGGAGCACTTCAATCTGTATGCCCGTGTGCTCGAGGATGTGCTCAATATCAACTCGACGACCAACTAGCATCACCTCTAATCTTGCCGCATCATTATTGTTACTTCGAGTGATTCGTCTCGCAAGTGCGAAGAGGAGATCGTTTCCTGCGTCATCGCATGCCGATGGCCTGCTTGTGTTATTGCAAAAAACAAAAAGCGGTGATTGCTTCGAGGCTTCCCAAAATGACATCAACTTCTTTCTAACTTGCCTACACTTGCTAACGAAACAAACCTCCTAGTTCGTGCGTCATCCATGTGGAACACGGTCACATGTTTTCTAACCTCGCGTTGTGTAAGGCGTCGATGTAATTCCAAACCATACCCGGTTAAATTCTTTTCTAACGTCGTTTCCTGCTTCACTGTTGCCCCGAGTGGCTTGCCGTCGTATGCCGAATCGCCTGTTTTTCGCTTGTCTTGTTTGGTTAGAAGATTCGCAGTGGGATCCGGCATTGCAGCAATCTTATCTCGCCATTCTGGCTTTTAATCGCAGCGAACCGAACATTGAAAATCCCATTATCTGCGGCAGTTCATGCAGAAGTTGTATAAGAGAGGGTGTCGAAATGAATAAAAATCTGGTTTTGAAGTACGTCTACGGGTTTCGACTTATACAACCACACGAACACACGGCGAAGCCTGCACAATGTAATCTTTATTGTGAAAGTTAATAATGAAATATTTACACACCCTAATTTTCTTTGCTGTTTCATGTTTTTATTTTTGCTCCAATCTTATTATTTCAGGATGTAAGAACTAATTTTTTATGTAACCTATTCCAAAGCTACTTTTCAGTTTTTTTGCATGACGCACTTTTATGGCTTTGCCTCACAAAGACTCATGCTGTGGCGAAGCCACCACTGAAAACAAGTTACATCATGTTGTTTGTTTAATTACAGAAAACATGCCGATTTCCGTCTTCGATTCATGCCTGGTTGTAATTATGGTGCCTGCAGTAACATTCATCGCTGGCAACTTTTCAATCAGTGTTAAACCCGACATATCAATCAATCAACATTATAGTTTAGTCATTATTATTTTAGAAGCGAAGCATTGCTTTCCGTACTGCAAGCACTTTTCGCATCTATCTATCTATCTATCTATCTATCTATCTATCTATCTATCTATCTATCTATCTATCTATCTATCTATCTATCTATCTATCTATCTATCTATCTATCTATCTATCTATCTATCTATCTATCTATCTATCTATCTATCTATCTATCTATCTATCTATCTATCTATCTATCTATCTATCTATCTATCTATCTATCTATCTATCTATCTATCTATCTATCCAACTAGCCACCTACGTCTCGGTGCTCTCGTCATCACCCTCTTAACTTGGGGTAAAAAAAAATTAGTATGGGATGGTAAGATGGCTCAACGAGTACAACTCGCTGGTCGTGACATGAACAATGTCACAATTCCGTCGCGTACGTCATCAAACTCTTTCTGCCAGACAATAGCTGATACCCTCAGGGGGGGGGGGGGGGCAAGTGTCACCAGTGTGCGCGTATATGCCACAAGTGATTTACATTTTAAATCTACCCTGGAATGGTGAGAACACGTCTGGGCAATTTTAATGCGTGAGTGCTAAAAAAAAGAAAACTGAGACCGGCTGCGTCGACCCACCGAATGTAAAGAAAAAATGTCAGGGTCACCCTGCGTGGCAATCAAGTATTCTACCACAGAGCCACGCCAGATTTCAAGCGTCAATTGGAGATGCAATTTCGTGAAGCGTCAGTTGTGGATGCAGTGATGGCCATTCAATATTTTAAACATTACACACTCCTGCGATACAACCGTCACGTTGGGTTGAGATCAAGTAGTTAAGCGCAATGCACTGAAGGTGATTGACAGTTTATATCAACCAAAGAACGGCGTGAACAGGCATTGGTAATTTTGATTCGAGAGCGTTAAGAAAAGTCAGTGCATATCCACGAAGCCAATGACGATAAGCGGGCGAAGCTGTAGTTCCTAAGGTTGTTAATGTCTATTTGAAGTCGCCGAATAGTATAAAGGATGGGCAGATGGACGGACAGGCGGACGTATGCACGTATACACGGACGAATGAACGCGCATACGGATGGATGGATGAACAGATGGGTGGATGGACAGATGGAATGGACGTATGAAGGAACATGCGGATGGATAGATGGACGGAACGACGCATGGCGCGGGTTATCATGTATTGTGCTGTCGTATAGCTGACTACACACAAAATCGGTTGTTTACACAAAGGTTTTTTTCGTTGTGGTGGTTGTGGTGCAAGTGTGATGTTGCGGTTTTCGTTTTATGGGGCATGATGGACGCCAACTATATAGGTCGGCCCTAAGAATCTTCACTCCTAAAAGCTGGCATTGAAAAGCTGGCATCGACAGCGTTCACCCAATGAACGCATATAATAAATATCATGGCTTCAAGCAGCCTTCAAACGCCAAATTATGCGTGGCAATCAAATATTCCACCACAGAGCCACGGCAGGTCTGAGAACTGCTTTTCAGGTGGACCGTAATGTTCGTGAAACGTCAATTGTGGCCGCAGCGTTGGCTATATCCAATCTTATGAACAATACAATGACGTACTTCTATCATACAGCCGCCAGGTGGGGTTAATGGCAATTGTAGTAGAGCGCCATCTACTGAAGCTCATTTATCTATAGCAGTGCCCAGGGCCACCATCCTCGGTGGCACAAGCGCTCCATATCAGCTCACCACTTCTGGTGTTGCTAATACCCGTGTTGTCGTTGGCATCGTTACGCAACAGTAAACATGTGACTGTTGTGCGTACAGCATTTGTACATACCCTTGGCGTACTTTCGTAATGTTTCGCTCAATAGAAAAATTACAATACAGTCACCTTCCCTCAGCGTGCTTCGCATAACATCGATTCGCAATGTACGTGTGATCTGTTATGTTTTTCTTTATTTTTGAGACAGAACTTAACACGTATGTTACTGTCTGCAGGTGGACACCCGGCATACAACACTTTCGTGTTAAAAAGGCCCACTTGGCGCAATGGCAACGCTGTCCTCATGTGTGCCTCCGAGCCAGCAGGTTAGGCCGCCTCACCCAGCGCAGCGTTAGAGGCTGAGACACCACCTAAGCGATCCCCGTCAGCCTCGTAAAAGCCAGCGCAAGCAGTCTTCGTACGGGTCCCCATTTGTCTGGGTTTAATAAAAAAACCACCGCCACCATGCATGAATATTTCTTTCCAAAAAGCAAATAAAAAAGAAACAAGCAAGAGTGACATTTTCAAAACAAAACACGTCGAAGACAAGACAGACGATGAGATCCATCGAACTCATCGACAAAAACATCGTTTCCCTTAAGTATTTCCTATTCATTCCCATTTATTTTTGCTATGACTCATCTGAAATGCCAAGAGGTTCTAAAATGTCAAGAGGATCTGAAATGCCAACGTAACTCCAAGATCCCCTGATGAACACTGTCGTATGTCGCGGTCAAAACGTCTCTTCATCAGCAGAGTTCATTGTTCAGCAAAATATTTTTTTCAAGGCAATAACCTACATCATGAAGTGAATGAGAATATGTACATTTTCTATTCGCGTAGCCCTTTCGAAACGAAGCAAAGAATACATACATGTAGTTCGTGAACAAAAACGAAATGAACTAACTCTAGCAGAGGAGTGGCCGACATATTAAGCGAGTTTCTCGCGCGGTGCTTCCTACGCAAATACGTTAATCCGCGCACGGTTTATGCGAAGGATTAAGGTCGCGCTGCTGTCACGCGCACTTCGGTCCGCGCAACTCCCACGCCGTCGCAGGCTCAACGTCAACGCAAATCTGACGAGAGGCGGGCGACATGTTTCCGATAGCAAAATAGCAACACGTTCATACGAAAGGTGTCCTCTCGTAGAACGAGATTAATTGCCAGCCACGCTTCTTGGGTCTTTCGCCGAAGCATTTTAGTGTCAGTGACCCCTGCAGTGACGGAGAAAACAACTCATTTGGATCTATATTGAGACGGTGATGGCGAAAACGGTTATGGTTGAAATTTTTTTCATGTAAGAGCACGCGGGGGAGGGGCGTCCACACACGGCTTGGTACACTTGGCGAGCCCACCTGCTCGCTTTTATTACGCTGAGGCAGAGACAATGCTTTGCACGTACAACCACAAGCGTGCTCAGTTGCGCAAGTTTAGTCGCTATGGCAGTATTCAACGTTTATAGATAACGGTGTCCACACTAGCCTCACCCAACAGGACTCTGCCCAACGTGCACCATCGTTTTCACATTGCCTTCTGCAATCAGTGCGGTCTGATTCAGAACGTATGAACTATATTAAAGCGAAGTACTTCGACGCCTCATCAAATGCGACCACTCGCGGCGTTGGCGAAGACATGAGTTATACAGAAAATCATCCCGGGATAATGTCACCCTGCGATGCCGTCATAACGCCAGATATCGCTAAATTTTGCGACGTCGTCACGGCATATCACAGTTTACTTGACGTCATGTGATGACGTCATCAGAACACCATCGCTTGACCAAAGATGGGCAGTGCAAAACTAGGTGAGCGACAAGAAGCTTTCGGATGGGCGATCAAGACATCAACTTTTAAGAAAAACAAGAAGGCTTCAGCCTTCTGGTCATGTTAGGCGAATCCATGAGGCACCCTGTAAGGCACCCCGTTCCCTGTTGTTGTTGTTGTTGTTGTTGTTGTTTGCATAGAGGTGATTGCCTATACACAATATTTCTTTGTGCTGCAGTGAAAAACTAGATACCAAACTTTTTACAAGATCAGTATATAATAGAAAACTCACTGGAGCAACGAACAGCTCGTACAAGGAGGTGTAACTAGCACCGCATCCGACTCTCGAGACAAGTCAGCGGTGCTTCAGACATGATGCACCACTGGTCTAGCACTTGAACTCCGTCCCTTTCACCTCAATAAAAAGTTTTTGTCTATGCACTTAGTTTCTTGAAGTGGCGGGGTATGTCTTGTTTTCCTTCTGAAACGACAGGATGCGTTTTCTGGCGATACATTGATCACGGAAGTGTCCTAGAACTTTCCTTGGAAAAAAAAAAAGGACGCGTGTAACTTATGATCAGCGGTGGAAATTTTGGACACCGCAAAATATTCGCGTAGAATATCTTCAAGACTGAAGTATGTTATACGTAAAACTTCGGCCCTGTCAGAACACTCGTGAAACTTCGCCATCCTACATTAGCACTGGAGCATATTTTTTTGGATGACAGCGCTAGCTGGTCGGTAAATTAACAAGCAGGGGTCATTTAGATCTAAATCTAAATGACTCCTTATTTCTTTCCGACGATACTCGAGTATTCTTGGGAAGAAATAAGCTGATAATAGACGATGTTATAGACGCGTAGGCATGATGTTTTGTACTTATGTTTCGTAATTCTGCATAAAAGTAGATTTTTTAGTATTCCTTTTCAATACGTATTCTGGAATATTATATGTGAAATCATGGATTGGGATGACGTTAAGCGGCTAAAAAGGGGGGGGGGGGAGGGATATAAAGCAGAAATAGGATAGGTAATATGCTAGATTGTGATAGATTGAGTCAAACGTCATGCACTCAAGCGTGCAGCACTAACTATTGTCGCTGAACCACGTGAGAAACAGTTATTAGAAATCATACTGAGAAATGACCAGCGAGAGGCCGTAAAATGAACACAGATGGAAAGCAAGATCATAGATGAATCCATCTACTTTTCTTGAGCTTTTGTGTTTTTGACAATCTTTAGAAAAGTTTGCTTCGCCAGCCGCGGTGGTCTAGCGGATATGGTGCTTGAATGCCGACCCGAAGGTCGCGGGATCGAATCCCAGCAGCCGCGACCACGTTTAGACAGGCACGAAATGCTAGTTGGTCCGAGTTTTCAAAGCCACAATCATATCCCTGTTGCGGGACACAAAACTTTCACAGTAAAGAAAAGTTTGCTCTCACAAAGTGAACAAGGTTTCCTGTAAAAGAAAAATCCTTCCACGTGATAGCGACTCTTTCGCAGAACCTTTGTTTTTGCATAAAATTAAATTTCTCACAAGCGAAAATTATTTCCGGGAGGAATCGGCCTGTCAGTCTATTACCGAGACGAGAATTACGAGTAATTACTTTCCATCTTCTTTACCTTCATTGGACCTTATTTTGAGCCGGAGATTCGAGCTCCGGAGAGTATTCAGGAAACATTTAATTAGAGGAAGCGCGGGCCTCTCAAGCAAGGAACGCTTGAAGCAGCCACCTCTTTCAGACCGTTGACGCTGGCCTCGTCACTCATGTATAAAGGTCTTCGAGTGACGTGTTTTAGAAACTTCTCGAATGAGAACGGTTGTTGTGTGTGTGTGTGTGTGTGTGTGTGTGTGTGTGTGTGTGTGTGTGTGTGTGTGTGGTGTGTGTGGTGTGTGTGTGGGTGCGTGGGTTATTATTATTATTATTATTATTAAGACAATGTTTTATTAATGTGCCGGTATGTGTTCGCGAGTAGATAAAGAGACTGAATTCATGAAAATTTCAGCCAAGATTCAACTTTTTTTTCATACGAAGACTTCTATAACCTAAAGGCGCGCGCGCGTTTGTGTGTGTGCGTGTGTGCGTGTGTGTGCGTGTGTGTGTTTGTGTGTGCGTGTGTGTGTGTGCGTGTGTGTGTGTGTGTGTGTGTGTGTGTGTGTGTGTGTGTGTGTGTGTGTGTGTGTGGTGTGTGTGTGTGTGTGGTGTGTGTGTGTGTGTGTGTGTGTGTGTGTGTGTGTCCAGGCATGCCACCTTCTACATCAAAAAAGTGGTCGTCAGTATCCAAGAAACACGCAGACACACGAACAGATTTGTAATGGAGCGTAAAGTAGTAGAATTATAGTCACGCAGGTCTCGTAACCAGAAGGGGAAGTGAAATAAATAAATACAATGAAATATTGTGGGCGATTACGATAACGATTTCACCTAATGATGCTGACCACGACGATGATGCTCACACAACCTCGCACACAGATACCACCTCTTCACACACACTCTTCTTTCCACCTGCGGTATACGACCTCCCAGCTGTTCTCAGCGACTTCTCGAAAGAGGCCAACTGGTCCATGGTAGCGGTGGAGGAACTTTTGTTGTTTTGCCCCTCGCTCGTGCGGGCATCACACGTAGATGAATCGGCCTGGTCGAAACACGGTGCTCCGTCATTGGCCAATCGTACGCTTTCTTGCTTTCTGTTTGCTGGTCCATCTCGCGCTGAGCCACGAGCTTCGTGAAGCCTGTGCGCCACTGCAGTGCGTCGAAAGCGTGTTACGTTGGAGGTTGAGGCTCGCGTCAATGGGCAAAGCCGGTTCGGGGCCATTGCAACAATAAAAAATAGGGTGAAGCCGGTTGTCGCTTGTTGTGAAGAGTTGCAACCGAAGACAACATAAGGAAGGAATTCCCCCCATTCCCGGTGGTCTGTCGAAACATACATACTGAGCATATCCGCAAGCGTACGGTTGAACCTCTCGCACAGGCCATTCGACTGCGGGTGGTAAGCGGTTGTTGTGACGTGGTTGCTCCCCATTACTCGGAATATCTCTTCAATGAAGTTACTACCAAAATGCTTTCCCCGGCCAGTGATTATCTTCGCCGGAGCTCTATGTCGTACAACCACTTGCTCGCTAAAAGCCTGGGCTGCCTCAGCGGCCGTTGCAGCGGGGCAGGCGACCGCTTATACCCACATTGTGTGGTAGTCAGTCATTACAAGCACGTAGTGCCGCGTTTACTTTTCATGAAGGGTCCGAGAAAATCCATCACGATTTGCTCGACTGGCCGCCCTAGAAATTCGATTGGTTGGCCTGGTGGTGGCTTTCTCGTCTTGCAGTCTGGGCAGTTGAGGACATACTTGGTCACATATGCGAACATCTTTGGCCGGAAATACCGGCAGCGTACTTTTGATCATGTGCGCTTGACACCAAGGTGGCTCGCCGAGATGTCGTCATGGCAGTGCTTTAGGATGTCCGGTCTCAAACACCTGGGGACAGCAAGTGCCACGCGGTCTTCCTGACACCCTCTTGCCCACCGACACAGAACATCATCGATCAACCTAAAGCTCCGTGTCGTTCTGATGATGATGATGATGATCCTTGACACTCTGGCGCACACCCACAAAGGGGGATCGGCCAAGAACCGGGCGGCAGGATCTTAACTAAAAGGCTAATGGTTTTTCAAAGAAAACGTAATTTTGGGCTAAAAAAATATAGAAAGGAAAGCCGAAAATCGAAAAAGGAGTATATCTGAGCAGGGAGCGATGCAGGCCATCAGATGCGATTTGAGACAGAGGTAATGGTGGGTCTATATATATATATATATATATATATATATATAATATATATATATATATATATATATATATATATATATATATATATATATATATATATATATATATACACATACATACACTATATATATACATATATAGGCAGATTAACATGGCAATCGCTTTGTTTCAATTATGTATTCAAATACCGCAGAGCAGACGTCCCTGTGGCTATAACCGAATTTAATGCTGCCAAACGACAAAATTACTGCCACATTTAATTCTAATCCCAATTTTTCAAGTGGAGCTGCCAGGTATCTTTTCCGCTGATGAGAATACCGGCGACAGAACAAAAAGAAGTGATCTATCGTTTCCATTTTTTGGCAAGTCTGACATAAAGGTGACGCCTTTAGACCAACTTATGCAAATAATAATTCAGTTGAGGAATTCTGCAACGCAATCTTGTAAAAGTAACTTCCAAGTGCCGTGTTGCACACCACTGTCTATTCCAGCGGCATCTTAGATGTGCGAAATCTCGATATTTATCCAATGAGTAGCAGTCGTATTCACGCAAACAGAGGTTTCTAAACCTCATTGCTGTCGCGTAAGCCGTATCAGGCAAAATCGGGATAATGGGACCGCTAAGAGATACTGTGGCTAGTGCATCCGCCATCTCATTGAGATATATGCCACGATGACCTGGTACCCATAAGAGCTGCAGTTTTTTCAAGTTTGTCGGTATGAGTTGTCGAAACATGTGCATAAGTGTTAAGTTGGCTCCTGAAGACAGAGCAGCACATACTGAAAAAGAATCTGTAATTACGACTGCTTCCGATTCGCCCAAAGGAAGTTTCCGTAGTGCCAGTACAATAGCAAATAATTCTGCCATGAATATTGGTGTGTAATCTGGGAGTATAACCGAAAAGGACCAGTCAAGGGAACGTGAGAAGATACCTGCCCCAGCCTTTTCATTTGATACGGATGCATCGGTCGCAATTATGTTGTTCAAGTTCAAATGCGCCAAGTAATCCTGCAGCCGATCATTTAAATATTGAAATGGCATTTGCTTTGCGTTAGAGGGATAAATATTCTCAAATTCTATCATAAGATCTAAGTTAACGTCTCTTGTTGTGAAAATATGTTTTATTTTGACGTTCAGTGGTTCTAGCAGCGCTTGAACGAACAAGATCTGTGGGCAGTGGAATCGTGACCACCAAGTTTCAAAAAATAAACTTGGTTCTTTAATAAAAGCATAAAAGGATGCTCTCTGGGCACAGTGTATAGTTTTAAAAATGTTTGGATAGTAAGCATTTTGAATCTATTTAACAATGACGGTAGACGCGCTTCCATGTATAGCACGTTGTTAGCAACAAACTTGGGCAGTCCAAGGCACAGTCGTAAGGCCTCCCTTTCTAATAGTATTAGCGGTCTCATTTATATGTCGCACTGCCCGAAAATAAGACGCAGCCGAATTCCATGATAGGACGAATGTACATTTTATAGACCATTACCAATGTATTTCTTCGCAATCCCCTTTTTATGTTGCTGAGCTTGCGTAACCACCCCATGGCTCGTGTTGCTTTGGACGCAATGTGATCGATGTGGCTTTTCCAATTTAACGAGCTGTTATATATGATGCCTAAGTATTTAAGTGAATCCACCTGGGGAATCTGCTCTGTGCCATACATCAAGGAGATGTTAACAGGATCCCTGAACGAGAACGCTAGAAGCGCGCTTTTGTTTACATTTAGAGACATTCCAATTTTTTGAAGCCATTCCTCTATCATGTTTAGGTAATTCTGTAATGTCTGATAAAGTAATTGCAGATCACTGTTTGTCGCAAAGAAAGCAATGTCATCTGCGTAAAGATATAAATGAATATCGCTATGTGTTGGAATCGAACTGAGGAAGATGTTAAACAACACCGGTGAGAGCACTGCACCTTGTGGTACGCCACGGTATTGTCGATATCTGTTAGAAAAACAACCCCTTTGAAAGCAATAAAACTCTCTCTCCCTTAAAAACTCTGCTACCCATGATGTCATGTATTTTGGTAAATGTGACCTTTCCATCTGCTCTATTAGTATTTTATGCTCCACTTTGTCATACGCCTTGGCCAAATCCAGAGTAACTAATGCACAATACTCTCTCTCTTCTACGCCTAGCCAACTGTATACGACTCTCCAAATCCGCCGTGCGCACACCATATGGAGCATCCCGATTTAAAACCAATTTGACTGGGGTTCAATATTGATTTCTCCTCAATGTATTTTATCACACGTGCATTCAAACTCTTTCAGTTAGTTTAACCAAATTAGATGTAAGAGAAATTGGCCTCACATTGTCAAGTGTATACCCAAGCCCCTGTTTTTTAAGTATCGGAATTATTTTGGAAAGTTTCCAATCCGCCGGTATCCAAGAAGTTTTCAAAGAGTAATTAACCATATTACAGAGTTCATGTGGGGAAATGTCATATAGTACTTTTATCATTGCTGAAGTTACTCCATCTGGTCCAGGTGCTGTAGGAGGTAAGTGCCTCACTACACCCGCTAGTTCCGCTAATGTCACCTCGTTGAACTCCTCCCCTGCAATTGGCTTTACTATGTGTCTTGGCATTGTTGATCTGAATCTTTCTTCTAATCCTTTAGCAACATTTTCTAAGATTTCAGTGAGTTCGCTAGGCGATAGAATTGAAGAATCAGTATTGTCTGATGGTGGTATCATTTTTCTGGAACGCAAAAATCTAAAAAGCGCCTTTCTGTTGTATGGTTTTGAAAGATAGCTAAATTTGTTAGTGTCATAGTCATCTTTTGCTTTGCGTACTGTGCGTTTAAAATCTGCTGCCACGTATTTATAGTCACACCAGTTTTTTGGGCATTGGTTGTGGATAAGTTGCTTCCACGCCGCTTTTCGTTTTCTATACCCCCTTGTACAATCAGCGTTCCACCATGGGCTAAACGACCCGCCTGTGCCTGAAGTTATTGAAAAAGTTGACTTTTTATTGCTCTTTTCAGTACCGCACACAGACTCATAGCCCGAATGTCTTCCTGCATGTCCTTGCGAAGAACCAAAGTGGGCTTCAAGTCTTTTTGTAAGCGCTCATAATTTACAAACGAGCCAATTTACCAGTTAAAATATTCCGGGAAAGTTAATATCAAAGCTAATAGGAAGGTGGTCACTGTTTGTTGCGCAATCTAATGTTTTCCACGACGAAATGTTTAGTGAGGAGCTGCAAAAGGTCAGATCTATCGCCGACTTCGATTGTCTCCTAATAAACGTAACAGTGGGGAAATTTGCACAAGATAAGTTATTATCAACAGTCCATTCCCACAAGCGTCTTCCATTTACATCAGTCTTGAAACCCCAAGACACGTGGTGTGAATTAAAGTCACCAGTTAATATTACATCCTTCCTGCAGGAAGCTAACATTGCATCTAAGCATCTTGTGTCCTGTACTCCTACCGAAAAGTATGCGTTAACAAAGGAAAAGGGGAACAGCCTGGCATAGTGATGTCTAATACCATAATTTCATAGTTAGAATCCATGCACAGGTAGTTAATCTTTGCTCTATGACTAAATTTAGTTGATATAAAAATGGCAAGTCCACCACCTCTGCTAGGTCTGTCTAAACGAAATAAGCGATAATTTTTTAGGTAAAATTTTTGTCCGTTTGTAAGCCAAGTTTCTTGTAAAGTAATAATATCTGGGGAAATTTGCGAAGAAATACACAATAAATCTGTGGTAGCCGACCCTATTGATCGACAATTCCACTGTAATACTTTTAAGGAGCCTATTTTGATTCTATAAACCCGCCGCAGAGACTGCTTGATCCAAAAGATCTTTCTTCAAAAAGTCTTTTTTGGAGAGGTTCTCCAAAACGTCTTTCTTTGACAGGAACTTTTTAGATTTTGATTTCTGTGAAGACTTTTTCGATAGGGGAGATCTGGCGCGCTTCAAGAAATTATGAGATTCCGCATCCATATCTGTGAATTCATCAGTGTCATCTGATACGGTTTCTAGATCTGTCCGCAGTATCTTATTGGAGGGTCCTGCTTTAGGAGATGAGCATCGTGTAGGAGCTATCGGACTTTCTGTCCCGGCACAATTTGAAACCTCCAAATCCTGTGAAGTCTGATTTTTCATAGACACTGAAGCAATGATTTGGGTCAACTGAGATGTTAACAATTCAGCCACGACTCCAATAATACTGCTGGCAAGACGCTCCATCGCCTTTTCCGTTGCCTTCTCTACAGCCTCTGCTATATATTTTGCTAACGATGCATCCATAGCAGTGGTGTGTCGTGCTGTTACGCTTGCGTAACCTTTCGAGCGTTCTTGTAATTCAGTCACAGCTTCCCTCCGGGAGCAACGCCTGCGTTCCACAATTTCCAACAGCTTAACTTCTCGTTCTTTCGCCTCACAATCTGAAGAGTCTGCAGGATGCGCCTCATGACATAAACAGCACTTCTCTTCCGTCGAGTTGCACTTACGGCTGTCGTGATTTTCTCCGCATAGTCGACATCTGGCAGTTGATCTGCACCCTTTCACGCTGTGGCCATATCTCCAACAATTCAAGCACTGCAGTGGCTTAGGGGATAGAGGCTCTACCTTATAGATAAGAGGCCAAGCTTTAATTTCAGATGGTCTTATCGTTCCCGCAAAGGTTACTATGACCGATTCGGTAGGTGATTTTTTATTGTCAACCAGACGCGTGCACCTGTATACTGACACTGCACCTGCTACTGAAAATAACTCAAGAATTTCTGCAGGGGTCAGGCTCGTATCTACACCGCGGACTATGCCTTTCGAACATGCCAGATGCGCTGGAATAAACGGGCTCACCGGCTGTGCTGCAAATTCGGAACAGTTGAGAAGCTCTCGGACGCACTCCTGATCGGCAGAGCAGCACAAAATACCACCACGACCGAAATGCCGGACCTCAGTGATCTTTTGAAAGTGTGTTGTGGCTTTCCGAAGCTCCATTTGAATCATCTTCGGGTTCTTCATAGGTATCGTACCTCCATTGGTCGGTACCAAAGCCACGGGGACGTTAATAACCCCACTGCAAAGAAAAGAATCAATTGGCCAATCCTTGACCGGTATAGATGCTAGCCAAGGAGAAGGCCCTTGGCCAGGCGAAGAAACCGACATCTAGATAGCCTGAGTCGCTTGAACTCAGAAAATCATATGGCACAAACCACAAACAACTGCCGAAAAATCACTAAAACAACAAAGAAGCAAACGTTAAACTCAAGTGCAATCCCGCCGCCCGTCGTTCAAGCCGTTCCAACCCGTGAGCAGCAGCGCAGAACAGGATCAACGCGAACAGGAACAGGAACCAGGAACCAGGAGAGATCGACCTTCGCAGGCTGCCACGATTCTTCTTCACCATTCTCGGTGCCTTTTAGTTCTTTTAGTTTTCCCGACGTACTTCTTTTTCTTCTTCTTGGAGTGTTACAGTTGCAGTCACTCTATATCCCTCAGTGGTAAGTAGCCCTCAGAGTGTCCCGTCTACACAAACCCACGTTCATTCATGTGCATTGGCAGCCTCACCGCAGAGTTGTCAGATTTTTCCGGGTACCTACTAAATAATCACCTCAATGCAAACCCAAAGAGAGCAACATGACTTCTGCGAATAAGCGGAAAAGAAGCGCTAATTGAAATAAATTACTCAATCATGCAAATGTTTTAAGCTTAACAAAAATGGAAGTCAGTAAATACGACAAGAACGCAAAGAAAAAAAATAGCCTTAGTTATATTCTTCAGAGAAAATATATAGGAATATACACGCGACTGTGCACGAAGGTAGCCATTCATTTTTTTTTTTCAAATATAGTCTCCATAGTAGCGCTCACACGCTTAAACGAACGTTTGCCAGTGCGTGAATAATTTAATTTGTTGACTCCCACAACGTACAGCCGGGGTCAAAAGTTACCACGCCACTATCCCATGTTTCTACGGAAGCGTGGCCTGGGAAATTTTGACCAGGACTGTACGTTATATGTTAACACCTAACTGCAAAAGAGCTATAGTAAACGTGACGAGCCCAAAAGTTTAGTTTCAAGAAAAACGTGAATAAGCACCCGCCCGCCCTTTTCCAAAGAAAAAAAAGAAGAAAACAAAACAAAAACGCCACAAAAGGCTCGTAAATTCTACAAGCGACTCAGCATAATAATAATAATAATAATAATAATAATAATAATAATAATAATAATAAAGAAGGAACAGAGAAAGCCCAAGTACACTTCCTATAAGCGGTACTTGCAACTCCGCCTTACCACCTCACATTATCACAAGAATGGCTAGGTTGAAAGATTCCGACCATTCCAAATGCAGCCAGCCATCTAAGAAGATATCGCCAGGAAGACAAAAAAAAAATAGTATGACAAAGCTCACAATACTATTCTTTTCAAAAACGTGTGAATACTCTCCTGAATTTCGTAGTCAGCCTCGACCTTAACAGGCGCTTCACTTCTATTGTCCGAGCCCATAAAGCTTGTTCACGTAACACACTGGTTTAAAAACACGACTTGATCGCACCTTTTCACGTGGAGGAGCACGAGTATTTACGAAAGGAGGTGACTATATTCGGCACAGCTGCTACCTCATTCTGTTTGTTTGTTCTTAAAAACCAGTGACACGTACCCACTCTATAGGGGATCGGCCAAGAATGAGCAGTGTAAATTTCGACAGGACATTCGCTCTAACTCAAAGAGCGAGGGTCAGGGAACGGAACCTCCCTCTGTTTGAGTTATTAATGAACAAGTGATTATATTCTTTATTTCTTCTTTTCTTCTTCATCCTTTTTTATTCATCTTTCTTTTTTATCGTAACACATTCTCTACATCTTCAGTTACTGAACATGGTAAGGGCTCGCTGGAACTAACTTAAATAGTCGAACACCATCCGATTTTCCACGTCTCAGTGGGACCAGTGTGCAATTCGAATGTATCTGCGCAAGCTCGCGATCATGGAGGCGTTCATATGTGACGGCGCGATTTTCTCCACGTATTGCTGTTCAGTTCGAGGTTGGAGTGAGTGAGTGAGTGAGCAAATAAAATTCGGGCGTTATTCTACTACCGTGAAAGGAGTAAGTGAAACTTGACATGTGGTGAAAAACAACATTTCTCTCTTTTTTTCTATTACATCCCGCAATGTTCTTTTCCAATATTTTTTCTTTCTCAGAGACTGGAATTCGACCAACATCCAAATGCTCAAAAGCCAAGCACTCAAGTTGTTGGTACAGGCGACAACGGCGATCATGCGTCCAGACAACAATGAAACGTGGCCATATGAAATGACAAGTGATCTCGATAAAAGACCGGATCCATATCAGAAACAGCCGATCGCGCACAAGCCCATGATGAAGAGAGCATCAGTTATCGAAAAACGGCCAAGCACTCAAACGCGCCTGTGACCGGCGCACCTCCTAGGGTGGCCTTTGTGCACGCTCGCCGACGCCAGGCTTTCTACGTACAACGCTACTGCCGAAAAAATGTAGAGCTGATATTCTTTTGGCGGGACGGCTCAGTGCTCTCCCATAGTTGTATACGGGGTACTCGAAATGGTTAAACATTTTTTTTTCTAAACACTCACCCTCATCAAGTGTTAGACCCACGGGACGGCTTTATTCTCTCCCATGGTAGAGTATCAAGTGCTCTAAATTGTCAACAACTTTTTCTAAACACACTTAACAAGCCTCGTTCGAACGACACTCGCGCTAGCTTTGAACTTCCATTGATTCAGATTCCCTCTCGTTCCTCTAGCGAAATTGTGTGACCCTGAGCGCCCGCTAGACCAGCCGATTCGATCCGCTCAGCGGTGGCGACCTTTCGGCGCGCGATAACCGCGCGGTCTATTGTTTCCGGCGACGCTACAGCGTTACATACATGCCTGCGTGGAGCACGTTGCCCCGCTGAGTCAACGTGCGGCCGCAACGCCAGATGAGGTGAGGCCAACATTGAGGAAGGAATAGAGAGAGAAAACAAGAGACACGGGGAACAGGTGGACAGTGTATCGCGCACAAGTATGTGATACCATGCGAGTGCATAACAACAATGCGGCACCACGCGGCAAATACGTAACGTGACGATGGGTGACAGCCTCCGTGGCTGCGCGCAGCGAAAACCCTCGGCCCCAGCCCAGTGCGCTCCTAATCAACAACGAGAAAGACTAAGGCTCTGTTGCGAAAGTCCCAGTCACCTTCCTTCTCTTTCGCACCTTCCTCGAGTGAAAGGGCGAGAGACGAGAGGAGGCGTAAGAAAAACGAAAAGAGCTGAAGCTTAGAAGGAAAGTGAGCGAGAGAGTCATTTCGTTTCACAACAGGCGATCTTGTAACGTCGAATGAAAGAAAGGATAGCCTCTCTACACCATCGTTTTGCTGTGTTTATCGATTTTCCTGTATAGTTATCATTATTTATCTTTTTTTTTTCTTAAGTTTATTCAGTTTCCCAAAAACAAATCTTATTTGGAACACCCCAACCGATTTCGCCTCTTCCTCCCCCCGCTCTCCTTCTCCGCACAGGTCTCAAGCCACACAGGCCTCAAGTTTGGATCTGACCTGTTTGTATGTTTTTCGAGAATCCTCGCTCGGACAGCCTTGCAAATATGAGTGCAACTGCTAACCTGTTCCAGAAGTTTTCAGAGTTGAAGTAAAAAAATGAAGAAAACTAAGCTAAATACAAGCGTGGCACGAGCGCAAAAATGTGCTGAGCAGATTACATCGGCCCACGCGCGTAGCGTACGTGCGCCATTGAGAAGAAGGGCGTTATTGCAAAATGTAGCGGCCATAAAAAAAAGAGCTAAGTAAGTAGGACAATACATTGCACAAAACGATGAAAGGCACATGTGTTCAAGCTGTATTTGGATGAAAAAAGTCATTTTCGTAGGAGTACGAACCAATACACAAAGATAAAAAGAAGTTATTGGATGTTCTTCGCAAACCCTTTTGTTCGAAAAAAAAAAAACAAGACTTAGTAGCAAGCACAGGTGGGATGGTAGTCCGTGGAAGGGTCTTTAATCCTTTTTTTTCTATTTTGTAATTGGCTTGCAGTGCTTGAACACTGAGGCTCAGGCAAGTCGAAGACGTGATAATGGGACCTTCAAGTGACAAATAATTGAAGCATTAAATTGGATAAGTTCCTCCCGGCATCGTGCGTTACTGGGACAGGTTGTGGCTCTCCCATTGTAGAGTGCGTAGAGTGCTCGAGAGCGTTCAGAATTTATTGTAAAAACAGATATAAAAAAAGTGGAGCAAACACTGAACGTGGTCAACGTTTGACGTTACGTAAGTGTTCCCAATTACTGGCTTTATCGCGATTTCTTTTATGACTAGCCTGCCCAGCAGGCCGGCGAAGTGGCTTGGCCTTTCGGTTACAGCATACAACGGGCCGCATATATGCGGCCCGTTGTTTTCAGAGGCGTGCTCTGCAGGACTTGAATGAAGTTTTCCATCTATCAAAAGCAAATGCCAATCAGCTTGAGAGCAAAAATAATTGTGTTACGAAAGAACATTTACGCTTGTTTTTTGCACACAATCTCGTTTCGACTCCAAGAGTGTTTTTTTACATATTTTCGCTCAATAATGTCCACGCAATTCAAAGCCTTCTGTTTCAAGGTGTGTCGATCTTCATAGAAAAATTAAAATTGAATCGGCATGATGAAAAAAAAAACAGTGAATGAGTTCCGGCCCCTTGTGAGGTGAAATAGCGAGGACCAAATGGTGTAAAAAAGAAGAATCATAACAAGAAGAAAACCTTAACCATGGGTTGGTCTGGCAATATCCCCTTAAGTGAATTCTGTTTAGTAATGGAATAGATAGAGCCTTAATCTTTGTCATGTCGGCACTATAAGACAAAGAAACGGGCTCCTTGATAACGCATTAGCTAACCAGGACCAAACTCAACAATGAATGCTGCACTCACCATCGGTGTTTCAGCACTGGGCTACGGCCGCATGAATGTTTTTAATGCCGTTTGTGCTTTCCTTCACGAAACAAAAGAAATGCCGCTTTACATTCCTTTTTCTATAAGTTACTCATATCTAGTGGCTGGCTCTGGACAATGATGCTGGTTCTGGACGCTGCCACAAAAATCAAGTTCAGCGCATGGCATCTAACCACAATTTACGTTAACCCGACGTGATGGCTGTATCAAAGGAGTACATAGTAATGTTTATAAAATTGCGTAGGCAGCACTGCAACCACTATTGACGTTTCGCGAAGATTAGCGTCTATTTGAAAATCAGTTCCGAGAATTTGCGCAGCTCTGTGGTAGAATACTTGACTGCCACGCAAAATGCTTGGGTTTGATTCCTGTTGGGACCCTGAAAGTTATTATTTGCATTCGTCGGAGAGTCAACGCTTTCTATGTCAGGTTTTTCTTAACACAGACATTTATTCTATGCCTTCGTTGGATCGACGCTACCGATGTCGGGTATTGCTTAACGCTCACGCGTTAGAATTGCCAATGTGTGCTCTCCTCGTTCCTGGGTAGATACTTAGTGTCGATCACCTGGGGCATATACCCGCATACCAGTGGCACATACCCGCCCGTGCGTATGTGCCACTGTCTGGCGGGCAGTGTTTGACGACGTACGCGACGGGATTGTGACATTATTCATGTCTTGACCAGCGCGTCATATTCGTCAAACCATCATACCCTCCCGTGCTAATTTTGGTTCACGGCAAGTTAAGGGGGTGACCGCGAGAGCACCCAAACGTAAGAGGATAGATAGATAGATAGATAGATAGATAGATAGATAGATAGATAGATAGATAGATAGATAGATAGATAGATAGATAGATAGATAGATAGATAGATAGATAGATAGATAGATAGATAGATAGATAGATAGATAGATAGATAGATAGATAGATAGATAGATAGATAGATAGATAGATAGATAGATAGATAGATAGATAGATAGATAGATAGATAGATAGATAGATAGATAGATGCGATCATATCACTGAAGTTCACTAAGAAAGGCTTCGCATTTAATACAGTCGGCTCGCACTTTCATTCCTTAGTTTTATGGGAACGCAGGCTGCGAACTCGTCGGTCGTAGAAGAGAACGACGGACATAGTAATCAGCAAATTTAAAAGTTTGTTATCTCGCGGGCAGCTCAGAGTCTTCTCAGAGTCGCTGACGTGGGCAGCTCAGAGCCTGCTCAGAGTCGCTGATGTGGTACTCCATTCTGGTGGTTTTAGTTGTTCAAGATTGGGTAGCTTGATATCTTTTGAGTCTATTTTTATATGTAATATTGTGTTATTTTACTTTCACGGATCATCAAGGGATCGCAGCAATGTCCACGAATTCTCCTGGGCAAGGCAGTTCGGCATAGACAACCTCTCTTCGATCAAATGCGATTCCCCTCGATCTCTTTCTACGCAACGGCGTTAGCAGCATTCCTTTTGAACTGGTGCCCCTGGGTAATGGATCAATCCGGTTGAAGAAACCTAAGGCGATTCAGGAGCAGCTTCGGGCGATAACTTCTGAGTACGAAAGCATCACTGAGGTATGAAAGTTTGGCCGCGGAGGTATTGTGTGCCCATCACCAGACAAAGATTGTGTAGCGGATCTTCGGAAATTGTCATCATTTGCCTCTATCCCGGTGAGTGCATATATCCCACCCCATCTTGCATGCACCAAAGGCGTTGTGCGTGGAGTTGACTCACAACTAAGCCCATCTGAAACGCCTGAGAAAAACTCTCCTTGGCCGGGGTAATAGCTATCTACCGGTGCAATCGAGTAGTTGACGAGGTGAAGGTAGCCACCGAGTCAGTCATCGCAACTTTCGCCAAAACATCGTGCCCAATTGAAATAAAAGCTTGGCCACTAATCTTCAGCGTAGAACAATTGTATCGCGTCCCCTGCAATGTAAATATTGTCGGCGTTTTGGCCATAGTGCTAGTGGGTGTGAATATGTAATACAGTGTTGCATTTGGGGTGAGGGTCCCTCACACGCTGATTGCAAGGTTCAAACTGAGAAGTGCTGCCTCTGTGAGGGTGCTCATAAAGCATATTATTCCAGTTGTCCTGCTCTCTTTCAAGAGAAGCAACTGTTAGAAGTAAATGGACAGGTGACGATGCTGAAGGAGAGAAGCAATGACAGTTATTAAGGAAAGGGCCCAAGGGTATGCTGGGATTGGCAATCGACAAAATACAATGGCAGAAAAGGCAGTATCAAAAGCAATGGACAGGCTATTTACCACTTTCTCAGAATGTCTGTACGAAATAATGAACGCTTAGTTAACTCAGCAGCTTCTCCTCCGACAAGTGCTGATATCTCAGCAGGACGCAGGATGCAGCACGAGAGACGATAGGGTACTCCCAGAAGACACTCGGGTGGTTAATAAGCTTACAGAGAGAGAAGGTCACATTCCTACTATAGTGTAGTGTCAACACTGATGTTGAAATCGACTCGCGTGCCCAGAAACGTAGCCAATCTCCCTTAAACCCTTCTTCCGTGTCGGCACAGACAGAAGCAAAAAAGGCTCCGCCTAGCAAGGTCGTAAAGGCCAGCATAATAGAGAAGGTTGTTTCGACTTTTGTGGCTCATACCCATGGTGGGTGTGAGCCACAAGTTTAGGATCTACATCTACGATGTGGTCCCCTCTATATAATTACCCGTTTCTTGGCCCATCCCCCAGAGTAGGTGTGATCTATGCTTTTAGGCCATCATCATCATTGCTCGCAGCCTGCGTTCGGCGGCCTCTGTAAAGCAGTCACGGCCAGGGCTTGGTTGAGTGAAGGCGCGTTTCTGTGTGCCTCAGTCTCGTCCTTAAGGTGTTCAGGCCCAGCCTTCGCCCAGAACTCGACAAGCTAACACTCCTCTTCTGGATAACAATTAGGCTGCCTGGTCTGAATGTACAGTCGCCCTCAATGCGAGCTGCCACATGCAGCCAAAGAGGCGTCAGCACTGCATCAGGTCGTCGAGAAACAAATGTTAGATACGCAAACACTGTTTCAACTACTGGTATTTCCAAAACTACAGTTTCACTTGGTCGAATTTCACAGTGTAGGCACCCTTTCCTTCATATATTCGCTTTTCTTTTCTGTTGAATCATTGGTTCATACTACAAACAGTTAAAATATGATGCATACAATTTTTGGCCAATTCCCAAGCGGAAGCACGAGCCTTATCAGACGAATGCGTTTCCCCTTCCTCCTCATTATCATCATTATCATATTATCATTGAAAGCGTTACCAATAACAAGCTAATCGTCACAGCTTATCACGATGCCCTCTTGGCCTCGAAAAAATGCGGCGGTGCTTCGGCGACCTTGCACGTAAACGGTTGCACCGGCTAAAACGTTAGCTCGTGAGAACAGCGTCTCGGATTTTATGAATTATTTCTGAGCAGCAAACGGAAAATCACGCGTGACTGCATCACACCATTAATGAGGACTAAAAGGCGATGATCCCAGGAGAAGTGTAGGGGGTCGGTATTAGAAGTAACATAAACCTAAGAATAGTGGACGAAAAGAAAACATACCACCGGCAGGATTCGAACCTGCGACCTTCGTCTGGTTATTCGATTTCTTCCTATCGCATTCATTGTCTCACTGTTGTGGCGAAAATAACTTTTTAGTTTGCTTTTGAAGATACTACTAGATTAAAATATATGAAGGGATTTAAAAGATAGTAGTCGTGAGATGTATATGGTCTGGTCGTTCTCACAGCTCAATAGATATGCAGATAAAATCGCGTATCGATTTAGGGAAAGTACAAGGGCTTTCTAGTATGTATCGTTTGAACTGCCTTATCACACTTGTTTTCATGCGTAGTGCGAGTGTGAAACTCTCTGGTACACCTTTAAGGGACGGCTTTATGCTCTTTCCTAGTAGAGTACCTCGTACTCTGAATCGTTATAACTTTTTCTAAACAAGCCTTTCATTTCGAACATGACCGACAAGAAGAGCCTATTTTTTTAGTGGTACAAGAGACACTAGCGTTGATCACTTATTCCCCGTTTTCGAAAATTCTGAAAGAGTGCTCTGAAATAATGTTCCACTCTCCCGAAGGGAATCGTGAGGAAATGCGAACGCATTGCGTAGCGTCCACAACAGCGTTAGAAGAATACAGTTTCTTTTTTCTTTTCTTACACCGTGCAGCGAATAGCGCCGTTCACCGAACGTGGTTTTTAAATGCGAAGCATTTCTTGGCGAACTTCGGCGACATTGAGCGTATCTATCTATCTATCTATCTATCTATCTATCTATCTATCTATCTATCTATCTATCTATCTATCTATCTATCTATCTATCTGTCTATCTGTCTATCTGTCTGTCTGTCTGTCTGTCTGTCTGTCTGTCTGTCTGTCTGTCTGTCTGTCTGTCTGTCTATCTATCTATCTATCTATCTATCTGTCTGTCTATCTATCTATCTATCTATCTATCTATCTATCTATCTATCTATCTATCTATCTATCTATCTATCTATCTATTTATCTATCTATCTATCTATCTATCTATCTATCTATCTATCTATCTAGCCACCTATGACTTTGAGCTCTCCTGGCCGTTTCGATAATGTTATCGATACCAAACTTGGGATGGCATAACATGACTGTATGAAAAACATATTTGACTAGTCATGACATGAAAATCATGACATGTATGTCATGAATGTCATGATTTACATTTCATGGTCCTGTAGCTCTTGCGGTGTTTTCGTTCACATGGCAGGTTGCAAAACTGATATGGTATATGACATGATTGCATGGGGAACACAAGTGGCAGACCCTAACAGGAAAATCATGACATGCGTGTCATGTAACAACAAGACTACATGCCACCCCCATGATGTGCTTGCGGCCGTTTCACTAGCTTTGCATATACCGAATCTCGTATTGCGGAACGTAAATGGACGACGAAAGTATGTGACTGGTGCAAACATGAGAATCATGAGATGCGTGTCATGTAAAAACATGACTACATGCTACGCTCATGATGCGCTCGCGGCCGTTTCGCTAGCTTCACATGTACCAAATTCGGTATTACGTGACGCGAACGGACGACATAGGCAAATGACACGTCCAAATATGATGATTATGACATGCGTGTCATGTAACAACATGACTACGTCCCACACTCATGATGCGCTCGCGGCCGTATCGTTACCTTCACATATTCCGAAACTTGGTATTACGTCACGTGAATGGATGACGAAGGTAATAAGACTGGTGGAAACATGATAATCATGAGATGCGTGTCATGCATATAAGAAGATCAACACACACCTTACTCAAGGCGCCCATAAACTTCGACGTGAGCCGGCACACGTGTGCGCCGGCGTTTGTTTTATCATCACGCCAGCGATTCCACGCCAGGCGCCGATATCCCCCTAGTAGAGATCAGTGGATCTGTTCACTGACCTTCATTGTGGATCTGCATGCCATATACTCCCAGGCATGCGCCACGCTGCGTTGCATTGACGCATGCGCGTTTGAGCACACACGGCGTCCCTGTCACACAATTCCCCATGTCACATTTCGCACCGTTGCCACCGGGCCGCGCCGACGGACGCTGGTCGCGCCTGGCGTCACACTAAAGGCACCGTTCAGTCGAGTTTTTCAGTCTGACTGCAGCGCCAGAATGAAGCCTAGCGGATAAAAAAAGAAACCTTGAGACGGCATCGGTAAAAATGGAACACGACGCGCGTGTTTCGCGCCCTGCATCTGTGAGCGGATTGCGCCCGGGATACATAGGGGACGCGAGCACGCGTCTCATTTCTGCGTGCCCCTAACGGTGAATGTCAGAAACTTTGAGACGTGGCAGTGTGAGCAACGCAGCTCCCTCTGGTCAGTGTGTGGTGCGTTTCGCTAGCGTGGCGTCGCTGCGCCCAGCCTGCGCGTGCGTCAACTTTGCGTCGGAGTATATTGGGCATTTCATGACGCGCTCACCGCCGTTGCGCTAGCTCCACATGTACCAAATTTGGTATCACGGAAAGTGAATAGACGACGAAGGTAAATGACACGTCCAAACCTGATAATCACATTATGCGTTTCATGTAATCATGACTACATGATACGCTCATAGCGTTCTCGCCGCCAGGTCACTAGTTCCACATATACCAAATTTGGTATTACGCGACGTGAATGGACGATGAATTTAAATGATACGTCCAGATATGATAATCATGATATGGATTTTATGTAAAACATGACTACATGCTACGCTCATAGCACGCTCGCAGCTGTTTCGCTAGCTTCATATATACCAAATTTGGTATCAGGTGACTTTAATGGGTGACAAAGGTAAATGAAACGTCCAAACATGATAATAATTACATGGAAGTCATGTACGGCATAACTTATCTCCCCCTCTTATCGTTGTGGTGACTTGAAAGAAGCCTACACCTATCAACTCCCTCGATGAAGTAAAACAAAAAATGGCAGCATATCCACGGAGTGAATGATGGAGAGTGGGGCGAAGCATCCGTCCGTTCATTCGTTCTTGCTTCCGTCCGTCCATGCGTCCGTCTGCTTGACCGTCCGTGCGTCCATCTGCCTGTCCGTGCGTGCGACCATCTGCCTGTCCGTGCGTGCGTCCATCCCTGCGTTCGTCCATGCGTCCATCCGTCCGTGCAGCCATCCATGCATCCGTCCATGCATCTGTCTGTGTGTCCGTTCGTCCAACTATTCAACACTCCAAGTACCACCATCTCGCATCTTTTCATCATATATTCCCCATATAGAAGCACCACCGTCCAGCGAACATTCCAAGGACTGAACGAGAGGAGGCACACGCACACTTTCTTATACGGCTTGCGCTTCGAGTCTACTTCCCACCTTTAACCCCCTCGAGTTCATGGTATGTACTAGTTCACTGTATTCATGGCACTGCGGCACTACTTTAGTTTTTAACGAGTCACTCACCAGGCACCATACTGAATTTTAGTTAGACAGTGGAAGTTGTTGAGTGTCCAATGAGGAAGCTTTTGCCACAAAAATTTTTTGAATCGGTTCATCACGAGCGGAGAAAACAGGTTTTTTGAAGCGGCGCGAAACGAGGATGAGAGGAGGCGAGCTCGAATCCCTTGCCGCTGAGCCGCTCCTTCGCGTAGCCTTCGCAAGCCGAATCTCTTCCCTACCCTCTCCGTAATCAACCCTCTCTGGTCACGTGCACATGACGTGCCCAAACAAGTCCAACCCCGAGCACACGAGCGACGTTGCTTTGTTGCCCAGCGTTATTTTGTGGTCTTCCTTCTGTTCCTGCGGGATGGCTTGGAAACGCTGGTTTAGACACTGTAGAATAGATGAGAACATTGGGTGCGCGAACGCGTAGGAGCCTTCTACGGCGGTCGTCTGCTCCATGCGCCGACCGCGGGGACACTAACGCATGCGAAACGCCGACACATTAGCCCCGCATGTTGTTGCGATTTGCGGGAGAAAAATAGGAAAAAGACGCTCACATTCCCTTATTGCGTCTCATTGTTTATCAAGAGTATTACTGATCTCTTCAAGCAACAAATCACATAAACTGCGCATGCCATGTTAGATAATTTTTTTCCATGTCAAGTGCCACTGTTTGCAATGTCAGAGCAGAGTCGTCTACGTAGAGGACCAACGTCACTGCGTTGCCGTGTACGTAGGGCCATTCTTACGCGCACGTCATGCCCTCATTCTGTGGGCGCGCGCCGGCAGAAGGGAGGGGGAGCAGTGTTCATCTTGAAATTTCTCCCATTTCTGCGGCGCGTAGCGCTGCAAACTTTGGCAGACGTGATCATGAACGCCTCGTCTATGCATTGCGCTTGTCAGCTCAAAATTGTCAAACCCGGTGAGTGGCCCTTTAAAGACGATATTTTCTTGGGGACCTTCGACGCAAAACTTTGCCTTCAGAAAAAGTGGATAATGATTTAGAGTGCTACAGGTACTCTACTATGGGGGAGCTTAAAGCCGCCCCGTTCTACGACGTTGATGATAAAAAATACCAAATTACAAAGGCAGTACCATTTGAGGAGGGGGGGGGGGGGTAGAAAAGCGGGTAACGATTTAGAGTACTTGGTACACTACTATGGGAGAGCTTGAAGCCGTCCCGTGGGCCAACAGAACTTGATTCGACGCCCGTCGGCCTTTGATACCTCCACCAATGTCGTACCATTTGTTCTGTGTGCTCGTCCACCCTTAACGGTTCCCTCACGGCCGACCTCATCCGCAGCGCCCACCAATAATGCTCAAGGTTCAGCGTTCATACTTATGCGATTGTCAATTAAAAAGCAATTATTGCGCATATCTGAGGCACCATAACAACACGTCAATATTCTGTATGTGTATCTTTTATTAAAAAAGGCATAAATAAGTAATTCTAAGGACCGTAGCTGTTATCACGCTGCGCTGACCTTGCAACGCTTGCACTAAAAGGTGTTTCCAGCGCTTTGCTAAGACAAAACCTCCTTGTGCTATGACGACTCGGTGGTGGCACCTACCTGTCGCTTTGCGTTCTACACCTTATCACCTCCGAGACGGGCGCGCACGCCGCGCGCTTCGTTTTCTGAGATAACTGCCAGATAGCACTCATGTCTTACCTGTGACGTGGCTTGATGCGCTCGTTCGCCTCCGCTGCACGCTCGAGGCACTCTAACGCAGTGCCTCCACAATGCCATGCACTGATTTTCTTGCGCAGAACACCAAATAACGCCTTTCAGTGACTTTTGCAGTGTAACATGCAGATAGGGGGCCTTTTAGGGGCGAAGCTCCTTATAGCGGCACCCGTTCGTCCCCCGTAGTATGTAACAAGTATAACATTTTGACCTCCAAGGTGGTGCAGGTGAGAGAGTTTTTCTGTGCGTTGTTGAACAATAAAAAATAGTGCTGAATGTACATGTCGATGGCTGCTAATGGGGAATGAGAGACAGGAGCATTCGGCTTTTAGTTAACGCGCAGGCTGCGATCACCATTAGCAGCCATTGGCATGTACATTGAGCACTATCTGACAAGAAAGGGTTGCTACGTTATACTCGCTGGGTGTAACCTCCTTAGCTTTAGAAAGGTTTAGCGAGCGTTGAGCCGCAGTGTCATGAATACAATGAACTTGTATATACCATGAATGACCTCGAGGTGGTTAAAAATGGGAAGTAGATACGAAGCGCAAGCCGTAAGAAAGTAAAAGCCGAATTCTCCGCCTCTCATTTCCCATTAGCGGCCATTGACATGTACATTGAGCACTATCTGACTGAAAAAGTTTGCTACGTCATACTCGCTGGGTGTAACCTCCTTGGTTTTCGAAAGGTTTAGCGAGCGTTCGGCCGCAGTGCCATGAATACAGTGAACTAGTATATACCATGAACTCGAGGTGGTTAAAGGTGGGAAGTGGACCCGAAGCGCAAGCCGTAAGAAAGTGTGCGTGTGCCACCTCTCGTTTAGTCCTTGGAATGTCCGCTGGATGGCGGTGCTTCTAAATGGGGAATATATGATGAAAAGATGCGAGATGGTAGTACTTGGAGTGTTGAATAGATGGACGAACGGACACATTGACAGATGCATGTATGGACGCATGAACGGACGCAGGGGCGACTGCATGGACGAACGCAGGGACGGACGCACGAACAGACGCACGCACGGACGGGCTGATGGACGCATGGACGGTCACACTGACGGACGCATGGACGGACGGAAGCAAGAACGAATGGACGGACGAATTCTTCGCCCCACTCTCCATCATTCACTCCGTGGATATGCTGCCATTTTTTTTTCAGAGACTTTAGAGCAGCTGAGATTGTTGCGCCATCAGGTGGTGCAGATGTCGACCTCGCTACGCTTTCTAGGTGGCCTCTGAAATACGCTTCAGAACTGGTACGAAATTGACGGTTATGGTTCAAGAGTTATTCTTCAAGGTGAAATGCGTGAATGCCTCATCAAATGAGCACAGTGGCCGTCGGTGTGGCCCGTGAGCACGAACGATGAAAACAGGAACGCCTTCAGATACTACGGCTTGATGACGTCATCACGGTCACAGACTGCCAAAATTTGTGATACCATGGGTGTGTTCTAATTCTTAGACAGCACGTAGACATTGTACGCAGACTGCTTAGAAGATATTGTGCATATCATGAAATTCTTGTGCGGTAAAGCATGGGGAACTTCTGTGGCCTCCATGCTACAGCTGTACAGGGCCCTATTTCTGGGTCTATTGCGCTACAGCTTGCCGGTACTGACTAACACTTGCAAATCGAATACTCATTCATTGGAGAGTTTGCAGGGTCAGGCACTGCGTATCTTCCTAGGACTGCCCCGATGCGTTTCTACTTATGCCACAATCATGCTTGCCAAAGACCATCCGGTCAGGACATATATAGTTGTGGATTGCCTCAGAGCGCACATTCGACATGCTAGCCGTGTCCCCGACCACCACTTGGCCCTTCTACCTTCCGGAAGACCACGTGCTACGTTTTCAGACGTCATAGCCAAGCACCTAAACAGCATTCCATCAGGATATACGCCAGCTGCGAGAACGGCATGCCCTTTGTGGTGCCTCGACCAGCCGCAAGTACGTCTAGAAATTCCGGGAATCAAAAAGAAAAGCAGTCACTCCAGAGTAGCATTGAAGCAAGCAACACTGCTATTATTACATGAGTTGTACCTAGACCGAACGCAGATATACACTGATGGGTCCGTCTCATCCAGCAGCTCATCAGGTGCCGCTGTAATTCCGGCTGCAGAAATGACAATCAAGTTTAAGTTGTCGCATATGACTACATCTACGGCATCAGAGCTTGCTGCTATAAGGGCTGCTTTACAATATCTCGTTCAAGAACGTCCAGGAAAATGGGTCATATTCTGTGATTCGAAGGCAGCGCTTCAGAGTTTGCAGTCTGCCATGCGTAGGAGGAGCCATGACCAACTGGTACAAGAAATAAGACATTGCCATCATGAAGCTCTACCACGAGGGCATGATATTATATATCAATGGCTGCCTGGACATATCGGTATTACCGGAAATCAATTAGCCGATGATGCAGCCCGCTCAGCCCATGAAGAAACCCGTGTAGTCCCGATTCCTCTATCAAGGAATGATGCAGCAAGACAACTTTACCTGCTGGCTCGAGATCTCACACGCACGTTCTGGTCGTCTACCAGCTTCCAAAGGTGTCAATTTTATGAACTGGATCTTTCGCTCAAGCTAAAGCTACCATCACACCTTTCCCGCTCCGATGCGACACTGTTATGCCGCCTTTGGTTGGGTGTTGCATTCACAAAGGCGTACTCCTTTCGCATTGGTATGGCAGACACTCCTACATGTGACTACTGCGGAGATGAAGAGACCATCGAACACGTCCTGTGCAGCTGCGCTTGCTACGACACACAGCGATGCCAGCTACGGATGGTTTTGAATCGACTTGACCGCGGACCATTTTGTGTGCAGAAGATACTAGGACCTTGGGCATCTGCCTCAGTTGCGCAGAAAGCAACTAAAGCACTGCTACTTTACCTTAAGTCAACAAACCTGAGTGACCGCCTGTAAACTGTGTGTGCTCCCCGAGTGTGCTCGTGATTGTGTGTACCTTCTCATCTTTCTGCAACCTCTTTTCTCCCCTTTATCCCCTCCCCAGTGCAGGGTAGCAAACCGGATGTGCGTCTGGTTAACCTCCCTGCCTTTCCTTGCATCTTTATCTCTCTCTCTCTCTCTGCTTAGAAGACAGCACCGAGCCCATGCTGTCCGAGATTTTGAACACGTCTGGATGACTTTTACGCGACAAGGCGCCACCTCGCGTCGAGAAAAGAAAGCCAAATAAACAAACGTAGCAGTTGAACTTTCTGGATTATTTAGTATTGAAATCGAAAGAATACTAAACGTTACTCATATTGAGCTACTGGAAAAGCGTCTGCTTGTGTGCAAACGACCATTCCGGCGAAATCCGATTGATCTTAGTGATTCGCTGTGCAGCCATCTTGTTAAGACAGCAATGTAGCCTGAATAGTATTTGTCTACAATGCGGTCTCCTCGGAGCTGTCTATTTTGCCGGCTACGTGAGAATTGGAATGGGACTTAAGATGGCCGCCGTCCATTAATCTGTCCATTAATCTGTCTAGTACAGGAACACATCCCATTATGGCATGAGCGTAGCGTCACAATGTTACAAAATATGGCGTCTCGTGATGTCGTCATCACATGACCAAAGGTGTACCGATCTCGGAGGCAATGCAATACCAGGTGAAGTGCAGAAAGTTGGCAACGCCTCCGGTCTTTAGAGAAGTGCAATACCACGTCAGATGCAGTAAGCTTTCGGAGGGAGGATCAGTAGGATCAATACATCGACAGAGAGAAAACTGGTGGCTTTCGTCTTCGAGTTGTCTTAGGCGAATGCACAGAATCCCTGCTGGTTTATTTTATCTTTTTTTTGCAACTGCTAGCTGCCCTGAATCTTCCGTGTAACGCCTTGCCACTGCTCGTCGTGGTCAGTAAAAGTTGGATGCCAGCGAGTTGGCTGAGCTGAAAAATGCCCATGACGGCCAGCGCAAAACGAAATACGCTTGCAGCGCTCATGTTGGAATTTTCCTCTCTGTCCTTCTTCCGTTTGCTCTGGCCGTCATGGGTAAACGTTAGCAACAGTACATGGCCAGCAATGCTGTATACAACATTGTGAGTTATAATTAGCTTACTTTTCGGCAGACAGGATGGCAGCATAACAGAGTCGTTAGGTTGACGCCATTGAATCGTCATCACGTCGCTGCAATGACGTCACTTCGACATCCTACCACTGCGCACACCTGAAGCAAGTACTGCGAAGTGGAGAGAAGGGGGGCAAGGGGAGGTAAGCACGCTATTTCGAAACCTATGGCAGGCGTCCGTCCCTACGCGCTCGCTGTCGTGATTGCGAGACGGATCGACGCTCCGAGTTTATTGGTCGGGTGCAGCTTTAATGGCCATGACGTCAGCATCGAGCGAAGCACCGAAGTGTGAGATATATATATAGGCATGGTAACAGAACTACGAATGAAGCAGCAGCAGAAGTACGAAGTAAGAAGAAGCCGGAACAAGCAGAAGTGTAAAAAGAAGTGCAAGCATAGGCACTGCTGGGAACAGGAATTTATTGGTTAAAGAGTGCATGCAATAGGAAAAACGCGTTGTGGTGACTTAGCGCATATGACTTTGCGCTGCTATAAGACTGGGGTTCGGCTCCTGGTTTACGGCGACCGCATTTCGTAGGGGGCGAAATGTGCGTTCAATACCCCCGGGTATTAAAGCAGTAATCCGACGTCACCCAATGTATCGTGCCTTATAATCATATCGAGGTATGCACACGAAAAGCCCATAACTTAAATGTTTTTGTATAGTGCACTTATGCAATTTAGGACGGCATCTCTTATGAACTTATATGAAGAACACTTTTCTACGGAAAGATAAAATAACGAAATGAAGGGATAATGAACGTTAACAAAAGGCTAATCAATCGCCTGACTGAGAATATGAACTTGAGAATAAAGCTTAGTCATTTAGCCCACGCACATGGTAAGAACAATCTGATTGCACAAATACATACATACATACATACATACATACATACATACATACATACATACATACATACATACATACATACATACATACATACATACATACATACATACATACATACATACATACATACATACATACATGCATACATACATACATGCATACATGCATACATGCATACATACATACATACGTACGTACATACATACATACATACATACATACATACATACATACATACATACATACATACATACATACATACATACATACATACATACATACATACATACATACATACATACATACATACATACATACATACATACATACATACATACATACATACATACATACATCACCCTGACAGGAATAAGTATTGCGCACTAAGTGCAGAGCACCTAATTGATGTGTGTGAACCATTCTGTAATCATCCGTGCGTATATGCTGCTCTGTAAACTAAATGAAAACACACAATCCAACAAAGTATAGGCGACGTTATTTCAAGGTCGTGATGTAAATGCGAAGAAATAAAATTGAATGCGAAGATAATTTTCCGTCGGCAGGGTCCGAGCCTGAAACTTGTGGCTATAGTGCGCATTCGATCGGGTGAATCTGGGCACTTAGACATGGGGTATGTTAGTCGGCGTGGCTCGTAATCTTGACCGTGAGTGTAATACGTGCTACGTGACGTCCGCATGGAAGGGAAAAGAAAAAAAAAGATGAATGAGTCCACGTTCAGCGCCATGGCTGTGAGCGGTGCTGACTATAACACTCGCAGATTTATATGCACAGATAAACCAAATAATTGAGAAGTCAGAATACCTACTAGCACCAACATATCGTTCCACAAAATGCCAACACACACATAAAATACGAGAATACGCATTGAAAACCACAACTTTCGCCAACTCCTTCTTTTTGAAAATTGGAGACTGGCACGAACTTCCCAAAGATATCGTAAACTCTAGTGACAACAGCGCTTATTTTTTTTATCGTAACATACCTATTCACTTTTAGTACCTGTTTCTCACGTGTCATATTGTACTAAAAGATTTTTTGATTGCATGCTGTAATTATTATATGTTGGTTTATTTTCCAGAATGTCTAAAGCGTTACTATCACCGCAATGTAGTAACCAGATTGAACTTTGTGAGTAAACTACCCTGCAGTAATGCCACTATGGCGTTGCAGGAACTCTGTAAATAAAATAAAATAAAACGGACGGATGGCAACAGTCACAGTAACTCCGTCACTCAAATGTCACAGCATCGAAGACGTTATTCACAGGTTGAAAATTGGGTTCCTGCCAACAAAAAGTTGTCTTCTCGCCCATTTTAATTTCTTCTCAGTTATGTAATAATTAGCACAAGCAACGCCTTCTATACCTGACGTCCACACTCTGTAAGTTAGTCACACATTCATACGCGTTACACCGTGTTTTTTCGTCATCATGTTTTTTAGCGTTCAACGATTCCGCAGATCAACATATTGCACAGTCGAGTTTCAGGACAGCTTATTTACCCGGGAACATTTTCCCTTCCAAGTTAAGTTGCAATAAAAATTATGCAGCATGCAGCTCCCACCCACAGCCCCCCTCCTTTCATATGTGACGAGTTTGTATATATATATATATATATATATATATATATATATATATATATATATATGTGTGTGTGTGTGTGTGTGTGTGTGTGTGTGTGTGTGTGTGTGTGTGTGTGTGTGTGTGTGTGTGTGTGTGTGTGTGTGTGTGTGTGTGTGTGTGTGTGTGTGTGTGTGTGAAAGTAGATGCGCTTTCACATAACAATTGTTTATTGTGCCGACATTTCGACGGGAACCCCGTCTTTTTCAAGGCATAATCAGTATTATGCCTTGAAACAGACGGGGTTCCCGGCGAAACGTCGGCAGAATAAACAGTTGTTATGTGAAAGCGCATCTACTTTCATATTTATAACCTTGCGGCAACCGAAGTTATTCTTCTGCATATAAGCCTTACCACAAATGGCTGCTGCCCGCGCTTTTCGCAAACAACTTACATTGAGGTTTCCGATCCACGGAGCCTCGACTGCAACAGTCGGTGACTCACAACTAAAGTACCTGCATCAACGCTTCGATCCGGCCAGCCCCCACTCACCTGCCTTCATCTGCCAGCCTGGCGCATGCATTGGCGACATCGGAGAGCTATTGGACTTCGTCCCTAAAGGTACCTCGAACCTTATTCTGCACATTGGAACTAACGACCTGGCCAATACGGATGCCCCTACAGCATTCAACCGTTACGTCGCCCTCCTTGACCGCATCCGGCATGAGAGACCAGATATTCCTATGGTGTTTGCCACACTAGTGCTCCCACGAGCCCCCAACCAACGACTCCGCCGACACAACTGGCGTGCGGTGAGGCGGTTCAACTTCGAGGCTCGGGAGTTTAACTTGCGACTGCTGAGTTTGTGCCATGAGAGAGAGGGCGTCTTCTTTGTGAACCATCGCATCGACGCGCTCCCGCCGTGGACCGTACTCGCGGCCGATGGTCTGCACCCGAGCTTCGCTGGAGTGTCTCTCCTGGCCTGGAACATCTACAACCTGCTCCTCGACCTACGGCGGCCATACATCAACAACTGGCTGGAACACGCGCCACAACCAGAGGCGGGGGCGTACGAGCTTCGGGAGACGCCATCCTACTCCCAAGCACTACGGCGTGACTCTTCCGATGCCACCTGTCGAGGCGGCAAAGAGAAGAAAATGAACCAAGCAGCCCCAGAAACAGCCGCTGCCCCTTCTACAAGCCAGCATACCCCGTCGGGACCCCCCTCACCGAGTGCACAACCGCCATCACGCTTGCTACGGCTGTCGTCGACGCCTACAAGACACACCCCGGAAACGGCGACGAAGGGTAATCCGGGCCAATAACGACGGCCAGCTGTACCACAATCAACAGCAACGAGTGGCGAGAATCAACCACCCGCAAGAAAAAATCAGCAGCCAACATCATCAAAGAGCAAGCAGCAACCACCAGCAGCCAACAGCAGGCGTCTACAGGACAGCTCGTCACGGGAGGCACAACGGGATGGAGCTCCAACCCAAACCAGGTACGACCTCCGGGTACCTTGCGGCTCTATTCGCCGCCTCTGTGCAAAGTGACATACTGGCTGTGCGAGTGGGCAAACACCGTCCGTTTCAGATGAACTAGGCCATAGAACGGGTCCAAATTTTCTTAAACTTAGAAAAGTTGTTGAGAAAAGGATACGGCACGAACTTCACGTTCAAATCCTCGAACAATATGTACTGGCGGGTACGGCTCCGAAGGGGCTGCGCTTGTCGCTAACACCATCGATTCATAACTTTGCCGAAGGGGAAATGAAACGGTGGAACGAAATTCTCGATCACGCCACACAGAGTATTATGCCTTGAAAAAGACGGGGTTCCCGTCGAAACGTCGGCACAATAAACAGTTGTTATGTGAAAGCTCATCTACTTTCATATTTATAACCTTGCGGCAACTAAAGTTATTCTTCTGCATATATATATTATATATTATATATATATATATATATATATATATATATATATATATATATATATATATATATATATATATATATATATATAAATGTGTGTGTGTGTGTGTGTGTGTGTGTGTGTGTGTGTGTGTGTGTGTGTGTGTGTGTGGTGTGTGTGTGTGTGTGTGTGTGTGTGTGTGTAAAAGACTCTGGGCTTTTCTTGCTTCTCGGCCTGTCACAGGCCTAGAAGCAAGTAATATAAAGCAGTGTTTTATATTAGCGCATTTCCTCCTCTGTCCCACAGATTCTCCACAGATCCTCCTACCCAATTCTGCAGAAATAGCGACTTTGCTTCGATCACGCTCAGTCATTCATTCCTCTATTGAATGTGTAGTAATGGGGAAACCCAGGATCAACTATGGAATGCAAGCCACCGAGTATGAAACTAAGTGTTTATGCAATATGTATCCTAGTGTTGTTGATGTTCCCGAGACTATAAAACGATTTTATAACGATTTTATTTTGTTTCTTTCTTCAGAATCAGGTCTGTTTTTCAACTGTTAGTGGAAGAGTGGTTTCCATAATAGCGATAGTGTTTTGTAACTGCGTGATTGATGTTACTAAGTGTTACGTCTACTAATTGTTACTAGTTAGTGAATTAATGATTACACGTTTGGTGATTGTATATGTTCTAGATTATTTGTAACTTTCAAATCTGCTATTCCTGCTGGACCAGCGATGGCCAAGAAGTTCAACGCGTGTTTTCCCACTGGCCCCCGATTACCCTTCCTTTAAACACCATGCGTACGCATATAATTCCTCCTTCTGCCTTACCTCGCCGGCAAATCATGTATGTGTTATGCCCAAAGCAAGCTAATTTCATATAATTAAGTTATGGGGTGTGTTCGTGCGCCACGTGACTAATTGTTATCACGGCGAGTGCGACGATATTCTGTTGCCAAGAGGAGGTGTGCGCCTCAGTGTACAAGCAACATGTGCTGTGGAGCCTTGTTTACGCAATCCCGTTTACACCCCTCTTCGAGATGCTCCGTGGTGTAACAGTCTACACGAACAGACAGTGACACCACGGGGCATCTCGAATGAATTTACAGCCTGCCTTTTTCCGCTGTCAAGGGTTGCCATCATCCGAAGCGCATACAAGCATTACGTAACACCAGCTGGAAAATAGGACGGACTCCATAGTGACGACGCACGTGCAGTTTCGGCAACGTGGTTCCAACCTTTTTTTTTCATGCTGTTTAAACAGTACACAGCATTTTTTGCTCGAACGTCTGACCTAGGGAGGGAATGTCAAGATTGTTTGTTTGTTTGTTTGTTTGTTCGTTTGTTTGTATGTATGTATGTATGTATGTACGTATGTATGTATGTATGTATGTATGTATGTATGTATGTATGTATGTATGTATGTATGTATGTAATGTATGTATGTATGTATGTATGTATGTATGTATGTATGTATGTATGTATGTATGTATGTATGTATGTATGTATGTATGTATGTATGTATGTATGTATGTATGTATGTATGTATGTATGTATGTATGTATGTATGTATGTATGTGCACATTCGTCGGTGAACGTCACTGTACCAAAACCAGAGCTAAACGTTCGCGAAGTTACTAGTGTTGACCGTAAAGTGGGCTGCTTCATCACCTGTTCGTTTGATTAGCGCGTGATTTTTGGTAGGTGACTCAATACCCATCCGTGTCCCATTTTGGGATGCGTTCTATCGATATATTTATCGGTGTGTTTTCTCAAGTTTCCGGTGCTTATACAGGCCGTTCGTGCATTCGGTGTGCTTGATGTCTTGTATATAGCCGTTATATATACCACCTACAAAGGCGAGCATGGTCTGCGTGAATTAATTCTGTAATTTCAGAGCTAATATTCAGAGCCGGTGAATCGTATCCCGGCAATCTTTCATTTCGTTCACATGCCAGCCACGGGCTTTCCACAGAGATGCAGATCAACAGCCTCATCCCACAAATGCAGTCTGTCACTGGGTCACAAGCAGCTTGCAGAAAAGAATGCTGTCTACAGGCCTGGTCACATGAATGTCTGCATACCTTTTATGAGAACTGCAGACAGTGTTTTTTTTAATAAATGTTTAAAGCACCCTACAGTTACAATACAAGGCAGGAGAGAGAAAAAATAGACGTCGAAAACATCAGCGTAGAAGTCATGCAACGAAATGAAACCGGAATCACTCTATCAACTGACAAGAAAAAAAAACAAGCACTAAGCGTACACCCTATAAGGCAATCAAATAACAGACCAAGATGTTGGCGCTGTCAAAATTGAAAGTTACGAGCAGCCAGGGGCATAGCCACAATTTTGTTTCGGAGGGAGTTCGGCCATACTTTATGAATGTTATTAATACCTGGGATCTAACATTCCAAAACCACGATATGATTATGAAAGACACTGTGATGAAGGGCTCTGCAAATATCTAAATCTAAGTACACGTGTCCCAAACATTTTTGCCTTCATCGAAAATGCAGCCGCCGCAACCGGGATTCGATCTCGCGATACCTTATGTATGTTCTTGCGTGATTTGTGCATGTATATATGAAAAATTTTCGAGAGGGAGTGATTACCTCCAGCCACCTGGCTACGCCCCTGCAAGCCGCTAACAATACAGGTAGAAGTTCTTTAAGTTGGAGCCTTGAGGAAGCTAAGACCACCTGTCGAAAAGTTTGTTCCAGTGACACCGAACGTTATAAAATTCTGATGCTTTTCTTCCCGTCTAATCCATGTGGGCACATGGTCATGGACGTCAGCAGCTGGATGTAATATGCTCATTTATTTTTACAGCGAAAGCTGTTATGAGATCACTTTTCGGGTCACGCGCAGTTGTTGTTGTCCGCCGCCGCCGCCGCCGCCGGTGTCCGTGACCACATCGCACCAATGACCACACCTTACACCAATCACACAGTGGGGCTTGAGCCCGGGTCCACTGGGTGCCAGTCCAGTATTCTGCCACTGAGCTACACGAGTGTTTGTAACTTGTTGTCAAACTTGCCTTAGGCAGGCATGACCTAGCACCAGTGGCACAGTAGTGCTCGAACCTGGGTCCGCTGGGGGCCAGCCCAGTATTCTACCACTGAGCTACACAGGTGCTTGTGACGTTGTCAAACTTGGCTTAGGCAGGCTTGATGTCGGGTAAGCAATCGCATTAATACGACTTATAAAGCGTTTTACAACGGCGAAAAAAAAAACAACAACAACCAGTCGTCGCACAATGCGAATAGCGTAACGAGTGGGTTCGTCCGATGCTCCAAACCAACACAAAAGCTTGTTTTGTTCTCCTATTAACTGTGGTGCATACCGCGCTTCAGCCATAATTCCTCATCGTCGTCAGCCACTGCATGGACAATTGGTACAAAATTACTTTGCAAGTGTTTAGCGGATACCATGCTTCTCAGAAGAATGACGAAAAATAGCATAGCTAATGCTAGTCTACTGCCCAAAGGTTTATTAATTATGCCCTAGTGGGTACCATGCAAGTGTCCTTGCAGTAGTTACCCAATGAGTGTTTTGAAAAGGCTCTGAAAGGTCGCTCTTCTAGCTTTCGCTGTGACTGTGCTACGTCCTACCGCACAGGTCAAGCGTTTTATTTTTTACCCTCCCACTCAAGGCACACCAGCCATACACTTCCCTCTTCCAGCCTCGCGGCTGGAGGAGGGAAGTGTGTGGCTGGTGTGGCTTGAGGGGGAGACAAAATCTTGCCGACGCCCCTGGTGGCTGTATGTGCCTGATAAGTGTTCCTCAGTGTGATAAGTGTTCCTTTAATAATCACCACCCGGCACCTGGAGAAGCATGTCAGACGAACATAACGTGAATGCAGTACGGCCCCATTTGTTGATGCTAATTCGAGAATCGAAAACAAACCAAAAAACACAAGTTTCTTAAGAATTCGGCAGTGTGTGAAGCTACTGGGGTTAGTCGGTTCGTACTATGTACTGAACATAAAAACTGCGGTCACTTGTGTACGCAGCCATGTGGCGAGTGAATTATGAGTGTGCCCTGATTCACCAGTACGCTTTTTTCATGAGAGCATTCGCAAGGCACGCGCGCGTCGCGGCCCCAAGTGCATCCTCCGCCTGTGCCGGATCGGAGCGTGCGGCTGCATCGCAGGCGCTCCAGTGCGTGCGCCGCGGCCTGACAACGTGCCTTGCCTCCGGGGGAGATCTCCCCGTCACGTGGAGGGCTGCGTGACTCGGGACTTTTCCCCCTCTCCTTGTCGCGCTCCATCACGCGCGCCGACAACAACAGCACCCGATCGATTCTACCCAATCCGCGTTCTTTCTTTCTTTCTTTCTTTCTTTCTTTCTTTCTTTCCTTCTTTCTTTCTTTCTTTCTTCTTCTCTTTTCTTTCTTTCTTTCCTTTTCTTTCTTTCTTTCTTCTTTTCTTTTCTTGTCTTTCTTTCTTTCTTTCTTTCTTTCTTTCTTTGACATTCTCTTAATACACACGTTACACATTTCCTATTCAATTTGTAAATGAATAGTAATTCGATAGTTCGTTAAACTTGAACTGCATTCGAACGAATCCATGTCTGTTCACGGCCGAATCACTGTGCCTTAAGTTAGCACTCTAAAAAAAAAAAAGAAATGGTAGAGAGATTGAAACAACAAGCGTAAATTTAGTAAATGAAGCTGTTGCTATTTTTCTTGGGCACTTATTAACTTTGGTAACCTTTTTAACACGCAAGTTTGCAAACAGTTAAACGTGGAAAGCTTCTTTTGTGCACTGTTACTAGCTTTTTGCCTTGCATCTATTTAAGGAGCATAATAACTCTAAGATCATTTGTATTACTATTTGATTAAAGTCCTACGCTATGCAACCTCCGGCAGCTAATACAATTGTACACTGCGCTGAACAAACAGGCAAATTCAAGATATTTATCCTGAGACATTTGCGCCCACCAGCACCAGTTTCCCAAACTTAGGACGATACCCACGTGCGAACTGAACACGTTAAGCGGACTTATAATAATGTGCGAAGAGGTTGCCACGTGTGAAGAGGTTCACGGGACGGCTTCATGCTCTCCCATAGTAGAGTACTCAGTACTCTAACTCGTTAACCACTTTTATCTAAACACACAGAGTCGTTGAAGTCCAGGAATTCAAACGGCCGTACACTTTTCCCAATCCCAGAGCGATTGTACTCGGAGCTGCTGGCTGTTTCGTCGTAGGAGCTCTTCTTCCTCGGTGAAGAGGAATTTCTTCGGAACTGGTCTTGCCCTATTGCATCGTTCTGCGACGGACGAGTGAAACTTGTCTTTCGCCCGGCCTGGTATTGGTGCGCTGATGTGTCGATGCGCCGGCATAAATGGCATGCCAACACGTAAATATGCAAAATGTATATATTCTTGTTTTATTTGTGTATCTCGTTTGCCTTCAAATATTTTTTGTGGCAGTGCTTGTGTGAACCATCGAATGTACATGTTCTTTGAACGTGATCTCATATCCATGCTCATGTAAATGACGTCTGTTTTGTCGTCGTTGTTATTGTATGTCTGAGAAGAAAATGTTCTGTTGAATATTATTGACGTTTGTGACAATAAATTTTTCTAAGCAGGAATTCAAGCTTACGCTTGTAGGTAAGTGATGCGAACACAGACATTGCTTTTCTACAAACTTTTTTTCCCTTCGTCGCTCTCTAGAACTGGAAAGAATTCGCTCCTTACCTTCCCTCCTTTATTTTACATTATTAGGCTTAACCATTGATGTAATTACTAATACGTATAGCATACTCCCGTCTGAAAGCCACTGTCTACTTCTATGTCTATTTATTAGAGTGTTTTTTTTATTTACTGCCCCAAAACGTCAGCAAACTATCGTACAGCCTTAAAGGCAGCGCCTCTCTATTCTTTAGCAGCTATCAGACAGGCGACAGGGGAAGTTCACGTTTAATTCTCATGCGCTCCAACCGCTTGTAACGTATACGCTCAACTTAAGAATCACATGGAAGTAGCCAATTAGTCAGAAAACAGGTGCTCTCAACTCATCATTTCACAGGAAACATCACAAAAAGGAGTGCGACCACTCGAAATCAGCAGAACTCTGACATTTCGGACACTTTAAAACCCACAATGTCAATATCGAGAGTGAATGGAAGAAGTTAGGAGAAAAACAAACACGTGGAAAGAAGGGTCACTCAAGGCACTAATCCGGAACCAGCTCACAAGGTCAGAAGTTCGACCACGCAGGGTGTGTTTTTTTTTCTAATAGGGAAATGAGATTTTCAGACAACTAGGAAAAAAGAGGTGAGGCGAGCTACGAGCCAAGTGAAATTGGGAGCTTATAGGCGGTCAGGTGGTTTTGTGCATTGCTAATGGAGTGCAACAGACCATTTACTTAGAGATGGCTCTGCAGCCAAGCATGCCATGATGAAATTCGGATCGAATAAAGATGTCTAGCCGTTCCTAATTCTACATCTACTTAAAATGCGTGAGCAAGGAATCGTTAAAAAAAATAAAGGAGAGGTCTGCGGTGCGGCCTCATTGGCGACCATCTGCTGGTAATGCACTCCCTCACCAGAGCAGGATTGGCCACCCTGGTACATTACGTGGCCACAACCTCTCATGAACACAGCAATTAACCCTTGGCCCTCAGTCCCCAGCATCTGCCAAGCAGCTGACCAAGGCGGTGGTCAGACCTGTGACGCGTCGGAGGGCGCTAAGAATCTCTAGGTCCGGACAGGCCGACATGGGAATCTGAATATGGCTACTTTCAACACTAGAACGCTATCTAGTGAGGTTTGTCTAGCTGTGCTCTTCCAGGAATTAGAGGGTGTTAAATGGGATATAATAGGGCTCAGCGAAGTTAGGAGGACACGTGAGGAGGACAGCGCTGAAGAATGGACATGTCCTATGCTACCGTGAATTAGTTGAGAGAAAAGAACTAGGAGTTGGGTTTCTTATACACAAGAATATCGCTGGCAACATAGAGGAATACTATAGCATCAGTGAGAGAGTGGCAACAAGGATAATTATGTTTAACAAATGGTACAAGATGAAGGTGGTACAGGCCTACACGCCTACATCGAGCTATGATGATCATTTGGTTGAAAGCTTTTATGAAGACGTAGAATCAGCCATTAATGAAGTAATGACACAGTATACTATTTTTATGGAGACTTTATTACCAAAGTAGGCAAGAAACAGGCCGGAGACCATGCAGTTGGGGAATATGGCATCGGATCTAGAAACGCCAGAGGGGAGTTATTAGTAAGAGTTCCCAGAACGCATTTTTTACGGATTATGAATACCTTCTTCAGAAAATGGGCTAACCGTAAGTGGACGTGGCGAAGTCCTAATGGCGAAACTAAAAATGAAATGGATTTCATCCTGTGTCCACATTCCGACATTGTAGAAGATGTAGAAGTAGTTGGCAAGATTAGGTGTAGTTGCCATAGAATGGTAAGAGCTCGGATACACCAAGATTTAAAAAAAGCAAAAACAAAAACTGATACGCAAGAAGCAAATTAATGAACTGGTGGTGAGAAGGAAAACACGGGAAGTCGGAGTTTTGCTTCACAAACGATCTGAAGCACTAAATGAGATAACAGACGTTAGCGTTGACACAATGAACGATAATAATTCTTGTGCCATCAAGAACTTGTGACTTGGCGCAATTGAAGTTGGAGGTTCGGTCACTAGACGGGAAACTGGTAAACTATCTTGGGAGACGAAAAATCGTATTCAGAGACGACAAACGATGAAAGCCTCAAATTCAACCGACGAAATAGAGCTAGTGGAGCTTTGGAAGTTAATCAATAGGCGTAAAGTAGCTGAAATCAGGAAGTATAACATGGAAAAATTGAGCAGGCTGTAAAAAGTGGCAGAAGCCTAAAATCTGCGATGGCAGACTTGTGCATAGGCAAAAATCTAATGTATGGATTGAGAAGGCAATGTCATAACTAATATGGATAGGATAGTCGAGATGGCGGAGGAGTTCTACAGAGCTTTACAAAAGCCAAAATGACCAGGATGGTATTGGGAGAAACTATATTAGTCCAAGAGAATTCGACATCCTACCAATAACGACAGGGGAAATAAAGAAAGCCCTAGAAGGAATTCAAAGAGGCAAAGCCGCTGGCCAGGATAAAATAACAATGGACCTCCTGTAATATGGCGGAAAAATTGTGTTAGACAAATTAGCTATCTTATATACAAAGCGTCTCTTGACGAAAAGGGTACCATAATCGGGAAGGGTACGCCAACATCATCTTAATTTATAAGAAAGGAGACCTCGAGGACTTGAAAAATTGCAGGCCAATCAGCTAACTCTCTGTTCCCTACAAAATATTTGCAAAAATAATAACTAATAGAATTAAGACGATATTAGAGTTCAATCAACTAAAGAACCAAGCAGGATTTTGTACCGGCTACTCCACAATATACCATATTCATACTATCAATCAGGTAATAGAGAAATGCGCTGAATACAACCAACCCCTACACATAGATTTTATAGATTACGAGAAGGCGTTTGACTCAGTCGACACATCAGCAGTAATGCAGGCACTACGGAATCCGGGCATCAAAAAACCCTATATAAACATACTGGAAAAACTCTACAGAGGATCCACAGCCACCATACTTCTCCATAAAGAAAATGAAAGAATCCCAATAACGAACGGTGTAAGGCGGGGAGACACGATCTCTCCAATGCTATTTACCGCGTATTTATAGGAGGTATGCAATACCATAGAATGGGAAGAGTTGGGGATAAGAGTTAATGGAGAGTATACCTTAGTAACCTGCGATTCGCTGATAACATTGCCTTGATAAGTAACTCGGGGGACAATTTACAAATCATGATTACTGAACTGGATACGGAAAGCAGAAAAGTAGGTCTCAAAGTTAATATTCACAAAAGTAATTTGCAACAATCTCGGCAAAAAATAGCACTTTGTGATACGTCGAGAGGCGCTGTAAGTTGTTAAGGAGTATGTCTACTTAGAACAGGTAATAATCGCGGAGACGAATCACGAGATTGAAGTAACTAGAATCCGCACCAAAAGTCCTGGGATCCGCGCCAAAAGCCCTTGATTGATCTGATCGAGAAACTACAGAACAGAGCGGAAAGATTCGTTCTCAGTCGGTATAAGCGTGGTGACAGCTGTACTGAAATGAAAAACGAGCTGGGATGGGAAGCGCTCTCCTCTCGCAGAAGAAAATTGCGTGTGAACAATAAAACTTGTTGTTGCGTGTGAAATTGTTATTTCAGATATGCCATAAGAAGATGGGCATCAATAAAGACACTTACCTTAAACCACCGCATTATCTGTCTAGAAGGTCATTTCATGACCTTAAGATTCAAGAATACCGGACTGGAACGAACCTTTATGCTAATTCTTTTTTGTTCATACTGTATACAAGAGTGGAATCAATTGTCTTGTGACCAAGTGTGCAGTCATAACGAAGACTTGTTTTTTTTTCCAAAGCTGTAGCCCCCCCCCCCACCCCCCGCTTACATGCCTTTGGGCAATGCAGGGTATTTCTGAATAAATAAATAAATAAATAAATAAATAAATAAATAAATAAATAAGGGGTGGAGCACATTTGGCAAGCACTCTCAAATCATGACTGATAGATTACCACTGTCCCTGAAGAGGAAAGCTATATAACAGTTGCATGCAAGTACTTACCTACGGAGAAGAAACCTGGAAGCTTACAAAAAGGGTTCAGCTTATCTTGAGGACGACTGCAGCGAGCGATGGAAAAGAAAATGATAGGTGTTACTTTAAGAGACAAGAAGAGAGCAGAGTGGATCAGGGAACAAACCGGGGTTAAGGATATCATAGTTGAAACTCAAGAAAAGAAATGACATGGGCCGTACACGTAGCACGTAGGCAGGATAACAGGTGGTCATTAATGGTAACTGACTATATTCCAGAGAAGGCAAACGCACGAAGAGGTAGACAGAGAGTTAGGTGAGCCAATGAGATTAAAACGTTTGTGGGTATAACGTGGCAACGGAAAGCACAAGACCGGGTTGATTGGCGGATCATGGTAGAGGCCTTTGCCCTGCAGTGGGCGTAGCCACGCTGATGATGATGATGATGCTAAGGGATGGAAATATAACAGCTTTTTCTAATGTAACATCAGGAGTACTCTGCACGCCAAAAACAGGCGCACAACAAAATCGCACACCACTGCTCTGATTCATTGTTGTTCTATAACTTTGTCACAAAGGTTACGTTTTTTTTTATCTGGTTCTAGAGCGCTGGAAATTTTTAGCTCTTTTTGATCGATCCACTGATAAATTTCTTTCTGCAGACAATTTTCCAGGTGAATAGAGTTGATCGGAGCAACGATGTGTGATATCATCGTCTGCGTGAAGCGGCTTGTCTTGTGACGGTGCGCAGAAGATGATATTCTGTTTTATGCACACGCGTGGTTCTTGGGCTCCTGTGGTGCTTGGTGCCTGCACTTTTTTGCATACGTGTGGACATTTCTCCCTGTGACACTTGAGCAACAACGTTCACAGGTTTGAACACGTGGGAGGTGCATGTGTTGTGCATGCCTATATATAGGCTTCAAGATCAAGATGGGAGCCGACGAATGGAAACACGTCGAGCGATAAGCAGAATGAACAGAGGAAGTTCCTCAGACAGGCTGCCCGACGTTTAGAAAGGAGGACCTATCTCGTTGCTATGAGAAAATAAACTGCTGGAAGTCTGCACTCTTTCCTATTTTTTTTTCTGATTCCTTCTTTCATTCTTGCGCAGTACACTGCCCGTTCAAACACATTAAGCATTGACGGGAATGGTCTGACTGAGGAAAGGTATGGGGTATACTTGGTACCTCCGTTTGATGAATGAGGGTGGGGGGAGGTCTGCCCCTACTAATGATCGCCTATGTTCGTCACTCTGGGAAAATATAGATTGAGTTAGTTGTGATTTAGTTATGGTAGTTCACAGCTCGTGAGATAATCACTTGGTCACTGAATTGGTGACAGTGGCGAGATGTGTATTTATTATGCAGTGTATTGTACGTTAGCCAAACAATATGGCTGATGAGTCCCACGCGCAAGCGCTTCACGTTTACACGTCGTCAGCATATTCGGCGAGCACTGCGCCTGCACCCACAGTGTGAAATCGATGAGAGAGAGAGAGAAATAAACGTTTATTTAGAAAACAGTGTTCCCCGTGAGGTGAAATCGATGAGAGAGAGAGAGAAATAAACGTTTATTTAGAAAACAGTGTTCCCCGTGAGGGCCGGTGTCACCCTAAGGTGGCACGGTTCCCTAGTCTAGGAACCATCTGGCTTCGAATGCCCTCTTGGTCCTGGCGACGAGTTGTCGCTGGTCTTCCAGGTCCTCGAGGACGAGCTTGGCCTCCCACGTTTCCATTAAGTGGTCGTCGTTTATTCTTGGGGCTTTGTGCCGCTCCAGTTGCACGTCGTGGTTTGCATGGCACTGGCATTCCGGAAGCAAGTGTGCCAGGGTGTCTGGTACGCTGCACAGTGGGCACATGTAGCCATGTGTCGTTGGGTAGAGGTGGTGCATTAATATGCCATGTATGTGAGTGTTGCTTTGTAGGCGTCTGAAAATCACGCTCTCTTCTTTGGTTAGTCTTAGATGTGGTGCAGGGTACACCCGTCGCTCCAGTTTGTAGTGTTGAAGTTGCAAGAAGAAACAACCGAGCGGAAAGGAAAGGGCGCGGAAAGGACCACTCGCCAGAAAAACGTAAAAATTAGGCCTGTGACACGCAGTGGCCCGTGAGAATATCGAACGCTTCAAATACTCTGTCGAGCATTCATCTATTCAAATTCGCTTCAAGGTGGACTTAAAATTCACGAAATGTCAAAGTATTCATAACGAACGATTAGACGTGATTTCCCCGCAAGAAGCCCTTTTGGAAAGGTTGTTTCACTGCAAAATGTTTCCGCTGTGCCGTGAAACCAACTACTAAAAAATAAAGAAAGATTTGCATTGTAGCGAAGCCACGCTTCAAGAAAGTAATAATATGCCTATTACGATGAATGATTATTGCTATTATCTTAATGAGATCCGAATTCACCCACATAAAAGCCACTATTCATCGTTGGCCACGCCGCAATGTCTAGGAATTTTGCGATTCTTTCGGACTTCTATGTTAATATTACACCCCCCACGATGGTCTACTGGGTGTACAGGCTAAGGCTCCCGGCTGCTGACCCGTCGGTCGCGGGATGGAATCCAAGTCGCGGAGGCCGCATTTTCTATGGAGGCGAAAATACTGTAGGCCCATGTGCTTAGATTTAAGTGCACGTTAAAGAACCCCAGGTGGTCAAAATTTCTGGAGCACTCCACCGAGGCGTCTCTCATAATCATATCGTGGTTTTTGGACGTTGAACCTATACGATTATTATTATTTGTTAAGATTACACGCGGTAACCGGGTTTGTTTGTTTGTTTTATTGCTAACGCGAGTGCCAGCTTTAACGCTGGAAGGCTCGATAAGCAATGTATGTCACAGACGAGCAGATTAGTCGACGACCGACGTACGTGCTCGCCGTTATAATTGTACGGCGAGTGCTGCTTGTTGAGCACTATAGTTTCTCCTGGACACGCGTTCTCCCGGTAAACAAGTTTAATCTTTACCGGGTTGAGTTTTGTGTCCTTCGCTGTCTTATCTCCGCGACGATATTGATCGTTGCTCGCACGTTGTTCTTCGTTGCCACATCGCCGCTCTGTTCTCTTTGTCAGATTACCACCTTTCACTTGAATGCGACAACGTGCACCGCGCGCCATTATTTTTTATACGAACCCACGCTTGTCACTTCTCATCATCATCATCATATACATTCTCATCAGCCTGACAACGTCCACTGCAGGAGAAAGGCCTCTCCCATGTTCCGCCAGGGAACCCGGTCCTGTGCTTGCTGCTGCCAATTTATAGCCGCAAACTTTTTAATCTCATCTGCAAACCTAACCTTCTGTCTCCCCCTAACCCGCTTGCCTTCTCTGGGAATCCAGTCAGTTACCCTTAACGACCAGCGGTTATCCTGTCTACGTGCTACATGCCCGGCCCATGTGCATTTCCTCTTCTTGATTTCAGCTATGATATCCTTAACCCCCATTTGTTCCCTAATCCACTCTGCTCTCTTCGTATCTCTTAAGGTTACACCTACCATTTTTCTTTCCATTGCTCGCTGCGTCGTCCTCAACTCAAGCTGAACCCTCTTTGTAAGTCTCCAGGTTTCTGCTCCGTAGCTAACTACCGGCAAGATACAGTTGTTATATACCTTCCTCTTGAGGGATAGTGCCAATCTACCTGTCATAATTTGCGAGTGCTTGCCAAATGTGCTCCACCCCATTCTTATTCTTCTAGTTACTTCAATCTCGTGGTTTTGCTCCGCGGTTATTACCTTCCCTAAGTAGACATGGTCTTTTACAACTTGAAGTGCACTATTACCTATCTCTAAGCGCTGCTCTTTTCCGAGGTTGTTGTACATCGCTTCTCAACTGCTCACCAAAGCTCGCTGTCTCCAAACACTGCATGCCTCTTTTTTATATTATTTCTATTTCTCCCATCGCTACATCTCGTCAAAGGAGCACGAGGAGGCGTCTAAGTGGGGCCTTCCCTGCTTCTAATCGTGTTTTGGAAGCGCGCAAGCCCGATCGTGCGAAAGCCAGTCGTCGCTGGTCAAAGGGCGTCACAGATTGAGGAATGCATGACTCGAAATATAGGAGAGAATACAGGTGCGAGCAAAACAGGAAGAAGGTTGAGGACCGGAACACGAACATGTTAATATACTAGTCAGGGAGCGTGTTCTTTCGACATTTGTGCCTGTATGAACTACGTGTCGGTGCTGTGACGTCAGTATTTGTAATCTCGTCTGATGCCGTCCGCAACTCAACAAAGCTGTCAACTCTAGTAGAGCTCCCTGTTTAACTAGTCGGCGCAAGCCTGAATTAAGTAGTACATTTCGCGCCAAGATCACAACCACACAGAAGAAGAAAACACATAGACAGGACCACACAGACAGGACGGGCGCCCGTCTCGTCTATGTGGTCCTGTCTGTGTGTTTTCTTCTTCTGTGTGGTTGTGATTTTGGCGCGAAATAGACTACTTAATTTAGAGCTGTCGACGTTCGGGACGTCGTGAGTTTCGCCAAACTCGTGGGATATAAAGCAAGCAAACAATATAAGAAAAAGTGGGGTGGCTCCTGTTGCGACCAACGGAAGAGAAAATTGGTTCGGGCTTCGCACAAATCAAACCACGTAACGCGTCTACTACCCCCCTTTTCCTCAGCTTCTGTTTCGACCCCCCTTTTTTTTAATCCAAAGGCCTGGTCTCACTACTATATTTTTCTCCTTATCATGATGTATGAGCACCTTTTTCGCTCCTGCTTCTGTCCTTCACCGATCGTCATCACTTTATGCTCCGCAGTGTCTTATCCTCCCGTCAGCCCCATTCCCAGCCTCTCCTTTTAATCAGTCTCTCAACAGCCACCTGCTTCGTTGCGCCGTATCTACCTTGGCATACAGCCGCGCAATTTCGCTGTGAGTGACACATAGCTTCGGCACCGTATTAATGCCACCACCTCTTTCACACATGTTCCCACTCTCCGTCGCTTTCGTTCCGTATAGCGCGTTATAAGTCTGACGTAACGGAAAGCCTTTCACACTCACTGGATGGAACATTCGGGGAGGGACGAAGCAGCCTTACGTGGAATGTACATGTTGATATTCTATACTCTAAGATGTCATCGGCCATTGGTGTCCTTGCACGTATGCGATCTCTTCTTCCCACTAAGGTGAAAACTATGATATACAATGCACTGGTATTATCTTTGTTACACTACTGTAGCTTAGTGTGGTGCACAACCGGTGTGACCAATTTGCGCAAGTTGCACTTACTACAGAAAATGGCCGTACGACATATTGCGGCTGAACAGTATCTGTCCCCTACAAAACTTCTTTTTCTAAAATATTATATTCTTCCAGTTTTCTTCTTGTAAATTACAGGCTGATGTTATGCTATAAAGAGTTTGTCAAACATGGTACCAATACCACAATAAATCTTTCTAAACTTAGCGTGAACACAAGTGTTCGACTCACCAGGCACAAAGAAGTTTGGACTGTACCCCAAGAACTTTTTATGACAAACAATCATTGTCCTACAGGATACCTTCTTTGTTAAACTTTTTAAACCGCGAAGATTTTGATCCTTCCTCTAAACAAAACTGTCAGAAATTGATTGATTGATTGATTGATTGATTGATTGATTGATTGATTGATTGATTGATGATTGATTGATTGATTGATTGATTGATTGATACAGCCTCATGAGCTTCTTGCAGAAAGCCGAGTTACAACAAAGTGCGCAATTCTAATAAAGCACGCTGCACCCGGGCCGAGAATGACGAGACCCGCCGCATGCGCGACACAGTGTGGCCTTGCGTAACGCCACTTCTCTTGGCGGTGGTTTGTCGCCGAAAGGCCGCCGCGGAACGTGTGATATGCTTTACGAGTAGAAATCGAAAAGAAGCAACCTGCAGACGAAAAAGCAACTACAACGCAGGTCAGAATGACAAGGTCATCACCAAGTGCGAAACACGGTTGAATTCTTCTAGAAGCACTAGAAAATATTCGAGGAAAAAAAAATCGCGAGCCCTGGCGCTGACGGAAAGATGAAGTCAGTCGAAGCGTGCCTGGCGTACTACTCTCCCTTTTGCCTTTCTGTCACATTACACAAGGCGTCCGCCTAACTGCTTCCGTCCAACATCTGCCATTTTTTTTGATGACACCATACCTAAAGTTACTGTATATTCTACCTTCCTAAAGGTAGCGTATACAGTAACTCTAACCATGCCGCATGCGCCCTTACCCTAGCGGTAAAGTTCCGAAACACCACCAGTCTCGGAGGCTTTCGTTCCGCCTATACCCATTGTCCCGTCCCATAGCAAAACGGTAAGGGGTGGCACAGTAAAATTGAAAGGGTTGATTGGGCCGTCATCCACGCGATGAGCAGCGCAACACTTCTTGGGCTACAGCCAACAGCGGCGGTCGTGCGCTCATATACAGGCAACAACGAAGCGTGGCAACGTGAAAAGACGAGTCGCGTCGATAAAAAATCCGATGTAGCAGAAACGGTGAACCGGCGAAGAGAGCATCAGTTGTTGGGAAACGACACATTGACTATAATGATTGATTGATTTGTGGGGTTTAACGTCCCAAAAACCACCATTTGATTATGAGAGACGCCGTAGTGGAGGGCTCCGGAAATTTTGACCACCTGGGGTTCTTTAACGTGCACCCAAATCTGAGTACACAGGCCTACAACATTTCCGCCTCCATCGGAAATGCAGCCGCCGCAGCCGGGAATCGAACCCGCAACCTGCGGGTCAGCAGCCGAGTACCTTAGCCACTAGACCACCGCGGCGGGGCCCCATTGACTATAGCAAACATTCGAGAGTTGCATTTTTTTTAATTTTTGTAATTATGGGCACTATTTTCTTTATTTTTTCGCCATCAGCTACAGCGCTAACAACACTTGTAAGGTAATGCAAGCTTCGCAATTGATTTATATGTGGGGTTTAACGCCCCAAAACCACCATATTGCAAGTTTCACGTAAAAATATTCAAAGACAATTGAGGGCTGTAGGAAGGGCGTAGCAGTGATTCGCCTGCCCTTCGGCGAGGCTGGCGTTCACGGTCAAGCGGACGCGGACTTTCCAATCGTGCACTCTGCTCGGCTTCCATTTCGGAAAAGCAAACCTTCATTTGTGGTCCAATGCACCCTCATATCACTCCTGCTCATCGTTACTTCATTTTTCCCACCCACTTGCCTTGCACATTTCTCTTCATCAAGCTTACTTTTTATTTTCCACCATGCTTCACCCCCTCTGCTTTTTTTCCCTTCCTCAGCCTATCCTCTCTGTTCCACCTCTTTGCGATGATGTACTTTTCACGGCTCTGCTGTGCTCTACCCTCCCTTTCTTCCGCGTCACTCTCACATTCGCTTTCCACCCTTGCATGCTGTACTACTCACGGCTACTTTGCTCTCTCCCTTCGTTCTCCCTCTCACAAAGTCCCTTTCCCACACCCTCGTTATGTTTGATATGCACGGCTATGCCTTCTGACCCTCCACATTTCCTTTTCCTCCTCCCCCACATTCCTTAATTAACACTTGTTATTAACGGCTATGCTACGCCTTTCTCCCCTCCTCTATTGTATCACTCTCACGTCTCTCCTCCTTCTCCCACTTCGTTTTTTTTATTCCTTGCTGTACTACTCGTCTAGTGATACGCTATGCTCTGCCCTCCTACCTTCCATTTTCGACCCCCTCGCTGTATACAAGGCTATACACACAGGAGTTAAAAAAGTTCCATTTTCAAGAAAAATATTTGCAGCTCGAAAGACCTTTCCAGCTTTCCATTTCAATAATTCAGCTCGAAGTGGATAAATACCCAGCTGAGTCATAGCGCTGCGTATAGAGCCAGAAATATTTACAGCTAGAAAGGTTCAATGACACCGCTGGAAATCAAACTTCTTTGCATGTGGGTGTAATTACGACGCAAATAGACGCGGCTAACACATAAAAGAACAGCAAAAAAGAAAAAAACACACACTATATGGAGTGAATAATGATGAGTGACGCGAAGCGTCCGTCCGTCCATGTGTCTGTCCGTGCATGCATCCATGCATCCGATCACGTTCGGAACGCTGACGGCGCGCGGGTAACACCGACGAGACACGAGCCAAGGAAGCCGAGCACAAGCGTCTTCAACGCACCCACCACTCTGCTTCCTCCATGCCCCACAAACGATCCCCCACGTACGGCGCCGATCCAGAGACTGAGAGAGACACTCGCTCCCCGCGCACTCCGACAAAGCACGCGAAGCAGCCAATCAGAGAGTAGCGGTACAGCGCCATCTAGAATATCCTCACTCAACTGCTGTTTGTATGTACCTCTATGAGACAGCGCCGTCTATATTAAACTGTTCGGAAGATACTGTCTTCTTTTCTTTCTTGTCTCCTCTCTCGGCTACGCCTTACGCGTGACAAAGTTAAACTAAGAGGAGCTTCGCCCCTAAAAACAAACTGCGTCTCGACCAATGCGGTGCGATATTTCCAGACCTGCCATACTGACCCTGCTAAAGCTCATCTGTTATCTTGTATTTGTATATTTAATACTTATTGTCTAGGTCAATGGCTCTCAGTCATGGATGTTTCAGAACCTCTTGTGGACCAGTAGGAAGTGATTAACATCCTCTTGCGGTGAAAGAAAAAATTGGGGGGGGGAGTGGATAACAAACTAACACAACATGCAGTGTGAAATAAGGGCTTTTTATTTCTCCCTGGTAAAGAAGGATGCAAACTAAAGTGTCACGCCAATTGGATCTCAACAGCTTGATCGATAAGTTGTGCAGTTCACAGCCACAATCAGTCTGCTTCTAGTTTTGTTTGCTCCTTAAGTATGCAAGCCTAGGAAAAGTATGCCCACGTGCATGTGTCGTAGAAAACTATAACAAAAGCTTTACAACCATCCTACTGGAGAAGGTGGAAACATACATCAGCTCCACCACAATGCAAATTTATGCGGTGAAGAAAAAAATGAGGAGCCGCTGGCAAGGGGTTATGTGCCTCCACAAATACGATTTTCTTTCTCTTTCTCTCTTGCTCTTTTTTTTTTTACAATGGGTTACGTGGAACGGCCTCGCGAACCACTGGTATAGGTAAAGTGTATTCGCCCATTTCTATTGATTGCAACCAAGAGAGAGAGAGAGGTAGGTTTATTTACAGAAAGGCAGAGAGGTCGGCCTGAGCGATAACGTGCTCTAGCCTGCTACTCTACACTGGGGGAGGGGAAAGGGGAAAAGAAAGATTAATGGATGTGTCTGCCCAGCATACGCACACACTGATTTCAAACACTGTGAACGACAAACACTGATTTCTTCTATTGCAAACAAACTATCTGCAATACAAATAAGGGAATAAAGTAACACACATAGTCTGTCTCCTGTCAAAAAGCTCGAAATTGATGTCCCCAAATCTTTATTGCATGTGCCAGCCAAAAATAAATTCATGTCCTGTTACCATGAAACGCCATTAGCTCCGCAAGTGACGTCCAGGATCCGATAGAGGTATCTGTAGACGAGATCCGCGCAGAAAAGTCCAGGTGACGCCGCTGCATTTTTCCCTAGTGGCACCGATGCTACCACCGCTGCTTGTGCATGTGCTTGTGCGCATTTCACCGCGTCTGTAGTAGATAGTTTTAGTTGATTGTTCACTACAGCCATGATTTCTTTCCTCCAGGGCTACAGCTATGCGGATGCAGCCTGCCATTAGAATGGCTTGCAGGCTGCGTGCACAGATCTGCAGCAGATGGCCAACTAAAGAGGTCTAACCCCCATTTAATGCAGAGAACATGCCGTTCGCTTCGACTAGCTTCAAGGGCACCTACACGGGACATACGTGAGGTGATCTTTACTACAGCTCCTTGGGGAAACAAGCAAAAGTACACGAGTTAGCAAACCGGGCTTCCGTCTACAGAGTGTCACGGTGACGGACAGTACTAAATGAATGCGTTGATGAGCGCTTTCTCCAACTTCGGGTGAGGACGCACATCTGCGGCAGCACCTCTGTGCCGTCTGTAGTTAAATATAACGTTTTAGGGGCGAAGCTCCTTAAAGCGGCACCCATTTGTCCCTCGTAGTACGTAACATGTCTTACGCTTTGATCTCCAAGGGGGTGCCGGTGGGAGATTTCTCCTGTGCGTTGTTGAACAATAAAAAATCGCAGCGTTTGCGTTAACTAAAAGGCAAATTCTTCTGTTTCTCATTCTCCATTAGCAGCCATTGGCATGTACATTAAGCAGTATCTGACAAGAAAAGGTTGCTACGTTATACTTGCTGGACGTACCCTCCTTTGTTTCGGAAAGGTTTAGCGAGCGTTGGGCCACAGTGCCATGAATACAGTGAACTAGTATATACCATGAACTCGAGGTGGTTAAAGGTGGGAAGTAGACACGAAGCGCCAGCCGTAAGAAAGTGTGCGTGTGCCACCTCTCGTTTACTCCTTGGAATGTCTGCTGGATGGCGGTGCTTCTATATGCGGAATATATAATGAAAAGATGCGACATTGTTGTACTTGGAGTGTTGACTAGATGAACGAATGGACACACAGACAGATGCATGGACGGACGCACGGATGGTTGCACGAACGGATGGACGCATGGGCGGACGCACGGTGGATGCATGGACGAGCGCATGGACGGACGCATGGATGGACGTGCGGACGCACGTACAGACGCACGCACGGACGGGCGGATGGACGCATGGGTGGACGCATGGATGGACGCATGGACGGACGGAAGCAAGAACGAATACACGGACGGATGCTTCGCCCCACTCTCCATCATCCACCCCGTGGTTATGCTGCAATTTTTTTTAATTATATCCTTTAGAGTTAAGTATAACTGCGTCTACTACGGCGCGACTACCATATTTCAAAACGCCGCCGAGACGCCGACTCACCGGAGGAGGTGCCGTATCGCACTCACGTCATCTTGCCGCGCTTGAAAATTATGGACCATCTCCCCGAAGGGAACTCTAATAGGATTCGAGGCCGCAGTGGTGCGCATGGCGTTGACCCGGTTGAAACTACGGGCGTCGGCGCGGGTGCTGGAAGAACGGTTTGAAGTGAAACTCGGTCTAGCGTTTACTCGAGTAAACGTTTGTTTGAACAACGCCTCCTAGGGGCGTTGGTTTGAAACGCAAAGACACGGGATGCGGGTTGGGTTTCGTGTAAGTTTCATCGCACATTAACGAGCCGAAGGAGTGTTTCCACTCGACGTGTGGTCGAGCGTTGCGGGCGGTGGAGAGGGAGAAGCAACAGACAGACAGACAGACAGACAGACAGACAGACAGACAGACAGACAGACAGACAGACAGACATAAAACTTTATTAGCAATTGTGTTTGGACCCCCCGGGGTGAGATAAGTGTGTTACGAGCGGGCGGAGGAGCCGGCAGCTGCGGTGCTGCGACGAGCGTGCTGCGGATACGGGCGAGAGTGACCTCATCACGCAGCTAGGAGGAAAGCGTGCGAGGGGAGCGTGACTTACGCGCAGCTGTGGCGCGGATTCGCTCGCAGGATTTCAAGCTGGACGGTTGTGCCCTCGCGATCTCCGACATCAGCGTAGCTCCCGCCGACTGGTTCGCCCTCCGCGGTCTCCTGACGCCGTGCAGCTCTCGCATTGTGGCACCCCGCCCTTGGACTGCTTCGACCGGATCCCCACTTTCCTATCTCCTTCTTTTTTCTCTCGCTTGGCTGTCTTCTTCTCCGTCTATTTTCCTTCTATTCTTTTATCCCTCCTTCCCCCCACCCCTATAAGGCACTGCGCCGTGTCGCCTGAAGGCAGACAGAAATTAGGTGCCTTTTTCCTCTTCATTCTAACCACTACCACCACCCACCACCAGCTGTGGCGCGTGACTTACTTGGCACCGCTCCAGCACCTGCGGCGAAGGGAACGCGTTGCGGCGCGTTCGTATGAACTCTCGTACGTACGGCATCACAGACGCGATTCAAAGAGCTACTTCACATCTAATAACTTTGGACGCTGCCCGTTTTACACAAGAAAAAGGCGGAGCGCTATAGGGAAAGGTACAGCCGCGATCTTTGCGGTGAGTAAAGGCATTCTGTCTCAGCCGTTGCGTTGCAAAGCTCCTCTGTTCACACCAATAAGATGTATGTGTAATTAGTGTTTTTTTCTATGTGTTTGCCTTTTTTGCGACGCTTGAAGTGATGTAGGTGCTCGGAGAGTCACACGCTTCAAACATTTTTCAAACCGCATCTTCGCAGCCTAAAATATATCATGTTCTAGAACAGAGCCTGCATATTCGACTTATTTACGCTCCTGAGCTAGATTTCTGACGATAAGTAGAACTCACTGTAGTACAAGTGCATCGCGTACAAACGTTTCGAACCAAGAGTTCCCATCTTCTTCGTTCGTCACGTGTCGTGCGTCAGCGTTGTCGACCCACCCACTGCGCATGCTCGCGCCTCGCGTATCGTGCCGCATGCTTGCGTTTCGTGCCAACTGTTCACTCCCCCCTCCCTCCCTCCCTAGTTTCGCAAGGCCGACGCAGGCAGCCTCTGCTTGTAAAAACCAACTGCTCGAGCAGCACAACCGTTCACATGCCTGGATCGCACATCAGAGTGCCACCACTCGTTGAAAGAAAACGCTTCTACTTCATTCAATAAATAAGAGTACTAAACACGAAATAACAATTAAGCATTCCTGAACCATATTCACGCGATACCCCCACTACCACGGAGGAAGGAAAGGAACCTTTCCTTCCTCCGTGTCCACCACTCAGCGACGCATTCGCTCGAGATGGGGGCGTCGTTTTCTTTTTCTGTCGCTTGCCTTGTCCTATTTCTTTATCTCTATCTTCCCACTATTATTTGTATTTCTCCTTTTCCCTTCCGCTACAAATAGGGTTGGCCAAGAGGCAGACGGAAATTAGGTGTCGTTTACCTCTTCTGAAGAATCACTTAAAAAAAATTGTGCCTCCGAGAGTAAAGATTTATTACAATCTCGGAGGCTGTGCAAAGTCTCCCATACACGTTCTGTTTTTGCATACAGTGCTGTTTCAACGAACTGTTTCTCGGTTGAGAAGCTATTCATGAATATGTAATGCTACATTGCATTCTTACACGTACAAAAACGTTCTGCTTGTATACCACTAAGCGTGGTTGTGAGGTAAATAAAAACCCACCACGCATTCGCGACAGCTGATCAGAAGACGCGAGTCGCGTCAAAGGCGTGCCGACGAACGTTCTAAGATGTTCTAAGGTTCACCGTTCAGTACTTATTTTAGTTTAATGAACGCTGTCAACCCTGCTGTACCTGCGAGCTGTCCGCGCCAACCAGTCACTGAAACGACGTTGGCACGTACAGGCAGCTGGCACATTGTCAACAATCGGTTATTTGTTTTACTTTTTTTTTTTCGCACTACAATCAGCTGATCTGCACTGTCTTGGAAATGGTGGTATTACTGTCTGAAACTCGCATTAAGTCAAGCTTCTGCAGCAAGTCTTAACGTAGCTCTAGAGAAAGCATTGTTGTGAGGTAAACGAAAAACAAAAAAAACACGCGCTCACTGCAGTTGCTGCTTCAGCTGATCAGAGGCTTGCGTCGGTGGCGTCCCAAGCGAGATGTCAGGTTCCGATACGATCTTCGTTTAAGTGACCCGTCCATAGATCTCCTGTTCAAATTCTTGCCACTTTAGTCGAAATACATGGTGCGCTGAACAGCAACAACTCCAGCAACCGTTTCGCAAGATGCAATTTTTGCGTAGATAGCTAGCGCCACCTGCAAAGCGATAACTCTTTTTCGAGGCCTTGCATTTCTCTGTCTGGTCCCGTAAAAAGTTGTCGGCCATTTTGATCGTTGCTGTCGTGTCAGGGTTTAATTTTACTTTCTCAGAGCGAAAGCCGAGCTTTGAACACTCCGAAATGGAAGAAACGGCACTGAAGTTTGGTCCAGAGTGGATCCGCGCACTCACGCAGACTAACGGTGTTGCTGCCCCGGTCCCGTCGACCGGAGTAACAAAGTACAAGCTCGCAAAGTATCGATACGGTAGGGAAGAGATGCTGGCGATGTTTGATCAAAACGTGCCTATGCCGGATTCGCTTCGGGAATTCCAGCAACTGGCCGTGGAGAACACACAGCCGCCTCTAGCCCTGGTCACGATGACGGAGGAAGAGCAGCGCGTCTGGGCGCGATCCGTGAACAGTGATGCAGTGCTACGGCTAACAGTGGGCAAAGGCGCTGTGCCCGGTGCGGGTCCCGGTCGAGGCGCCCGAGGCGGCTCGGTCGACCGGGGTCGCGGCCGAGGTCGTGGCAGCGGCTACCAGAGAGGTATCGGCGAGGAAGAAGGTCAGTTCGGAGCCTTCATTCGCCCGAGGCCCTTCGAGCGCAGCCACAGCCTCAGCGAGCGAGACCAGCGCTGGGACGAGCGAGACAAGAAGCCCGAGCGGCCGTTCGTGGGGCGCACCAGCTACGACGGGGACACGTTCAGAAAAGAGAACGCGCCAGCCGGCAGCGGAGGCGGCGGCTCTGTTGCGGGCACGGCCGCAAGCGCCGGCAGGGCGACCAGCGACAACTGGCGTAGCAGCAGTGGCAGCCACGCCGAAGAGGACGACAACTGGCGCAGCGGCGGCGGTCGTGCCGCCTCGTCCGAGAAGTGGAAGTCGTGGCGAAACCACAGCAAGGCTGACTGCGACGGCGACGATGGGCCGCCCCACGCCGTCGCCAACGGACCCCTCAAGAAGGACCTCGGACGGCACTGGCTCGAGGAGCACGGCGGCGGGGGCAGTCACTCCTCCGAACAGCTGCCGGAGTGGATTCAGGACCAGGGAGACACAGAGAAGGTGGGCTGCTTCGACGCGAAAGGCGCTTTCGTCGACACCAAAGACAGCGAGGAAGAATCGTGGGAAAACGACTTACTGCCCGCTCCGCCTAAGTTGGAGGCACTTCCCAAACGCGAAGAGAAGCGATCCCAAGAGCCGCCGCCTCCCAGAGTCAGTCATCCGAGTGAGCCGTCAGTGGAGAAGCCCAAGTCGCCGCCTGCTCCCGTGCCCGTGCCGTCCTCGCCCCAGAAAACTGAAAGTGCGCCGCCTAGAAGCCCCCCCAAACCAATCCCTCCTGCTCCTACGTTGCACACCGTTGCACCGGCGCAGATGAAACCCGTCGAAGACGACGCTTCAAAGGTGGTCTCCACGTCGCCCAAGGACGACAGTTTCGCGCACCTCGCAAAGGCAGCGGAAAACATGATGGCCGAGTGGACCGCGGAAGAAGAGAAAAAGTACGTGTCACAGACGGTAGGCGGGGAACACAACCTGCCAGAACATTTGTACAGGTGGTTATACAAGGATCCTCAAGGTGACATTCAGGGCCCATTTTCATCGGCCGAAATGATGGAATGGTTTCAGGCCGGCTATTTCACCATGGACTTGATGGTCAAGAGGGTGTGTGATGCGGCTTTCTCGAAGCTTGGAACACTGATCAAAAGCTGGGATGTCGTACCTTTCATTGCTACCCAGCAACCACCACCACTCAAAGTTCCTCATGGTGCCGAACTTGGTGTGCCTTCCAGTATGGGCCTTGGAGGCCTCCCTCATCCCGGGCTACCCAACATGCCGCCAGGTCAGATGAATTATGCACTACAACAGCAGTACATGCAGGAGGTTTACAGATTAGCTGCCATGCAGCAGATACAAAACAGCCTGAAGACAAATGAGGCATTTGCGAACTTGTCTCCAGTAGACCAGAACAGAATCTGTTTGCAGTACTATATGGCCACCCACTCGTTGTCTAGACCTGCTGGCTTCGGCGACCAGACACCTCTTATGAACTTGCTGAGCTCTGTGGGACCACCTCCTATGTTTGGACTGCCTCCATCGCTCATGAAAGATCCCCAGACTGATGCAAGCTGGCCGCCTCAGCCAGTGACCACGGCTTCGGCAACTCCCGTGCCCGAGTCGAGGGGAACCAGTGTATGGGACGCGGATTCTAGTATAGTGTCGGCATCTTTGGCCATGCCGGCACCGCCCACTAGAAACATCATGGAGACCTTGTGGCAACAGCACCAACAGCTGGCGTCGCAAAGCCTTCTGGCCGAGCAGATGAGGGCAAAGGAAGAAGAGGACCGGCGAACTCGGGAGTTGCAGAAGCAGGCGCGGCTGGAGGAGGAGCGGCGGTTGATGGAGGAACGGCGACTGCTGGAGGAGCGTCGCAAGGAGGAAGAAGAGCAGAAGAGGAGACAGCAAGAGGCAGAGGCGCTAAGGAAGGAGGAAGAGGAAAGGCGGAAGAGGGAAGAGGAAGAGCTGCGAAAGAGGTTAGAGGAGGAAGAACACCAGAGAAAGGTTGAGGAGCAGAAGCGAAAGCTTGAGGAACAGAAGAGGAAGCTGGAAGAGCATAAGAGAAAGATCGAAGAGCAAAAGAGGAAAGAAGAGCAGCGCCAACTGGAAGAAGAAATGTTGCGACAGCAGCGGATAGAAGAAGAGAGGAGGAGGGCACTCGAAGTTGAGAAGCGAAAAGAAGAGGAGAGGAGAGCCGCTGAGGAGGCCAGAAAAGCGGAGGAGAAGAAGCGGCAGGAAAAGGCCAGGCAAGCTGCAGCAACTGCCGCCGCCGTTCAAGCAGCAGCCGCAGCTCAAGCCCAGTCCACACAACCTGTAAAGAAGAGCCCCAGCAAGGTGTCCGTCATAGATGCCGATGAGTTCATGGCCCTCAGGCAGCCTCCTAAGCCTCAGCCAAAGGTGGAGCCAGCGAAGCCAGAAAAGCCGCAGGGTCCTGTGTGGGGCGGAAAGGCAAGCCAACCAGCATCATCGTCTGCTCTTTCGCTTGCTGAGATTCAGCGGGTGCAGGAGGAGAAAGAGAGGAACTTGGCAGCCGAACGGCTCCAGCAGCAACGCAAGCAGCAACAAGCCATGCAGCAGGCCATGCTGTTGCAACAGCAACAGCAGCAACACAAGGCAACCCTCACATGGGCGTCACGGGCGCAGGCCTCTTCCTCCGGTGCTGTGAAGTCCCTGTCCGAGATTCAGCAAGAGGAGGCCGAGCGTGCCGACAAGATGAAGAAAGCCCAGCAGCAGCAGCGGCAGCAACAGCAGATAATGCGACAGCAGGAAAGCAGCATCCTGCAACTTGGGGGTGCCTGGGGAAGTTCCACCAACAACCTGTTGAAATCGTTCAACAACAGCTTTCAGTATCTCGACCTCGTCCCCGACGAAGACTCTTCAAGGGGTTTCTGGGACGAGGCTGCGACTGCAGCACCACCCGCTGCAAAGCCGGCACCAAAGCAGGCAGCGAAACCTGCTTCAAGCTTTCCGTCACTTGGAGGAGGCGCATCTTCTTCGTCGTCCACTGGCCGCAGCTCCAAGGGCCAGCAAAGCAAGAGAGCCGAAGAGCAAGTGATGAAGCTTTTCGAGGAGCACGCCAAGGCGGCACCCACTGACGAGCTGACGGCATGGTGCGTGCAGAGGCTGAGTGGCATCCAGTCGTACTTGGACATTCCCACTGTAGTGGCTATACTCAAAGACGTTGAGTCTCCGGCCGAGGTGCAGGAGTACGTGCACAACTTTTTCGGCAGCAGCCAGGACACAACGGACTTTGTGCGTCAGTTCCTACAAAAACGGGAGCAGTACCAAAAGGCGGGCTCCGCTCTCAAGACTGACGAAGCGTTCACTGTGCCAATTGTGAGCTCAGCATCGAGTGCGACAGGGGCTGCAGCAGCCACTGTCGCCAACGACGGGTTCATGGCTGCGCGCTCCAAGAAGAAAAAGAAGAAGATGCAGAAGGTGGACAGTTCCCTGCTGGGCTTCACAGTGCAGGCCGACCCGACGCGGCTCAATGCAGGTGAAATCGACCGTGTTGAAGGATTGTAAAGGATGTGGCTTTGTTTGCATACAGCACAGGCACCCGCAGTTTGCCATAGACAAAAGAAACAAAGGGATTAAATACGGACATGTTGTAAATACAAGGATGCATTTTCAATTATTTATTGAAGAAAGAAGAGAAGGGGAGTGAGAGGACGGTAGCACCCCAACCTGTCTTGCTCTTGCTTTCCACATTTTTGTTAAGGCTGCATGTGCTGCAAGTGAGAGTAGTGACTTCCGTTTTTTTTTTTCTTAAACCCTTGCTCATGCTGCTGTTGCTTGTAACCAGCACTCAAAGTTCAAAGCTTTAGTACGAATTGTTTTATTTGTGCTGCTGACGTAGTCACTTCTTCCAAGGCTGTGCAGAAAACTGGTTTTTATGTCACAATGCTTGTTGCTGTAACACAAATTTTACCATGTAGTGCTCAGGCCTATAGGTCCACGTTTAAAGATTGTGTGCACTGTGTTGGTTTATCCATGTTACCTTATTGCTTTTTGTACTTAAACAGAAATTGGTTGTCATTTACCTCTTTAGTGTGACTAACTGTATTATGTCATGCTCCCTTCCCTATTCCCTGTGCCAAGCTGTTGCATGACTGTGATGACATGCAAAGAAACATGCTCTCCTTTTTTCCGTCTGTCAAAGCGCTTCGTTGTTGACCAGTGGTGGCAACAACTTTTTGCCTTAGCTCACATGCAAGTCGAAAGCACGCAGCACTCTATTCCTTTTATGCGTAAAGCTTTTCAAGAGGCCGCAAACTGTGTTTTTCTTTACTGTATGTCAAGACAGAGTGTGTCGCAGGAGTGAATGCTTGCTGGCTGTAGCGTAGTTTTCTTAAGTGGTAAGCTGGATAAAGTGCTTAAGGCTTGTGCCAGTGCCCTTTGAAAGCCTGCTTTGGTAAATTTTGCTTAGTTTTAAGTTTTTATAAGAATGGGTCGCATTTCTTGTGCGGATATAAAGATGTAGTTACAATTCTCCGGTGCTTAATTTTTCTTTTATTTAGTAGTAACCTGAGCCAGCTTATCTAATTGAAGATCTGGCGGGGCAGCGGTTGACTGATTTGTCTGGCACGCCATTTTATAAATTAGCCTCCCAGAGTTTTGCTCATTTATTAGTATGCACGCTGAAGGAATTTTGCTCGAGACCGTTGTCTAATAAGACTCTCGCTCTATTTCTTCTGTTCTTTTTCTTAAGACACTTTTTTTTTCCTTCTGCGAGGTTCCTAGATCACCTCAACCATTAACAAAGCTGTCGTGTTCCCTCGCTGTGCAAAGAAAAACTCGTTAAACGAACACTCCTCATATAGCCACTCATGTCCTTTCGTTTGCCGCCGCCTGTGCGGCACATTTCTTTAGTGTTCCGTCATCCCACTCCGAGCATCGCATTAAAAAGGAAAAAAAAAAAAAAGTGGTGGGCCACCGTTGAATGCAATACACCGCTCTGTACATACAGTCTCAGCGAGTGCCTTAAGACCTGGTGTGTGTACACAGCTCCCTTCTATTGTGTAATTTTTTTTGTAAAATATGACGTGTTGTGTGAACTGCATCACTGTACAATGACAAGCGGAAAAAAGTCTAAAGCAACAAGAAAAGCCTGCTCGAAATAAACCATATTGGTTTTCATGCCAGCCTCAGTGTGTTTACTTTGCGACCTTCGTTTTGCTTCATGTGGGTGCACATTTGGGCTGTTCGGGCTTCGTAAGTGATCGAAACTTGCTTGGCCCTTCGAGGTACGTCGTCAGGCGCTGCTGTACAAGTTATTTCACAGTTCATTCACGTGTGCATTTTTTCATTGCACGTTCTGCAATTTAGGCAAGTAAACTACGCACTTAAGCTTTTCTTCGTGCTAGTATAGACGAAAGATGGGAGAACGTTTCAAGCCTCAAAAGATTACGGGATACTGAAGGCAAATAACAAGTAGGTAATAATTGTTGAAATGGTACTCTATAAACTTGTGCTGCTTGTTCAATGGAAAAGAAATTCTTAGTTTGAAAGAAAATCGCATTTCAGTGGTCCACACGCTGTTGAGAATGGCTTCCTAACATAGGCACGCCGCTCATTACTTGCTTAACTGCGTGACAACCAATGCTAGAGGGCCCAGTAGATTTTCAATTACAAAGTGTTGTTGCTTATAAGATTGACATTTTAGATGTTATCAAGCTCTGACCTCGCACCCTGACAAACGATTTGCCTCTAGTGTATGTTCACTTCTTTTCATTGACTTAAAATTTAATTTGGAGGCGGTCTTTTCAGAACGATGATTTAGGCGATACTTTCACACCCCGAGACTAGCGCTTGGCACATCGCCATCTACTAACGACATTTGGGCTTGCCGTCATAGCACGCTCAGTGCAGTGCGAGATAACTGTGAGCCGTTGCCAACCGAGGTTTCTGGTGCTAGTCTCGTGAAACCTCGCAAAAGTGAAAGTTCCGCAGAGCATGTGCGTAGCCAGTGGGGGGCAATACCTTACAATGGTCATTTTTTGCTCTCTATGCCATCCTGAAAAGAATGTTCGTGGGGAGAGGGGGCACGTGCCCACTGTGCCACCCCCTGGCTGTGCCCCTGTCGCAGAGTGGTCATTTGGGCTAATTCTGTCTAAATCGACAATATTATCGCAAACCACAGTTGGAACTCGGAGGTGTCCTTTCTTACTCATTGGTCCTCCTCTCACAGTAAAGGCGTAATTTTTTTTTTTTTCATATTGTCAGAGCGGCAATAGCGAACACTGCCCAAATAGTTTATTTTTCTCCTGGGCGTGAAAGCCTAGCTGCACCTGTAAATCTCGCGCTTCTGTAAAAACAACGTTTCTGCCCCCACACTTGCAGCATGGCTGAAACCCAGCACAAGGTTTTAGGTACGATTTCCAATCTCAGATAGTGCATTCTGATACAAAGTAAGGTTAGAGGACTCTTGTGCCATCCAAGATTAAGCGCCTAGGTTGGTCGAACTAGTTGGATTTACTACTCAATGAGGCAGATCATATAATCAGTCCACATACGAGCATGAAGTGTCCAAGTTGCAATGGCTTCTTGATTTAAACATAGGCTTTGATATTCCTCTCAAACAAAGCCATAAATTGTTTGCTTCAGTTTTGCAATGTGTCCCCTGATGTAGTGAATTCAAAAGTTAACATTTATTTTAAATGATTTACAGAGCTAGCATCAGTCCCAACGTCCACCCTAACATAATTTGACAGCACAAAAAAACTGGAGTATCCTCAAACTTCGCTTTTAAGAGTTGAACGTGATAACGATATCCTGTCCCTAGTGCGTAACGAGTTCCAAATTGCTTGTGTCAGTGAAACTTTTACTACGTTTGTGCGTTCATGCATTTACTTTGTCGCTCATCTGTCGCACAGCTTACAGCTATCGAGTCCCTACCAACTACTGACTTGTCACCGCTATTAGAGCATGTCACTTCAAAGCAATATGTTGGACTAGTTCGTTTCTAGCTTCCACATCTACAGGGAGAGACAACACCACAGAGAAGGCACACAAGACATGGGGAATGCCGTGCGTCTTGTTTGCCTTCTCTGTGGTGTTGTCTCTCCCTGTAGATGTGGACCTGTCACCTCATTTGAGAACAAAAAGCATGGTGCGTGCATCATCGCTCTGCGCGATCGAGTTCGCAAAGTACGGAAAGACTCCAAAGCATGAATACGGTCTACATATCAAACTACGTAAGCTTCATCTCTTTGCTTTCGAAGGAACCACGCTTTGAGAGAAGTCGAGAGCACACCTTGGGATGTTGTAGGCTATGGTCCAATGAGGAGTGAATAATACCAAAAAATGGTGATGTGCCACAAAGCACCATAGCAAGAGAAATAGAAGAGCAGGCTGGGCTTCTCATTGGATATTAGACGTAAAAAAAAGAATGCAAGGTATGTTGCATGCAGATGCTGGTCAAGGCGCCACTTTCCATCTCCTAGAGACATAATAACAGGGCAGTCGAAAAGCTTGAGTAATGAACCAACCTGAAAAAAATTTATTTTGATTAAATTTTCTCTAAGCGGAACTGTCACACTTTTCGTGCTGAAAATTGGCCTGTGACTGTATGAGCTATTTTTCTAAAGAAAATTTTAATTAAGGTGGCAAAGACATTAGGTCAAATTAAAGGAAATCACTGCAGACCCTTGTTAAAAGAAACATGGGGAAACCTGAAAAATATGTTCCACTTAAAGGAGTTCTGTTTACTGAGAGATGACCAGAGGTGCAAAATTGAAGCGTGAAACCAACTATGTTAAAGAGGCAGTTTTATTTAAGCAGCAATTGCAAATATAGTTCTGGGGAAATCTGCAATGTGGCAGAAGGGTTAAGATAGGGCAATAATGTGTCCATGTGCTTCGATTTGTCCATAAATTCGCCCTTGCGCTGCCAATCACTAGCTTCCTGGTTAGCTCAATTGGTAGAGTGACTGCCCCAGAAAGATGCTTGTCCCGGGTTCACCAGGGCGAATTTTCGGCAACTAAGAAGTTTTTCTTTCGGAGAAATACGTACAGATTTCTTTGTGGCTTTGTGCTACAAACGGGTGGTTATCTTCTTTCTCTTTCTTAGGCAGCAATATGTATATGAGATTTTCAGTTACAGAGAGTTTAGTGTAACAACAATAAAAGCTTTCTCATGCTTGGTGGTGCACAGGTTACTGAACACTGAAGGGGACATCCATAGCATCCATCCATGCGTGAGTAACTAAAATTAATGGCATGGATAAATGAAGCCTATCTCAAGAAAATAGCTCAAGAAAAGGTCCAGACAAAAAAGTGACGCAGGCAGGAACTATGTGTGCAGCTAAAAAGGCTCTGATGTATGATTGAGAAGTTCATGAAAGCTGACAGTTGCGTGATTTGGCGTCATGTCATTGACTTCAACCATGGCAAACACAGCTTTGAACTATGATAAAGGCAGCACACCAGTAAAAATGAGAAGATAATACCTCTACGAAGATGACATGACATAGTTTGTAAATGAAGCCGTACATTTGTGTTTACAACAACAGCAAAGTGGTGGTTGGTGTGGTAGTGCCAAACGTGAATGTCTTGACTGTTTGTTGGCAGGGTATATCGGTTAGTATGCTGGATTTAAATGTCACCCAAGACATTCATGCATCAGCAAAGTTAAAGGGGCCCTCCCATACTTTTCCAAATAACCATCGAACGGCTTCACTAAAAAAATGTACTGCCTCGTGAATTTACCACTACAAAATATTTTAGAATCTGTTAAGTTCGACCAAAGTTGAAGAGATTTGGCACAAGCTGCAATTGCTTCCTCTTGTCCCAACAAGCACCTTAAAAGCAAAGCAGTGAGGGATGGCTCAGGGAAAGAAGTAGAGTCGCACATGCGTTATGACCTTGAGCAGTTCTTTATCTTTTCTTTGAACCCTCGGCTTAAACTTATGGTAACTGGGAGGTGGGCATGTGGCTGCTTCACGCTGCAGCAGCAGCGACTATGCAGCTCGTGATATTCAAATCAGCCAACGACCATATATTTGGGTATATGGTACAATCGTTTGGAGTAAATAACATCATTTGTAGAAAGAAGAGAAAACAATTTCAAGCTGACTTTGAGAATTAAGTGTAAATTCCAGGCTGCATGCTCTTGGGAGCCTCGACTACCGATCAGTAGCGTTTTCTGACCATGCTGAAAAAGTGTTGCAGGGCTTCACTAAGTTGCTACAATGCTGATCCCAAGTGTTCATGAGTTCCGTGATCTAGTTGGGCCAAGTGTAACCGGGGCAGGTAAAAAAAACTGCGTGGCACAGACTGGAACACAAGTACATGAAATAGGGTGCCGGTCTATCCTGTGAGCACCTGTCCAGAGTTCCTTCCCACCATTAGAAGAGTACACCTCATTACAAGAGTACTGTGTTGACAGAGAGAGTACTGCGTCACATTTGTCTTTGATTCTCTCATTTTCACACACTAAACCATGAGAGACATGTGCTCCCCTGACAGCAACAACCGCAGCACCCAGTGCACTGTGTGGTCGGGGAGCCAACAACCTAGCAAAGCACAGCATTTAAAACAAAGTGAGAAACCTCGCCACCTAAGCAGCAAATACTAATCTTCTGCAGACGTGCTTTATTACAGTACGCTGACAGGCAAGCTCTGAACAAAGAGCAGGAGAAGAATGAAGGATCATGCAAAATCTACACCGGCACAATAATTCTGTCTCACGGAGGAGTCTCCTCACGGTCGCGCACTGGCGTCCCGCATGGCACTGCTTCACACATCGCGTCGCGAAATAAAAGTGTCTTGAACAGCAGCTAGAAGTGCTTGACGCTGTGAAAGAACCAGTCCACTTTTGTAGTCCAGGCGCCGCCATACGCTTCGAAGAACTGGTTCTGGAAGTACTCCAGGGCTTGCTCCTCCGGCTTCTCAACCTACGTGAAAATTATTTCGATAAACAATGTACAAACTAGTAGAGCTCGCAGCTTAGGTGCTTTACATAAATAAGATAGATTTAAAAGCTTTACGCAGAGTTTCCAGTTCATTTTCAGAGTTTCGAACATGAAAATCACTGTACTGGGTCTGAAAATGGGGCCCGTTAGTGGCCTGGCCCACACAGCTGTGATACTCTTCTTTTTCTTGGTATCTTAACGAGCTATACAAACCCGATTGGTCACAAGCATCTTATTTGTGAGGTGTACCATCGTGTCACAGCATGTTAAAACAGCCGTAAAAGAAAAAACTATATTTCCGAATGGACATCCAGATTTCAGTCATTCTAAAGATCAATACTGATATGTTTCGCGAAACCTGACACTGCATCTCCTTTATTAGTGACCCGTATAGCAGAGAGAGAAAACGCCTTCTTTCAAACAACAACTGAACACAGGTTTGTCAGTATTACCTAAAACACAACATTTGGCTGAGCAGCAATGTCGGAATCAGCAACAAGATTTAGCACGGTTTTCAAGCTTTCAATCTAAAACTAGCGACACATGCATGTTTCTTTACGGAGAAACTTAACTATCTGAAATGCCGGAGAAGTGCTTAACTTATGAAAATGAGTACTGCCTAGAAAAATTGGGCATCTATGCGTATACTGCGAGGGCAGAGACAGCGATGACTGTGGGCGCAGCTGACATGTTAATTTAGGCTGCAAACGAGTAGTCTTACAGTCATGTCAAGCTAGAAAAGTTTATTGTACTCATGGGGAGTACACTTCAGGTTGAAGTGCACTTTGCCAAATCTAAATGATGCGAGGAGATATGTATATCTATGCATAACACAATGCACAACAATGCATATACATTTTTCCTTTTTTTTTTCACCTTACATCTTTGAAATATGTGCTCGGGACTATTACCATTTCGTTTTTGCTACATGTTCTCTGTTTTGTCCTTAAGCAACGCGCACCCTAAAGTCCCATTCGGCATTTTGAAGCGTACTCGCCGAAAACGCACTTAACTTGCCCATTCGACACTGGCAATAAGGTGCTGCAGTTCCTAGAATTATCAGTGAGTCCCTTACCTGCAGCGTCTTGCGGAGGTAGCCGATGTCGTCGATGGACTGCAACTCGGGTATCCCCGTCGACAGCATCATTGTGAATAACGTGATGAGCAGGTTGGCGTGCCGATGAAGCAGGAGGTAAGCCTTACCGCAAAGCTCCTGAAAGCTGCAAGTGGGACAGAGGTTGTGCACTTCTTCATTTCACATGCGTGCCATGTGTACAGCGTTGAATCGTATGCCTATATAAAACCATCTGTACTGCTCTGCTATGCCCCATGTCTCATTCGAAACTTTTATTCAGTGATGATAAGTAGACAATGGCAAATCTGACAAATGAAGAACTAAAATATTGAACTTAACAAAATTTTTAAACAATTATTTATAGCCCGAACTGGTGCAGTGTTTACTAAATGATGGAATACACAACAATGATGGGAGACATAGTATATACTAACCACAGTGCATTTGAAATTGCAGATTTAACCTCTTGTTTGCAGTTTAAATACAGGAAAATGGCAAAAGAGGACAAAAAGTTGAATAAGAAAACAAAGATTTTTCACGAACACAAAGTTGTCTTTGTCACATGATCTCTAGCCGCGAATGAATGAAATCGGTGGCAGCACTAGTGCTCTGAGCAGGTGCTCTTCCCTCATGTCCCACTATCAATGTTGCGCAATCTGTCACCAGGATTGTGTAATGACACAGCCACATGTTCAGAATCGTGTTTATTGGTTTCAATAACGTACTGCAGACTCTTATCAACGAGCACCTAGATGGACCAAGAAAATAAGCTCCATGTATTTTATAAGTGTCCCGTTTACTGAGAAATGAACAGAGGTGCAGAATGCAAGTACAAAACCAATTACATCAGATCTGTTGTTCAAATTCGGAAGCGAAATGCATTAAAACATTCTATTACGTGAAAGTCTGCTATAGTTGCAGAATCACTAATACAGTCAACTCCCGTTAATACGAAGTTCACACGAACCGTAAAGAACTACGAATTAAACAAAATTCCAATTAAGTAAAATGAACAAGAAACAGCACTTTTATTGCTTCAAACCTGACAGCTCTCTAAGAAAATAGTCTTTCATCTTCTCTTGCTGAACCTTGCTGCGGCTAGCAAGTTTTCAAAGCACCACACATGTCGAAGTGCTTCTTCAGCATTCTCTTTAACAAAACATAAAAACCGCACCACAAGAGCAAGACCCATAGCAACATTGGTAGTCATCAGTGGCGGTTCGTTTCTATGTCGTTGTCTACAAGCTGAACCATCTGCACAATTTTTTTGTTTGTTAAAAGGCTGCATGTATCGATGTTGTTGTCCACAGCAACGAATTTTTTCAAAACGGAATTTTCAAAGAAGCAGTTAGTAACAGAGAGAAGTGTAATGTCAGTGTTCAGCTGCAGAGAAAAAATGTTCCGTCAGCGCTATGTATGCTCTCTCGGAGCGAATGACCTACAACCTCTTAATGGCATTTCGGTCGAGAAAAAGACTCAGCTAAAGCATGGAAGCCAGATGGGCAGCCAGGCACTTGCAATTAGTAGGAGTGAGCTGTATGACCAGTCTGAGGTCAGATGAAGACAGGGGTTGTCACAACATAGCCCGGAAGAACATTCAAGTTCATTTGCAAGTGGTGTGGCTATTTGGAAAAGTGCAGTCAAAGGCACACTGACTTCTGCAGCACATACGCTGTGAGATAGATCAAATGTACGGATTAGTGAAGACACCAAGTCTTCAGTTATACCAATTGCAACAGGAATATACAACATAGAACTGCGCGAACGCAGTACAGAAAGCAAGTCGGTACCAGCAGAGTCTGCGTAGCACAGGCTGCTGTAGTGATTGACACGGGTATGGTAGAGTACGCTGTAAACAAGCCTCCTAAAAATGAAGCGAGATTGTCTCCGGTAAGTGAACAAGCGAGTCGTCTGAGAGAATTGGAAAATACTGCAGAAGCACTCGTCGAAGAATCTATAATAGAGTCGCTGTGTCCGTCAGCAATATGTGATAATGAGAGCAGGCAACATTATCCAGATAGAAGAGTTTAATGTTTTGAGGATCAATGTAAAAAGGCCGCTGAATGAACTGGAAGTGATCTTGGAAATAATAATATTTTACCAGTTGATTGCAGTGTTGAAGAAGACTTCTCCTGTTGGGAATCTTGGGGTGCGAAAGTCACTTCGGTAAACCCATCTGGACTATCACCAGTTGACGAAACGAAGCAAGGCAATCATAGAAAGAACTCAATCATTAAGACACTATGGTACTGGCGTGTTCGGAGGCAACGCGTCCAACAGGATGACAGGCGATCCTGCATTGACGCTAGTAATTGGATGGCTGAGCACCTTATTTTCCATAGTCATAGATACAGGCGAGCCTATTGTCGAAGGTTCTTTCATGATCACTCCATTCTTGCCCCCATCCAGAAGACCAGGGCTGTTCCGCCAGTCTTTTGTGGGACGCTATAACTTGAGCGTCACGCCGAAATTACCAGTGGCTCTTTTTTATCTTGAGTGCCGACCACAGAAGGGTATCTCTTGTATGTAGTTGAGATTATGAACTCGCATGCAATATGAAGGGTGACATGGTATGCAGTTTTGCATGACAGTGTACATATGTACGAAATAGTCGTGTGTGCAACAGGTTGATAGTGGGTTTCATAACTTTCAAGTCCAATTGGGTGCACCTGGAGTTTGTAGGTGTGAAAATTTGGACGATGTGTATTTGGTGGTTAGTGAATGTGGATCTTTGGACAATTTAGTAGACTGTGTGGGGGACATATATAGTGAATCTGTGATGTGGTGCCAAATGCATACTTTGCAGTAGTTTTTTTTTTTTTTTGGAACAAAAAAAACTTAAATGAAAGGGGGGCCTCCTTGATGGAGTGCGCGGAACTTGAAATAGATTGAGCAAGCGAAATTTGAAGTGCCCGCCGTGAACCAAGTTGAAACTCGGCAATGAGGAAGAAGCTGGCACAGATGTGAACCAACAAACGATAAATGACTGAAGCGTCAGTTCAACGCAGCGATTGTTTGAAGCACGCGCGAGACAGAGAAGAAAAAGAAGAGTCACAGCGGTGGCCAGAGGTAGACGAACCACGCATCAGGGCGGTCGGGTTTCGCACCCGAGCCAAGGCTCCTACCTCCATCGTCCGGCGACGTGAGGGGCTTCAGGACTGCCAGGCTGCGCTGACGTTCCCAGTGCCCGTAGGACAGGTTTCGAGCTGTCAATCTTCGGGCTCGAGCTCAGGGCGAAGCTGTCCGGCCGAGATTCTACCTCGAGGCCAGTGCGTAAAATGCAGTGTCAGCTTGTGCTAGCGTCGGCTAGGTGCAGCATCCACCGGCAGCCTAGGAAAGGCTGCTTGCTCCTACGGTTCGTGCAGCAGCCCAACGCCGACGCCAACTACGGCAACGACGTCAACTCCCTGTGCTTCGTGCAAGCTTCCACTCAACGACGTGGGTAAGACCCGCTCCTTCGCAACTCTCCGTGACCTAACTCTCTGCAGGGACTGAGTGGTAGGACTTGATGATGAGTGACTAACTTATAGCATGAAGATTTCTTTGCAACTGTATCTGAGGAGTAGGCACCAGTTATATTTGGGTTCAAGTGTTCTCAAGCTATTGTTATTAAATGTTTGCATCAAACAGGACTCGTCCTTCGCGAAGTGTCCTGAGGTGGCTCCTCGGACCTTCTAAGTCGAACCTGCACGTTGTGCACAAACAAGAACTACAACGTTACAGTCACTAAGAACGACCCCAGAACTACATACCATCGTCAAGTTTACCTGTTTGCACTTGATGAAATTTGCGAGGAGAGTTGGGCTTAATGCCGTACTTTCGTGCAATATGTTGTTTGGTGGTGCATCCCTTGTCAACTTCCTTCGAGACTTTGAACTTTCGTCGCCAGGTCAAGCATTTGGTACATGCTGCGAGTTGCCATTATCAAGCGTCACCACCACAGCACTCAAAATCAGCTGTGAAAACACGTGCGGAATCAATCCACAGTTTGTTGGCGGGCTGGTTGGTTTCTCATGCTATGTTTGAACAGCAAATTGGACGCAGACAGAGCGGAACACTCAAACACACATACAGTGCTCTGTGAGTGTCCAGTCTCGCTTTTCTAACTTCAACCGGACTTCAGCCCAGTGCGCGGCTGAAGCACACGACACATCACAACGAAAGACCTAGTTAGCCGATGTGATCAATGAGATGCCCCGGCGTTGACTAAACAAAAAGACGTTTCATGAATCGTGGTGCTGCAAGCAATGGCGATGGCTACAAAGTGTGGTCCGATAGATGTCTTGGGAAATGAAGAATTCGTCGCCTTGAGCCTTTCGCCTGAAAAACTTTTAATCAATAACATTACGGGCTACTACCTTCGAATTATCGAGCATTTTTTCCTATCAGCGGGCATGAAAATTAGACAGGAACACTTGTTGACTTCTAATTGACCAAAAAGTCCAATTAGGCTACTTCGAATTATGGGGACACAACTGTATATATAAAGACGAAGGTCCCTCACAGTTAATTAAAGATCATTAAATGTAATGACTACCAGATTGAACAATTATTATAGTAATATCAAATGTATTAAACACACACGAAGCACTAAGAGCATTGGTTTACTATTGCTCTATGCTATTTCGTTTGGTCCTAAAGACTGTCAGAAAATGGCATCCATCAGCAGCAGCCCACCTTTGAAATTCCTTGCTCTTCCGCGGGTTCTCTTGACCCCTTGCAATGACGTGCAGAAAGTCCTCCGTCAGCACAAAGGGCACACGCTCACGGTTGATGCCGAACTTTTTCTTGAAGTGGCCGAGAAAGTGGCCGAAGTCAATGTGGAAGATCTACATGCGCAGAATGCAAGCCAGAAGGCAATCATATCACTACTTTTGTAGAATGAACGGAACAAAGAAAATTTATGGGCTAATTTTTCTCAATTAGGCACAATGTTAACAAAAACCAACAAAAGATTAAGGCCGCTATATAGACATTACTTAATAGATTGTTAACTGTATTATAGTAAATGTGTATACCATGAAAAAGCAGAGATTCAAGTTGACAAAAAGACAACTTTGCTGGCAGGGACCGAACGTGCAACCTTTGTAGACAGTAGCTTGTCGGGCAAGGTGAAGAGAGATTGGTTCGAAAAATGTACAGATGGCTCATTTTTCAAGAAATTGCCACCAATAACGCACGAAGGTTTGCTTTGGGGTTGAAAAATATGCTGAATGTGCTGTGACGCAAAAGTGTCACGTATGTAGTGTTAAGAACTCATTCAACCGTTAGGGTGGCTGAAGCCAACAATGTCAGCAAGGCCGCTTGTTTCTCTCGAGGCAGCTGCCTTCCATAGCAGCACTCCTGAAAAATGCTGCTAAGGAATGCAACTGCTTCCATGAAGAAGACAGGTTCTTATGTTGAAACGTTTTAGATGTGCAGAAGAGACATTCCCTGTTGAACAATTTTTCATTGCTAGATGCTACATTGTTCCTACTGAACTTCCGTATTGTTTGGATTTCCATGTAATTTAGAAAGCTGGGGTTTGCTATCCACCTGTTATGCACTGTTTTGTCTACTTTCACTTCCCATCTTCTTACTATTGGCACATTCCAAATATTTAAAAAAAAAAAGAGTAAATTTCTCACACTTTCTATATTATGGTACTCTGTCAGTTTCAAAAAATTATACAGCAGCTTTTTTTCACCTCACATAAGTAAATGGACACTGCATGGAGAAAAACAATGCTGAGGCAAGATTTACCTAGGTATGATCATAAGCCTCTTACTGTCATGTTTTCATACTGAAAATACTAATGAAAGATGATAATTCATAATTCATACTAATGAACGATGATAATTGATGGATAAATATTGGCTCAATCACTTGTACATGAACTAGCACTCGCATTCAACAGGGTGGAGGCATATTTTGAAGAAAACACCGTCCTTCTCTTTTTACAAGGACAGGCGAGAACTTAGCAGACGAGCAATCAAGTCACCTGGCCTTCTTCATTGACCATGATATTGTCCGGGTTTCTGTCCCCAATTCCAAGGATGAAGGTGGCCACACAGTAGCCGGCACACGACAAAGTGAAAGTCTCGATTGCCTGCTTGTACCTGAGAATCGGAGGAGAGAAAAAAAGAACAAGAGAAAACATTGTTGGCACGTTTTTCAAAAAAATATATACAATGCCTTGCATGAAGGTCAGAAGTCTGCGTGGCCTTAAAGGGCATTTTTTGTCTCGATTACTGCTTTCCAGCAAAAAGCCATCGAATGCGTCACTTACATGAAGATGGCTTGAGGTGGCATCACTGTCCACAGCAATCTGATACTGATGAATTCAAACTCACTTTCAGAGACGAGGTCAAACTCCTCAGAAATGCTGCTGTCGAAACTAAGCAAAGAAATGACTATTTTTCTCGAGGCAGCTCTGCCATTAGCACTCCTCTGGTGTGCCACTATTTTTAAATTGCCACTGCCTAGACGTGACTATTCTTAAACACGAGGCTGTGAGGCAATGTTTTGACAAATGTTTTTGTCACAGGGTGCAGCAACATGACAAGACCAGATGTTGAAACTCTGGCACCGGCGACCCCCCGGGTTCAAAAAGATCCAACTCTTTAAGCCTCCATCATTTCTGAACTTCTACCTATTTGGATTTTTATTCCAAGATAAACACACAAAAAGATGCAAAACACTATTTTCCCCCAGACCTTTAGTATTGTGTTGAAAACTGAAGTTAAGGCCTATTGACAGTAACGAGTAGCACATAAGAGATGAGCAAATGAGAGTCGTCAATGGCAACATTGGTACCAATGCTAACTGAAAGCTACAGCTTGGGCATGTAGGTTGATAATGCATGTTGTTGGACAAGTTGGTCATACATCATTAAGCAAGATGCTACGCAACAGAAACATGGATGGCAGAAGTGCAACGACACGTGCAGTGAGTTTAAGGGTTATACAGGCTAACCAAATGATGAGAATGCTAATAATGATGATTGCAGTGGTGCAACCTTAGCTGCTGTGCCTACACTAATTTTCACTAGACATTAGCAGGCTGCATCAGCAGATGAAATGACACAACAGTAAGGGCTGAACTTGGGCTGTTGAAACCTTGGAGGCTTGATGCAAGCTGCGAGACTGTTTGCGAGACAGCTGAGCTCACAAAGGCAGGTTGGGCACGAGGCATTGGCAACATGCACTCACCGATCCCCTTTGTTTTTGTCCCTGATCCACTTGTGGAGTTGCGTTGAGTCTACTTGGAAAGCAGCCATGCGGCCCCCTTTCTTTCTGATGTTCATGACCGTCTTGGCGTTGCGCACCACCTCTATCATGCCGACATGCTTGCCTGTTCGACAAGCACGCGTACGGCATCATCCTGTGCGTAAATCAAAGTGTTATCAATGCACCATGGAATGCAATTATCACGTATTTTCACGGTTCTCCGTAAGTTACCCAACAAATACAAGTTCTTGAGTTGTTGCCATGCGAGTAAAAGTTAAATAAGTAAGACCTAAATAGCCAGCCTATACATTGGTGTTCTTGCTAACAATTTTTGGCTAAATCTAAGGCTTCATCCTGCCTGGAACATGTACTATTGTTTCGTTTATAGTAGATCCTATTGTTTCATTTATAGTAGATCATAAATGAAAATTTCTGCTGTTGAGCGTTTAGCCTCGTACCATTCTCAAGGAGTGCGCTATAAAAAGTGAGGCATGTGAAAAATTAACATAAATGCAAAGAACAATTGAATACTGTGACAAAGTAAATATATAATATTTAATGCTGATACAAGCCTGTAACAGGTTATGTTAGTAATCAACAGTGGGTATAATGAAGGTATTTACATGTTACAAGTGATATTTTTGACTTGTATGAGGAAACCATACACTATAACACATTAAATACAGTCCACGTCCAATTTTCGCACGCCCTAAGTTCCGGACATGCCTGATTTACCGGACTCATCTGTAACACCGTCAAGTTCCCGATAGAGTCAATGTATAGAAAAGTTTGGAATTTCATACCCTTACAGCCTTTGCCATCCAAATTTCCTAAATTTTTACCACTAATCATAAACTCGAAGTCACCGTCAACGCCGCCATTTTGGTTGTTTTAGTACCCTCGAACCCACCATACTCGCATCGCAGGTGTGACCAGCGGTACCGTGCCGCAGCTGCCATACCCTCAAAACCGCAATTGCTGCAATCTAGCACACGCCAGTTCGTTACCAGCCGTAGCTTAGTCAAACCTGTAGTCAAACCTCACTGTGTTTGTTCACATCTTGTTCTGTCAGCTCTGCGGTAGATTGTATGCTGTGGCATGCTATCTTCAGCATTCATGTTTCTCGATCTTGAGCATCCATCGAGTTTCTAGCACTTCGGTGCTGCACGTTTCATCAAGCAAATTCGCTAAGACAGCCATCTCGCACGGAGTGGACATTAAGTGTGACGTACATTCGTCCGTGGACGTTGCCTGCAACGATCTGCGCGCTGCTGTTGCTTAGATTCCAGCCGGCATAACTTTTGAGGACTTTGCCGACGCTGACAAAGTCCTTGAACTGTGTGTGGAATTGACCGATGACGAAATTATTTGTCAAGGTACGGAGGATTCTGAAAACCCTGACACCGAGATCGAAGAGGCAGCGCCTACGCAACCAACGAGCTCGAAGTTGACGCAAGCACTCATGACACTGTCATCGGTGTGCAGCGACAGCATGGCGTTACCTAGAATTGAGGCAGACATCATCGTGGGCAAGCGGACTGCTGTACAAAAGAAAGTAAGCGACTTTTTTGGGCCAAAGTGTTGAGCAACAAGGTAGTACCGGCCATCTCGAATCTTTTTATTTTCTTTTCCCTTATCATAAATGAATATTTTCAGAGCCACTTAAACGATGCATTTGCTAGATTGCAATGAGAATCTTGTACTCCTGCCGTTACGCTCTCCACGAGCAAAAATGCCTGTAAAAAAGGTGCATTTTTAAGTGCATTAGATTTTCCGGACTGCCCGGTTTTCTGGACATTTTCGTGGTCCCTTGAGGGTCTGAAAAGTCAAACGTCGACTGTACTACAGTTTTATAATGTAACCCAGCTTGAAAGATTGAGTACCCATCCTCTATACCATAAACACCGACACATACACATCGTAGCAAATGTAAAGAAAGTGCAGTCATTTTCAGACACTAAATATAAGAAAACATTCAGGATAAACAGGTGAATAACTTCATCTTCCTTTGGCAAGTAAAGAAAGAGTTAATGGTGGTTCCACAAACCTGAGGTCAAGTCCCTCCTTCTGCCAGATGCTGTCCATGATGCGAATGACTTGCAACGTCAGCATGTCTTGCCGCAGGTCTGTCAAAAGCGGCAGAAAAGGACACCAAGTTAAAAAATAAAGAAGGAGTGTCAAGTGAACCTGAAGCCGAAGTTAATTTAGTTGGAGTCGATCTTTGTGAAAACCTCACCATCGCCATTCTTGAAGATGATCTCGTGGTGGTCTAGAATTTGCTCAGCCAGGTGGTCAGGGTTTTTCCACAGCAACCACAGGGGTTTCTTGGCAGAGTCGAGTATTCTGCACTCGTTTACACTGCATGAACACAGTAGCGTGCGTGAATCACTTTGAAGATGCGGAACACTGACGCAACCACAATATAATAATAATAACACCACAATATAACACCACAATATAATAATAATAATAACCACAATATAATAATAAAGGAAACACCATTTTAGGTAGAAACTTGTAAATATAAACAGTTATTGCATCATTAATTTGCTTTAAACATTCTTCTCAGTTTAGGTTACATAACCGTTTTGGCTGGTTTTTGGGGTTTAACATCCCAAAGCGACTCAAGCTGTGAGGCATGGTGTACCGTATATTACCAATTATAAGTAGACTCATATAGGTCAACTACCCAACTTGCAACCCCTTTCAAAAAAGTTGACTCCAAACACAATCACACGCTGCTGCCATTGCAGACCAGCAAGTCTTTCAGAAGAAGGAGTGATGCAAATAATTCATTTGACCGTGAAACATTGCTTACGACTCCTCCTCGCTTGAGAGAAGGATACAGCACTTACAGTCATTGCCACTGTGTGAGCCACTGCTGCTGCTCGCCGTCGAAAGGGGTGCTGGTGGTACTGAAATGCCGCACGTTAAAAACGCCGTGCGGACCATGTCGTTTGGCAGTTCATACCAAGCATCATTAACCCATTGAGCCACTTCACTCAAAGAGCTCGGTTTGAACTCTGTTAGCAAGTGCACATACCCTTCGTGACAGTACAGTACATGACAGTACGAAGATCTTGGTTCTTTGTTTTCTGCATTACCTCACATACTTTTCCCACACATCGAACTTCCAATTTGCTTCAACCTTGCTTTCAACTCTGCGAAGAAGATCGGCTGTCGCATGAAAGTCGATTGATTGATTTGTGGGGTTTAACGTCCCAAAACCACAATATGATTATGAGAGACGCCGTAGTGGAGGGCTCCGGAAATTTTGACCACCTGGGGTTCTTTAACGTGCACCCAAATCTGTCGCATGAAAGTCGTGCTGTACTGTTACCAGTGTAGCAGTGGCAGTTCGGTGTCTGTTGAGCAGCTTCGTAAATTGCACACATGATTGTTCGCAAGGGAGATAAATGCAGATATTGTGAACAAGCATGAGGGCAAAAAGTCATGAACATGCTTGCGCTTGCATGCATGAGGCACATGTGACTGGTTATGTGGTTGAGTTCCCCGTGAAATGTTGTCAGCCCACACGGCGCTGCCATCTTTTTCATGGAATGCCCATGGTGCTTTGCGGGAAATCTGACTTTTTGAATTGCCTAAGGAGAAAGCGCTGTTAGGGCACGCTGTCCACTAAAACGAGAAACGCGTGCCACGTCTTTTGCCAACGGTAAACGTCACATTTTTTTGCGAGCGAGAGATGCATGTTGAGTTTTTCGCAACAGATAAATATATATTGCATCGCAAGCTAATTGCAGTGTCATACCCATATGCAGCGAGCGCCGGTGTTGTTGCCGATTTTGCCCAACAGATGCGCTGATGCGGGGGCAATAGCATTGAAGCCATGATGCCGTCGGCGACTTGTCGTTAAAAAATGCTGTGCCTCTGATGCACCATTGCCGACACCTCCTTGTCTAGCCACCATAGCTATACCGTAGTTTCACTATTGTCGTGGCAGATCGTAAAAGTGTCCGGCTCGGAAAGCGGCATGCCCGCATTTGGAGATGGCAGTTTTATTGACTCCGTTGCCTCTGCGGCTGATGTTATTGATGCGTCGAATAGCAGTGAATCTGAGAAGAACGGCCGGTCTTCAGACCACTCGGAAAAGTACGTTATGAGACCAAGTCGACTTTACGATCCCGCATATAAGTAGACTTCAATGATAGGTCAACCCCCGAACTTTGAAAGGCCATTTTATGGAGAAAAACAAGAACGTCAACTTATTATTAACAATGTACAGTAGTCAAGTGCCACAGATCGTTTCGACCACCTGAGGTTTTTTAAGGAGCACTGATATCGTACAGTAAATGGGCCTTGAGCACACACTACTGCTGAAATGTGACCACTATGGCCAAGACCGAACGCTCATTTCTTGGGTCTGCAACCAAGCACAGCAATCACGGAGCCACAACAGTGGCTCGTCAGAATGCAACAAAGAATATAATCAAGTCAAACCATGGTGTCTAACATGTCGAACTCACACAGAGGCTCTAGAGAAGAGTGGAAGCTCCAGATTAATTTGAGCTATCAGATGTTCTGTACACGTATACATAAGCACTGACTGACCTATCTATGCTACTAGAGCTTATGCACATTCACTATAGGTTCCGATTGGTAGTTCTTGAGCACCACCAGTTATTCATTGCATGCTTTACATGTGCACGCAAGTAAGTTTCATTCCATGACTGTAGTGTTGACCAGAACACCAGTTAACCTCTAATCCACAGACCACTGTATTCTAGTCTCTATGTGTGACACCTTACATCTTTCACTGCAATGGTTGTTCTGCCATTTGAAACTATTTCTAAGTCTGCATTTATAACTAGTGCAAACAAAACCTGAGAATGAGTGCACCAGTTTTCAAATGTTACACCTTACATCTTCCATTCCTACGATTGATATGCCATCCTTATCTTCTACTCAATACAAACCAATATCCTAGTCCACAAGCATTTTTACGTTCTTGATTGAGTGCATTTGCAACAACTGCAAATAAAATCTGCAGATCTGTCCAAAGCTACAAGAAAACCTTGCCGCTGTTCAATAATCAAAGTCAGCAATGAGATGCAGAAGTCAGAGATGCTTCATTTGTCACGATCACTGACAAGTGTGCAGCTATTGTGACAAGCTCGGACATAACATGAGATTTGAAAAGGTAAGACATATTATTGCACATGGTTCTCAACAATGAAACAAAGATGCTTCGAACTTTACGTGCGAGTCCGGGAAACGTACTCACATTAAATCGCCCAGAATGCAGCTGTTGTTCAGGGGCGACGGAAAATGCTGCAAAGCTTCTAAGAAGTCCGGCTTGGAAAACTGCTCTATGAGATACTTGAGCCGTTCCTGCAGATTGGAAATGATAAAGAAAGTACCGTATGTAACACATGCTTTGAAAGGAACCAGCAGCATCTTAAGTTGTCATGAAATGTCTTTAATGTTGGACTGCATTGTATCCCAAATCTCTGCTGGAGGGTACACAGGGGGAAATATGAAGCAGCTGCTGTGCTGCCAAAAACTGAATGTTGGTGTTGAGAGCTTTTTTTTTCTCTTTATTTTGTTTTATACGTATGAGATGCTTGAAAAAACTCAATTAAGACATATTGAAACGCGCTAGCGAAGATTCGACGAAGAGGAGGAAGAGACTCGACTGGCTCGCGAGCGACGCTGTTGATCCTTCGCTGAGCTACACCTCTGCATTACCCATCTTGTAAATAAACGCGTTCCATCGTCACAATTGTGGTGGAAGGTGCTGGGTAAGCTAGCTACTACCAAGTGATACCGGAGAGGCACCGTCCCCTAACGACGGAACCGCTACACGAGCTTCGCCGCAGACGTCGACTAGCGGGCTTGGCACCATTACCTCAAGAAATGAGCTCGGACGGAGACAACCAGCAACCAGCCGCAAGGACGTCGCCCTACCACTACAGGGAGCCGCGAACCTTCACAGGGAAACCCGGCGATGACGTGGACGAATGGCTAAGCCACTATCAGCGGGTGAGCCGTTCGAACGGTTGGAATGCGGCTAGCCAGCTGTCTCACGTGGGGCTCTTCCTCGATTTCATGGCGCTGGTATGGTTTGAGAACCATGAAGACACATTGACAACCTGGGACCAGTTTGTGGAGGAAATTAAGAAATGCTTTGGAGACCCAGCAACGAAGAAGAAACGTGCCGAGCAGACGTTGTCGCAGAGGGCTCAAGTCATCGGTGAGACATGCAGAACCTACATTGAAGAGATTCTGAAGTTGTGCAAGTCGGTGGATGCCCACATGACAGAAGAAGACAAAGTGGGCCATATACTCAAGGGCACCGCCGATGACGTCTACCACTTCCTCATTGGCAAGGAGAGCCTGGAATGCGTGGCCGACGTGATTAACCACTGCCGAACCTTCGAGGCTCTTAAAACTCGTCGCATCACATCGAAGTTCGGACGTCTGGCCAACGTCATGACTGTTGCCACCGTCGATGTCTGCCAAAATTCTCTACCTGCCGACCTTTCCTCCACCATTCGTCAGATTGTACGGGAGGAACTGCGTCGCCATGTCTCTGTTCCCATGCAAGCTGGAGACCCGCAGTGTGATACACTATCCCCAAGCATCAATGCTGCGAGTTTCAACGAGCGCAGTTACTCCACCCGCAGTCCACGGCTGAGGGCTCCGCCACCAAAGGCTACTTACGTCGAGTCGTCTTATGCGCCCTGCAGCAGTTATAGCTACGACAGCCAACCGCCTCCGTTTGTGTCCGAGTGGCAACAGTTCCCTGAGCATCCTCTCCACACCGCAGCATTCAATGTGCCTCGGGAACGCCCCGTGTGCTACCAGTGCGGTGTTCGCAGACATATCGCCCGGTTTTGTCTATCGCGACATCGCCCACGCACGACGTTTTCTGACCGACCAGCGATGCTTGCACGGCAAAGCCAACAGCCAAATTACGCCTACTGGCCTTCGGATTCAACTGCCCAGAAGCACGGGCACCGGCCGAACATCCGCAGTGACTCGCCTGCCTCTGTCAGGAGCTTGACGCCACCTACTACGCGCCAGCGACGGTCCCCATCTCCCCGTCTCCGGCCGCGGCTTTCCTCTCCGCCACCGGGAAACTAGCCGGCGCGGCCGATGGAGGCGAGGTCGCTGGACGTACCGCTTTGCACACAAGTACCGTATTTACTCGATTCTACCGCGCCCTCGATTGTAACGCGCACCCGATTTCCACCGCGAAAAAAAAAAAAAAAAAAAGTAAGACATCGATTGCAACGCGCACCCATTTTTCTCGCTGGCCCGCACGATCACACCACTCGAAAAAACGACTCCTTTCGGGAGCGTCTTCCATTTAAATATGAGGTACGGGCGAAACTTGTGCCCATCTGACGTGTAACAGAGCATTGCCGTCACTGTAGTTTTGCCGTGGACCGATGTCAGCACGCGAACTTGCTTCGCCCCCTTCTTCTCGACGGTTGTAATGCCAGGCATGTCGAAGTAAAGAGGCGTCTGATCGGCATTCCCGATTTGCCCAAGCAGGTAGCCGTTGTTGCGCCGCAAGTTTAGGACGAACCTCTGAAAACTGTGAAGCTTTTCATCGTACTCCTCCGCAAAACTTTTCGCATATGCATGTTCCCCTTCGGAGGAAAAAGCCTTTCCTCTTCATAAAGTTAGTTTTCCAGCACCTGCTCGCTTTAAACTGGCTCCGCATTAGACCTTTTTTTAAGACTAATTGCATAGCCCGCACTTGGAGCAGTTCTGTCGTCACGGGGCGCTGTGCCGCTCGCTGCTCAAGCACATACTCGCCGAGCAGTTCTTTAATTTGCGGAAACCGACCCTGCTGTGGTCCACTGAAGCCTTTGCGTGAAGCTTTGCTGTCGACAATCTTCTGCTTTTGTTTCCGCCGGTCCCGCACGCACGTTTCGGGAACGACCGCGATGCGGCCCGATTTCCGTCCGTTTCTGCACACGCGATGACTTTTCTTTTAAAAGCGGCATCGTGGTGCACCCGAGTTTTTGGAGTCGGCCCTTCCACGCCGTCGATGCTAATGCACTACTAGATGACGAACTCCTCAGCACACGTACGAAGTGCCGCACATGGGAAACACATAGGCAGAAATAGCCGACGCGCCATGCCGACGCACGTAGGGGGCGGCCATTTTGGATTTGCGATGGCAATAGATTGACCGTAATTTTTTTGTTCGTACTCGATTCTAACGCGCATGCGATTTATGAACTCGCTTAACCGGAAAAAAGGTGCGCGTTAGATTCGAGTAATTACGGTATGCCTCCATTAGTTCACATGCTTCACAACAAGGTTCATGTATTCATTGACGATGTTCCCACGATGGCTCTGGTAGACACCGGTGCAACAGTTTCTGTAATCAGTTTAGTTTTCAAGGAGAGACTTGGCCGCAAGGTTATGTTTTATTGGGATAAATCTTCTACTTTTCGAGCAGTCAGCGGCACGGCTTTGTGTCCAGTAGGTGTGTGCACTGTGTCTGTTCGTGTTGCTGGTAAAGCGTTCAAGGCAGAATTCGCAGTGCTCGCTCATTCCACGCATGACGTTATCCTTGGAATTGACTTCTTGCAAGAGTGCCGTGCGACTGTCGACTGCGGGGCAGGCGAGGTTCTGTTGTCCGCCCTCGCCCAGCAGCCTCAGCGTAGCGGAGACGACAACCTCGTTGTAGTTAAAGACGCTATTCTATCAGCATGGTCTACTGCCAGCGTGCCCGTTGCTGCTTTGAATGCCGACTCGAGTCTCAGTTCTCCTGATATTGTGATTGAGCCGTTGCCTTTGCCTTGCATGAAGAAAAACATCTTTCTGCCACGCTGCGTTGTGTCTCTCACCGAGGGAAAAACTAAATTATGGGTAGTTAACGGCTCATTCGAGTCTGTTGCACTACCAGAGGGAATGCGCCTTGCCATGTTTGAAGGGCAGTGCAGTATCTGCATAGGAGCTCTCAGCAATGCGGCAAATCGGACTATGCTGATGTATCCGGCACGGAATACGAAATTTATAAGATGGTTAGCAAGTCTATTCCCTCGCATAAGCGCAAAGTGTTGGTTACACTGCTGGCCAGGCACGCTAAAGTATTTGATTTTGCACGGAAGTTGCATAGACGTCAGACGCCCAGCACACGCACTCGTCACAAGTTCGACACCGGATCTGCGCACCCCCTCAGACAGAAACCTTATCGAGTTTCCGCGTCAGAGCGCAAGGTAATTTCAGAGCAAGTCAGCGAGATGCTAACCTCTGGCGTAATTCAAGAATCGTCAAGTCCCTGGGCCGCGCCTGTTATCTTGGTCAAGAAAAAAATGGGTCCTGGAGGTTCTGCGTTGACTACCGACGTCTCAACTCTATAACTAAGAAGGACGTGTACCCGCTTCCTCGCATCGATGATGTCATCGACTGCCTGCATTCAGCGTCCTATTTTTCATCGGTGGACTTGCGATCCGGGTATTGGCAGATCCCCATGGATCCGGCTGACAAAAAAAAGACGGCCTTTGTTACACCCGACAGTCTCTTTGAGTTTAATGTTATGCCATTCGGCTTGTGTAATGCCCCCGCCACATTTGAAAGATATATGGACACCGTTTTACGGGGCCTCAAATGGGAAATTTGCCTGTGTTACCTGGACGATGTGGTGATTTTTGGCCGAACATTTGAAGAACATAATCATCGCCTTGACCTCGTTCTAACCTGTCTCGAGGAAGCTGCGCTTACACTGAACTCAAAAAAATGTCGCTTTGGAGAACATGAAACCTTGATTCTGGGACAGCTGGTGGATAAAAATGGCGTGAGACCGGACCCGCAGAAAGTCGCCGCTGTCAGCAACTTCAAGCAGCCGCAGTCCCCCAGGGAGTTGCGTAGCTTCCTGGGCCTGTGTTCTTACTTTCGTCGATTTGTTCCGAATTTCGCTGATAAAGCACAACCACTGACTGACTTGCTGCAAAAGGATGTCCCTTTCCACTGGACACCGGATTGCGAAGCAGCCTTTAAGCAGCTTCGGTTCATACTGACTTCAGGACCGGTACTACGCCATTTCGATCCTACTGCTGAAACGGAAATTCACACAGATGCCAGTTGAATCGGCCTTGGTGCAGTGCTCGTTCAGCGCCATGACAATGCTGAACACGTGGTCGCTTACGCGAGTCGTTCGTTGAGCAAGGCAGAACGAAATTACACAGTCACAGAACAGGAGTGCCTCGCAGTCGTTTTCGCCGTGCACAAGTTTCGCCCATACATCTACGGCCGTCGCTTCTCGGTAATCACCGACCATCATTCTCTATGCTTGTTGGTAGGCCTCCGAGACCCATCTGGACAACTGGCGCGATGGGCTTTGCACTTACAGGAGTTCGACTTCACAGTACGCTACAAGAGCGGTAACCGGCACGCAGACGCCGACTGCCTATCGCGCCTTCCTCTACCGACGACTGAGTGCGACGCTGACAACTTCGACCAGTATATCGGCACTATTGCCTCTGAGTTCCCTGATCTCGCGACTTTCCAGACAGCCCAACAAGAGGACCGCTCCTTAGATTCTCTGTTCGCCTCCGCAAATGAACACGCAAACCCAAGCTCTTTTGTGGTTCATGACGGCGTCCTTTACAAGAAGAATTATTCCGGACAAGGCGCCCGTCTGCTTCTAGTTGTTCCACGCACTTTACAGGCTCACGTCTTTCGGTCCTTACACGACGACGCAACCTGCGGCCACATGGGCTTCGCCAGAACGCTTCAACGAATCCAGCAAAGGTTCTATTGGCCCAAGATGCGACAAGACACGAAAAAATACGTTGCTGGATGCGAACAATGCCAACGACACAAACGTCCCACGGCTACGCCGCCAGGACTTCTCCATCCTGTTCCACCTCCTAACTCTCCCTTCGAGACTGTTGGTGTTGATCTGCTCGGTCCATTTCCACGATCGAGCAGTAACAATCGATGGGTCGTCGTCTGTGTTGACCACCTAACGTGCTAAGCAAAAACTGCTGCAATACCTGCTGCAACGGCCATGCACGTGTCGCAGATTATGCTTCGCTGTATAATTCTCCGCCATGGTCCTCCACGCGTTGTCATTAGCGACCACGGACGTCAGTTCGTTGCCGACGTTGTTGAAGAGATCCTGCGTCTGTCTGCCTGCCATTTCCGCCATGCCACACCATATCACCCGCAGACCAATGGTCTCGTAGAGCGCACGAACCGGACTATCACGAACATGCTGTCTATCTATGTCGATTTAAGCACAAAAACTGGGACGAAGTGCTACCTTACATCACGTACGCGTACAATACCGCGAAGCATGAGACTACAGGTTACTCTCCATTTTACCTGCTGTACGCTCGCTCCCCACGATTTTGTCTCGACACTATACTACCTTTTACACTAGACGTGGAAACCTCGATAGCCGAGACGCTCTGCCGCGCAGAAGAAGCCCGTCGCATCGCACGCCTCCGAACCTTGGCATCCCAGCAGCGTTCTAAGAAACGTTACGACGCCTGCCATCGCTCCGTATCTTATAGAAAGGGCGATCTTGTGTGATTATGGACACCAGTCCGCAAACGTGGTTTGTGCCAGAAGTTCTTGGCCCACTATTCCGGTCCATTCGTTATTCTTGACCGCCTCAGCGACGTCACGTACGTAATCTCGAGCGTCACAAGCAATGGTCGCCGCTCTAGCAAAACACAACTGACACACGTTGCGCGCCTTAAACCGTGCCACCATCAACCATCTGAGTGACTCGCCCAGAGGGCATCGTCTGCGAACCGGGAAGTGAAACGCGCTAGCGAAGATTCGACGAAGAGGAGGAAGAGACTCGACTGGCTCGCGAGCGACGCTGTTGATCCTTCGCTGAGCTACACCTCTGCATTACCAATCTTGTAAATAAACGCGTTCCATTGTCACAATATGCAGTGTCAGAATATGGCAGAATTTTCCAGGCAGCCAGGGTACAAGTATGCCTACAGAAAGATCAGACTGTTGGAATTTGTTTTTGTGGCATGTTCTGAAGATGATGCGACGTATGGCTTTTATGCACAGTGTGGTCTCCCCATCAGCCTTGTTCTTACAATGTTACTTTGTGGGAATTGAGGCTGGCCCGCTGCCTTTGCGCGGGCTTTCCCGCCTTTCTGCCATTCTCATGTCCCGACATGTCTGCCCTCCTTGCTGTCTGCCGCGCTGGGAAGGGCGGAGTGACGTTTAACTCCCTCACCCGGTAGCGGATGTTGACTGTGGCGCCGCGCGGGGAGCCTCCCGAGAGGTTTTCGCGCGCTGCGTCGGGAGCGGTGAGTACAGTCCGGGACTTCAAACGGTGAGCCACGCATTCTTTTCCGTCCGTCGAGTCCCGTCGCTCGGGGCTCGTCGGACTTCGCTGACGGCGCCTCGCGCCCGATGCGAACGCTCACCTTTTGTTGCCCCGCTGCGTACTCACGGCCGAAGGGCAGTACGGTGTCCTAGTGCGTGGCCTAGCTACGCCGACCCGTCTCCCTTCGAAGCCAACGCGAGCGCCTTTGCCCTCGCTCGAGCAACCGGGCCCCTTTGTCCCGGTGTCTCCGTGGATTACCTTTACCGCGGAGACGTGCTCGTGGCACCCCTGTGTAGTACTTTGTGCCCGTGGCGTGGATAAGCCTACTTGCTTTCCCGCCGCGCCTTTTTGCAACGGGCTGTACTGCGTTGGTGTTGCCACAATAAAGTGTTGCGACTTGAGCAGTATCGTGTTCCCGCCACGGCGACGGTTAACGCGTGCCCTGCGGCTCGCTAAGACCGGACCCACGCTGGTGGCCGTACTCCTTCGGGATACGTGTACACCACACTGGCGCCCAACGCGGTATCAAAAGCTCTAGCTTTTGACTGCTCTTAGCGAGTCAGTTCGCCTGCGCGATTCGGGCTCGTCGCAACATGGCTGCTTCGCGGGAGTTTTGTCCGCTGTCCCTTTTAGCGGATGCCGCGTTGCACACGGAGGCCATTGCCTCTATGGACGGGAACCCTTCTGCACCCGTCCGTGTCGGCACCACCTATTGCGGTGACGACACGAGGTGCCTAGCCGCTCCCTTTGGAGATGGCGCGTCGCTTCGGAATGGGCCTCTTGCCCTACCCGAACGTTACGCACAAGCGCCTCCGACGCCCGTCCGTGTCGGCACCCCCTATTGCGGTGACGACACGAGGCGCCTAGCCGCTCCCTTTGGAGATGGCGCGTCGCTTCGGAATGGGCCTCTTGCCCTACCCGAACGTTATGTCTGCTTCGTGGCATGCCGCGTTGCACCAAGAGGCCACCGCCTCTATTGACGGGCGCCCTTCGGCGCTCGCCTGTGTCGTCACCCCTTTTTGTGGTGAATACACTCCTACGTGGTAGCTGACGCGCTATCTCGTGCCCCTTGTTGTCTGCCGAGAACCTGGATTTCGGTGCGACGGCCGCTCGCGGTGCCTTAGCACATGCAAGCGTCGGGGGCGAAACAGCAGCTTCGCCGCCATTCGGCGAGAAGGGTGAGTCCCCATGCGGACAAACCTTGGCTGCTAACCAGGTAAGCGGCGCACCGCGAAGCGGCCGAGCGGGGGAGCTTTCCGAAGGCCACGAGGCCGAGAGCGAACCCGTAACGCCGACTCACGCGGCGGTTGCTGCGGTCCTGAGTGGGCGCGATACCAGACTCCCCCATTTGGGAGAATGGGAATTGCTTTCGGCAGCGAAGAGCTACTGAAGGCTCAGCAGAGTGATCCGTTTCGAGTCTCGGAGGGACGGAGCGCCGTATACGCTGCTTGCTTTGCGGCGGGCGCCGTTAAACCGTCTTGACGAGGCGCGGAGCGCCGTTACGCTGCTTGTTCTGCGGCGGGCGCGATTAGGGGGCTGAAACAGCGTGTGTCGCTGAGTCCCCGGCGGATTCATTTTGCTGGACCATGACGGGCTCCTGCTGAAATATATAGCCACTGACGACGAGTCCATAGACCCGTTTAAGGTGGTTATGCCCAAAAGTCTGAGAGCCGCACTGTTGCGATCCTCTCACGACGAACCCATGGCCGGTCACCTGAGTGGCTCGAAAGTTTTTGCAAACTGAGCAATGTTGTGACCTGGCCCGGCACGAAGCGTGGCTTTTATCGCTATTCCGTGCCTGCCACGTCTGACAAACGGTTGAGCCAAGGGTTGGAAAGCCGCCCGGTCTTATAAACCGATTGTCAGTGAGCGTCCGTGGCGCGTACTAGCTGAAAGATCCCCTTTGGGAAAACTCAGCCGTGCCCACATCGCAGACCTGAAGCCCTTTGTCACGGTCTGACGAGCTCGCGCCAGTGCCCTACGGCACTTCGCGCAAGCAACGGGCACACCCGGAGCGGCGGACCGCATTCGGACCCCGCACCGGTATAAGCTGAGGAAGCGGTCACCTTTGTGATTTCGCGCCGGACGGCGGACTTCTCCGCAACCGAAGGCCCTCAGTTTACTGTCTAGCCTCAGTATAGGTTAGCTTCTTTACGGCCTTTTCTCGTAAAGAAGTTGACCCCGCCGTGTCTGCTGCCAGTGTTTCTTTTTTTTTTTCAAGTGTTCATGTGTATTTTATGTTTCTTTTTCTAATATTAAGTGTTATCTGTGTTTTGTGTTTTTTTTGCCAGATCTTGAGTGTCATTTTGCTCTGTTTTTACTTTTTTTTCCCGCGTTCGTTTCGTCTATCGCGAAGGGAGCTGTGTGTGACCTTGTGTGTCGGTGCTTGCCGGGGGAGAGAGAGACGAAGGACGCTTTGCGCCTACGCTCGCGCAGCTGTCGGCGGTGTGTGTGCGTGCTTCTGTGCGTGTGTGGGTGCGTGACGCTTCGATGCGAGCCCGCGAAGAGTGCGCCATGGCTTCCCCCCCATCGATGCGGACGCTAAAGGTACTGGGGGGTCATTGACCCACTGACGTCAGACCATCTGGCTGTGCTCTGCTCTCGGCTGTCGCCGAAGAAGCCGTGCTGCCTTTCCACCATGGCTCCTGCGCGAGGCCAGCTGAAAGCAGCTATATGCTGCCGGCCAACGCCAGGGCGCCTCGCAGCCAATTCGGGTTCGGCCTCCCTGACCACCGGAGAGGCCCGGCTTCCCGCAACGTCCAGCTCCGTCATCGAGCCAGAAATGCGGGGCCTCTGAACAACCGAAGCGGCTTTCGTCGGACTCGCGGCTTATCAAGAGCAGCAACAAGCCATCAGTGAGCCCCCTTCCGGTACCTGTGACCTCGCACTCGGGCATCGCACCCAGCGGACACTGTCACGCCTTTCCGCCCCTCCGCGCAGTGGACGCTATCCCCCTTCAGCACCACGAACACTAGTGCCACGTTTCTGTGCTCCCTTCTGCAGTATTTGTATAGTGTCGTGTGTTTATTTTGTTATTTATGTTTTTGTTTCTCCTTTGTAATCATATTTCTTTTCAGCAGCAGTAGCAGGGCTGGACTGAGGTTAGCTACCGCTCATAGCAGTGTCATTTTAACTGCATGGGTGACGTCCGGCTGCCTTTTGCAGACCGGTAAAGGACAAGTTTAGGAGAGGGGGATGTGGGAATTGAGGCTGGCCCGCTGCCTTTGCGCGGGCTTTCCCGCCTTTCTGCCATTCTCATGTCCCGACATGTCTGCCCTCCTTGCTGTCTGCCGCGCTGGGAAGGGCGGAGTGACGTTTAACTCCCTCACCCGGTAGCGGATGTTGACTGTGGCGCCGCGCGGGGAGCCTCCCGAGAGGTTTTCGCGCGCTGCGTCGGGAGCGGTGAGTACAGTCCGGGACTTCAAACGGTGAGCCACGCATTCTTTTCCGTCCGTCGAGTCCCGTCGCTCGGGGCTCGTCGGACTTCGCTGACGGCGCCTCGCGCCCGATGCGAACGCTCACCTTTTGTTGCCCCGCTGCGTACTCACGGCCGAAGGGCAGTACGGTGTCCTAGTGCGTGGCCTAGCTACGCCGACCCGTCTCCCTTCGAAGCCAACGCGAGCGCCTTTGCCCTCGCTCGAGCAACCGGGCCCCTTTGTCCCGGTGTCTCCGTGGATTACCTTTACCGCGGAGACGTGCTCGTGGTACCCCTGTGTAGTACTTTGTGCCCGTGGCGTGGATAAGCCTACTTGCTTTCCCGCCGCGCCTTTTTGCAACGGGCTGTACTGCGTTGGTGTTGCCACAATAAAGTGTTGCGACTTGAGCAGTATCGTGTTCCCGCCACGGCGACGGTTAACGCGTGCCCTGCGGCTCGCTAAGACCGGACCCACGCTGGTGGCCGTACTCCTTCGGGATACGTGTACACCACAACTTTCAATTAAATCCAGCTGCAATTAGCACTCGCCCCATGACCACCTTCCTGCCCTATGAAAAGTTTGTGCCACTTCATAATTTATCGGCGGCTAAAATTAACAAAAATAAAGGCTGACCTTAGGCGTGTCGTCCTTCCTCTCCTTGAGTGAGTCGGTGAGCTGTGTTAGCTTCTCCAGTGCACCGACCTGGCGCACCACTGACTTCAGGTGGGTGCCAATACCTCGACAGAAACCTTCCAGCAAGAGGCCAAACCGGACCGCTACTGAAGGGTCATGCATTTCAGACCTGTACCAAAACAAACAACTGATCAATTTGCGAAATTGGTGGATTGACCATTGTAGTTCAATGACCCAAAGCGACTATGTCTATGAGTGACTCCATAGAAGGGCAAGGGATATATAATTATATTCTGATCCCCTAGAGTTCCCTTACCGTGTGCCTAAATCGGAGTACACGTGTTTTTTGCATGTTTGCACAATCAAAGATGGTTTACATGATTGGTAACTCATGCTCTCTAGCTCACAGAAGAGCACTAAATGTCTTTGTGAATTAACCAAGTCTTAAAGGGGTGTAAAATACGAACACTAATACAGTAAAATCTTGGTATAGCGAACTTCATGGGACCGTCGTAATTTGTTTGTTATTTTGAAAGGTTATAGTGAAAGCCCAAAAGTTGACCATAAATACTTATTTTCCACTAACCAAAAAGACTTACCTTGACAACGGTGGTTCCTTGAACTCGTTTTTCACGATAAAAAACGAATGCCCAAGTGAACACCAAAAAATGCACCCCTATTGTTGTTTTTTTTTCTGACGTGTGCAGCACAAACTTTGCACCACGAAAGCCTCCAGCTCATCCACATGCTCTACTTTCTCCTTAGCGAAAACAGCTTCCACTTATTTGTCGCAAGCAGAGATGACCTCATTGTAGTAGCACCGTAGCTAACTTGCTTTGCAGACACGATAAGTAAACACCGAAAAGATGAACACGATTGACAAGGCTTCCTTAGAGAACACCTATACCCCTTTGGCCTCCAAGATCCCATATAGAAGTGACAAAGACAAGAAAAACCCCAAGCGTCGCCGCTGTCATCGCCTCTTCCTAAGAAAAGAAAGAGCTAAAACAGAAAATTTCTTGCGTTTGGTTTTATGCTCCCTCGCTGTTTCAGGTTTTCCGCGCCCATGCTTCCTGCTCCGCAACTCCAACTCTGCCTTGCTGATCTTGCCCTACCGTGTTGCCCTCGCCCCTCTCCTCTGCGCTTGTACAACTGCAGCATCGGCGTTTCAATAAAAAGAAAGAAAATGCGCCCTTTCATTTTTTTTCCCCTCGACACCGTCGCGCCTCTTCCGAGATGCAAGGCATCCGTTCGCTGTGTTGTCTGCTTGTCGTCTGCCGGTGTGGTCGCGATGGATTTCAGAACATAAGTTCGTAGTACTGAGGCATCGTTAACATAATGTGGAACTAAATTAGCACTCGTTGTTCTGAAAAGTTCGGTATTCTAAAGTATGTAGTAGTGAAATGATTTTACATTGAAACTACGGGCAGTCGGCACGGGACTTTTTAAAAGTTTGTTCATCTGAAAAGTTTGTTAAACTGGAGTTTGTTTTACCGAGATTTCACTGTATGTGGAATAAGTTTCATTGGTAAATAAAGGTTCTAAAATACCTGATACATACTGTGACAATGAGAAAGAGACTTGTGAACCAGCAATGATGATACTGCAAATGATAGGAGGCAATGTCACGCTGACACTCCCACATCAAATAACTGTGATGTCATAGATTTTGAGATGTCGTTTTTAAGCTTATTCATTGATTTTTTGGTAAACAATGCCTACGTGAAGTTTGAGAGGGTGACACGACAATACTACCATACCTATTTCCACTGCGCAATGAGAGGGCCTGTACATGAAATAATAGATTTGAAAAAGCAATACTCTGCACATCCTGGAATGTAGAATTTACCATTACAAAATTATTCAGAAAAGCGGCTCACTTCAAATGCCAGAAGAAGAAGTGGCCAATGTTGTAGTTAAGCAAGGAGCGCCTGATGAGAAACTTGCCAAGGTCATTTTCGAGGTATGGCTCGTACTTCAGCACCTGCAGTGACCAAAATGAAGCATTTCGACCACGCTATGACTAGTAAGATTGGGAGACCCTTTCATTACCCGTTTTAGCATCAAGTTATAACAGCGTGAAGTCAATTGATGGAGTGACAGTATAGGATGTAAAAAAGACAGATCCCACAAAATGATAAGATGATCTTGAATGACATCGCAACTCGCACTTTCTCAAAATAGACGTTACGAAAACATTTAGGCGTGTTATTATGGACATTTTCATAACAACTGCATGCTGAACAGACACAAGTACACAAACAGAAATGTCCACTAATTTCTCTCAACACCGACTGTTGCAATGGGAGCCCTGTTTGTAAGTGAACTGAGCACTGAAGATCTGCTCACGACATGGAGGTCTGAAGGGTGGAAAGCTTCACTAGCGCAAAGCATACGTCAAGCTTCGAAGGACGCAATTTTGTCTTAGAGAACCCCTCAAAGTACTCAGGAGTTCAAACACCAGGGACTTACAATCAAACTTCGATATAACGAACCCAGATATAACAAAATATTGGTTATAACGAAATAAATGAAGAATAGTTTTGCAATATATATAGTGTTAGGAATTTACTTTTGTAACAAACTTTTGGATATAACAAACTTATTTTCATGTATTATACAATTTCATTATAATGAGGTTTCAGTGTTTCTTTTTTTTTTTTTTTCCTTCACTACCCTTCCTACAGGTGTTATCACCTTCTTGCCTCTTATTTCTTCATAAAAGGTGTGGACAATGCCACCAATGAGTGCGGAGCCCACCAAGCTTTCGTGCTCTTCGGCCGCACGCTGTTATTACCGCATGCACAATAAAAAACACACATCAAAAGAAAGTCATACGAGACAAGGCAGAATGGGCGGTCTACAGCATGGCAAAGCTGGGTAGGAGATAGTGATGACTGGTGTCCCTTGTATACGAACCAATCGAGAGCTTTTTCCTGATCACTTCATATGAACAGACTGTTGGTGTCATAATTTGTGTCAAACACGCAGCACACATCAGGAGAAAAAAATGAGCTGATTCCATGTGTCTTCAGAGGCTGTTTAGAAGCCCTTTATAGTTTGTGCTGACAGTTACAAGAGTTGCAAAAGAAATACACTCACACCTCGATATAACACACCCAGACGTAACAAAATAAGAGTTACAACAAATTAAATCACGAAATCTTGCAAAATATATAGTGTTAGGAGCATACTTCCATGAAAAATTTCTGAATATAATGAACTATATGATGAATATATTATAATATAATGAATATAATGCAACTTCAATATAATGAGGTCCAAGTGTGCGCACAACCTTGCTGAAATATAAAACACGCTCTGAGCTACAAGCTTTCCGACCTGCACGAGCTGAAGAAGGTACTGGGACAGCAGCTCGTCCGAAAGGCCGTCCAGCCACTCGACGGCATACTTGCGGACAAACATGTCCGCATATTTGCAGTCCAGCAGTTCAAGCGCAGTTTCGGGAGACACCCGTTTCCACTTCTTCAGGAGCCGGTACAACTGGAGCGGAAGAGAAAGGACGAGACAAAAGCTTAGATAACTAAAACATGAAAACAACTTACATGTGGTGCTCTATCGCACAAGCAGAGCACTTAAATTTACGTTTGAGTGAATAGCAAATTTTAAGTTAGAAGCGAATAGACATTTGGTTTTAATAACTTCAAATCGATTTGGAAATGTATGCATCACATATTATAGAGCAAAATGAGCATATTTGTCATGACCTAACTAACCTACAATCTTTTTTCTTTTAGTTTGAAACAAGGCAAGCACAAATATTATACATTCTGGTTAAAAAAAAAAGCAAAGCAACATTTAATAGTAGCAGGACTTCACTTCCTGTAGAATGCAAGTGATAACCAGTAAAATATGTTAGTTTAAAACATACTATACTTAGAGCATACAGGCCGACATAACAAGCTTTTAAACTTAAAAAAGGAAAAATTTGTAAGATAGTAGTACCGTAATTACTCAAATCTAACGCGCACCTTTTTTCCGGTTAAGCGAGTTCATAAATCGCATGCGCGTTAGAATCGAGTACGAAAAAAAAAAATTAATACGGTCGTTCTATTGCCATTGGCAATCCAAAATAGCCGCTCCCTACTTGCGTCGGCATGGCGCGTCGGCCATTTCTGCCTATGTGTTTCCCATGTGTGGCACTTCGTACGTGTGCTAAGAGGTTCGTCATCTTGGTGTGCATTAGCATCGACGGCATGGAAGGGCCGACTCCAAAAACTCGACGAGTACACCATGGTGCGGCCTTTAAAAGAAAAGTCATCGCGTGTGCCGAAACGGACGTAAATCGGGCTGCATCGCGATCGTTCGAAGTTCCCGAAACGTGCGTGCGGGACTGGTGGAAACAAAAGCAGAAGATTGTCGACAGCAAAGCTTCACGCAAAGGCTTCAGTGGACAACAGCAGGGTCGGTTTCCGCAAATTAAAGAGCTGCTCGGCGAGTATGTGCTTAAGCAGCGAGCGGCACGGCGGCCCGTGACGACAAAACTGCTCCAAGTGCGGGCTATGCAATTAGCCTTAGAAAAAGGTCTAATGCGGAGCCAGTTTAAAGCGAGCAGGTGCTGGCTAACTAACTTTATGAAGAGGAAAGGCTTTCCCCTCCAAGGGGAACGGGCATATGCGAAAAGTTTTGCGGAGGAGTACGATGAAAAGCTTCACAGTTTTCAGAGGTTCGTCCTAAACTTGCGGCACAACAACGGCTACCTACTTGGGCAAATCGGGAATGTCGATTAGACGCCTCTTTACTTTGACATGCCTGGCACCACAACCGTCGAGAAGAAGGGGCGAAGCACGCTCCGAACTACAAGCTTTCGGACCTGCACGAGCTGAAGAAGGTACTGGGACAGCAGCTCGTCCGAAAGGCCGTCCAGCCACTCGACGGCATACTTGCGGACAAACATGTCCGCATATTTGCAGTCCAGCAGTTCAAGCGCAGTTTCGGGAGACACCCGTTTCCACTTCTTCAGGAGCCGATACAACTGGAGCGGGAGAGAAAGGACAAAACAAAAGCTTAGATAACTAAAACATAAAAACAACTTACATGTGGTGCTCTATCGCACAGGCAGAGCACTTAAATTTATGTTTGAGTGAATAGCAAGTTTTAAATTAGAAGCGAATAGACATTTGGTTTTAATAACTTCGAATCAAATTTGAAATGTATGCATCACGTATTATAAAGCAAAATGAGCATATTTGTCATGACCTAAATAACCTACACACTATCTTTTTTCTTTTAGTTTGAAACAAGGAACGCAAAAATATTATACATTCTGGTTAAAAAAAAAAATCAAAGCAACATTTATAGTAGCAGGACTTCACTTCCTGTAGAGTGCAAGTGATAACAAGTAAAATATGTTAGTTTAAAACTTGCTATACTTCAAGCATACAGGCCAACATAACAAGCTTTTAAACTTAAGAAAGGAAAAAATTTGTAAGGGGGTAACATGTTGACTTAACCTTGAAGTAAGGCTTTGCGGCAGTGAGAAAGGTGTTTTCACAGTATGGCACTCCTTTATTGCAGCAAAACCACCTTTAGAGGGGAGTTACATGAGGACTAATATACACCTATCGTTCATTTCAAATATTTTGAAACTTTCAATACTCTAAATTCAACTTAAATTTAAATATGTTAATATTTATTCATATATTTGAAGTGCTCAAATATTCACCCGAGCTTACTTAAGTCACTTTCTGGTTCATCAGTGATTCCACCGCACCAATTACAGGCAACAACTTACCTGAGCCACGTGATCACGGCAGTTCCATTTGCTGGCGTCGAGCAGCTTAGGCAGCGAATTGGGCACGGTGTAACAGTAGTAGCGCATTCGCCACAGAAGCATCTTCTCCTGCTCCAAGATCTCAGACAGAGGGTCTCGTTTGATGATCTCGTGGATTTGATCCTTGTCGTTCTCAGTCCAGTTCTCTGGACTCTGCACCAGAAAGATAAAAAGAAAATCACAGCTGCTGCAACTGCCAGTTCCAAAACCTTAAAACATATACATAACGAAATCATGTTGTAGCAGGAAATTTGATCATATTGCAAGTTTCTATCACCGGTGAAACATTCGAATGTTCCAAGAGCGCAGCTGAAGCTTTGCCGCTTATCACTCGTTCGTGACAGATTCGAGATATTTTTGCAGCAATCAAATTGTGAGGCAATACACTTTGATACAAAGGTCATTTGACGGTTACTAAGAAAAACGGTTCAGGACAGCTTTATTTCAGTTGTGTGAAAGAGTGCATCAATTGTGTTGGCCTTTTATTAGAGTCATCCGTGAAAATCTAATGCCGCCAACTGCCACAAAAGAGTACCACCTCCAAGGAAAAAAAAAAACAACACAAACATACCTCTTCTCCCATGGACTCTAGAGGCGACACAAAGGAGGCGTACTCCTCAATCTGTTCCATGGTAGGGAACACCACCTGCCCCGAAAAGCGGTCCAGCTCGATGACGAGGCAGGGAGCCTCCCGGTTGGGGTTGGAGCCCGTGCTGCCCAGTGGGTTGAGCAGCTCGTCCATGCCTTTTGGGACAGGCCACAGGTGCAGGTTGACTCGGCCGCTCAGTAGCACACTCTTGTAGTCAAACAGGCTCACGTTGCCCCACGCGATGGCACAACGCTCCTGTGGCCAAAGTCGGAAACGAGTTGACTGAGTGAACTTTTCAGGTATAGCTCACTGTGACACAGCATAGATTTGGCATTCAAAGTGCCGAAACAAGCGCTTTTCATTCTATTTATAAGAGGTGCTAATACCAATTTTCGAAGGTTAGTTTACTTCACCACACAAATATCCTGTACACAAAGACGACCCAGCACAATCGTGAAGCTTCTTCGTAAATGATGAGAAGATATTTTATTTTAAAATAAAAGTCGATTTTTGCACAGAGCCCATACTGACACTGACACTATCGTGACACCAAGCTACAGTGTCAATTAAGGTGACCTCACACACTGATATGGCTAGTTGTGATGACGCCAGACATCGCAACTAGCCATACTGCGAGTCATCAAAAACATTCAAAATGGCTGCTTGGCTGCCATCAACGCAGCCAACGAAGCGCAGCCCTGTGCGAACCTCACGATATCTTGCATGAGCACATGACAAGGACCTCAGACAGCGTTGTACAAGCTTTCCAGAACATAAGATGATATTGCTATAGTGCGGCTCAGTTTGAGCGTGAAGAAAAGATGCTATACAGTCAAGAAGGGGAAAAAACAGACGACACATTTTTCCCCTTCTTGACTGTATAGCATCTTTTTTTCATGCTCAAACTCAGCTGGACTAAAGCAATATAATTTTATCATGCACCAAGTCGGCCAGTCAGCACTTTTCGATTTCAAGAACATACTGTATCCACTTTCCCAGGGTGCACTCACGCTTATTATTACATTTTATACTCTTGAGTGCTCTGTCCTTTCATTTTAATAATAATAAAGAAAACGAGTTCCAAGACTGCTCACCAGTGCAATATATATCAATGAAGCAAAATGAAATTACAGCAAGCAGTGTTTGTCCAGCACCTTCTAAGTTCAGAAGCTGCATAGCAGACTCAGTAAATGAAAGCCTCTTAAACATAATTGCTGCTCAAGTGGAACAAATGCCTCAAACGTGATTGGTTCCATACTTGAATTCTACATTCCTGTTCCCCTTTCAGTAAATGAAACTCTTGTTAGATAAGCCATGTTCTTCCTGGTCCTTTCAGGTTCTGTTTTCACAAGAGTCCACTGTACATTTCTCTATAGATCCACGAAACAATTATAAAACACTCAACATTGCAACCCTTCCAAGTTTGCGCAAGACAGAAATAGAGCGGAACCAAAAGTCGCTGAAACGCACCTCTCGTTTCTTGCGCTGAGATACGGCGCATATAGAGACACACAATCTTGCCGAGCGAGGAATGTCCGGAATGTACATCTGAAACTCTAGCAGTTCATCCCACTTTGGGTTCGGAGTGGGACACATGCTCGGTGTCCCGGAAAGGGCACAGGGCATCTGTGCCGTGGTAGATGCCAACACGAACGTATATCTGCAAGGAAAGGTGTAAAAAGATATCTTAGAAAAACAAAAAGCAAAAAAACAGTGACCTCTTTTAAATAGGCATATTCTTAAAAGCCAAGCACGACATTTTGGGCCACAGAGAGAGTTGAAGGGGCCCTGCAACACAAATTAAGCAAGTTGTTTTCATCATTTGTTTTGAACTGCGGAATGCCCCGATATCACGCACAAGTAGCAAGCGCCAAAAACAAAGTAGCTATAATTTTCTTTCTATGGAAAAACCACAGTGTTTTCAGACTAGAGCATTACACAGCAGCTATTTTTGTGAGTGGATGTGACGCTTCCTGATGTGGAATTGACGACATAGGCCATGCATTTTGATTGGTTCGACACGACAAGTCGCTCGTAATATTCATACAGTTCCAGATAACTACCACTATTGTGCACTAGAAATTATAAATGCACCTTTTCTACTTCCTCATATATAAAAGAATTTACGTTTTGAAATATGAAAGTATGAAAACATTGCAAAACAACGCTAAGAGGCTGCACATCAGCCACCGCGAAGCGAGTAGTCTGGTATGCCTTTATGAGAGGCGCACAATGATTAGAAGCGGCTTTTCACGGCAGTGAGAGAGCGAAATGCGTAAGGGAACATTTTTTCTCGTCATCTGATGAGGTTTTGAAGTTTGGAGGCTAATAACTTCCGTTATCGTGTACCCATTTCAATAATTCTTTTTGCATTCGTCTCAGTATTTGGCGCTGCGCAAACTCCAGAAAAAGCGTCGCAAGGCCCCCTTAAAAGGTGTGCTGCTTGGATTCACTACTTAATTTTGTCATGATATCACACACACTGAAAAATACAGCATGCAGGACCGTACCTTGTCAACATCCTTAACGTTAACGTACGAGGCTCCGAGGATCTTCACCCGGAATGACTCATCAACTTTGTACAGGGAGACTGTGGGTTGCGTTGCCGACAAGGATGGGTTGCGCCGGACATATGATGGAGTGATATAGTTTGAAGGCGGGATGGCTTTATATACAGCGTCCTTCAGCATCAGCATTAGCTGCGGTATCTCTCCTTTGGCTATGCACGTTCGAATGTACTGCAACAGAAACCAGGTAAAGAAACAGCCACCAACCTCAGGGGCATAAAAAAAAAGAGTAGAAGCACTCGAACACGAAACGAAGAGAAACACAGAGGGGAAAAAAGTTCAGCAGACATTCAAGGAGCACTGAGAGAAATTTCGAAATGGAAATGCGTCCTTCATTTGGTTGCTTGGTATGCATACGTTTTTTTGGATACTAAATATAAATTGCTACCATCGCCTAGAAGTTCTTTTGTTTCGAGCGCAAACAGCATAAGAGGGACATTTAGCACTGATTTAAGAATCACTGTTACTATGACGAATTTTGGGAGACCAGGCTTCCAAGTTTTGCCGATGTCACAGACAAGGTTGCGGAGCCCATACAACACAACTGACACCTGATGGCAGCTATTGTTCTTCACTCCCTTTGCTATGTTGTCAGGCTGCTCCCAGTGTGGTTCTGGCCGCTCTCGCCAGTGGTGTTTCAACTACCATAGCAAACAACGTTCCTTTTTTCTTTCAGGGTGGCACACTCTCGACGGTACGTTGAATGCATGTCAAGGGGGCGAGTCGCAGAGATCCCGCATGCACAGCACCGATTCAAACAGTGCAGTCTGAATGTCACCGAAACTCAAACATACATAGTCTTGTGCCACTACACCCTCAGGTGACATCACAACTAGTAACAATTAAAGATGCTAGAATCATTCGCACAATACAGTAGACTATCATTAAATGAAACCTCAAATGATGGAGGAAATGTGCTCCATTTAGCAGGAGTTCTGTTTACTGAGAGATCTACAGGGGTGCTGGACACAAGTACGAAACCGATCATATCAAAGGCAGTCGTTTAACTTGAGCTGTAGTTCCAATTACCAGATTGCCGTTACTGAGAGTCTACTGTATATTAGAGCATCTACGCTTCGATTTCGGTATTAAAAATACGAAGCTACTAATGAAAGCACAAAAGTCGCAAATAAGAACTTGGCAGTTGTGGTCCTGAAAAGGACTCTAAAAAGAAAAATTAGTTTTCTCATATTAGGCAAATTACTCTTTTAAGATACCGAAAAATGCCTTGTTTCTGCAAGAAGAGTTTCAATAAGTGAAAAAAACGTGCAAAAGTAAAACTTGGGTGGCAGAGCCACCTCCACACCAGGCACCATGGTGTCATAGATTTCAATGCTGCCCACTACAATCTGAATTGTTCTTAATAAGTAAAAATTAGGTACAACGTCGTCTGAGGGAGCCACAGATAACATGCCAAGTTCCAGTAAAACTTCGTTAATTCAAAGTCACTGCGACTGAGAAAAGTCTTCAAATTAAGCAGGCTTTCGAAATTAACAAAACAAGCAAAAAGTGGGATGCAAGAAACTTTCAATTATTGAGAGCAATCAGCAGTGGCCATCGCCTGTGCCGCCTAGTTTCCAGTCCCAAGGATGCGTTGTACCAATTATGCGCCAAATGAGGGAAAACGGTGGGTCTAGCTGCTGCAAGCGTAAAAAGAAACATACAAAACTGAAAAAATAAAAGCGATCTCGTCATCGACTAAAATATGTGCCTGCTGAATTGAAGTCATGCTTCATTGCAATACAATGGTGACACGCAGGCAGCATTTCACTTGCTCCTCGAATCGTCAGCTACCCTTCGCCCATTCTTTCTGATAAAATAAATAATTTTATACCAGCCATTGTGAAGAAATTAGCCATGCATTTTGGCTAAAAAACATGATCATTGCTTTTTGTTTTTTGTTCTCGAACTGAGTTTTTGGAGTAGGTGTTGAAGGCCAGAACTCCGCCAGCGGGGTAAGTGCACAAATTGTTGGAGCAACCACCAACTGGAGGTTTCCACACATCTGAAATACTATTTGACTGACTTTATTGTTATCCTTATATTCTGGGTAAATCATGATCGATCCGCCAACGTTGCGATAAGCGTGCGACACGATGCTTGCGTGTTGCTACTGCTACGCTGAAGCACGTCTTTTTCGCAGGAACATTCGAGTCAACCACAATTATACCTCTTCTTTCTTTCTTTTTTTTTTTTTTTTTTTTGCACTGGCAGAAGCGAGGCTGGGGTGCTTCAGTTGTCACTCATTAGTATCACTAGACTGCATTGCCCTGTGGCACCTAAAAGCTGTCGCTTCCCTTAATTTGCAGCAAAATAGAGATTGGGAATCGGCACACAACACCAAACATTTTTGAAATAACCAGTCTGGTGCCGACCGCCACTTCTAATTATCCAATTAAAGTTACATTGTGAAATACAGAACCGCAGAAATCCTTCAATTAATTTGAATTTTGAAATAGCCAAGTTTGAATTAATAAGGTTTCACTGTGATTTCATTGTGTCAATGTGGCCTAAATGTAAAAAGCACTTCGATATTCATGACGTCATCATAGGAGAGTTTGGTAGAAAATTTAAAAGTGACATTTTTGACACTGATTTTCTCATCTTTCAATAAAATCTATGGTAGTGAAATTTCAACAGCATAGTTTTTATTTATCAGTCTAAACCAATTTGCTGTTTCACTTAAGTGTGCTTGCCTTTAAGGATTCATTTACAATACGCATGGACAGCTATGGCCAACGAAAAGGGCAAGACAGGGGACCCACCTTGTATCGACACAGCGGGTACGACTTGAGCAGGTACTGGTTGACCCCGCACACCTTGAGCAGGTAGTTGTGCTGGTGCTCCTGAGCCATGGCGACCTGCTCTTCACGCGACAACCGTGAGCATTTGAGCTTCTTGAGGATGGCCTCGCGAATCACGGCCTCGGGCACCGTGTCCTTGTGCAGCTCGAGCGTGTGCTTCTGCTTCTCCCCACTGTCCGACAGTCCCCACACGCACACCATCACCAGCCCTGGCATACGACAATAAAGACAACAGGAGCGGAGCTATTTTTGTGAACTGCTGTGACACTTACAGCGCATGACACCTACATGTGCTGGAAGGAGCTTTGTTGTAGCCCCTCCTCAGATGTTACCAAATCTTAACTAACCTTAAAATCAATCGTTATTGGCAACCAGCTCCTTACTATACTGATCTACCACCTCAGTCAGGTGGGACAGGTGCAGGATAGATCAGGCGGCATGAGTGCGGATATATTCCCGTTTTGCTTATTGCCAACATGATGCTTTGGCGGGCAAGTTCATGTGAATTCGTGACGATTATTTTTGGCATGAAATGACACAAGAAAGGTGACACGAAAAAGCGATACTCTAAGCTGACACAATTAATTGTGTCCCTCCACTTTTTATATGGTCCAGAACCAGGAGGACATGTGTCGGGTACACCGTGTAAAAAAGTAGAGTGACACAATAACTTATGCCAGTTGAGAGTACCACTTTGTCCTGTTGTCTTTCTTGTGGCGTCGTTTCACGCTGAAAAGTAAACACTATGCTCATTGCCCTTTGGCGTTGAAGGTATTGGCTCTACCAGTTTTCATTACGAGGAGCATTCATTTCTGATCACAAGAAATCAAGCTGCCAGTAGTGCCCTCCTTTCCTCATTTATTCCTGTCACGATGCACTGCTCAACTCAGCAGTGCATATCTTCTCTTTCTTCATCAATCGAGGATGCCTAACAAGCGGGTATCAGCAGACCGACTGGTCTTGACTTACTGAGTGATCCTAATGGATGCGACAAACAATTTGAACTGCGGCGTAAGGGGGAAAGCAAAGATAAAGTATGTGTGAAAAATAAGGGGTTTTCTGTAACAGTATGTAGACACATGTCCTCTCTCAAAATTACTTGCCTCAGCATATCGTGGAATGAAAGCATGTTACAATCAAATATTGTATTAAGGAGTACGGTAAAAATCAGTACTTTATTTTTGTCTCCGTATTCCTCACCCATGATTCCATTAATTATCACTGCTTTAATAGTATCATCAATTAATCATAGGTGCCCATAATATTTTGCTGAGTGGCTTTTGGAATATGACTATTACTTACTAATCAAGTGCAAGCTAGACAAGCTTTTTTATTTCTCTTTGGTGTTCTCTTTCTTTCCCTCTTTTTTCTCTTCTCCAGTTTCTTTACTTGTCTTTTTTTCCTATTTATTTATATTTCCTTCCTATTTTCCCCATCAATTTCCTCTCTCTTTTTATTTCTCGCTTGCTTCCCTTTTTTTTTTTCTCAATTTTTATAAATGCTCCTGCCTGCACTACGCTAAACAAACGACAGTCTATGAGAGCCCCGACCCCTGGAGTGCTCCATGTCATCAAGGCTATCGAAGAACAAGAGGATTAAGACTTCTCATAGCCACGAGCATGCGTGTTCAATATGCTACAAATGTTTAGGTATACTACATGTAAATTGTGCCTGCGTTAATATCGTCATTAAAATTTCTGTTTTTCTTAGTACCAGAAAGTACCGTACATCAAAGCAGAAGTCGGACAGATGGAAAACTGAGCTTAACAAACAGAGGTTAATGCACATACAGAAGCGAACGTAAGACGCAGTTACTACCCACCATTATTTTTTTCCTCACTGGCTTTGTCTTATCGCTAGAAGAGAGATAAAAACCACACCAAAGTATATTAGGTCTGCTCTCTCCTTTCCGTAAAATCAGAGATGCGTCATGAATGAGGTTACAGGCCAAACAATTGTAAACTAAAAGGGGAAAAAATGTGCTTCAACACAAATTTATAAACAAATGTACACAAATATGTGAGGACATTCCTACAAGATACTCCACCAATGCAAAAGAGAAAAAGAAAGAAAAATGGTTCGCAAGGCAATAGAGGTCTAAAGTTATCATGCACATCAGCTGTCGCGACAATTACAACAAGCCTCCTCATAAAAATGCTACTTCTCTAGATTGAAACTTTCATGTGTTTCCTGATGCTGATTCCTTCGTTTCACAAGCAAAAAAATGTTGAATCCTCTTTTTCTTTCACTGTTAGCTGAGAAGGAATGGGATACTTTGTAAGGATTTCTGAGGACATTACAACAAATGATAGAAGTCACACCAAGCATTACTTGTCTGGCCAAAATTTTCAAGCAGCAAAGCAGATACCTGCACAGTTACCGTAATTACTCGAATCTAACGGGCACCTTTTTTCCGGTTAAGCGAGTTTATAAATCGCATGCACGTTAGAATCTAGTACGAAAAAAAGAGGTGAATACGGTCATTCTATTGCCATCGGCACTTCCAAAATGGCCACCCTCTATATGCGTTGGCATGGCGCATCGGCCATTTCTACCTATGTGTTCCCCATGTGCGGCACTTCGTACGTGTGCTGAGGAGTTCGTCATCTTGTAGTGCATTAGCATCGACGGCATAGTAGGGCTGACTCCAAAAACTCGACGAGTGTACCACAATGCCGCTTTTAAAAGAAAAGTCATCGCGTGCGCCGAAACGTACGGAAATCGGGCCACATCGCGGTCGTTCGGAGTTCCCGAAACGTGCGTGCGGGACTGGTGGGAACAAAAGCAGAATATTGTCGACAGCAAAGATTCACGCAAAGGCTTCAGTGGACCACGGCAGGGTCAGTTTCCACAAATTGAAGAGCTGCTTGGCGAGTATGTGATTAAGCAGTGAGCGGCACAGCGACCTGTGACGACAGAACTGCTCCAAGTCCAGGCTATGCAGTTAGCCTTAGAAAAAGGGCTAATGCGGAGCCAGTTTAAAGCGAGCAGGTGCTGGCTAACTAATACCCGTGCCACACGGGCAGAGAAAATGGCATTTACCCCCGAATGCCTCCAGATTTATTGCCATTCACGCGGTGCCACACGGGCGAACGAAATGGCATTCGTCCGAATGCCATTCGCCACCAAATGCCTTCGCGAGAACTCAGTTGACTGAGAAATGCCTACTCTCGACGACACAGCTCGCGAAGTGCGATTTACCTTAAAGTAAATAAAACAAATCATATTCAGCTAAAAATAAAACTTCCCATCTTTTATTTGCACTAAACATTTAAAAAAGTGCTTTGACCGTTATACGAAGATCAGGTTGAAATGGTTTAAAATTAATTCAAGTTCAATGTACTGAAGGTGACGCATACTAACTCGTCTTTGCTCCAGAATTATTCGCTCTTAAGCGCGATGCTTTGCACGGAAACACACAAGTGCTGCCGTGAAAAAATGAACTCGGCGAACTTCTTCTGAGAGATGCGACAGGTGCGATGCGACAGGCCCCATTTTCTAATTTCGCTGTGGATCTGACTAGTGTTGGCTTAGGTTGCTACGGTCGGCTGCAACGTTGTAAAACAAAGCAAGAAACTACAACTTAGGGCAGCGTAATATGCTTATTTCTATTTTTAATGATTATATGATGTGTATGAAGCTTGTAAACGCTTGTTTATTTTTTTATTGCTAGTCCCCCAATGCTCACTTGGAAGGTGCTGCGATCGACATCATCAAGTCAAATGTCATTCGCTTTGGACATGTAGCAGCGCCGGCGAAACAAATGTCATTCGGGAACTGAAGGCCTTCGCCACCAAATGTCATTTTCTATGCCCGTGTGGCACGGGTATAACTTTACGAAGAGGAAAAGCTTTTCCCTCCGAAGGCGAACGGGCATATGCCGGAAGTGGCCGGAGGAGTACGAAGAAAAGCTTCACAGTCTTCAGAGGTTCGTCCTAAACTTGCGGCACAACGGCTACCTGCTTGGGCAAATCGGGAATGCTGATCAGACCCCCTCTTTAATTCGACATGCCTGGCACCACAACCGTCGAGGAGAAGGGGGCGAAGCAAGTTCGTGTGCTGACATCGGGCCACGGTAAAACAAGAGTGACAGCAATGCTCCGTTGCACGTCAGATAGGCACAAGCTTCCTCCGTACCTCATATTTAAACGGAAGACGCTCTCGAAAGTAGTCGTTTTCTTGAGTGGTGTGATTGTGCGGGCCAACGAGAAAAAGGGGTGCAGCGTTGCAATCGATGTCTTAGTTTTTTTTTTTTTTTTTCGTGGAAACCAGGCGCGCGTTACAATCGAGGGCGCGGTAGAATCGAGTAAATACGGTACTTCAAATTTATGCATCCATGTTCACACTAAACAGCAAAGTGAGTGTTGTAATAAGATCGAACTCTGTATGCCCAGGATTCTGTATGAAAACTATGCTCATATATATTTTGGTCAATTAATGAGCTTAGATACTACATAGCAAATGTTAAAGTGATGAATTAATGACATTCTTTTTTTTCCCCAGCATAACCAGCCCATAGTGGATAAAAGCCACTGCAGCAGCCATGACTCAACACCGCATTGAAACCTCATCTCTTACAAACGGAAACATCCTCTACCTTTGTCCAGTTTCCTTTCCAAGTTGGCCGGCAGCTCTTCCGAGCTTTCAATCTCGGGCGGGTAGACGTACGACGCCCGACACTCTTCGCTTCCCGTGTTCCTAGTGTCGACCGCGTCCTTGCACACGCTCAAGATGTTGCGTCGGAAGTCGATGACCTCGGAGTCCTTCATGTTATCAAACTCATGAGCGCAGCCTCCGACCGCCAACCCTTTATATACAAAACAGAATGAAAGTAGAGACAAACCAATCAGCATTTAGAAGTTCAAGGAAAAACATTTTCAAGGATCAGTTCAAACAAACATGCGTCACCTATCACGTAATAATGAATATAGCGTGAATTGAAGCAGACCAAAAATTACGCTTACAGCTGATGGTATTCAAACACACAGACAAAAAAGTTGTGGCTTCGAATTCTGCCAATGGTATGAGTGATATTTCATCCACTTTGATTAATTTAAATTTATGCTTTGATTATTACACTAGGGTAAAAAGGCAACAAGTATCGATCTCTATGCTTTTCCTGGCCTAACTGTTGGTTGACTTCATTTGATCATACTTGACCTTTGCGTTCTAATCCTAATATATTGTGTGCAATTTGCATTATAACTTTCCAGTCCTGCTTGGCTATTGATGGCACATGACATAAGTTTACACATACAGGCTGCGAACGCAAAATGTACTAGGCTACTCTACAAAGATTTGGGAACACTCAGCAATTTTCAAGCTCTGCTTGCAGAAGTGGAGTGTTTCTTACGAATTTCCGAGTTGAGCTTTTTCTCTTCAGTGTTGCCCTTCGGTTCGACGAACCTTCAAGATGGGCTGGAAGAGATGCAGGTCGCACAGCCGACGGTACTCATCGTAGAACTCCTCCTTGTCTCCTTCGCGGGTGATGGACACGAATATGTACGATGATGGCTCACCCAAATGTCTATACAGCGGGTACTTCTGAGCATTCTCCCAGAGGTCCTCTGCATCGAGGACCATCACGCAACAGATTATTCATATTAAAGTAACTAGAAAAAAATTACTACTTCAAAATGTTCTTCATTGCGCTCACTAAACTCATCATCATTCATCAGCAGCTTGACTGCGCCCACTGCAGGACCAAGGCCTCTCCCATGTTCTGCCAGTGAACTTGATCCTGTGCTTGCTGCTGCTACTTTACACACTCGAATTTACTAATCTGATCTGCCCACCTTTACTTTCTGTCTCCCTTTCACCCACTTGCCTTCACTGGCAATCCAGTCAGTTATCCTTAAGGGGGCCCCGAAACACTTTTTTGAGTAACCGAACAATTCACTGGAAGAGCTTACTGCCTCACAAATTCAGCACCGTAAAAATTTTTACAAACCGTCCAGTACGAGCGCAGTTACAGAGATTTGTCACACGCTGCGATTGCATTCTCCTTCTCTCGTCCCAACGAAAGCGCTGGATGCTAAGCATGAAGGGATGGGAGGGGCAAACAAAAAATGTCACGCACGCCTCGTGACCTTGAGCACTTTTTCTTCTTTTTTTTTTATATGAATATGCAACTTTTTCAGTGCGATCGCGCGCGCACGCGTGGACAAGTGACGGCTTTCCGCGACGATCTCTGTGACAACCGAGTGCGCCATGTTAAAATGAGCCAATGGCTGATATATGGGCAATCTACGTGTGATTTTTGAGCATTTTTCGTCACTTGTCAAGGGAAGAGAAAGCAATTTTTAGCTGACTTAAATAATTTATGGTAAATTATACAACATTTGGCTATAACATATGGCTCGCATGTTCTCGGGAGCCTCTACTTTTGATCGGCAGCATTTTCGGACCATGCTCAAAAGGTGTTGCAGGGCCCCTTTAATGACCAGCTACATGCCAAGCCCATGTCCATTTCTTCTTGATTTCAACCATGATATCCTTAAGCCCAGTTTGTTGCCTGACTCACTCTGCTCTCTTCTTGAGTTTACACCTATCATTTTCCTTTTGATTGCTGACTGGGTTGTCCTCAATTAAAGCTGAATCCTCTTTGTAAGCCGCCAGGTTTCTGCTCCATAGGTAAGTACCGGCAAGACGCAGCTGTTATATACCTTCATCTTGAGGGTTAGTGGAAGATTACCATTAATGATTTGAGAATACTTGCTGAATGTGATCCTACCCGTCCTTATTCTTCTATTGTTATTTAACTCTCATGGTTAAGTTCCGCGGTTTCTACCTGTCCTAGGTAGACGTATTCCTTTACAACTTCCAGCGTCTCTCCACCTATCACAAAGTGCTGTACTCTGCCGAGACTGTTGCACATTACTTTAGTTTTGTGCACATTAATTTTCACATCTACTCTTCTGCTTCCCGTGTCCACTTCAGTAATCATAAATACCAATTTTGTCCCCTGAGTTACTCAGCAATACAATGTCACCAGCGAAGCGTAGATTTATAAGAAACTCTCTAATAACTTTTATCCCTAACTCTTCCCATTCTAGAACACTGAAGACCTCCTCAAAGCACGCGGTAAATAGCATTGGGGAGATCGTATCCTCTTGTCTTACACCTTTCTTTATTGGCATTCTTTCGCTTTCTTTACCGAGCCCTGTGGTGGCAGTTGATCCTCTGCAGATCTTTTCCAGGATGTCTCTATATGTTTCATCGACGCCCTGATTCCACATTGTCTGCATGACTGCCAATATTTCTATTGAATAAAATGCCTTTTCGTAATCTATGAAGGCTATGTATACTGGTTGGCTGTATTTCAAGCATTCTCCTCTTACCTGATTAATTATACGAATGTGGTCGACTGTTGAGTGGCCTGTACGAAATCTTGCTTGATCCTATGGTTGATTGAATTGTAATGTCTTATTATGTTTGCAATTGCCTTTGTAAATAGCTGGTATACTACAGTAGCGCCAATTAATCAACTATGTGCCAAGAACGCTTGCATATGGAGCTGTCATTTCATCAAGTGTACAATGTACCGCACATGCCATGTGAAGGCTTCTTATTCAACTTCTTACACTAGTTTGCGTTCTCAGTTGCCTTCACCTTCTTTCTCTAGATTTACCGTGAACAGTGAACATAAAGTTTACGGCAACTTTAAGCCTCAGGTACAATTAGCTACCAGACAGCTCAATAAAGAAAAATGGTAAAAGCACTCCTTACGCGCGAAAATCCATGTGACGGTGACAAGCGACTTTACTGAGATACCGTTACTCAAGCTGGCTGCCACTTATCACATGAAATCCCACTCACATGGTGGCTTCAACAACGAATTTCTAATGTTACTGGCATGAAAGTGACTAACTTGTACTGAAAATTATATGATGCCAGCAGCATGTAATGTAAAACAATATTTTTGTTGTACAAAGTGACAAATTATCTCTGAAAGACTTGCACAAACATTCCTTTTCCTAACATGCAAGAACATTCTGTAATTCCATTGCCTGTGCAGTGCTGGGCCGGCGACACTGCGCCACCCACATATATATCATTTTCCGACTTCTCACTATAAGCTGGTCGTACAACTTCCAGGTGATAAGTGACAGTTTCTAGGTTTCCAAAAGCAAGCGATCAACCAAGCAAACGGTCCACACGATGCTCACTTTTGCTGCCTTATAAATTTCTCCTCACCGTCAGGTGGATTTTCGCACTTACGGGGTTCGACTTAAAAAATCGGCCCACATAATTCCATGCGCAATGTGACCTCAAGACTCGAAGGAACACAGCTCACCCTTGATGCTCTCCAACGTGGCATCTCTGGAACACGTGAGGGGGATATGATGCCTGTCGGGAGTAGACAGTCCACCACTATGGTGTTGGGCATAATGGGGTAGCCCCATAGCTCTCCCGATGATGGCGGCATCTTGAGAGCACCTCCTACAGTTCACTTTCAGTCCGAAGATACAAGCGAGTGATGTGCACTGCTGCAATAAACAATTGATTTCATTGATATGTGGGGACTAATGTCCCAAAACCACCATATGATTATGAGAGACGCCGTAGTGGAGGGCTCCGGAAATTCCGACCATCTGGTGTTCTTAAACGTGCACCCAAATCTGAGCACACGGGCCTACAGCGTTTTCGCCTCCATCGAAAATGCAGCCGCCGCAGCCGGCATTCGATCCCGCGACCTGCGGGTCTGCAGGTGAGTACCTTAGCCACTAGACCACCGCGGCGGGGGGCTGCAATAAACAAGCGGTGGACGAAAGTTATGCTAACGCATGCTGCTTTTTGATTTTGTAGTTCCTTTGTTTACCACACTGTTTCATAAACATAGGCTTAGCCACTCTTTGCGGCTACGCATACTATTATTCATTGACCTCATCTTTGTGCCACAAAATCGTTACAAGAAAGGGGACAGAGAAAGTGGTTCAAAAAGCCAAATATTTCATTTCCAGTACACCTTACAGCATTGAAAAATAAGGAAGTACATATTCAATGTTAGGCACAGAACTTGCATGGCAGGAAGGAAAAAGAAGGAACACACACAGACACAAGTGTATAAGTCATGCAAGTGGTGCTCTAAACACTGAATATACAGCGCCAACAAGGCCTGAAATGTACCCTTATAACAAGATCAGCATGGAACGGAGCAGTATTTATACCCCTTGTACACGAGTACAAATCTATAATAGCTGCCTGGTAGCTAGGTTATGAAAAAGCACCTCCTGAATTCATCTCATCTTTCTGATAAGTACTCAGACTACACATTTTTTTTATATATAACAAGGACGTGACCTATATTGGAATACCGATCTGCATAGAGCCCAGCGATTGTACTAATGTTGAGTACAGAAGTAGTCCTTCAATTGAAATAAGCACGGCTCACAAATGTAAGCCATTCAGGATCAAGCTGTGCATGAACTTAGTTTCAGATTTCTCAACAGCCACATAACTTTGGCGATTTCAACGACAAGGTTTATATATTCTTCACATGTCTGTGGTCGCATCATGTGATCACAAATTTGGGGAACACACTTATTATCTCAAGAGTTATTTGAAGCAATATCAAGCAAAGAATAAAATGCGAAGAAATAAAAAACTTTTCTCGAGAAAAAATCGAGTATAGCTGAAGTTTACTAATCTCAGATTTTTAAGCTAGAGATGTGAAAAAAAAAAAAAAAACAGCAGGCCTGCGCAGGACGCGCAGCACATTCGCAGCGAAAGCTGGAAGAGCGGCCTTTCAGAGCCTTTTCTATTAGCTCTTTGGTTAGCTGCTGTAAGTACACTTGCTGGGCACCCACTAAGCCATATATGAGGAAGGAAGGAAAATAACTTTATTTTGATCCTGCGGAACGCAAATCATAATTTTTGTGTAGTTGGCCGGCATAAACTATGCTATCCTTAATTGTTCTTCGGAGAAGCGTGGTATCCGCTACACACTTATGCCTGGCGTGGGTATGCGCCACAGTTAAGTGATCAAGAACAGCTTTTGTAATGGGTTAGAGCATTAGATGACCCACTTGTTTCGTAATTCGCAGTGTGTGATGCCTGGTTGCTCCTTTGATGTTTTAAAACGCTTTATTACTCATATTAACACGATTCCTTTCCCGACACCAAGCCTGCTTAAGGGCAGTTTGAAAACGGGTTCCAAGCTCTGTAAAAACATGGCTTGAACAGAGAGGGGTATATTTACTATGGAGAACCAGCTGTCTCCTGTGTAACAAACCTGAAATCATGGAACACGTATTTATTGATTGTAGCGATGCCATCTTCTTTAGGGGAATTTTACAGGGGACTTTGAAAATATATTTACTTCTTACTGAACATAGAATTTGTTTATTTGCCTTGTGAAAGTTTTGTGCAACACTTGTATCTTATTTTCTTACTTGGTCTTCATTTGGTATGGCGTAGTATGTTATCGTATACAGACACTGTGATGTAAGAGTTTCATCTGTTCGTGACTGTTTCGTGGAAGCTGTTATCAAAGTGCGAGACGTATACAAAACTACTGACTGTGTTGAAGATGTGACATCTTTGTCTGATGCATTGAAAGTGCACCGTCTATGATTAAGTGTTTCATAAACAACCCTCACTTCTTACGCCACGTAAAAGGAACGTCCCCACACTGCGACCACTGCAATCATGTCGATGCATCAGAGGAGCATATTCTTATCGAATGTCTGCAATATGATCAACAACCCACCGAATTGAGGGATTGCTTGGACCGTCGACAGACGACTATTTACGATTAGAAAAGTACTTGGACCATGGTCACATTCCGATAATCAAAGGTACACAGAGAGTGTTCTCGGTGATTTTTTAAGGGACACAAATCTAATTAACTGTCTTTAGTTCATATTATACCTTGCCGCTATTTGTATGGACTCTATCTGCGATGTGATCCTGATATATGAAATGGGCTCTGACCATACATACAGTGCTCATTCATGCATTATAAGCCCTATAATATATACAATATGTACATAGTGCCTCTGATTAGTTTTTTCTCTTTTATTCTTATTTTTTCTTGCCTGTGTATTTATCCTGTACATTACTGTCATGGTGTTAGGGTAGCTGGCTTTAACGCAGCCTACCTTCCCATATTCTGCCAAATATAAATAAAAAAACCGGGCGTGACGTCTGATTGTTAGCCTATCTTGACCTGTAGTCAAGAAGGCAATAAAGAAAAAAAAAGTGTGGCTCTGCAGTGGAATACTGGGCTGGCACGCAGGGTACCCGCGGTTCCAATCCCGCTGTGTCTTCGGTGTTTTTATTTACGAAGTTTATTTTTTTTCCCTTTATTCGTGCGGTAGTGGTTACGGACCCCGCTTTGGGCAGATAACTACGGCGCCACACGTGAACCATGTTGTGATCACATAACAACTTTCGCCGCAAAAAAATAAATAAATTAATTCACACAGAAAACACCGAAAGAAGACAACAGAAACAAGCAAACTAGATTGCGGACTTCTACGACTGTTAGTTTACTGTTCAGGGATGAAATACGGACGAATACCTGGTCATTGCTACAAACACTCAACAGGAAATGAAGACGCACACATGTGAGAATCAATGGCGCAACACAACGAACCTTTAACGAGGACGTAGTCCACTGATGCAACGAAAACTGCGCTTCAATTGAACTACGCAGCAACTTCGCGATCTAACCTTATAAGTTTCGACAATCAATTGGGCAAATGATAACACAATTTGCGAGCGCAGTAACTTGTGCACAAGTGTCACCTATCCAAAAAACGATCCGACCAGTGTATCTGTTACGACAGGGGAGAGATCTGGAACTGCGACCCTGGAAGTTGTTTTGATCGCGTACGTCTTATCTCCGCGCCGTTCTGTCGCAAATAAACGGTTGCAAAACGCCTGCAATGTGGCTACAGGGTCGTGGGAATACCGAGTGCCAAGAGAAACGCCCACATCGCGACTAATTAATAGGCCTCGGCGGCAGCAGCAGCGAAATTAGAGGATACCTACCCTAATGACGAACGGAAAGGCCGATCATAATGGAACGAAACAGTCCGCATCGCGGGTCTTCTCTCCCAGTGGCGGACGAGGAAGATGCACATCGTTGTTCGTTCCGCACAACATGAAAACGCGCTCATCAACAACCAAACCGAAAAATATTTAAACTGAGCAGGAAAAAAAAATATTTGTCTGCAAGGCGCCGCCGCCGTTACAAGTCAACAACATCATCGGTCGAGTGATGTGTTCAGTCAGACGCCGCTTTTTCGTACTTCAAAAAATTTTATTATTACATATGCACACTTTATCATACCTAAAAATAATTTTATATTAGTTTATTAATGTTTGTAAACTTATTGTCATTTTTATTAATAAGTATAATACTTATATTTTTGAGTACGGTAACTGTGACATCACTAACAAGCAAAAACGTGGCCTCTGAAATTGGCAAGCGCAAAAAACATATTTCAAGGCACACAATTGTACCACTCCAACAAAAGTCGTAGCCAGAGCCAAATACTTGCTTGTTTGTTTTTGGAGCGGCGCGCCGCTTTCGGTTTTGCGCTTTGTGACTTGGTTGGGACGTCCACCTCAGCGATTGGTCCTCGAAGAATACCCGTCCCGATCCTCCCCGCCTCCGGTCAGCTGGTCCGAGACTTGTCGGTCTGCTGTCGGTGGCGGCGTGTGTGCACGCGCGCTGTTTTTGCCCAAGTACCGTGCCCGACAAACTCGCGCTGGTCCAAAGAAGCGCGTCGTTCAAAAGCTTGCCCCGAGGCGCGCCGCGTGTGGTTCGTATGTGTGTGGTGCTGTGAAGTTGTCGCGCGCGCTGGTGTGTGAAGTGAGCTTCGGTGGGTCGCACACAGTTTACCGCGAAGACGGCTGCAAAAGGTGGGCGTGCGGTCTCCGGTCAGCGGCGGCGCGCCCGCACATGTCTGAAGATGAGAGCGACGTGGATTTGGACCCTGCGCAGCAACTCGTCAGGTTACGCAGGCGACTGCCGGCGTCGTCGTTCCAACGGCCGCCGGCAAGCAGCGACGACAGTGACGAGAGCGAGGACCCGTCTCTACCGGACGGCTACTGTCACCGAAAGTCCACTTCGCTGGCGAACTGGACAATCTCCGATTTGAGCCGGCTCGACGGGCTGCTGTCGCCCGCCGCCAAGACTGGTTACATGTGCGAGGTAGGTGACGTGTGTTCCGCTGTTGGGACGGATCTGTTTTCGCGCGCTGCCCCGCGGTTTGTTTTGTATTTCGTTTCTTCGTCGCGTCCTTCTTTCTTTAATCGCGGAATTTTCAATTCTTTCCTTTGGTCCTCCGCTGGCTCTACAGTTCGCAAACTGGTAATCCTTCTTTGCGACGACGCGCAAAACGCGGCATCCGACCGGGCCACTCGTTCGCGCAGCAATCCGGTTCGTCTTGTTTGCCGCGGTTATAAGTTGGTGAAAGGTTTATATAGTTACCCGTATAACCTAACTCGATCGCCCGTTGCTCTTTGCCGCCGCTGACGCCTATTTGTTTTGTCGTTCTTTTGTGTTTTTTTTTTGTCGTTTCTCTCGCCTCCTGGCCGCACCTTACTTCGCTCTTTCATTCTTTTGTCGTACGCCCGTGATGGAGTGGGTTTCCATGCCGTAATTTAGGAAATGAGAAAGCTTCGAGAGGGGGGGTGTTCGCCCGCAGACGCAGGAATGTATGGAAAAAAAAAATGTAATTGATACCTGCCTAGCTATGAGAGCGGTAAGGAAAAGCTAGGGTTTCATTGCAAGCATGCCGATGATGAGATACACGAGGTTTAAAGTGCCGAAATTGCGATATCACTGTGAAGCACGCCGTTGTGGAAGGCTCTGGAAATTCCGACCACCTGGGGCTCTTTACGGTGCGCCCAAATTTAAGGTACACGGGTTTCTAGAATTTCGCCTCCATAGAAATGATGCGGCTACCGGACTTCGAACCGGCAACTTTTGGAAGCCACCGAAATTTTTCGGCTACGCTATAGCGTTTGGCATGATGCACCGTTCACTCGTCTGTGCCAACAAGTATTTAGATGCAGTTCTCTGTGCGTGCCGTCGTCGCATCAAAAAAAAAAGGGGGGGGGCGGGGGGCAGGGGGGCTAAAGAAGATGCGCCGGCGTATTGTAGCCATGCCTTTTCCTATTCTAACTGCCATGCTCTTCGCTCATGTCCCTTGATCGGAGTGACGCTGGCTGCATTATCAAAGGAATCAGCCAGCCGTGAGCGCTGTACGGCGAGGCTATCATCGAATAAAGCTTTAAAAAAAATTACCGTGCGCTGCATGCAACCATCCAGCGGTGCACCACAATTAAGCCCAAACTCCATAAGCGCGAAAATGCACGCGACGAGCGACGCGACGTAGATCGGCGTCGCGCGATCAGTCGCTAGCGCAGGCAAACCTCATTCACGCGACGGCTTCGGCGAGCGAATTCCACTGTTGCTGGCATGAGGCCGTCAACTCGCACCAAAAAAACCGCGTAGCGAGCGGTTTCTAATTTAAAAATAAGATATATTGTTGTGTAATGGAACGGAAAGTGTTTATTATTGTCTTGCACCATTTTTTATATGCGCATGCTTAATAAACATTGCGTTATTTCTTGTTGCGCATACGTGACTCGGGCAGGGTCACGTGCACCTATGTAGTCTTCGTCTTTTCCGGTTTTTCGCTATTGGCTGCTTGAGCCCAGCACTTCCGGGCGATGAGCGACGGTTTCCAAATCTGGAGAACCGAGCGATCGCGCGAAAACGAGCACGCGACACGTCGCGCGAACGCCCTATTTCGTCGCTCATAGCGTCGCTCGTCGCTGTCGCGTGCATTTTCGCGCTTATGGAGTTTGGGCTTTAGGGTTCACTGGCTTTGCGACGTCGCGTCTCTAAGAAATCCAACGGCGAGCGACTGACCCAAAGCAGCCACTTTTCGACCATTCGAGCTGATGGGCGGGCAAGCCTCAGTGACTATCGGCAAGACGGGAGTGTATGAGCGATGCGAATCGGTGGCGCATTCTCATTTTGCACTCCTCATGCTCCCCTTTGCGTCATAAAGAACTCCTCGCGTAAAAAGGGGGGACTTGTCTGTTGGTTAGACTTCCTCTTTGCAGACAGGCGTGCATCCTAGTGGTGTAGGCATCGTATCTATTGTAGAAGCTCTTCCTATAGGTTAAAGGGCCCCTAAACCAAAGCAAGTTCAAAGCTTCAAATGCGAGACAGTGTAGCTTTTCTCGCCTGCATTATACCCTTCCTACGAGCGCTCTCTGCACCTCGCCCTCTTATTTTTGTTTCAGAAAAAGAAAGCAAAACACATGGAATGTAGCCCCGCCGCGGTGGTCTAGTGGCTAAGGTACTCGGCTGCTGACCCGCAGGTCGCGGGATCGAATCCTGGCTGCGGCGGCTGCATTTCCAATGGAGGCGAGAATTCTCCGTAGGCCCGTGTGCTCAGATTCGGGTGCACGTGAAAGAACCCCGGGTGGTCGAAATTTCCGGAGCCCTCCACTACGGCGTCTCTCGTAATCATACGGTGGTTTTGGAACGTTAAACCCCACATATCAATCAAATCAGAAAAAAATGAGTGAAGTCAGTTCACGACGATCATGCGAGACGAAGCTGAACGGGCGTGCACCTGCACTGCAAAACGGCACACGGGCGAGACAGTTCGCAACAGGTATCTCCCGTACATCCCCCAATCGGGAGCTTATTTCAGTCTGACGTCACGTCTACGAACAAGTGGCGTCACGAATCGTCACGTGCGTGGATGGGGAGACGCCGGGGGAGAACAGCGCGCTCGTTCTTCGTATTTTCAGAGTTTGTTTAAATGCGCGGAAATACCGAGTAAGGGTGGACGAGAGGACGTTCGCTGCCGTAGTTTGGCGAGTAATAATAATAATAATAGTAAGTGAGTTTAACGTCCCAAGATATCATTATGAAAGACACCGTAATGGAGGGCTCCAGAAATTTCGGCCGTCTGGTGTTGTTTAACGTGCACTATGTATACATCGCACATTACACGGGCCTTTAGCATTTCGCCTTCATCGAAATGTGATAGCCGCGGCCAGGATTAGTGATAATTTCTGAGGTTTAACGTCCCGAAACCGCGATACGATTACGAGAGACGCCTCCGTGGAGGGCTCCGGAAATATCGATCATCTGGCGTTCCTTAACGCGCACCTAAATCATACTATAGGCGCACAGGCCTCCGGCATTTTCGCCTCCACCGAAAATACTGCCGCCGCTGCCGGGGTTTCATCAGGCGACCAGTGGCTTAGCCAGTCAGTATTCATTCATTTTATTACCTTAAAAGCCCAACATGGTCATTACACAAGGAATGGGTTTACATATGTTCGTTATACAATAGTTGGAAATAACATGCGTATAAGCATTGTTAAACACGGTATGAGTAATATGGGTACATGATTCTGCAATGTATACAAGCAGTCGGAATGATGAAAATGACATCCAGTAGCTTTTATTCTGCAAAATGATCGGATGTTTTCTGTGTGAATGTGGGTGCGCTGGTTAGGGCGGCAATTTCGTGGAGTATCATATCAACTAGACCGCAGTGTCGGGTCGCCGCGGATATAGGATCGAACCCGAAACCTTCGGGTGAACAGCCAAGCACTCTAGCCACTGATCCACCGAGACGAACGCCATAGTTCGGTTGGTATAGAGCATCGGCCACGTTATCCCCAGTTTGCAGGTTCGGTGCATGCAGGCGTCGAGCTGTCTTTTTTGTCGACAATGTTCTTCAATTTATTTCGAATTTGCCAGATTGTACAGTTAAAAGACTGCCAATGACGTTCCCTTGCTAACCTTGGCATTATTTATTGTGTATTGGTTTTCATGGGAGCAGGTCGCGAAACAAAAAACAGACATACAAGTGAACGGGACAAACTCAAGGGGACGACAGTGTGTTGGGGGTGTGTGTTTTTACGTCTCGCGTTGCATGCTTCGACGACCGCATATCCGCACTCACAAATGGCGACCGGCAAACCAGTGATAAAAGCAACTGCTTTTCCGTCCTCTAAAACGCCGCGTCGTCTGCGGGACATTCGGCCTCGGAGTTGGCCGAACCTTTCGTTTGTTTATTTCTTTTCTCTTTCGTCCTCTAAGCGGTCATACGAATGCGAAGAGAATGGGACCAAGCCGCAGCCTGCCGCCGCGTTTTGATGGACGAGCGAGGCTAACTTATTCTGCCGCGCTTTCTTCCGACCACAAATGCACCACTGACACGGCGTCGAAAACGTGGCCCCGGCGGCATAGGCTGTCGTGTGTGTGCTGCCGCGTGTTCTGTGGGTCTCCTGCCGTATTTGTATGAGGAACTACAGGTGGATGCACAACAGGCGGATCGGCCGGTCCCACCGACGTAGCCAGAGCGTATAGTTTGGGGCTTCATTTCCTCCCCCGCTCCCACGAAGTATTTACATTTCGTGAGTGTATATATATATATATATATTCCGTGTTTTGACACAATATAAATGAGATCTAACAGACAGTAATGCCAAGGAATGTACAGGGGAAGTTATCATAACCAATGGAATGTAAATAAGAAGAGAGAAAAGTGAGTGAAAAAATAACCAGCCGTGAGCAGGAAACGAACCTACGACCTTCGAATAACGCGTTCGATGCTCACGGCTGGTTATTTTTTCACCCACTTTTCTTTCTTCTTATTTACATTACATTGGTTCTAATAACTTCCCCTGTACATTCCTTGGCATTACTGTCTGCTAGATCTCATTATATATATATATATATATATATATATATATATATATATATATATATATATATATATATATATATATATATATATATATATATATATATATATATATATATGTGTGTGTGTGTGTGTGTGTGTGTGTGTGTGTGTGTGTGTGTGTGTGTCCTGATATGAAATGATCGAAGAGGCGACCTAATGGAAGAGCCTGTTTGGTTTGATGGGATTTAGGAAATAACGTAAGGAAATAGAGGCAATTCCTTCATAGCATTACCTAGAAAGACTTGGCAACACCAAGCGGCATTTATCAAAACGTAGCCAAGTCTGGACTTGCTATATATATAGCTTAATTCTCTGTGACCCACGGCCTTGGCGACTTCGATCAAACGTCCAATTTGTTTTCTTTGTTTTTTTTTCTTTCGAGAATTTGCGGACGTATCAAGCAAAACAACCCGCATGGATTCCGATGTTCACGCAGTGTGTTACGGCGGTTATCACTGAGTCGCTGCAGAGTCGAATGGTGGATGGATGGAAAAACTTTATTTCGTCAGAAAGCAACTGAGGATGATTCCGTGTTAGATGGCCATCAACCCAAGGTTGGCGGCGACCTGTGTGGCCCACTCCACGACCCTTAACTGGACGACTGGGTCTGAGCTGGTCAACACGGCCAGAGTCGAAGATACCTTGAAGTGGAAGGCAACACGAAGCGTTTGCTCGCACTTCCCCGGCTGCGCTGTTCATCACTCTGCATGGCGTCGCGACAGCGAGTGTCACCCAGCGAACACTTTGGACGCTTACGCGTGCTTGTGTGGTACCACTGTTGATTTAATCCGAACAGAAATGCTCACCTCTGCGCCGACTTCACAGTGTCTGATGTTTTGGCGCACGGGAACTGCGAGCCCGAAGTCAAAGAGTCGTGCGAACAAGAAGCAGTGCTGATCAAGTAAATGGGGCCCCCGTCAAGTCTGCTCCTACCTTTGGCCAGTTGGACTGGTCTGTTATATTGTTTTATGTTCGGTGTTATGGTGATACAAGCGTGTGCCCGTAATGGCGGCCGATGACTCGTGGTTTATCATTCCAAGAACTTTTTTGTTTTTTGCTTCCCACGTTTACAACCGGAAAGCTGGGAACCAATGGCAGGTCTTTGTAAACTTGTCGTCGCTTCATTTGTATTTTTCTATTCTTTGCGGAGCTCGTCTCCTTATGGTCACTACTAATTGATCGAAGAAAGGTTGAAGCGGGGATGTTGTAATAACCCCTCCCCTTCCCCAATAGACAACTTGCGCACGCCTGTGACACTGGGGCCTGATTCACAAAATTGTTCTATATTGCAAGCGCGTCTTCCCATGGGTCATCCGGCTTCGCTAACGATACGTCCGCACCGTGATTGGGTGAAATATTCTCTCGGGAAAAGTTTTCAGCATAAGTCGCGCTTGTGAATACGGGTGCTGATTATGATGGCATATATTTTTCCCCGGGCTAAAGCTTCCTTGTTACATCGACGCTTTGTGACATCTTCCAATGCGTTCTTCCAATGGAATTGTGACATCTTCCAACTCAGCGGCGGAAGCCTCTTCACGCTCCCCTTCCTCGGCTTTCTTTCCCGACCTGGTGTATGGTTGGAGTTCGTTGCCCTTTGGCCCACGCATATTGGGAGTCCGTATCGCCGTTCCTGGGTGTATATACGCGCTGCAGCTAAACAACCGCTATAGCGTGCCTCTTTCCAAGAACGGTGCGCTCTCCCACCGGAAGCGCGTCTGGCCCGGGCATGTTTGATCAGATGGAAGCCTTTCGCGGTATAGCTGCCAAAAAAATGCGACGCGTATGTATATTGTCACGCAATTAAAAGGAAAGGCGCTCGTATAAAGAGGACCGGGCAAGAACTTCGTCTTCCTTTCTGGTCGCGTGAGCTCTTCTCTGCAGGTTGAATGCGGCAATATGTAGTACACCTAATAGTAAATACCAGATGGAATAGCAAGTCTTCATCGTGTGGTTGTAGAGCTCTACGAAGGGGGAATTCCTAAATCGTGTATATAATAGACACATAGGGGGGGGGGGGGGGGGGGTCTCGCTTCAAAAGACGCCGCGAAAGGTGTATACGGAACCGCGCAGCTATCTATACAACTCTCTTTCATACGATGTCGTATATCACGCGCTGTTGGCAAAACCTGCGTGGATCGGATCACGTGAAGTACGCGTAGGCTTCTCGTAGAAGCCGTGATCCGGCGGACAGCGTGGAACTCGAGTCCACCCTCATCGTCAGTATGGCTATAACTAACTCTGCCTGTCTCACACAAGACCGCGATAGAGGTTCATTCTATATAGATAGAACCAGGGGACGCCGGTGGATTGACTGTGACGGCCGGGCCTTGTGGGTTTAATCCGATCTTCCCGAGCTAATGGCCCCTTGGGTTGCTTGATGGATAGATGAATGAATGGGCGTTTGAAGCATTCCTCCTTGTAGCATTCCACCTTTACATATCTTATTTCGCTGAACTTCCCGCCTTGAACTTTGAAGCGGGAGACACCGCGTAGCGTTTTGCTGCCTGCGCTGTGACAGCGAGTGTTTGCGTTCATTACGCAGTTACACCGCTCAATGATGATCGCGCAGCGCTCCGTGTGCCGTTTATTCGCTTGTCCGTGTGGGTCGTAATGCAGTTACATTTACTATGTCATACCAACGTGCCCAAGTTTCCACGCTTTTAAGGGCACTAATCTTCTACTGATGAACCAGAATGGTACGCGCCAATGTGAGAAACACATTGACAATGACGTGTGTCACGTGATTGCAGGAGCGTAGCCAGGGGGAGGGACCCGACTCACCCACGATCCCCAAAATTGGGATAGAGGGGGTGTTTGATCGAGGACAAATACTAAAGATAAGTGTTCTTCAAGGCCTTCAACAAGTGCCCCCCCACCCCTTCCCCACACTCTCCACCGAAATATATTCCTGCCTTCCAGAATATATATTCCAGCCTACGGGCGGTTGCATATTGTGTCCACGCGTTCAAGTTCTTTAGACGAACGCAAGCGAGCCATTCCGTGCCGTGTTGGGATTCGCACTTGACTCAAATAAGAGAGTCTGAGCATGGCCTGGCGCCCGATCCTCAGCATGCGCCAACGTCTGGCAAGGCTTGAGTATACTATGCAGTGAGGACTGTGTTGTGTGGCATAACTGCATTGCCAACAAGTAACGTATGTGTTCTCATTTTGATGTCTTGTATTTCGCTCTGCGTGGTCGAGTTATAGCCGAGTCTTCGAATGAGGGGAGTAGCCAGAAATGTTTTTTCGGGGTATAGGGGTTCCTCAGTTACCCTTTGCGTATGTTCATGCGTGCTTTTATGCGGATGCGAAATTTACAAAAATTCAGGGGCTATGACCCCCACCCCTCTCAGTACGCCAACGGCGTAGGGTTTGAGACTCCGCGAACAAGCGGTCAGTTCTTAAGTATGTAACACAAATGCTTTTTGCAGGTATAGACCTCTGTGCAGCCAATGCGGCTAAACAGAGGAAGCCTTTCCTCCGTCGCACTTTTTTTTTTTGCGCTGCTCTCCCTAAAAATATAATGCGTGTATACTATACATATAAACGGTATACAATCTCGACGGAAACGTACACTGGATGCAAAAATTTCCAGTCGGGAACGATTGGTCGACGGTGGCGAAAAGTGATTGCGTTTCGTGTCTGCTTGTGTTCTCTCAACAAAACAAAGCCACGTGACTCAGCCGGCGGACGAACGTAATGAGTGCGGTTGGTCGGTGGGAGGAGGAGGTAGGCGTCGCTCCGAGGCAATCGCTGCTCCGCCTCACGCTGCTCTCATCTCTCCTGGGGCAAACGAGGCGCAAGCAGTCTGCGTACGCACGTGACTGCACCGCCGTAAGCCGTAGTCTGCGGTTTTTTTTTTTTTTCTGCCGAGCGGGTAGAGAGAAATTGCCCCCCCCCCCCCCACCTAGTTTCCAAATTGCGCGCTCCCATAAATCTCGCGGCGAGCGAGACTATGGGAGGCCTTTTCATCCCCTGATGCAGCAGTCCATGGCGTCTTCTGCGTCGGTGGAGACTGTGTGTATGCTGTGCGTACACTACAGCGCGCGCATACTGCGATGGGGCATGCGGATGCTCTCCGCGTTGTGTTTGGAGGTTCACTCCCCCACCCCCCCTTACTATCCCCTTGTGGTGTTGTTGAAAAGCACGAATGCGCCTTGTCTGCGCGGGACACGATCATTTGTTGCGCGCTCTTCGCCGCGCGTGCGTGCTCGCGTTCGCTTTGCGCCCGCCAGACGGCGTCGACGTTCGCCAACAAGAGCGCCCTCTCCCGACGGCGTTCCACGCTATCCTCCTCTCTTACCAGCGTGAACTTCTTCAACGCCATCTAGAGGAAAGCTTTCTATGACTGATAGCGCCTTGCATGCCTCTTTAATCATCTACATGTCTGCAACTCGTCATGAAGTTCTTTTTTTATTTAGATTATAGTCTTTCTTAAGTTACTTCGACGCAAAAATTTTGGTCTGTCTGTCTGTCTGTCTGTCTGTCTGTCTGTCTGTCTGCACATTTGTCTGTTTCCCCGCCGTGCCGATACCTAAAACGGCACCAAGCAATACGTACCCTTAACGGCTAACCCTATCCGCAGCGCCCACCAATACTGCTGAAGTTTCAGCGTTCATACTTGTGCGATTGTCAATACTAATCAATTATTGCGCATATCTGAGGCACAGCAATATTTGTATGTGTGTATGTAACAACACGTCAATATTTTGTATGTGTGTCTTTATACTAGAGAATGCACACATAACCGATTCGAAGGACCGTAGCGTTTATCACGCTATGCTGACAATGCAACGCGATGCTGAAAAAGTCAAGTGTTTTCTAAGCTTTGCTAAGATGACACGGTGGTGGCATCTGCCCGTCGCTTTGCATTATATACGCCTTATTGCCGCCGATACAGGCGCGCATCTTTCTCCGTGGGCGCGCACGCCTTTCTTAGTTTTTGATGATAACTGCCAGATGGCGCTCGTGTCTAACGTGCCTCGATGCGCTCGTTCGCCTTCGCTGCACGGATGGAGACTCTCTAACGCAGCTATTCCAAAATACAATTCACCAATTTTCTCGCGCAGGACATCAAATAAATGTTTCGTTCACTCTCTCCACACGCAAGACTATCGCTTTTCGACGACATTTGCAGTGAAACGTGCAGATACTGGGTCCATTTTTTTTCTGAACCTATGTGTTTCAGTATTTTAGAACCATTAGTCCACTCGCTTGGACTAAGTGCGTGCACTCACGTCCTGGCGCTAAAGCTTTCCAGTGTTGGCGGTAGCGCGTCTCGTGTAAAGGCGTCAGCGTTAACACGTTATTTTTTTTTTCGATAAATCACTAACGTTCCAGTTACGTTTTCTTTACCTTTCGGTAACTGTAAATGGTAACGTTCTCAGGCTAATAACGTGAGGTACCACGTTATTCGTTACTTTTACGTTCGGCTATAGTCTCCCGTCCGCTGCCTTACATTGCATGGTCCCGCAGGGGTCAGTACGGGTGTAGCTAATATTGTCACGTGCTTGCTCAAGAAAGACGATGTCAGTTGTGCATGCGCCACGGAGGACTACGAAATGGACGAAAAAGAACAACTCGCTGGCGCGTTCTAATTAAAAAGATCGACCTGCTTCTGGTGTCTCAATCTCTGCGGCAAGACGTCTGTTTTGACGTCGGGACAATATAGATATTTTTTTTTTCTAGTAGACTATAAATACGAGCCTGAAACGAGGCCATCAATGCTGGAGCCCAGCGCGAAATAAAGTCGCGGGGTCTAAAATTGTGTACCCCATACCCAGTGCTTGGAAGTAACCAATAGTTAATTGTGATAGTTTACCTAAAATTGCGAAAAAAAATTCTTCTGAAGCATTCGGCTGATTCCGGTGCTGCGCGAGAGGGCGCCACTGCGTCGGCAAGCGCGCGATTGCCACTGTGATCGCTGGGTTTGCCCGCGCTACGCACTTCCACAGGCTTCACGGTTTTGCAGCTGTGTTAAGCACAAGACTTACAACTATACGACATGACGGACAGAGTAATGACATTACTGCAGGATTTAGTGCGGGATATAGAACTACTCGAAGACCATGGGGTGTTCCAATGATAAGGTACGAAAAGTCGTAACAACATGACCGTTAACATAGCTGCCGCTACCCGTGCCGCACAGGCATAGAAAATGACATTCGGTAGCGAAGGCATTCAGTTCCGGAAGGACGTTTTTTTCGGCGGTGCTGCTACACGTCCAAAGCGAATGACATTTGACTTGATGATGTCGATCGCAGCACCTTCCTCGTGAGCATTGGGTGCACGTAGCGATAAAAAAATAAACAAGCGTTTACAAGCTTCATACACATCTGATCTTAAATAAATGTATAAATAAGCATATCACGCTGCCGTTAGATTTCGTTCGTTACTTTGTTTCACGACGTTGCAACCGACCATGTAGCTACTTGTGCCAAAGCTATAGTCAGATCCGCAGCGTAAAAAGAAAATGGTGCCTGTCGCATTTATTTTACAGCGTCTACCAGCTGAAGATAAGTTTTTAAGCACTTGTTTAAGTGATTAGTGAAAATAAAATACGCGAAAAGTTTCCTCCCAGTCGAATCAAATGTAGATTTTATACAATTACTTTTATTAGCTGTGCCGTCGAGAGTACGCATTTCTCCGTTGAATGAATTCTGGCGACGGCATTATACGTGACGAATGGCATTTCGGCGAATGCCATTTCGTTCATCCGTATGGCACCGCGTGAATGACATTCAATCTGAAAGCGTTAGGAGGTGAATGCCATTTTCTCTGCCCGTGTGGCACGGGTGAGAAGCCACTATGGGAGAACGTTGCGAGAAACTTAGGGATGTGATTGGAATCTCTGCCGTTGGTTGGAGCATATGACTGACTCCTTTTTTGAGTACAACCGTATGAATGCTTTTAAGCGCCACTTCCCTTAGTGATTTCACTACGGGAAATTTGTTTTTCCCAGCAAATGTGTTTAGAAAAAGGAGTTAACGATTTAGAGTACTTCGTTTTTACACTGGGGGAGCATAAAGCCGTCCCGTAGGCCTCGCACTGGATGAGGCCGTGTTGACGAAAATCACGCAGTGAACAAGTTTGCGATGTTCGGCTTCATGGATACGGGATATCTTCATGGAACACCGATTTAGCCAAGAGAGTCACCGTGTTTAGAAAAATAAAGTTCAACGATTCAGAGTAGGATGTACTCTACTATGGGAGAGCACAAGCTGTCCCAGCAAAAAGCGTCAGCAAGAACTTAAGCCGTACCCAGAAAGTGTGTTTAGAAAATGTGGTTGACGATTTCGGGTACTAGGCACTTTACTATCCATGGGAAAAAGTGGTTGACGATTTCGGGTACTATAGGTACTTTACTATCCATGGGAAAAAGTGGTTGACGATTTCGGGTATTAGGTACTTTACTATCCATGGGAGAGCATGAAGCCGTCCCGTGGACCTCACAAACCCATTTCCGTGTTTAGAAAAGTAATTAACGATTTAGAGTACTTTGTACTCTACTATGGGAGAGCTGAAAGCTGTCCTGTATGGCGGTGGTGGCGTATAGCTCGCGAGAATCCTGGTCTGCGAGAAGAACCATTCGCCCAAATTGCTATACACATATACATCGATACGATCCAAACGGTGTCATACTGTCTTGGTAAGCCTGCGTGTCTGCTCAGGTTGTCACCCATAGTTAGCTGCTATACACCTTTATATATGATAGTCCAAGCTAAAAATAGTATTCACATCCATCAATAAGCCGCATTCGCATCCTTTGAATTGGGGCGATGAGGGTACTTCCGTGCTATAGGAAGGATTACCGGGATAACGCTGGCGAGCTCTCCTCTTAACTTTCGGTTGGAGGCTTTCAACGGGAACACTAATCGCAGAAGCCCTCGAAAGTGTTTCTGTGAATTCTTTAGAAGCGATGAAAGTCCTTCAAGTCAAAATAATTTCGCCAAGAAGCGCATGGCGCTGAGCCGTGCTCCCAATTAGGGCTGCAGAAGTTGCGTGTTTTCCTTTCCTCAACTTCTCTCTTTCTCTCTCTCTCTAAAAGGGCAAAATTGCTTATACCTGCAGCGCTGGTTGTTCACGGAATGTGTACTGAGCGCACATTTCGCGTGCGGTGGCTGCTTCTTATGGGATATCCTATGTGTGAAAGGCTGGCAATCCCCGTGAAAATTCTGTGAACTATGTGACATACGCTATCACATAGTTCGCACACGCGTATGTATAAATAAATAGGACATACACGAATCACTCCACAATTGAGCGATTGCGCCTCCTAAGTACACAAGTAAGCGCTGTTGCGTTTACGTTATGACAGCCTTTCGAAAATAATGTTAAAAAACTGTGATGAAAGTGTCGCGTATACGGTGACTTGTACGCATTGTCAGTAACATTCATTTTTTTCTTCGTTTAAGTTTGACATTTTCTGGTCACATATAGTTACTCAAGTGGCTTCGCACTCAACGTTTATTAAGTCACCTGAATGAGCGAAATTCCCGCTGCCGTTAGCAGCGAAGCTGTCATTGCTCGGGCTTTCATGTCCAGGGACCGTCGTAGATCGTTGTGGGATTTACCCACAAAAAGTGCATAAACCCCCCTACGGATTTGTGCCACTCCCGTTACCACTCCCACCAGTGCCGTACCCAGAATTTTTTTTGGAGGGGGGGATTTTCATTATTTCGTGGAGGGTACCCCCCCTTTAAAGTGTCGTATCCCGCTCTCTATGTCATTGTAAAAAAAAAAGATCGGGGGAGGGGCGCGGTGTGCCACCCCCTGGCTACGCCCCTGACTCCCGCTGCTCTTGAAATCGTTCAAGGTAGAGTGCCTCAATGCCGGCGCGTGCATCTAGGCACCCTATAATAGTCCAAGGGGTACCTTGCCTCTGCATGCCCTTCGGGCCGCACACGCTCGAGAAAAGATCGAGTAAAAAGGATGCTGTGCGCCCGGCACTTTGAGGTCACGAATGACACGCGCTTCATCAACGTTACATAGCGTGCTTGATTGACAGGAAAGTGGCAGCGCCGAGTTTTCAGGAGAGGAAGCGCAAACAAGCCAGACGACGTCGGGTGCACAGGAGCATGCGCGGCCTTATAAACACGCAGGCCTGCTCTGCCCGGCCGACAACGTTGGAAGGTGTGCTTGTGTATAACCGAAGACCCGCGCTCGCTCAGAGCGCATTCGACATATCTTTTCATAAGACGAAGCGCGTTTCGACTGATAACACACGCCTGCATTAAACGACGCATGCACTCTTTGTGGCGGGTTCCATTTTGTGGTAATCTAGAATTTTTTTACGTGGCTGTTGCATTATTATATCTTCATATAATCACATGCTTCAATTGATTGATTGATTTGTGGGGTTTAACGTCCCAAAACCACCATTTGATTATGAGAAACGCCATAGTGGAGGGCTCCGGAAATTTCGACCACCTGATGGGGTTCTTTATCGTGCACCCAAATCTGAGTACACGGGCCTACAACATTTCCGCCTCGATCGAAAATGCAGCCACCGCAGCCGGGAATCGAACCCGCGACGTGCGGGTCAGCAGCCGAGTACCTTAGCCACTAGACCACCGCGGCGGGGCCACATGCCTCAAAACAGCCACAACTGAGCGTCCGTCGTTGAAGCAGGCGCGTTTTATCAGTCGAAACGCGCTTCGTCTTATAGGCGACCCGAGGGAGCGCCGATCTTCGGCTAAACAAGCACACCTTCTACCGTTGTAACCAGTGCAGAGCATGCCTGCATGTCTGTAAGGCCGCGCATGCTCCTGTGTACGTGACGTCACAACCAGCAACGGCCGCAAGGTGTCGTGCGCTATACACAGACGTATACCCGTGGCTGTAATGCTGTCATGAACCTCACACTAGCAAACTGCCGAATCGTTACTAGATCAGTGGCACGTTTTTCTAGTGTACTTCACTATCAATTAATGCACGCCTAGTCCGGCCCGACTTCCCCACCGCAGTCTATATACGCTGGCTCTGTCGCTTTTCTCCAGCGGGCAGATGGGAAAAGTTACGTCATTGTGCATCAATTTCCGCCTTGTTCTTCCACATAATAGGGGCTAAAGGCAAAAAAAAAGCAAATATAAAGATCCCTCATTGATAAATCGCGCGGGAGCACGCCGTTTCCATCGACCTTCGCCAGCAGCGCTGCAACGGACGACATTGTTCGCGCACGAATGATTGCCGCATTGGTTGAAGCAAGGACGTTCTTACGAGAGGCGGTCAGGATTTCCGTCGTGAAACCATCGTGTGGGTCTATAGACCAAAGTTTTCATGGTTTGCAAGGGGCTGCAGCCGTATCTTTCGTGGGAGGCTGCTGTTCTAATGGAATGGATGGCTACGATAATGTCTGGTCTGCCCTTACCGCACGCTGGCCGGCAGCGTTGGCTCGCCGTCAGTCATGGAGTAGCCATGCATGCCCGCAGCCCGCAGCGCTGGCTGCGCTAACTATGATTGCCGAGGTTACGATTATGAACACTTGCTTTAAGCGTGGGCGTGAGAGTAGAACTAATCTGGTCTATATAGGGTCCCGCACTCGAATGTTTCGATCGATGCGAGATTAAACGGCTCGAATGTGCACCGCACAACGAATTCAGCATATTACCAACACACGCGCGCGCGCGCACGCACGCACGCACGCACGCACGCACGCACGCACACACACACACACACACACACACACACACACACACACACACACACACACACACACACACACACACACACACACACACACACACACACACACACACACACACACACACACACACACACACACACACACAATGAGAGTAAAGAAACACGTCGAAGTTGTCTGTGCTTGTTTAAAGGTTTATTTCGCAATACGGAAAACGAACATGTTCTACGAGCCGAGCACCACACAACGGGAAGTGCATACTGCGTATGCTTTTTGAGGAGGTTGCGTTGTGCTTTCTTAACGGCGTATGCGTCGTCCTTGGGGTTCGTTTTGGATGCACGCCTTCCTCTCCTCGGACCAGCCGCGACCCGCATGACGATGAGGAAACCATGTGGCGTGCGAGCTTGAGTGTGCGCGAGCACGACCTTGTGGCGCCCTTGAAAAGGACAATAACGTTTTTTTTTTTCCTGAATGAGACTAGAAAGAAGCGACTAGAAAGGGCTGCTGACCAAAAGGTCGAGGTTTCGAACCTGGCCGCGGTAGTCACATTTCGATGGAGGTAGAATGGTATACAGGCCCGTGCACTGTACGATGACAGTGCACGCTAAAGAACACCTGATGCTCGAAGAGGAGAAAAACTTAATTCATCCCAAGAGGGAAAGGTGCGGTGGTGGAGTGTCAGAGGAGCCTACATGCTCGAAATTTCCTTAGCGTTCCACTGCAGCCTCTCACAATCATATCGTGGTTATCGAACCTAAAATTTCGGATATTAATATATTTCACAATTACAAACGTGCACACACTCGTTGTAGGGGCCTGGCCAGAAATCGCCTTTGGTCGAGGGAAATGGGGGAGGGGGATATACGTGTCAGAAACGGATACGGATTGTCCTATCAGTAACGGCCCACCACTGTATAGAGCCCGAGAGAGAATCAGTTATTCGGCAAAAAAAAAAAAAATGTCACAGTTTCGCCGCAAGGGCGCAGCGATCAATGTGATAGCAATAACTTGGAATGTAACGCTGAGAATGGCTAGCAGATCGAAACGTACTACCGGCGTCAAATGAAACGCGAACAGCGGAGCGCGTGTTTCAAGCATTAGAAACAGTATATATAGTGTTGACCGTCCAATCATCACCATTGACTGGCGTGCGCATCCGGTTTGGCAGCACTGCGCGATTCCCCCTACTGTGCGTTATCTCCGTTTCTGTTCTATAGTTTTCCTATGGTGATAATGGTGGCCATCCTGGGCGTGCCAAGCGCTTTTGATCGTATCACTCGCAATTCCTCGCTTTTACTTCAGCATCGCAGTGCAATCGGTGACTTGGCACGATAAAACGAAAGGAGAAATGCAATCGGTTTGCGGTCGATTTTCAAAACGATCGTCGTATCTCGTTCGCCAACGCTGCTTCACCTGCACCCTTCTTTCAGAGACCGACCCGAAAACGCATCACTTTAACTGTAAATGCCGAGCGTTTGTTGGGAAGAGAGAGCGCGAAACGTTTCGCTTTACGGGCACGAAGTGAAACAGCGCGAAATTGCAAGCATTGTGAACCGACTTTTGTCTACTATAAATAGAATTAGCCAAGAATTCCATGATGATGGACTCCGAGATGACAAACGGTGCAACAATACTCGCCTTTGGCTGCAATAGCTTAACCACTGTTTTTTTTTTTAATTTTGTTCCTTTCAAATAGCATTCCAGCTGGAACACAGGCAGAAATATTGCACTCTAGGGAGATCGCGCAGTGCTGCCACACCGGATGTGCGGGCCTGTCTGTGCCAATGACTGGTCGACGGCACACACTATGCCATTGATAAGGCTTGTGCCACGCGCTCCGCTGTTCGCGTTTCATTTGATGCTTATATATAGTACAGGGCGCTGCTCACGCACAAATTACGCACGAACACAACACACACAGGACGAGAACTAACTAGCAACGTTTACAGCTCGATGCTCCACGCGCTTTTTAAACAAAAAACGACGCACGTAACGTAATCACAGGTACAGATATGAGTGCGAACTAACGAGCGTCCCAGTTGTTACTTCGCTGTGTTTGAAAAGCGCGCTCTTTTTTGGCAAACGGGGCCTGCCCAGCGAGCGAAGTGACTTTTGTGGCCTGGGAAACTAACGCAATCGTTCCGGTGAAAGGCCAAAGCACACGATTCTCCCCACCGAAGGATAAGCGCGCGCGCACAAGCACCTAATTTCCGCGCCCCCATCCGCGGGGCAAAGTACGCGTGGGAGATAAGCGCTCGTTGGCGCATCGCGATGAGCTGGGGGCCGAACGTGGGCGGCTTTTGTTTTTCTTTCTTGAGTTTTCGTGTATATATATATATATATATATATATATATATATATATATATATATATATATATATATATATATATATATATATATATATGTATTGCATACATATACGGTGCATGATGGCGGTGGGGCGGTGGCGGCAAAAGCCAGCCGAGACTGTCCATGTAATTGCTATCGCAATAAAACGGGCGCGTACGGATACGCGCGTCCGACGGGTGATATTTTCGAGGAGCGATTTTTCTCGCGCTCTCGGGTGCCGATGTTTCTCGCGTACGACGCCGAAATCCGCGAGTTTCGCTCTAGAAGAAGAAAAGAAAGAACGGTGAAGAACGCAGACGGTCACGTGTACTTCATTGCCCTTTCCTTCTTACTAGTCTTCTGAGCGAACGAAGCGTGGGAAATGTAGAGCTCTATCGCGATAACTGCCCGTCGTCCCCCCTCAGCGTGTTAGACAAGACGAGGGAGGGTAGGAATGAAGGGGGTATAGGTTAAGACCCAAGTGGTCCGTCCAGTCGGTCGTGAAGCCCTTATCGGCGGAAAACCAGATGTCCGCCGGCGCGCCTGCGTAATGTACTATATATACAGTGACGTATAGGCCGCAGCAGGTGCACGGCTTTTGGAGGCTGCAGGGATTCTTAACAACTCCTCGCGCCGTCATCTGGCGAATCTGTGTTCTGCATATACGTGCGCAGTAGCCCCCCCCCCCCCTTCCTTTCTCTCTTACCTTCTGTTGAGGTTTACATTCCGGCCCCTTATGCAACGTGAATAAGTGAACGTCGCTGAGAGTGAATTGAAGATGTCGCGGATATGTGCGAGAGGTTAGAGAATGGGTGTGGAGGGGAAGTGGCATGCATATAGTCGGGTAAGTTTAAAACGACACCGACGTCATTCGAACCGAGATCAAGCTGCGCTTTTGAAGCGTAGTTGCTGGTTGGAGCTGTGGTTGGTGGAGGTGGTTGCACTCTCGTACTTTCTATCTCTCTGTCTTTAGTTTGTTTGAGTCTAGTGACATGGACAAGGAACGTCAGCCGTCGGGCTAGTGGGTGCATAGCTGAATTTCCATTGATGGCCCGAACGTTAGACAGAGAAGGAGACACCTGAGAAGACAAGACACGTGCGTTGGCCTTTCTCTTGCGCGTATTCTTTCTTCACTGTCTAACATTAGCGCCATCAATTCAAGTTCAGCTGACATAGACTAACTTAAATGAGTGAGGCCAGAGCATTTTGCCCGTCGAAAACATTGCATGGTAGCCCAATGCAGTTTTGTACGTGTTTCCGTCGGAAAGAAGAAGCAGCATGAAGGGAAGGAAGTTGATTGATCGATTGATATGTGGGGTTCAACGTCCCAAAACCACCATATGATTACGAGAGACGCCGTAGTGGAGGGCTCCGGAAATTTCGACCTGCTGGGGTTCTCTAACGTGCACCCAAATCTGAGCACACGGGCCTATACAACATTTCCGCCTTCATTGGAAATGCAGCCGCCGCAGCTGGGATTCGAACCCGCGACCTGCGGGTCAGCAGCCGAGTACGTTAGCCTCTAGACCACCGCGGCGGGGCAGAGAAGGAAGTACACCGACCAAGCAAAAGATTAAATGAAACTTTTTTTTTAATGCGAAGCCTTTCTTAGCGAACTTCGGCGACTTTGAGCGCATCTATCCATCTAGCCGCTTATGTTTGGGGGCTCTCGTGGGCACCACCTTAACTTGGCGTGAACCAAAATTAGCATGGGAGGGTAAGATGGTTTGGCGAACATGACGCGCTAGTCAAGACATGAATTATGCCACGATCCCGTCGCGTACGTCGTCAAACACTTCCCGCCAGACAGTGGCACATACCCACGGGCGGGTATGTGCCACAGGTGATTGACACTTAGTATCTACTGCAGGAACGACAAAAACACACACGCCCCGCCGCGGTGGTCTAGTGGCTAAGGTACTCGGCTGCTGACCCGCAGGTCGCGGGTTCGATTCCCGGCTGCGGCGGCTGCATTTCCGATGGAGGCGGAAATGTTGTAGGCCCGTGTGCTCAGATTTGGGCGCACGTTAAAGAACCCCAGGTGGTCGAAATGGCCGGAGCCCTCCACTACGGCGTCTCTCATAATCATATGGTGGTTTTGGGACGTTAAACCCCACAAATCAATCAATCAATCAATCAATCAACAAAAACACACATGGGAAATTTTTAACGCGCAAGCGTCAAGTTATACTCCACATCGGTAGCGTCGACCCGATGAATCCAAAGAATAAATGCCAGGGTCCAGCGGGAACCGAACCCAAGCATTCTGCGTGGCAGTGAAGCATCTTACCACAGAGCTACGCCATGTCTCGGAATTGCTTTTCAAATAGTCGCTAATCTTCGTGAAACATCATTAGTAGTTGTAGTGGTTGCAATGCTGCCTACCCAACTTTATAAACATCACACATGTACTCTTTTGATACAGCCGTCATGTCGGGTTAACGTCAATTGTGGTTAATTGCCGTGTGCTCAAGTTGATTTATGTAGCACTGTCCAGGGCCAACATCCTCGCGAGCATCAGCGCTTCGTATCAGCTTCTGGTGTTGCTAATGCGCATGTTCCAGTTGGCATCGTTGCGCAAGTGCAAACAACTGACTATATAAACATCTGAAGCTCTTCAACATATATCTGTGCGTGCAACGTTTGTACACATATTCAGCGTTATTTAATGACGTGTCACTTAATAAAAAAAAAATCGCAGCACGGTCACCTTCCCTCCGCATGCTTCGCATAACGTCGATTCCCAGGTACGTGGGATCTGCCTTTTTTTTTTTAACATTTTGACTTTCAGATATATATAGATACGTATACATATATGGTGTATGACGACGGCGGGGGTGGTGGCGCAAAAACCAGCTGCGAATGTCCATATAGTTGCTATCGCAATAAAATGGCGCGCACGACTGGCGATATTTTCGAGGGTACAAAACGGTACATTGTTCTCAGGTTCCGTTTCCATGTAAAGATAGGGTGAAATGAATGAAACTTTATCGCGTCGGATTCGCTACTCTACGAAGGGAAAAAGCAAGAAATGTAGATATAAAGGAAGAGTGAAAGAGAACACTTATGTACATGCGTGCACATGCCCAGAAGATCCCAATATGTGAACATATTTCGCGGTCCGATTATATTGAGATTATTTTAGGTTCGCCTAATTTAGCAAGCCTCCGTCGCGTCAAGACAGGAGTGTTAATTACTTGCTTATGCAGTCATTCTGTGCTCCGCCAGCTCCTTCAACAACGCACTCTAATAACGAAGCGCCCCTTTGTTCGGAGGCATTCCTCGATTCCTGCTATACATTTTCATTAGCGAACAGCCTCCACCTCGTATATACTCGAGGCCAGACGTACTGATCGCCACGATAAGTCACGGCCGATTCTTTTCTTGGCGCTCATTTGAATAGTAGAGCGAGATAGACAGAGAAGTAAAGGACGTACAATGAGGTTATTTGCATAGTAAGTGTGAATAACCTTCCCTCCCCTTTCAAGGACAGACGGAGTTGAGCTAAGCGCCGCCTGGTAGGAACGGCTATTTCTTGTTCGCTTCGAATCCTGCAGCGCCTCGCGCTAGCGCGCACAAACTGTTATCAACCGTGTACCTTGTCTGAACCTTAGCCTCTCGTGGAATTATCGCGTGGAGCATCTTTCCTTGCTATACACGCCACCCAGTCGGTTCATTGTTTTGTATTCCCCATCGCTCGTAACGCGTCACATATATGGGGTGTCCCACATAAGTTGAGCTAAGAATTCGAAAATGAAAGGCACTTAGGAGGCGAATTTAACCAAACGCATAGTACTCGCACTAGCCTCTAGGTACTCGAGCTATTTTTTTTCTCCCCATACTAATTAATTATTAATTACGTATTGTTTCGTTATAGGCTTGAAACTCGTGGAAACCCAAAATATGAGCACTGAGATGTAGAGCTCTTTCAGAAACCACCGACTAAATTGTATCCTGTAGGATACGTCTCGCGCTGTTGTAAAGAAAGCCCGCGAAATTTGGAAAGAAGCCGTGCAACGGGCCGCGAGTGCACTGCTATAGTGATGCTGTAGGCTTTCTTTACAACGCGGAAAAAATAACGGCGCTAGATGTATCGTACAGGAGACAATTTAGTCGGTGGTTTCTGAAAGTGCACTGTGTTCATATTTTAGATTTTCAGCCCATAATTAAAACGGGTAGTTAAGAATTACTAATTAATTAGTGTGGGGAGAAATAAAAAAATAGCCCTGAGTACCTACAGGCTAGTGCGAGTAGTACGCGTTTGGTTCAATTCGCCACTAAAGTGTATTTCATTATATATATATATATATATATATATATATATATATATATATATATATATATATATATATATATATATATATATATATATATATTGTAACGCGGAGAAATAAGACAAAGAGACAACGCCTTTGCTGCAGGCCGGCTGTTCTTTATCTGCTTCCTCTTCATCGTCTTCCGTCTCTCCCAGGTATGCGCCGAGCACGATCGCCGCTTTGTCATCATTACACTCGGCCACGCTGCAGCTGGTCTACTCCTGTAAGAAAAACACAAACCAATGTCACGTTTGCCGCCGTATGCAGTTCTTCATCCGCGACACATGCACCGCAAAGTTATTCCGTTTTCTCTTGTCTCTGCGCGTATCAGAAGCTGTGGATCGTACTCGCCAAGTGTTATCTCCCAAGCGCTCAGAAATAATGTAAGGGCCGTCGTACTTTGGGTGCAGTTTGTTTGAAGACGATGGCGCACCTCGCTGTAGCCACACCTCATCACCTACACTGTATTTCGGCGCGGGACGGTGGCGTCGGTCGTAGTATCGCTTTTGTGCCTGTTGAGCATGCACAATCCTCCTACGCGCCTCCACACGGATATCGCGACAAAGTCTCTGGCGTGCAGCGGAACGCCCTACTTTAACGGGAGTGTCCAAACCGAACGTAGCATTCAGTTGCGGGAGCTGACCATAGACAATCTCGTAGGGGCAAATTCCTGTGGAGCTGTGTGCCGCCGTGTTCACTGCGTACGCAGCTGCTTGGAGATGATCATCCCAGTCGGCCTCACCTCGTTTGTGATTCTTACAGTACGGTGCGAGTCTAGCCTGGATAGTCTGGTTCGACCTTTCGGTCAGTCCGTTCGCCTGCGGATGGTATGCCGACGCGAAGTGATGGTCCACTCCAGCTTGTTGTAGGTAAGTGCGGAGCTCGCGACTGCGAAAGGTGGTCGACCGGTCGGAGATCAACTTGTTAGGAAGACCGTGTCGCCATTCGAAGCGATCTTTCAGGAATCGGATGACATGGCTAGCAGCAAGCGAAGGCACGGCCGCGACCTCTACGAACTTGGACAAGTAGTCCACAGCGAGTATAATGTAACGATTGCCCGCTGTCGTCATTGGAAGAGGCCCGATGTGATCTATGCCCAACGTGTGGAAAATTGTCTCTGGAGGCTTGATCGGCGTAAGAAGTCCATGTCGAGCTCCAGGACGTCGTTTGTGTTGCTGACAAATCTCGCAACTGGCAACGTATGAACGCACGCTTTTATCCATTTTCGGCCACCAAAAACGTTCTTGTGCCTTGCGTAAGGTGGCTCTGTAGCCAACATGGCCTCCCTCGGGAGTGTCATGGATGGCGCGTAGTACGCTCGATCTTAAGGTGTCAGGAATGACCAGGAGATGACACTCGGTGCTTTTATCGGCCCAGTGACGCCGATACAGCGTTCCATTACGTAAGACAAACTTGGCATTGCGTCCCGCATCGCCAATGGAGTCTATAACGGATGCGAGTCTTCCATCGGCTTGCTGAGCCTTGGTCACGTCCTGTTGAGAAAACAGGATCCAGGTTTCTCGATTTCGTGTGGAGAACTCCTCGATCGGATTTCGCGATAAAGCGTCCGCAAGCTGATTTTGTGCTCCAGCACGGTGACGGATGTCGTACGTATAGTCTTGGAGCCGAACAATCCATCGGGCAAACTTGTGCTTGAGGTGCTGCTTCTGGAACATCCACGCAATCGCGGAGTTGTCTGTTACTACCGTGAAGTGTCGGCCAAACAAGTAGTGGCGGAACTTTTCATCCACACTCCATACTACAGCCAAACACTCCAGTTCATTCGAATGATAATGCCGTTCTGCGTCCGATAGTTTACGACTGGCGTAGCAGATGACGTGCCCACGCCCACTCGAGTCACGTTGAAGTAAAACCGCCCCCAGGCCAATCTGACTCGCATCAGTATGGACTTCTGTCATCCAATCTTCATTAAAGTGGCAGAGCACCGGGCTATGTGTAAGCTGGTGTTTGAGGGTTTGGAAGGCGTTATCCTGCAAAGGACCCCACTGAAATTGGGCGTTTTTCTTCAGTAAGTCCGTGAGTGGAGCAGCAGTTGACGCAAAGCTCGGTACAAACTTGCGCAAGTATGACGCCATTCCTAGGAATACCTGGAGCTGTTTATAGATGTTGGTGCAGGGTATTTGGCAACGGCGTCTATGCGTTCAGGCAAGGGTCGTACGCCATTATGAGATATCTGATAACCAAGATAAGATATTGTCGTCAACCCAAACTGGCACTTCTCGCGGTTAAGTCGAAAGCCGGTGTTGTATAGCCTCTGCAGAACCGTGTCGAGATTTTGTAGATGTTGTTTTTCTGTTTCCCCGATGACTAGAACGTCATCGAGGTACACGACGCAGGCACGGTCTATCAGTGTGCCTAACACTGTGTTCATGGCACGCTGAAAGGTGCTTGGAGCAGTTCGCAGACCGAACGGCATCCGATTAAACTCGTACAAGCCAGATGGTGTTCGGAAGGCCGTCTTAAACTTATCTTCTTCAGCCACGTTGATCTGCCAATACCCTGCTTTTAAATCTAGCGACGAAAAGAACCTCGCTTTTCGTACGGCGTCAATAGCGTCGTCAATGCGTGGCAGCGGGTACGAGTCTGGTATGGTGTGCTTGTTCAGCTCTCGGTAGTCAACACAGAATCGGAGATTGCCGTCCTTTTTACGGACTAGGACAACAGGTGCTGCCCACGGGCTAGAAGATGGCCTGATTATGCTTGCGGCAAGCATTTCTTGCACCTGCTGGTCAATTAATATCCGCTCTCGTTCGGCATATCTACGTAACGGTATGGACACCGGCGGATGATTGTCGGTAGTAATATGGTGCACTAGCACGCTAGTTCCGGGAAGCTGAGTAGTAGTATCAGCGAAGAGCGATGCGTGCCTCTCGAGTATTGCGGGAAGTGTAAGTGGCGTCGTCAGCTCACCTTGGAATTGCGCCGGAGGCACACTTGGAGCCACAGGATGGAGGTTGACGGTACTTCCTTCCACCGTGAGGCGCACTTCCCCGGAGAGCAGGTAGTCGGCCCCTAAAACCATGTCTGTGGGCAGGTCGTCGAAGACGGGCACCGAGGACAAAAACTTGCTGCCGGCCTCGGTGTTGAGTTGCAGGTTTAGGGCACCGACCGGTAGTACGTCGCCACCGAGACCCCGCAGTGGTGGCTCAGTCCAAGGCTGGAGAGGTTCGGAGGCGTGGCGGCGAAGCAACGCCGTACGTTGAGCTCCGGTATCAACGAGAGCTGTCAGTTCTCCGATGCCGTCGACGCGGACCTTGAGGGTTGGAAGTGGGCGTGATTGATATTGCATCGCTTGAGGTTGGCTTTGTGGGCAGCTTTTATACCCATGCCCGATGCGGCCACACGTATAGCATCCGCGTCTCGGTGAAGCTGGCTCCTTTGGGCCAACTGCAGCCGCCCGGCGATGAGACGTGTCCTGCAACTCCATTGCCTGGCGTACGAAAGTGGAGATGTGGACTGGGTGGTTGTAGGCGGACAAGACGGCTGCGTGCGTCGAGTCATGGATCCCGTCGATGATGTACTGCCTGGCTGCGGAGGAGGTCCACTGTATATCGCAAGCTTGTAAAAGGTCCAGCTTGTCGTAGATGTAAGTCGCGACGTCCTCGGTTGCACCTTGCCGGCGTGACCGCATGGTCATGAAACGGTCGTCGTAAGCGCTCGGAAGCGGCGCAAACGCGGACATCAGGGCCGCGCTCCATGTTTGCCATGTAGCGTATGTACTGCCTTGGAAACGATGCCACGCTTGGGCAGATCCTCGCAAACGTCCTTCAGCGACCGACTTCTTAATCGTGTCGCCCCACGAGTATTTAAGGGCAACCGAGTTTATCACGCTTACCCAGTTGGTAGGGTCATCCTTGAATCCATGAAAATATGGAATTTCGTTCTCGTTGAACGATCCAAAAGAGGCGCAGCCAAACCCGGATGTCTTGAGCTCTTGGGCGAACAGAGAGAAGCCTCGAGAAATGGCCTCGCTGCAGTCATGATGCGGTGCCGCCGTGGAGGCTTGGACGCCGTCCGTGATCGGTGGGGAGTTCGAGAGCACTCGTCCACTTCGAAGTGTAGTGGACGCAGGGATATCGGGGTCAGTAGTTCGCGACTGCGCCATTGTAACGCGGAGAAATAAGACAAAGAGACAACGCCTTTGCTGCAGGCCGGCTGTTCTTTATCTGCTTCCTCTTCATCGTCTTCCGTCTCTCCCAGGTATGCGCCGAGCACGATCGCCGCTTTGTCATCATTACAATATATATATATATATATATATATATATATATTGCGACTCTGGTCACATTCCGTAATCTTTCGTTTTAATTTGTAAGCAAGAACTATACGCGAAAAATATCGAACAGGCGGTTTCTGTAGGTTCTGTACAACTCAGCGACCATACTTTGGGTGCTCATTTAGTAATAATTAAGTTGGGAAACATAAATGAATAATTAGTTGAGGGCAAAAATATAATCTGAATAAGTATACGTTATAGTACTATCGCATACCCATATGCACTTATGTGTTTGGTTCGTGCATTTATAGGTTTGCGTTTGGTTCGATTCGCTTCCGGTGCGCGTATAATTTTGAAGGTCTCGGCTCAAGTTACGTGGGACAACCTGTATAGGTTCTCAGATTGTCTCAAAAAAAAAAACAAAAAACTCGCGGGTTTAGAAAGTGTGCGAATACAAAAGCGGTCGTTCGAAATAAGCGGAAATGCACAGATGCGTTGTGTCAATGAAGAGGGCTGCGTATACAAAGAGCCACCTTCACTGCCGTACATGGCTGTGTAAGACTGCGTATATAGAAACCAAAGATGGGAGCTATCACATGAGTTGGGCGGGGATTGTTCCGAGAGCGCGCAAGCGGATCAAAAAGGTCGCCGTGTAAGGCAGAACCACCCTCGGCGAAATGTAAAGTGGTTAAAGGAAAGAAAGAAAGAAAAAGTAGGCGTAGGGAAGGGGGGTGGTCTTTCAATTAATTCCGAGAATTGTTCTGTCGGCCCGTGAGGGGGCGGCGGCCGTAATTTGCGAGTGCTTGCAGTAGTATATAATATATGCGTTCACAGTGCGACGACGCCACGAAGCGAAGAAGCAACAGAGGCGTCTGGGATGGTTCGGCGGACTTTGTTCGGCGGCGTACAGCGCTCCCTTCCCTGCACTCAACCTTGACCTCCTCCTCATCCTTTGCGCCGAGGGCGCCTGTATGCGTTCGTGTGTCTTCTCAATGCCCTGCGAATACGAAAACGGAACGAATAAACGCAAGCGTGCATCATTGCAGGGCAGTTGTTGCATGTTTGTGTGCATAGGTGTACAGGTATAAAGCTGTGGTCGGCGGCCATGTTCGAGGCAGTGCGGCGCCGGTTTGAGTTAGGCGCTGCTAGTTATAATAGTAAGACGTTATAGTCTGCGCGGGCGTGCCGCGGATTTGTGCCTGTCGCGGCGTTAACGAGGTGGAATGCTCGGCCCTAATTACGAAAATGAATGGCCGCCATTGGGGTAGGAGCATGGTTTACAGGGTGCAGACGGTATAGATGGCAGTGGAGTCTAAAGCGACGAATGAACAACATAAATGTAAGAGGAGTGAAAGGCCGCGTAAAAGAGAGAAAGAAAGAAGGAAAGAAAGGAAGAAAGGAAGAAACAAAGAAAAAAAAGAAAGAGAAGAAAAGAAAGAAAGAAATGGTTTGGTTGAATAGACGGCGAAGCGCCTGCTGGCGCTGAGCCTTGCTTCCCGCAAGTTTCAGCGTGGATCACAGGTGTCGCTCCGTTCGTGCTATCTTCCCCTTTTTTCAGGAACCAATTCATACGACAGAATAGAAAGATAATAGTCAGTCAGAGAGGAGTTAAAAAAGCTTTTGGAATCGCCGTTGCTCAAAAGAGGTCTCGAACATTTCTTTACAGAAACAGCAGTTCCCCTGTGATTTTCATTGCTGTGAAATCGCTGCTATCGAGAACGCAGTGCATTTTCGTTAATTTGTGTAAATTGTTAGGATGGTTGAGTGGGACACATATATACGGTATTTTGTTGAGACGAGAGCGTTAGATGCCTCACCAAACACGAAAACTGAATGCCGGTGGCATCGGCGAGTCGTTCAAAAGATTACCATTATGTTATCACGCGTCCATGTGACGTCACAGATCGCCATAGTTTATGACGTCGCATGATGACATCATCGCATGACATTTTCGCTTCTTAAAAGGCGAACTGGTCAAAAGAGACAGTGCTAAACCAGTTGTGGTACAGAAAACTTGCAACACCTCCGATGCTGGAGGCAATGCAAAATCACATCAGACACGAAACCTTTCCCAGGGGCGCGGGGGATAGATCAATATATAAGCTGAGACGAAGACGACGATAGCTTTCGTTTTCAAGTCATCTTTGGCAAATGCAAAAGGGACTCTGTGATATATTCTTAACACGCGAATGTTATACGCCGGGGTACCATGGCTTCGCTGACGTATTTCCGTCACGGATACGACGTAGTAAAATAAATAGCAACAAATTGCAAAGAAAAACTGTTCTGTTGCTGGGCGTCAACCATGAAATTTCTACAGTCATTGGACATGCGTTGATGCCGTCTTTTAACAAATCTTATCGATGGATTCCGCCTCTAGTGTTTGTAAAAGGAATGTGCTACAGCCCTGTAGGCTTACATTGTATTTCGTTCAAGCTGCACTATACGCGCAACTGAGAATACTTCGTTTAATACCGACGTCCTCTTGGTGTTTCAGTACGTGGGCAGCTTCGACGTTTCGGACAACGACGTCTGGGTCAAGCCCGAGCTCATGGAAGCGCAGCTGTTTCGCATGAGGGTAAGTGGAGCTCTTCTATGGATGCAATATGCGTGCTGAGGGTTCCCTTCAAGTGAGGAGGAGAGGGAGGCGATGTCTGACCGCATGGCCCCCTCACTCCCAATCCCGATGGGTGCTTAAAAAAAACAGTAAAGCAATCTTGACGCCGGGGATGTAAAAGTGGCAATGAAGGGACTGCGTTCTTACCACAGTGGCCTGCATTTGGTCCCTAAGTATTGCAGGGGGGGGGGGGGGGGCTATATTGTTAAAAACTTGTGTGGCCATAACCTTTCACACTGAAGAATTACGGGACATGTACAGTCAATAGCAAAAGCTTGCAGGACGTTGGATCCACAGCAAATGCTGATTTATGCTGTGCCAGTGCTTAATGTTTGTAATCAAGTTGGTGACTGTGAAGGTTGCAATGTCAAGTGCAATATGGAACATTTATTAGGAGGTTACATTCCCGGACAAAGCAGGAATACAGCTTAATCGAACATCTCGTGTCCCGCAAACATTTGGTGCTGGGCGTACGTCTGAGTGAAGGTACGGGGCAGACTTGGCGCTATACCCTTCGGTTGATTAGGAAGGATGGTATGACCGCCCATCCCCTGTCTTTCGTCGTGCACACGCCGATGGATCGATGTAATAGTATCTTCGCTATTTCGTTCTCGCTTTTTCGATATTTTTTTTTATTTTATACCTACTTCTAACGCCTTACCTGTTGTGCGCCCTACCCCCGATTCGATGCACAGCGCACCTTTTTTTTACTCTGCAGACTGCACTCAAGGGACATCACATGATCGACTGAATGTGCCGTGACGCCAGACGTTCGATTTCCACGCCAGCCTAACAAGGGTTTCGCCATGATCAAGGCTTGGCCTTGATGGCTCATGTTTCACTATGTGCAACGTTGAGATGGGAGTCCTTGTATAGTGAAGTAAGCTCGCTGTAGGTCTTTACAAATTTCATAGGACAGTTGCACCTTAATTTACTCTCCGCCTAAAACAGTCAAATCTCAAATAAAAGTCACACTCAAAGAATGAAACGTCCCCTAAATATTGTAATAAAAAGCAAAACGATAAATATCGCGCACAAGATGTTCGCAAAGTCAAACAATAGATGTGTCACATTTCTGAAGGCTGTGAATGTGGCCATTGGAAGGTGTACTGCGTTATAATTCGTGTTAAAGCATGACCCACCTTTCTGTTCTCCTTGTCTAACTCCGTAATCATGAGTTGCAATTCGTCCCCTGAGTTACTCAGCAATGCAATGTCATCGGCGAAGCGCAGGTTACTAAGGTATTCCCCATTAACTCTTAGTCCCTAACTGTTCCCATTCTAGGCTTCTGAAAACTTCCTGTTAGCACGCGGTAAATAGTATTGGGGAGATTGTGTCCCCCTGCCTTACACCCTTCTTGATTGGTATTCTGTTGCTTTCTTTATGAAGCACTATGGTAGCAGTTTATCCCCTGTAGATTTCTTCCAGGATGTTTGTATATACTTCATTGACGCCCTGATTCCGCATTGTCTGCATGACGGCTGATATTTCTACAGAATCAAACGCCTTCTCGTAATGTATGAAGGCTATGTATAGTGGTTGGTTATATTCTGAGCATTTCTCTATTACCTGATTGATAGTATGAATGAGGTTGATTGTTGGGTAGCCTGTTTGAAATCCTGCTTGTTCTTTTGGTTGATTGAATTCTAATGTTTTCTTCACTGTGTTAGCAATTACCTTTGTAAATAGCTTGTATACTACAGAGAGTAAGCTGATCGGCCTGTAATTTTTGAAGTCCTTGTCATCTCCTTTCTTATGTATTAAGATGATGTTAGCGTTCTTCCAAGACTCTGGTACTCTTCCCGTCAGCAGACACCTCGTAAACAGGGTGGCTAGCTTTTCTAACACAATCTGTCCTTCATCTTTCAGCAGATTTGATGTTACCTGATCCTCACCAGCAGCTTTGCCTCTTTGCATGCTCTTCAAAGCTTTTCTGACTTCTTCTATCATTACTGGTGGGGTGTCATCTGGGTTACCGCTAGTTCTTATAGCATTAAAGTCGAGGTTGTCCCGGCTTCTGTACAGATCTCTGTAAAGCTCCTCCGCTACTTTAACTATCCTATCCATATTGGTAGTTATTTTGCCTTCTTTGTCTCTTGGTGCATACATCCGATTTTTGCCTATATCCCAAGTTTCCTCTCCACTGCTTTGACGCTTTCTCTGTTTTTCAGAGCGTGTTAAATTCTCTCCATGTTATACCTTCTTACATCGGATACCTTACGCCTATTAATCAACTTCGAAAGCTCTGTCAGTTCTATTTTGTCTGTTGTGCTTGAAACTTTCATGATTTGACGCTTCTTAATGAGATTCTTCGTTTCCTGGGAAGGCTTGCCATTGTCCTGTTTAACTATCCTGCCTCCAACTTCCACTGCACACTCCGTAATGATTCTCGTCAGATTATCATTCATTGTATCTACGCTAAGGTTGGTTTCCTAAGAGCTGAGTACCTGTTCTGAAGCGAGACTCTGAATTCATGTACTTTCCCTTACAGTGCTAGCTCATTGATTGGCTTCCTGCGTATCAGTTTCCGTCGTTCCTTTCTCGAGTCTAGGCGAATTAGAGACCGTACCATTCTATGGTCACTGCATCGTACCTTGCCAACCACTTCCACATCCTGCACGATGCCTGGGTGTGCACTCATTATAAAGTCTATTTCGTTCTTATTTTCGCCATTAGGGCTCCTCCGTGTCCACTTGCGGTTCCCTTGTTTTCGGTAGAAGGCCCTAATGTGATGTAATGAATGCAAGGTGATGCTGTCTTAATTTCTAAAATGCGAAGTATTAGTGAACTTCGGTGACTCTGAGCGTATCTATCTATCTATCTATCTATCTATCTATCTATCTATCTATCTATCTATCTATCTATCTATCTATCTATCTATCTATCTATCTATCTATCTATCTATCTATCTATCTATCTATCTATCTATCTATCTATCGATCGATCGATCGATTGATTGATTGATTGATTGATTGATTGATTGATTGATTGATTGATTGATCGATCTGTCTGTCTGTCTGTATGTATGTATGTCCGCTTATGACTTCTAGCTCTCCTGGCCGTTTCGATAATGATATGGATACCAAACTTGATATGGCATAATGACTGTATGACGATCATAAGTAACTAGTCATAACATTGAAATCTTAACATGTATGTCATGAAGTCATGAGTTACATTTCATGGTATTGCTTCTCTTGTGGTGGTTTCGTTTACAAGACATGTTCCAAAACTGGTATCGTATGACTTGACTACATGGCGAACACCAGCGACAGACCCTAACATGAAAATCATGACATGCGTGTCATGTAACAACATGACTACATGGCACGCTCATGATGTGCTCGCGGCCGTTTCGGTAGTTCTACATATGCCAATTTTGGTCTTACTTGACATGAATGGACGACGAATGTAATTTACAGGTCCGAACATGATAATCATGATATGCGTGTCATGTAAAACATGACTACATACTACGCTCATAACGCGCTCGTGGCCGTTTGTCTAGCTCAACATATACTAAAGTCGGTATTACGTGACGTGAATAGACGACGAAGACAAATGGCACATACAACCATGATAACCATGACATCGAAGTCATGTACGGCATAATTTAACTCCGCCTCGTAGCGTTGTGCTGATTTCAAATTTATATAACAACCCCGCCACGGTGGTCTAGTGGCTAAGGTACTCGGCTGCTGACCCGCAGGTCGCGGGATCAAATTCCGGCTGTGGCGGCTGCATTCCCGATGGAGACAGAAATGTTGTAGGCCCGTGTACTCAGATTTGGGTGCACGTTAAAGAACCCCATGGGGCAAAATTTCTGGAGCCCTCTACTACGGCGTCTCTCATAATCAAATAGTGGTTTTGGGACGTTAAACCCCACAAATCAATAAATTTATATAACAACCTTCCCCATTCGTGCTTCGCATATCGTCGATTCTCACTGTGTACGTGGGATCTGCAAATTGTTTAAGTCCTCACATGTTCAATTACACCACGGATCAGAAGCGGTACTTCATAAATGCTGTACAGAGTGCCAGCGAAGTTTGGTGCACGTGTAACGCAAGCACTGTGAAAGCAAGTATTCGTACAGGTGGGCCGCGTCTTGAGCACGACAAGCGTTCTTTTCTCTTCACGCGCAGCCGAAAAGACGGCGAGACGCCGTGTTGTCGTCCCGCGTCCGGAGTGGGTGAAGGTCGTCGTGCGTGCGAGGCTCGACAAAACGTCGTCTTGTCGTGACTCTGCGGTCGCCAGTCAGGTTATTGCGGTCTCAGACGCGGTTGTCACGCGACAGCGTCCTCGAATCTCCGCGCGGAGAAAGCGACGCTGCTATGCCTTTGCAGCGAAGAATGAATGCCTGAATAAACCAGCGTCCAACCCCCTCACAGGCCCCGATTTCTGGTTACGCCACCATCAGCAAGCGTGCCTTCGCAGCATCAGAGGGCTCCTAGCGTTCTTAATTGAATAATCAGACGTCCCACTGTCTGCATTCTTTTAATGAGATGAGGGGGGGGCGCGGCGTTGATGTCTTGGAGAACCGTGACCCTCCCATTTCGTATAACAAACTGACAAAATATTTTTACCTGGCGCGGAGACAATACCCTCAATGACTCAGAAGACTAAGCAGACATACTTAATCGACGTAGCGCGTTTTAAAACATAGGACAGGGGAAGGGACAGAAGGGAGCGCTCTGTCCCTTCCCCTGTCCTAAGTTTTCAAACGCGCTACGACGATTAAGTATGTCTTACCAACATGCCCAACTCTATACACTAAGCAGACCTCAGGCTCTGACACTCAGGCTTCTTCAGGTCGGGGCGCACCTATAATCCCGCGCTATTGAACAGAATTTATCCCGAAATACAGCCAACTAATATATGTTCATTCTGCCACGATATAGCTACCTTGGAACATATGCTCTGGCGGTGGCCCGCGTTACGCTGTGGGGAAGTCATCCCGACGTCCAAATGGGTTGGTGCTATTGCAAGCTCCGGACTCGAACAACAGCTATGGGCATCCACCGGTCCCGCGACGCAGCAGAGAGACTTGGTTTTTTCTGTTCCGACGAGGGAGGCGGCTCGCGACGTGCTAAAGCACGTTCCGAAGGACCAATTAAAAGTTCATCTATCCATCCATCATACAGACAATCATGCCAGTGGATGTGCTAGTTCGAAGGTCGCAGGTTCCGTCCCTGGCCGCGGCAAGTTATCTTTCTGTCCACTTTTCTTTCTTCAGATTTGCATTGCAGTTACTTCTAGTAACATTCTCTATACTTCCCTTAGATCTATCTCATTAATAGTGTATCTAACAAGGCAAGTGAGGCCCTTAAATGTACACTTCTTTCTTCTATCTACACTTCTCGCTTTCCATATTTTTTATGTTTCCTTCTTTCCCTCTTTCTTTTCTTCATAAAGTTGGGCAATAAATTGTGGCGAATGTATTTGTGTGTTACAACAAAAAAATATGCATCGAAGAGAAACTTCTTCATTGAATCTTCATTGTTATGGTTATTTTGTTTTTACACATGGGGTTTGCTAAGCTTCCTGCTCATCGCGGGGAATTCTTTTTTCTCTGTCCTCTTCGCTTTCCTCGCATTGACTTTGTATTTTCTCAGCCTACCCTCCCTGCCATCCTCCTTACCAGTGTCATTTTTCACATTTAAGTCACGCTTCCCTCCTCTGCCTCTGCTGGTTACTCTATAGTAGCGTCTCTCTCCATCGAAGCTCTGCTGGGAACGATAACACTCTCCCGACAAACGGAACAAGCGCCGATCCGTTGAGATGACAACAAAAGAACAGCATCGGGGAAGCGCGCGGCGGGAGTTTCGCCCCGAATCAGGAAATGGAAACGGCGAGAAATCAGAAGGGGTTCCAGCTTTAAACGCTGCTCGTCCCGCAAAGTTCCCGCGATTCACTGAATTCCGCCGCTGCGCTGACGCCATCGCTGCGTTGCGGCCGGGCTAATTCGGTGCAGCTCGTGATCCGTTCTTACGATTCGGGAAAAAAAAAAAATTATTTTCACCTGCAGTTACAACAGCCCTCCGTTAAGGAGTTCGGTCAGTAACTCCTCAGGATCGTCTAAAGTTCGCTGTCTGTCTGCCTGTCTATCTATCTATCTATCTATCTATCTATCTATCTATCTATCTATCTATCTATCTATCTATCTATCTATAATTTAACTCCGCCTCGTAGCGTTGTGCTGATTTCAAATTATATAACAACCCCGCCACGGTGGTATAGTGGCTAAGGTACTCGGCTGCTGACCCGCAAGTCGCGGGACCCAATCCAGACTGTGGCGGCTGCATTTCCGGTGGAGGCGGAAATGTTGTTGGCCCGTGTACAGAGATTTGGGTGCACGTTAAAGAACCCCATGGGGCAAATTTCTGGAGCCCTCTACTACGGCGTCTTCATAATCAAATAGTGGTTTTGGGACGTTAAACCCCACAAATCAATAAATTTATATAACAACCTTCCCCATTCGTGCTTCGCATATCGTCGATTCTCACTGTGTACGTGGGATCTGCAAATTGTTTAAGTCCTCACATGTTCAATTACACCACGGATCAGAAGCGGTACTTCATAAATGCTGTACAGAGTGCCAGCGAAGTTTGGTGCACGTGTAACGCAAGCACTGTGAAAGCAAGTATTCGTACAGGTGGGCCGCGTCTTGAGCACGACAAGCGTTCTTTTCTCTTCACGCGCAGCCGAAAAGACGGCGAGACGCCGTGTTGTCGTCCCGCGTCCGGAGTGGGTGAAGGTCGTCGTGCGTGCGAGGCTCGACAAAACGTCGTCTTGTCGTGACTCTGCGGTCGCCAGTCAGGTTATTGCGGTCTCAGACGCGGTTGTCACGCGACAGCGTCCTCGAATCTCCGCGCGGAGAAAGCGACGCTGCTATGCCTTTGCAGCGAAGAATGAATGAATGCCTGAATAAACCAGCGTCCAACCCCCTCACAGGCCCCGATTTCTGGTTACGCCACCATCAGCAAGCGTGCCTTCGCAGCATCAGAGGGCTCCTAGCGTCTTAATTGAATAATCAGACGTCCCACTGTCTGCATTCTTTTAATGAGATGAGGGGGGGGGCGCGGCGTTGATGTCTTGGAGAACCGTGACCCTCCCATTTCGTATAACAACTGACAAAATATTTTTACCTGGCGCGGAGACAATACCCTCAATGACTCAGAAGACTAAGCAGACATACTTAATCGACGTAGCGCGTTTTAAAACATAGGACAGGGGAAGGGACAGAAGGGAGCGCTCTGTCCCTTCCCCTGTCCTAAGTTTTCAAACGCGCTACGACGATTAAGTATGTCTTACCAACATGCCCAACTCTATACACTAAGCAGACCTCAGGCTCTGACACTCAGGCTTCTTCAGATCGGGGCGCACCTATAATCCCGCGCTATTGAACAGAATTTATCCCGAAATACAGCCAACTAATACATGTTCATTCTGCCACGATATAGCTACCTTGGAACATATGCTCTGGCGGTGGCCCGCGTTACGCTGTGGGGAAGTCATCCCGACGTCCAAATGGGTGGGTGCTATTGCAAGCTCCGGACTCGAACAACAGCTATGGGCAGTCCACCGGTCCCGCGACGCAGCAGAGAGACTTGGTTTTTCTGTTCCGACGAGGGAGCGGCTCGCGACGTGCTAAAGCACGTTCCGAAGGACCAATTAAAAGTTCATCTATCCATCCATCATACAGACAATCATGCCAGTGGATGTGCTATTCGAAGGTCGCAGGTTCCGTCCCTGGCCGCGGCAAGTTATCTTTCTGTCCACTTTTCTTTCTTCAGATTTGCATTGCAGTTACTTCTAGTAACATTCTCTATACTTCCCTTAGATCTATCTCATTAATAGTGTATCTAACAAGGCAAGTGAGCCCTTAAATGTACACTTCTTTTCTTCTATCTACACTTCTCGCTTTCATATTTTTTATGTTTCCTTCTTTCCCTCTTTCTTTTCTTCATAAGTTGGGCAATAAATTGTGCGAATGTATTTGTGTGTTACAACAAAAAAATATGCATCGAAGAGAAACTTCTTCATTGAATCTTCATTGTTATGGTTATTTTGTTTTTACACAATGGGGTTTGCTAAGCTTCCTGCTCATCGCGGGGAATTCTTTTTTCTCTGTCTCTTCGCTTTCCTCGCATTTACTTTGTATTTTCTCAGCCTACCCTCCCTGCCATCCTCCTTACCAGTGTCATTTTTCACATTTAAGTCACGCTTCCCGCCTCTGCCTTTGCTGGTTACTCTATAGTAGCGTCTCTCTCCATCGAAGCTCTGCTGGGAACGATAACACTCTCCCGACAAACGGAACAAGCGCCGATCCGTTCAGATGACAACAAAAGAACAGCGTCGGGGAAGCGCGCGGCGGGAGTTTCGCCCCGAATCAGGAAATGGAAACGGCGAGAAATCAGAAGGGGTTCCAGCTTTAAACGCTGCTCGTCCCGCAAAGTTCCCGCGATTCATTGAATTCCGCCTCTGCGCTGACGCCTGACGCCATCGCTGCGTTGCGGCCGGGCTAATTCTGTGCAGCTCGCGATCCGTTCTTACGATTCGAGGAAAAAATTTTTTTGCTTAGTTATGTACAAATACGGAGGAGGGGGGGGGGGGGGGGCGTCTTGCATTTCTCATGTTCACAATATCGGTCGCTGTGGCTCTGTGCAAGATAGTGTTTTCTGATAGCGTGTCGCCGGTCGTGGAGCTATGCGGGCGACCGATGGGGAAGTATCACTGCAACGCTGCACTGCATGCGCTGACCTGTGATGCTACGGTGGCATTGCTTCGAGCCGCAAAGAAGGAACACTGTAGAACAAATCTGACAGACGTATCATATATTGAAGTTGGAAACACGTCTATCGCATCTACGGGGGGAAAGCGCTCGTGAGCACGTGTGACGCGAGCAGCGCTACCTAGTGAGTCACCGTATATGCTACCTTCAAGTAGCAGAGTAGCGCATTTGTTTTCTGAAGCCGCTAGTAACCATGCACTGCGGAGAAGCTGGTGCACAGGCCGCACCGCCGCAATCTGTTGCCGTCCCACCTGGAATCTATCAAGTGACCGTCGTGCACTCTGTTGCTCGCTATCTATGAACTGGTGCTTTAGGTTTATGTTCTTAAGCTTTGGCAGCAATGTATTTGTGTGGATTTGGTGGAATTTTCGAGAAAACGATCTACTGAAATAATCAATGTTGTAGGCTGACGGTCCTTGAATCTCGTAGGACCTATACTTTGTGCTTGTGAGTTGTTGCTTATTTTTCATAGCTTGCGCCACTTGACCATGTCGCAGCGGAGATGCATGTTATTTCGCACTACGCTACGCCTTTGTGTTTTGCGTTGCTGGACAAACAAACAAAAAGTGCTTTTGACGATCCCCTACCCTTGGGATGATTCTCTGTCAGATCTCATTAATACTGTAGCACAGTTAGTTTACTTGCTTAAGACACAACAGCGACAAGGTTAACAGCCGATTGTGACGGCACCGACGCCAACCCGCAAGATAGCCGACTGGCGCTTCCAGTCTCTCTATAATGGTGCACCCAACTACTGCGCAAGGCGCGGAGAAATTGTCCTCCGCCCGTACCGGGTCGTGCTGTAAAGCCTGCACGTCCAGAAGAAGGAGTCTGGCGTCGGTGTCCGGAAATGACGGCAGCGCATCGCAGCGGGGGGTGCTGTGACGCCTTTTCATTGGACGCCGCCCTGCTATGGTGTGTGGGAAGGTGATCCGACTCCAGCCGGAAGAACTGCCATTCCAGAAGCCGAGTATTAAGCCAGGACATACTATATAAACCGTGGCAGACGCTTTGGATCGAGCTGATTCGTTGTACGAATGCCCAGGAGCTTCGCAAGTCTTTATTTATTTATTTTTATCTCTTTTTGTGTGTGTGTGTGACGGTCGTCGCGCTTTCGCCAACTTACACCGTTTTGCACGCCTTTGGAAGAGAGCCAATTCCATCATCTTCAAGTCTAAATTATGGCTGTTAATAGGCTCCAGACTTGAATGCGGGCTTGTGTGCGACTTTTGGGTGTGCTAGGAGTGCCGCCCGATGCAACACGTCGCGCAGTCTCACCTAAAGGAACGTCAAAGAAGAGCCATTGAATCTCATTGTTAATAAATGTTTGTATATTTAAGAGTAGAACTAATACGTACATTGAGATTTTATCACCAAGAGTTTCCAAGCTCTTCTCACGCGATAGAATAATCCACTGTTTTAGCCGGTATGTAAAGGGGCTCTGAGGGGGAGAGAGCTAGAAAGAAAACAGGAATTAGTCAGGTAAGCCAACTAGATCTGCATTCGGCTACCGTGCATGTGGGGAGGACTATGATGCACGGGCCAACAGGGATGATGGGGAAAGCGTAAGCGCTCATATTTCACAAAACTGATGCGCACTAGAGCCTATAAAACTGCCACTCAGTAAGACGATGGTTGCTTGCTGGGCTAGTTGGTTCATTTCAGCACATGTAACAGTGCGTATATAGAAGTAGAAAAGACTACACGGATAGGGAGTAAAGATTGCTGACTTCCCAACTGTTTCATTCTACTGACGATATCAGATATTATATACATGCGCGCAGAGCACGAGGGCCTACTCAGATTTGCGAACCTGAGTTCGGTAAATGTGGTGGCATTGCTTAACGTCACAAAGGCCGGTGCGTCAGGAAAATAGTTGGGGCCGTAGAAATTGCTCGTGCGGAAGAGGGATGTGTCAGCATGCCATCACTTTTATTGACCAAGGATGAGCTAAGGTTTTTAGAAACAGTGGTGATTAAAACTTGTCGGTATCACACAGTGCTTTACTCGCTGATTGCGTTTTCCTTTAGCGAAATTTTGCCGTCCGTCTATCTATCTATCTATCTATCTATCTATCTATCTATCTATCTATCTATCTATCTATATATCTATCTATCTATCTATCTATCTATCTATCTATCTGTCTGTCTGTCTGTCTGTCTGTCTGTCTGTCTGTCTGTCTGTCTGTCTGTCTGTCTGTCTGTCTGTCTGTCTGTCTGTCTTTCTGTCTGTCTTTCTGTCTGTCCATCTGTTTGTCCGTCCGTCTGCCTGTCTATCTGTCTGTTTCTCTGTCTGTCTGTCTGTACGTCCGTCCGTCCGTCCGTCCGTCCGTCCGTCTATCTATCTATCTATCTATCTATCTATCTATCTATCTATCTATCTATCTATCTATCTATCTATCTATCTATCTATCTATCTATCTATCTATCTATCGTCTGTCTGTCTGTCTGTCTGTCTGTCTGTCTATCTATCTATCTATCTATCTATCGTATCTATCTATCTCTATCTATCTATCTATCTATCTATCTATCTATCTATCTATCTATCTATTCTATCTATGTCTGTCTGTCTGTCTGTCTGTCTGTCTGTCTGTCTGTCTAGTCCTGTCTGTCTGTCTGTCTGTCTGTCTGTCTGTCTGTCTGTCTGTCTGTTTGAACAGTTGTGTGGCGGTCTAATCGTGCATGGAGGGGGGGGGGGGGTGTACGAAGCGAACTTGGAATTTTGTTGTGATCAAAGTTATGCAGTCTAAAAGGCCCCATCCCACTCTCGGAGCGCACGAACACACTCTGGTGGTAATGCAACAGACGCGTGGACACTGACCAACAGCTATTGCTTAACGGTGAACTCGCCCGGCGAGTCTACTAACAGATAGATGAACTGACATGCCAAATAATATCTTATAATTATATCGTTGTATACTGGGACGTAAAACCGTGGTTGTTAGTAAACATGCCAAATAACCCGATTTATTGCCCGTAAAGCGCACAACTAACATAACTTACTCAAGCTACACAATATACACTTACGATGTGCCGCGAATGGCATATACTCACCAGAGAGCCAGCGGTATTTATCGTATACCCACCGATCCCTCATGCTCGAGGGTCGACCATTCGCGACCGTGCCACCCACAAAAAGAGAGTCCTTGCTTTTCCCCGTACACCTTCATAACCTCGCTGACCGGGCGGCGCCACGTAGTTTTACCCTGTGGCATCCTTAGCAGCCATGCAATATTAGTGCAGTACTATTATCGTTAGTGCTCACATAGTACTATTATCGTATGGCTCGCGCGAAGAGAAAAGAGCGCTTGTCGTGCTCGAGGCGCCGCACACCTGTACGAATACCTGCTTTCATACTACTTTGTACTATGTGAGTGTACTTCTAATGTGAGTACTTTGTACTATGGGAACTTACTGCCGTAGAATTTGTTCCTGTTTTTCTGTTTTGCTTATCTTACAAATGTCGTTGCTTCAGAGGATATTACTTCGTGTATTTTCTTTCTATTCCTAATGTGCCACGCGTTTCAGTACTTCGAGCTTGTCTTGATGTGTTGCGCATTTATTCCCACCCATGCCTGAGGTCTTAATAGAAGACTGCAGTGTCTAACAAAATAAATAAAGAAAGAATTTTACAGTAATTCTACGTACTCCGTTATCTGTATGCGAAACCCTATATGGAACTACCTTATATCAAATACCTTAATATAACTAATACATCATATGTGCTACCTCATAATCCTGTATGTGAAGGAAGTTATTTGCTCTCATACCGTTATTTTCGCTTACATCAGTTGTGTACGTAGCTTTGGGTGTGCACAAAATATATTTTTTTCTTTCTTTTCAATTGGTTTTTTCATGTTTCATTACTGAGGTTCAATATTATTACTAGTGTTCTGCCCCTGCAAGCGGCGGGTTGTTCTTTCGTCCACTAAACCTTTTCGCATCTATGCCACAATTGTTGCAACACACTTAAAACATTACAATGAACGTTCTTCACATATCTTCCATGGCTTTATTATCGGCTGGTTTGCATTAAGGTTGTTTTAAACAAATAAATGTGCCCTCGATAATTATCTTCCTTTCTTTATTATTATTACCTTACTTTATTGTCTCATTCGTTGCTATTCATTGTGTGTGTGTTTTCTTTTGTTCGGAAAATTGATGACACATGCATATCTGCAGTCTCGTACTGTCGGATATGTAAGTATTGCCTATACTCTATTTCCCCACCCCAGCGATGGGTAGGAAACCGGAGGCCAACATGTGGTAAATATCCCGGCTTCCTTTTCTCGCTCTCTTTCTCTCTTGCCTTGCGCACAGCGCGAGCGAATGATTGGGAACTATCTAGACAACGTTAAAAAAACTTGTCGGGTCTCGAAGTGTAGAGCGCCACGCTCTTGGAGTGAACAGACACAGTAGACCCGGTCGTACCTAACCAAAACGGACTCATTTATTTTACTGCTTTTAAATCGACGACATCGTCAGCCGAATCGTATACACATCAGCTGTGATCAACACGCTAAAACAACCTGACACAGTATTACACAACCCTCAACTAACATAAACAACACAATAACACACACAAGGTGGCGTCGCCAGCGCTCGGCTCATCCACGAGGGCCCTCGGCAGACGGCCATCCACTGCGAGACGCCGCTAAGAGGCGACCGCTCGCTCCAACAGCCAGCACGCAAGAAGGAGGACCGCTCATCTATGATCTCGCATGTGCCGCACCCTAGGCTTCCCGCCAGGTGTCACTGCCGGCGCCACCGCTTAACCACGACGATGATGGCGGTAATAAACGCTCGTGAGCAGAACGCCACCTATACTGCTGGATAGTTTGAACCCTGAATTCGGCCTATGCGCGAAGCACGTGCGCCACGAGGCGCAAACGACTTTACAGGGGGTGTCAGCACCCCCACAACCTTTCGATCAGAGCCCGGCCACGGAGGTCTAGTGGTTAAGGTACTCGGCTGCTGACCCGCAAGTCGCGGGACCCAATCCAGACTGTGGCGGCTGCATTTCCGGTGGAGGCGGAAATGTTGTTGGCCCGTGTACAGAGATTTGGGTGCACGTTAAAGAACCCCAGGTGGTCGAAATTTCCGAAGCCCTCCACTACGGCGTCTCTCATACTCATATGGTGGTTTTGGGACGTTAACCCCCACAAATCAATCAATCAACCTTTCGATAAGACGGGCTCTACGCGAACAATAGAGTTAGCTCTGGAACTTACGCGGACCATCGCCTCCTATAGTTTATCAATGCCAGCCTGATGCGCCCGATCAAGCGGTTCACCACCCTCTCCTCCACGCCTTTCCTGCTCTCGCCCATCGCCTAGCCTTCGCGTGTGCATTGCGGTTAGGGCAAAGAGAGGCCCTCATGCAGTGCGTCCTGACGGAAATCACGTGAAGTCATTTTTTGCTTAGTTATGTACAAATACGGAGGGTGGGGGGGGGGGGGGGGCGTCTTGCATTTCTCATGTTCACAATATCGGTCGCTCTGGCTCTGTGCAAGATACGGTGTTTTCAGATAGCGTGTCGCCGTTCGTGGAGCTATGCGGGCGACCGATGGGGAAGTGTCACTGCAACGCTGCACTGCATGCGCTGATCTGTGATGCTACGGTGGCATTGCTTCGAGCCGCAAAGAAGGAGCGCTGAGGAACAAATCTGACAGACGTATCATATATTGAAGTTGGAAACACGTCTATCGCATCTACGGGGGGAAAGCGCTCGGAAGCACGTGTGACGCGAGAAGCGCTACCTAGTGAGTCACCGTATATGATACCTTTAGGTAGGGGAGTAGCGCATTTGTTTTCTAAAGCCGCTAGTGGCCATGCACTGCGGAGAAGCTGGTGCACAGGCCGCACCGTCGAAATCGGTTGCCGTCCACCTGGAATCTATCAAGTGACCGTCGTGCACTCTGTTGCTTGGTAGCTATGAACTGGTGCTTTAGGTTTATGCTCTTAAGCTTTGGCAGCAATCTCTTTGCGTGGATTTGGTGGGATATTCGAGAAAACGATGTACTGAAATAATCAATGTTGTAGGCTGACGCTCCTTAAATCTCGGAGGACCTATATTTTGTGCTTGTGAGTTGTTGCTTATTTTCCATAGCTTGCGCCACTTGACCATGTGGCAGCGGAGATGCATGTTATTTCACACTACGCTACGCCTTTGTGTTTTGCGTTGCCGGACAAACAAAAAATGTTGTTGACCATCCCGTATACTTGGCATGATTCTCTGCCAGATCTCATTAATACTGTAGCACAGTTAGTCTACTTGCTTAAGATACAACAGCGACAAGGTTAACAGCGAATTGTGACAGCACCGACACGAATCGGCAAGATAGCCGACTGGCGCTTCCAGTCTCTCTACAATGGTGCACCCAACTACTGCGCAAGGCGCGGAGAAATTGTCCTCCGCCCGCACCGAGTCGTGCTGTAAAGCCTGCACGTCCAGACTGAGAAGGAGGCTGGCGTCGGCGTCCGGAAATGACGGCAGCGCATCGCAGCGGGGGGTGCTGTGACGCCTTTTCATTGGACGCCGCCCTGCTATGGTGTGTGGGAAGGTGCTCCGACTCCAGCCGGAAGAGCTGCCATACCAGAAGCCGAGTATTAAGCCAGGACAAGCTATATAAACCGTGGCAGACGCTTTGGATCGAGCTGATTCGTTGTACGAATGCCCAGGAGCTTCGCAAGTCTTTATTTATTTATTTTTATCTCTTTTTGTGTGTGTGACGGTCGTCGCGCTTTCGCCAGCTTACACCGTTTCGCACGCCTTTAGAAGAGAGCCAATTCCATCATCTTCAAGCTTCAATTATGACTGTTAATAGGCTCCAGGCTTGAATGTAGACTTGCGTGCGACTTTTCGGTGTGCTATGAGTGCCACTCGATGTCACATGTCGCGCAGTCTCACCTAAAGGAACGTCAAAGAAAAGCCATTGAATCTCATTGTTAATAAATGTTTGTATATTTGAGAGTAGTAGTGGTAGGACTACATTGAGATTTTATCACCAGGAGTTTTCAAGCTCAGCTCTTCTCACGCGAGAGAATAATCCACTGTTTTAGCCGGTATGTCATTAAAGGGGCTCTGAGGGGGAGAGAGCTAGAAAGAAAACAGGAATTAGTCAGGTAAGCTAACTAGATTTGCACTCGGCTACCCTGCATATGTGGAGGAGTATGACGCACGGGCCAACAGAGAGGATGGGAAAAGCTTAAGCGCTCATATTTCTTCACAATACTGATGCTATAGATCTGCCACTCAGTAAGATGGTTGCTTGCTGATCTAGTTGCTTAATTTCAGCGCATGTAACAGCGCGTGAAACTAGAAAAGGCTACACGGATAGGGAGTAAAGAGTGCTGCATTCCCAACTGTTTTATTCCTCTGACAATATCAGGTATAAGTATACGTGCGCACAGCGTGAGGGCCTACTCAGATTTGCGAACCTAAGTTCGATAAAAATGGTGGCATTGCTTAACGTCACAAAGGCCGGTGCGTCGGGAAAATAGTTGGGGCCGTAGAAATTGCTCGTGCGGAAGAGGGATGTGTCAGTATGCCATCACTTTTATTGACCAAGGATGAGCTAAAGTCTTTGGAAGCCGTGGTGATTAAGACTCGTCGGTACCACACAGTGCTTTACTCGCTGATTGCGTTTTCCGTTGACGAAATTTTGTTTCTTTACTCGCACGAGTCTGCGCATGTATTCATACCTGGTATCGTCAGTGGAACCTAACAGTAAGAAGTCAATGCTCTTTTCTCACTTTCCGTGCCGTGTTTTCTAGCTTTACGCGCAGTTACATGTGCTTAGTATGGAGGGATTTGCTTCCATGTAACACATATGACCCGCTGGACTCACGTCAAACCTGTCGACACGCGGTAATGAAATCTTTCTGTTCTTTTGCTGTGCTTTACGTGTAAACATAAAACAAAAAAAAATGGCAGCATATCCACGGAGTGAATGATGGAGAGTGGGGCGAAGCATTCGTCCGTCCATGCGTCCGTCTGTGTCACCGTCCATGCGTCTGTTTGTGCGCCCGTCCCTGCGTTCTTTCATGCATCCGCCCCTGCGTCCGTTCATGCGTCCATCCATGCATCTCTTTGTGTGTCCGTTCGTTCATCTATTCAACACTCCAAGTCCCACCATCTCGCATCTTTTTATCATATATTCCCCATATAGAAGCACCGCCATCCAGCGGACATTCCAAGGACTAAACGAGAGGTGGCACACGCACACTTTCTTACGGCCTGCGCTTTGGGTCCACTTCCCACCTTTAACCACCTCGAGTTCATGGTATATTCTAGTTCACTGTATTCATGGCACTGCGACCAAACGCTCGCTAAACCTTTCGAAAACCAAGGAGGTTACGCCCAGCGAGTATAACGTAGCAACCTTTCCCTGTCAGATAGGGCTCAATTTACATGCCAATGGCTGCTAATGAGAAATGAGAGACAGGAGAATTCGGCTTTTACTTTCTTACGGCTTGCGCTTCGTATCTACTTCTCATTTTTAACCACCTTGAGTTCATTCATGGTATATACAAGTTCATTGTATTCATGGCACTGTGGCTCAACGCTCGCTAAACCTTTCTAAAACCAAGGAGGTTACACCCAGCGAGTATAATGTAGCATCCCTTTCTTGTCCGATAGTGCTCAATGTACATGCCAATGGCTGCTAATGGGGATGGCAGCGTGCGCGTTGACTAAAAGCCGAATGCTCATGTCTCTCATTCCCCATTAGCAGCCATTGGCATGTACATTGAGCACTATTTTTTTATTGTTAAACAACGCACAGAAGAAATCTCTCACTGGCACCACCTTGGAGGTCAAGTGTTATACCTATTTCGGGTATGTGCCACTGGTCATACGAGGGACGCCCAAGCCACGCCATAAGGAGCTTCGCCCCTAAAAGGAACTACTTTACGTTTTAGCCACGGGACGGCTTCAAGCTCTCCCATATTAGAGTACCGAGTACTCTAAATCGTTAAGCACTTTTTCTAAACACAAAAGGAACTAATTAAACTGCCGCATTTCTTACATCGGTTTTATGTGGCCAAAGGCTATGCTTTCACGGCTTTAGGACGGCTGTTTGCTCTTTTCGTATTTTTCTTATATCGGTGCCGCTTCTTACTCATTATTTATTTATTTATTTATTTATTTATTATTTATTTATTTATTTATTTATTTATTTATTTATTTATTTAAGACGTAGAAGTCATTGCTTATGCCGTTTCTATATACGAGGCACCGAAACGCCACGGCGTGACGCATACAAAATCACTTTCGCGCGGGAAAGACCGAGTGCGTGCTAATAGGGTGCCGCACGGTGATCTAACTACTGCACGTAACTACATACATATCCCAGAACGAAACCCATACACACTGTGCCGCGGCGCGCAGGCTGGCGCAACCGGTTCGTGAACTTGCATAGAAATTTATTTTTCACCCATTCCCGTCGAACTTCCGTGCGCAGACACGCTAGTACTGCCGTGTCTCCAGTGAAAGAAAGACAAAAAAATAAATAAATAAGCGAGACTCGGCAGCGTCGAAAGGTAATAAACAACTTATAGAGGGCGCAGCGGGCGTTTCTTTTCCCGAGCTCTGGCGCGGCCGCGCGCACGGCCGTGGGAGCGTACAGCGTGGAATTTTCATCTGACGCCGCCGCCGCCGCCAGTGCATGCAACTAAAGGCGCAAGGTCTTTTTTTTTTTTTTGACAGTCGTCGTGTTTTCTTATTAGATACTTTACTCCGCTCCCGGACTCTCTTTCGCACACTTCCCGCCGACCCCTTATAGACGCTTAGCGTTTCATAAATACCAGTGTTCTTTTACTTCAGCCTAATATCTATCTATCTATCTATCTATCTATCTATCTATCTATCTATCTATCTATCTATCTATCTATCTATCTATCTATCTATCTATCTATCTGTCTGTCTGTCTGTCTGTCTGTCTGTCTGTCTGTCTGTCTGTCTGTCTGTCTGTCTGTCTGTATGTATGTGTACTAACTAACTAAACCGTCGCCGTTTAACGAGGCGTTGTGTTGGGCGAATTCCGCAGTTCATCCGGTTGGTTTGGTGTGACGTACACTCCTACTGCAATAGTTAGACTCCTTTGTATCGTGGGCGCGGTAGAACGTTAACTTCTGGTCTGGACTTCGTTCGCGTTGATGGATTGATGGATACACTGTCGAGCACGTCTTAGTTGCGTGCACGAACGAGTAATAGAGTGAGTGAGTGAGTGAGTGAGTTTTTCTGCGCGCGTGTGTGTGTGTGTGTGTGCGTGCGTGTGTGTGTGTGTGTGTGTGTGCGTGCGTGCGTGCGCGCGCGTGTGTGATGAGGGAAAGATAGAGTTTATGTGCGTAATTAGTGAGCTAATACGCTTGTTCGTGAGCCAGATATGGTCTGTGTGCGCGAGAGGTAGATGTCGCGTGTTTACTTGCGTGCGTGCCTGTTAGCCTGCTTTTGTGTTAGCGTGCGAAGGCGAGCGCTTTTTCCTCACGGTGCCGTAAGTGGCGTCGTTAAAGGGACCACGAGCCGTTATACTGCTCCCCAAAGCTGTTGTCCGCGGATGGCCGATGCGCGGTCTCCCTTATCGCGCACGCCAACGACTAATAGAGTTCGCCCCCGGTCATTTTATTGAGCTTGGCAATATACCTTTTCGGGCTGATTTGAGCGCCTTTATAGCCGTGCTGTGTCACGGATTGCGGCTCGGCCTGCTGGGCGAAACAGGCCCAGGGGAGCGTGGTGTGTACGAACCAAAGCTTAACCGTTATTTCTGTCCTCATCCGATTCACACAATGCAGCCACAAGCTTAGCTTTCAGATTTATTCAGTGTTGTGGTTCGTAAATAAGGAAGTGCCTTTTGATACACCCTTGTTTTCATTTTTTACCGTTTTAGCTACTCGTTTCCACATCAGTGTGGCAGACTGTTTCTCCTGTGTGCTCTCTCCAGTTTCATTGACCGTATACTTACAACGAAATTTTAGACAGCCGTTGCCTTTTCTCTCGTTTATTCGTGTATCTTCTTACTTCATTGATTCTATCTTTAAGTAAAAGTTGACTATACGTATAGGCCAGCAGTGAACAGCTCGTGCATGTTTTTTTTTTTTGTTCAGTCACGAAAAAAGGTGATACTGCTGTGTCTATCTATCTATCTATCATCTATCTATCTATCTATCTATCTATCTATCTATCTATCTATCTATCTATCTATCTATCTATCTATCTGTCTGTCTGTCGTCTGTCTGTCTGTCTGTCTGTCTGTCTGTCTGTCTGTCTGTCTGTCTGTCTGTCTGTCTATCTATCTATCTATCTATCTATCTATCTATCTATCTATCTATCTATCTATCTATCTATCTATCTATCTATCATCTATCTATCTATCTATCTGTCTGTCTGTCTGTCTGTCTGTCTGTCTGTCTGTCTGTCTGTCTGTCTGTCTGTCTGTCTGTCTGTCTGTCTGTCTGTCTATCTATCTATCTATCTATCTATCTATCTATCTATCTATCTATCTATCTATCTATCTATCTATCTATCTATCTGTCTGTCTGTCTGTCTGTCTGTCTGTCTGTTCTGTCTGTCTGTCTGTCTGTCTGTCTGTCTGTCTGTCTGTCTAATCTATTTAGCTGCCTACGTCTGGGTGCTCTCATAATCCCTGCCTTAATTTGGGAAGTAAGACGGTCTGATGAATACGACGCGTTGGTCATGACATGAATGTCACAATCTATCTATCTGTCTGTCTGGGTGTCTCTGTCTGTCTGTCTGTCTGTCTGTCTGTCTGTCTGTCTGTCTGTCTGTCTGTTTATATGTCTGTCTGTTTATATGTCTACTAACTTACTAAACCGTCGCCGTTTAACGAGGTGTTGTGTTGGGCGAATTCCGCAGTTCATCCGGTCGGTTTGGTGGGACGTACACTCCTACTGCAATAGTTAAACTCCCTTGTATCGTGGGCGCGGTAGAACGTAAACTTCTCGTCTGGACGTCGTTCTCATTGATGGATTGATGGATACACTGTCGATCACGTCGTAGTTGCGTGCACGAACGAGAGATAGAGTGAGTGAGTTAGTGTGTGTGTGTGTGTGTGTGTGTGTGTGTGTGTGTGTGTGTGTGTGTGTGTGTGCGTGCGTGTGTGTGTGTGTGTGTGTGTGTGTGTGCGTGCGTGTGATGAGGGAGAGATAGAGTTAATGTGCCTAAATAGTGAGCTAATGCGCTTGTTCGTGAGCCAGATATGGTCTGTGTGCGCGAGAGGTAGGTGTTGCGTGTTTACTTGCGTGCGTGCCTGTTAGCCTGTTTTTGTGTGTGATCGCGGCGTGTTCTTGTTAGCGCGCGGAGGCGAGCGCTTTTTCCTCACGGTGCCGTAAGTGGCGTCGTTAAAGGGACCACGAGCCGTTATACTGCTCCCCAAAGCTGTTGTCCGCGGATGGCCGATGCGCGGTCTCCCTTATCGCGCACGCCAACGACTAATAGAGTTCGCCCCCGGTCATTTTATTGAGCTTGGGAATATACCTTTTCGGGCTGATTTAAGCGCCTTCATAGCCGTGCTGTGTCACGGATTGCGGCTCGGCCTGGGCGAAACAGGCCCAGGGGAGTGTGGTGTGTACGAACCGAAGCTTAACCGCTATTTCTGTCCTCATCCGATTCACACAATGCAGCCACAACTTCGCTTTCAGATTTATTCAGTGTTGTGGTTCGTAAATAAGGAAGTGCCTTTTGATACACCCTTGTTTCTTTTTTTGACCGTTTTAGCTACTCATTCCCACATCAGTGTGGCAGTCAGTTTCTCCTGTGTGCTCTCTCCGGTTTCATTGACCGTATACTTACAACGAAATTTTAGACAGCCGTTGCCTTTTCTCTCGTTTATTCGTGTATCTTCTTACTGCATTGATTCTATCTTTAAGTAAGGGTTGACTATACGTATAGGCCAGCAGCGAACAGTTCGTGCATGCGTTTTTTTTTCAGTTATGAAAAAAATAGTGATACTAAAGTGTTTATACATTGTTCATGAACATTGTGGAAGAACAACGCAAAAACAAAAAAATTGCCCGCAGCTTCCCTCGGGGGAACACTGAGGAGGATGCGGAGCATATAATTGGTTAACGGGGTGTTAAAGTGCGACTTACTTGGGTCGATGGCTAAATTGGTTAACGTGGTTGTGAAATGGGGTGTTAAATTGCGACTTACTTGGGTCGATGGCTAAATTGGTTAACGTGGTTGTAGGAGGGGGTGTTAAATGAGTGAACACGTACACACGTATGCGAAAGGGCGGCGCTGGTCGAAGGGACGTCGATCATTGTGTTTGTGGATTCGTTGGAATTCATTTCACCGCGACCTTGGACGTCGACGCGCCGTACAAACCAACCGACGAGCGGCAACTGAGCGAGCGAGCGCCGACCTTGAGTATATATACAGCTCGACGGCGCATGCACTGTCAGCTGTTGAATGTTCTCGAAGCGCGACGCCACATGCGCGTCCACTGGAGAATCAGGAGAATTGTAGATGTCGAACGCGGTGTGTAGAGGAGGAAGGGTGCACAGATGGTGGAGGAGTGAAGCACGCGCGGTGTGTAGAGGAGGAAGGGATGCATAGAAGGTGGAAGAGTGGGCGACGGCGCGACGGCGCATGCGCGCGCGTCAGCTGTCGAATGTTCGAGAAGCGGTGCGGACGGCGCGGACGGCGCACTACAAGGCGCGAGTATAAGATGCTTCCGCATCTAAAAAAAGCGACACAGTCAACACACACGACACAGTACTGTATGTTGCGCTGTATCTCGCGCTGTCCCCTTCCCTCACTGTCTTATTCGTTTATCGCTGTTCTGCCCCAAAAATAGTTGCCCCGCCGCGGTGGTCTAGTGGCTGAGGTACTCGGCTGCTGACCCGCAGGTCGCGGGATCAAATCCCGGCTGTGGCGGCTGCATTTCCGATGGAGGCGTAAATGTTGTAGGCCCGTGCACTCAGATTTGGGTGCACGTTAAAGAACCCCAGGTGGTCCAAATTTCCGGAGCCCTCCACTACGGCGTCTCATAATCGTATGGTGGTTTTGGGATGTTAAACCCCACAAATCAATGCGCCCCGAAAGTACACACGGCATAAGGACCACGGCTACGGGTGAGGCAGAGCCACCGCGGGCCGACCTCCTCCTCCTCCGGAGAATCGCGACGACCTCCGAGACTTTCGGCTCCCACGGCGCGTTGAGGAAGCCGCGCACTCCGGATCTTCGATTTCGGAGGCTGGCTTTCTCCGAGAGAGCGCGCACGAGGCGCGTGGCGCGCGCGTGTTCGGCGAGGCTTTCGACCCGACGCGATCGGTTGGGAGTGGAGTCAGTCGGCGGCCCCGAGGGCGACAGGAGGGTGCTCGCGCCGCTGTTTGGTCTTTTGAGAGCGTCGGAGTTCGCCCGCTAGCACGTGGTCGTGCCGTGTGCGACCTCGTGTGTCAAGGTTTTCTTGACCTTTTTTTTCACTGACTATCGGGTCGCGTCACGTTCTGCGTAGTGCATCCGCGGTTGTGCGCGTGTCGTCCTGTCACGCGTGGAAACGGTTGCGCTCTTACGCTGCCACGCTTTGATGGCACGGAAGGACTGAAGACTGGTTTTTCGAGGCGACGTGCACCTTGACGAGGCGGAGGGACGATGGGCTCGCGCCTGCCAAGACATATACTTGACTGACGTGTCGCCTTCCCTGACGAGGTGAACGGTGAGCGTGTATGCAAGTGGCGCAAAGGTGTCGTTGTTTCGATGTGGTCGTTGTTTGCGTTTGGATGTACGAAAAAGTATGTTCCTGTTACACTTAGTCGATTGTCTTAAGGTGTGTTCGGTAACGAAATGGTTTATGGATGTTACCGTTCAATGCATTACCGTGCATAAAATGGTGATGAATCCATTATCCCGTGCTAACTACTTGGATAATTCGATGGATTTGTAGCCTTGAACGTCTCTAGTCGACGCATGCTATATGAGGTACACCGCAGCGGTGAGCTTGGGATAATTTCCAATACCTGGGGTATTTAACGCGGTAACATTAAATACCTAGTTTTGCAGAAGTTATGGTGTCGGTCTCGGCGCCGTTTATTGTGAGCGTAAAATCGGCGTTGTTCGTAAGAGGATGTCCGAGATATATGCAAATAAATAAATGATAAACAATTCACAGCATATCCAGGGAGTGAATTATGATAAGTGGGGCGAAGTGTTCGTCCATCTGTCCGTCCGTCCGTCCGTCCTACCCGTTCATATGTCTGCCTGTCCGTCCGTCCGTGCATCCATCCGTCCGTATATCTGTTGTCTGTCTCTGTGTCTGTCTGTCTGTCTGTCTGTCTGTCTGTCTGTCTGTCTGTCTGTCTGTCATTCACACTAGTGCCACCTGCTGAATGATTCTTACACCTCATCGGATACGAACTGGTCACATACATGTATGGACAGACCCACGGATGTGGCGTGAGCAGTCTACTTAGTGCGTGATTCTGTCTAGCAGAATTGTAGTACGTCACCGGGTGTCTAAACATATGAACTGCATGCAAAGGGTAAATAGTTTAAAGGGGCCAAACGCATGACAAAGTGTGCAGCTGCGCGTGGCACTTTGCTAACGCGTAGTGGCTACTTCGCCAACTTGCAGTAGAAAGGTGGCGTTGTGCGTACTTCGCAAATGTGTACGCCTGGAGTAAGCATTCTATGGGATACTTTAAAATGGCTGATGTTACGCACAGACGTTCCTTTCCTTGCGGCTTGGCTGAAGTTCATTGGGTTATCGCTTTTTACTGTCGAACGAAAAGCTCAATTTTAAAGTGCTGTGTCATCGCACGCTACAAGGATATCCAGCATATGGCCTTCATCAAAATGCGTGGGGTCGCCGATTCCATATATATATATATATATATATATATATATATATATATATAATATGGGATATGGCACAACGGGAGCGTTGTCAACAAGGATAAATATATTTATTTCCCAACAGTTTCGGGAGGGGACCTCCCTTCATCAGGGGATGAGGGGATAACTCATCCCCTGATGAAGGGAGGTCCCCTCCCGAAACTGTTGGGAAATAAATATATTTATCCTTGTTGACAACGCTCCCGTTGTGCCATACCCCATACCTTCACGAAGACTAACTGGCCCATTGACTTATTACTCCCACTATATATATATATATATATATATATATATATATATATATATATATATATATATATATATGTATAGAGAGAGAGTGAGAAGACACAACTTAGCGGTTGTCTTAGTTTTATTTTATTTCCAACGGTTTCGACCGGTGGACCGGTTGGTCGAAACTGTTGGAAATAAAGCTAAGACAACCACTAGTTGTGTCTATCTCTTCTCTTCTCAAGTACATTTGGTCCATTGAAAAGCTTCTTCGGTATATATATATATATATAATATATATATATATATATATATATATATATATATATATATATATATATATATATATATATATAAGGCCAAAACTCATGAAACCACGTTTTTGTTGATGTTAGCTGGGACATCCTGGGAATCATCTGCTGTGGTTCGGTGGGCTGTTGAGAGATGTCGCAGACTCAATTACTGCTCATCCACCGTGGTTGATTTATGGTCACGGCATTGTGTTGCTGAGCGTGCGTGGTCGGCGGTTTGATTACCGGCCGCGCTAAGTGGCCGCCTTCGTAGCGATGCAGACCACGCCACGCTGTTCCTCGAAACACTCGAGTTTTAGGTGTATAGGCTACGAAATCCTTTCATTATCGTCAGCCTATCTACCTCCACTACGGTACGATGGACTCTCCAAATTATCTCCAGTCGACCCCATCTCGGGCGAGCAGATTTAATTTTATGTCCGCACTTTTTTTCTTCATTTCTTCACTTCTGGGACAAGTTAGAGTGAGTTCCGTGGAAGACGCGACTCGCGGAACTGGATTTGGGAAGTTATGCTGACTACTTTTAACCAGGCCCGGCCAGCCGCTAAAACCAGTGTGGCCTGATAAAGGTGCCCTCCGCTCAGCACAAAGGCAAACAACCTTGACGTATAAATGATTAATTAATTACTTTCTTTCTTTCTTTATTATCCGCCTATATATTTTTGTCTTGTTCACCTCGACTTCACTTCTCAATCCTTGAGTCTCATGTAATCAGCTGTTTTTCATCTTTTATTACAGTCTGGTTTTCTGCGTTTGCCTTTATGATTTTTTTCCTTTGTTCATACAAGCATTGATTTCTGTACTGCAAATTTACCCCGTAATGATTTTGTTTTCATAAACCTCTGCCCAGCATACATGCATGCAAATAACTATTGAAACGACCTGCAAGTTTGTGGGACGAGCAAAAAATCCCGCCTAGGTGACGAAAAGAGGCTCTTGATTGCATGCACTTGTTTTTCCCGGTATTCGTAGAAGCGGACATACAGAAGGGGACTGTATTGCGGGGAAACCAGCCCTGCATCGCGAGATCGAACGCTTTCATCGCTACTCAGTGGAAGCGCAATTGATATATCCGGCGCTTGTATAACTGGACTGCATATACATTTTCTATATACTCGCGCAAAGGGGGCATCGAAATCTGCGGGCGGCAGGAAGTGTCTGCTCCAGGGACGGTGATGAAGGCGCGACACCGAAGAATGAACATATATAGAGCGTGAAGCCTAGATCTGTATAACGTTTAAAACTGTTTATCACAACGGTAGGAACGTGAAATAACTGGCAGGGGTTACATAGCAAGCCTTGCATTCGCGGATGACAGACAAGGTGGGCATACAATCACGGACGCAGGAGAAATGAAGCAAACAATACTGCAAACACCTGCATTACGGTGTTTCCGCAGGTCGTCTGCTTGTGTTATCTTTCGTCCTAGCTTGAACACTTCCTTTATCTTTAAGGGTGTATTGTTCGAATTGTCATCTTACCGGTTTTATGATCTTCGTTCGTTTGCAAGCAAGGACGCCGGCTGCTCCCCGCATTTTGAAGGGAGTATACTGTCTTAGCCAGGCACGGGGAACAAATTGTTAGAGAGATTTTAGAGGCAGCCTGAATCCAGAGCCTGCAGGTGACAAATGTGTAAGCAGGCCTTCCATTTCCCTCTCAAATAGGGAAATAAGTCACCTACAGCGCATGCCTTTTCATTATTCTTAATCCGAGCTTCACACTGTTCTTATATTCAGTTTGTTTTTTTAACGTTTTAAGATCTTTTTATCTCCGCGGGTTCTGATCCCCGGCTGCGGCGTCTGCTTTCCGATGGAGGGGAAATGTTATAGGCCCGTGTGCTCAGATTTGGGTGCACGTTAAAGAACCCCAGGTGGTCGAAATTTCAGCACCCTCCCTAAGGCGTCCTCTCATAATCAGATGGTGGTTTTGGAACGGTAAACCCCACATATCAATCAAATCAATCAGATCTTTATCTTTCCTGTGTGTGCTGCTTGGCTTGTCTGGCTTTAACGTGTTTGCCCCGGTTGGTTTTAGGATCAATCACATTTTTTTTTTCACTTTCTTTCATGTCGAATACGTACTTTGTGGCGTAAGAATTCTAGACTGCGCGGTTACCTTCGATTTATTGCCCTTTTGGTAAGCAGTTGTCACGTGGTTTTCATCGCTTCTTTTCTTCATTTTATCTTCCTGTTGTTTTGACAAGCGCATACAAAAAGGCCCTGCGTTCGAAATAATAAGTCAGTTATTAGTTCAGCGCTGTGTGTGTCTTTCCTAGATGTTGCGTCTTTTTTGTTTTTGTTTTTGTGCTGGTAACTCTATCTTATATATAAAAAGGAACAAAACTGTCCACATCGTGGGTGGGTCCGGTACCGTAAAGGTCCCGCCATCTTTATTTTTTTATTCCTTCATCTCTTCTCCCCCACCCCTCCATCAGAGTAGGGTTGCAAACCTGGTGCGTGTCTATAGTTTCGCTTCTTTTACTCCTCCTCCTCCCTCTATGTACGTTCTATTGATTGATATGTGAGGTTTAACGTCCCAAAACCACCATATGATTATGCGAGACGCCGTAGTGGAGGGCTCCGGAAATTTCGACCACCTAGAGTTTTTTAACGTGCATCCAAATCTGAGCACATGGGCCTACTGCATTTTCGCCTCCATCGAAAATTCAGCCGCCGCAGCAGGGATTCGATCGCGCGACTTGCGGGTCTGCAGTGCCACTAGACCACCGCGTCGGGACCCTTCAACGTAGCCTAATTTCGGCGTGGACAGGAGCGAAATCAGGCCGGACAACAATGGTGGTCCTGAGCCTGATTCGCTACATTGCATTGTGAAAATACAGATTGTTTGGACGCCTGGAAAGCATAAAAAAGAACAAGAAGGCTGAGAAAGAAAGAGAAGATGAACAGGCTTCCGTTTCGAAGTTTTCTTGCCTGTGATCGTTTCTTTTGAGGCCACATCTCGGAACGATGTAAGTTACGACACTGTCTCAAAAGGTTACTGCCACGCTTGCTCTCTGCGTACTCACCCCCCCTCTCTCTCTCTCTTTGCAAAGCATTTCGTGTTGATTGTCGCAGTTTTCGCAGCTTAGTGAATACTGGCATTTTGAAAGACTTCTTTCCGTCGTCGCACAATATAAGAAAACTTTCCTTCTTCCTTTCTTTATTTCTTTCTTTGTTTGTTTTTTTCTTCCTTTCTTTCTTTCTTTCTTTCTTTATTTCTTTCTTTCTTTCTTTCTTCGTTGTTCGTCTACTTAATAGAGTCCTCGTTCTTGAACCGCTCCTCACTGGTTTGTTGAAGAAAAAAAAAAACACAAGATGAACAAAACGAAACAGCGCAAAGGCTTGAGCGAGGATGCCGGCCCACTTAGCGGACAGATGTCGAGAGCAGTTCGCCAAAGAATGACTAACTGCGCGCGCGCGTGTGCGTCCAGCTTCGCCGCGCAGCAACAAGACGTCGCGGTGGAGACCTCGTTCCAGTGGGCGACGACGATGACTTTTTTTGTTGCCTCAATTTTCTCACCACTTTCTCCGGTCTCTTCTTGCTCCGCATTTTAAATTTCTTACAAGTCTTTAAAGTATTTTTTTTGTCTTCTAAGTAAGCTAGTAGTTGTAGCAGTATGTACGTCTACATCTTATGTTAAAAGCTCGTTCCGCGCAGTTGGAAAAGTGGGGCGAGCATGTTTTAGCGCAGATAGGAGGCTTAGAGTAGATGTACCTCTCTTCGGCGTTCCGTGTCTATGAATAACTCGGTTGGTTATGTGTACTTTTTTATTATTATCACTATTACTAATCTTTTTATACGTTTTCACGCGGAGTGCGTTTCGCAAAATGCGTTACCACCACGTTCTTGCGCGAAATTCCGCGTTTTTTTTCCCCTTCGCTTTACTTGCGTGTGGCTGTAGTTTATGTCAGATTACTTTTCTTTTTTTTTTTTGAAATACTTTTATAATACGCGCAAGAAGTCGAGTGGCGCCTGTACCCAAGCAACATCTAATAATTTCAGAAAATTTCAAAAGAATGCTTGTTTGTATTCCGACGTTTTAGAGTTATTAATTTATACGTCTTTTTTTTCTTTCTCATTGTTTGTTCTCAATCGCTTTTATTTTTTTTTACTTCTTACCGTGTTTATGCTCGCTACTACAGCGGATTGGACTCCGGAGCTATTTGGGGAACGCGCTTTTTTTAAATATTTTTCAGAAACGCCTGCGCCGTTTCATTTCGCGTAGAGCAGCTTATTCGCAAAAACTTTAATCCCTTCGTCCGTTGGGCCTCTTCAGGCCTGTCTACTTCCGTTTTTTTTTTTCCTGTTGCTCGCTTACTCGATGATTGATCGATCCCTCAGACGTGGCCTAAATATAATTCATGAATGTCAGTGCGTGATATGGACGGTTCCGCTTTCCGAAATAGCATAAAAGAAAAGTGTGTGTGTGTGTGTGTGTGTGTGTGTGTGTGTGTGTGTGTGTGTGTGTGTGTGTGTGTGTGTGTGTGTGTGTGTGTGTGTGTGTGTGTGTGTGTGAAGGAGATTTTTTCGGGAAATGGGGATATCTTCAGGTATTGCTGCTCGGTTATAACTGCAGCATGTTGCGTATGTATTGCAACATGCACTACGCGTAAAAAAAAATCAAATCCAGCTCACTTTCTTTTTATTTTGCGAATTTTTACGAAGCGCGTTGCTTAGGTATAGGACGGGGTGAAATTCTCTCCACATCATTTCCGGGTTCGTGTTCCGATAACGTGTATGCTTGCTTGTTTAGTGGCAATGCTGCACACTGCATACCTGTCAAGGAGTGGGCAGATGCTCTTCAAAAAGAATCCCGATCCAAACCTGGTGGTATTTGTGCACGAACGCGTTCTGCGGACCGAAGACGGAGCCGTGAACGTGTCAACCAAATGTTAGAGAGTTTTAGAACTGCGGAATGGTGCTACGTACGCATCACGCAAGCGCCTTGCGTCACGTGGCGTCGTTTGCCACTAATCGGCTTTTAGTACGCCGTAGTACCCGCGTACGTAACGAGCGTGAAGCGTGTCGCGCCATCTGGTAGATCAAAATAGAAGCACGTGTTGTTGACAGCCAATGTGAGCCAATCCAAGTGTTATAGCCAGATTATGGCCATATTTTAAGCCACAGAGCCGGTCGGTGCTTGCCTTCGATTTTGCAAAACGAAGTCTCGCGCTGTCGCGAACTTGTTCGAGAGCGGCGCGATCAGCTCATACGTACGCACGCACGCATCTCATGCGTGCGTACGTAGCGGCTGCGTACGTTACGCGATACGTGCGCGTTGCGGTCTGCGCATGCGCACTACGCAGAACGTGGCGTCCTTACGTACGCAACGCCGCCACGTATGCAGCGTATTCAGTACTAAAACTCTCTGTTGTGTACAGGCGTGCCCGGCGAGTTGAGTTCACGTGCGGATCGCGAAGCTGACCTAAGCACGCTCTTTTCGGGTGGAAACCCGTTCTAAGCGGCGGACTCGGTGCCAGAAGCTATACTATTTCCTGATGACACATCGGGCAGCCGGGATTTGATCCCGCGACCTGCGGGTCAGCAGCCGAGTATCCCTCAGTTACTAGACCGCCGCGGCGGGGCCGGTGGCTTATGTTACCAGACTACCTGCATCAGGCAGCTGTTTGTGAAACCGAACGAAACAAATGGGTCCTCAACCACATACCAAAAAACCGAAGCTTTATCAAAGCGATCTCTAATTTTTTTGTAAGAAATAAAATGAAACTAATGAAAATAAACGTTTAAATAATTTTTGTTGTTGCTATTTGTCTCACCCTCCTCACCTAGTCGCGCTTCAATCGTTGTTGATGTCTGTCGCAATAGGTTTCAGACCGCTTTTTGTTCCGACTTTCGTGACCTGTTTGGATTGACCTCGGTTGCTGGGCGAACAGCGCGCGTACAAGTTTGCCCTCATTTGACGTCCGGTTACATGTGTAGGTGCGCGTGGAAATAGCATCTTTGTTTGTTGTGGAAATCGCATCTTTGTTGGTTGTGGCGCTTCGCGTATACTGTCGCCTTCTTTCTTGCTGATATGATGGATGGTTCGTGAAGCGAAGCTTTTTTTTTTCTTGATGAAAACGTTTTACCAACCAGCCTCTTGCAACCATTCTATATCGCTTATGCGTAATCTCTCCCCCCCCCCCGCCCCCGTCTTTTCTGTTTTTTTTTGTTTTTGTTTTTAATTGTCGGAGGCAATTTCGAAGGAGAGGTCGCTGGCACAGGCGCCATGCACGCCTCGTCGCATGGAAAGCAAAATGAAGGTACTAAGGAAGCGTCGAAAAAAAAAAGCATTTAAAAGCATCAATAAATCGAACATGTGCACACGGGCCAGTTCAGGGAGTGATGTACAGGCCCGCAAAAAGTGCAAAACACACGCTGAAAATATGTATTACTAGTAGAAAATGGTGGCGATCGCAATTGTTTGTTTGTTTGTTTGTTTGTGCTAACCTTAATGAGAACCAATAGACAATCAAACCACTCGAATGGGAAAGCAATTTTCTTTTTTCTTTTCAGTCGATGTGTTAATTGTTAACTAGCTAATTCATATTAATATTGGTCTGTGTCGACCTTTCCACCTTTTGAATAGGGTCTTGATTTCTGTTATTATCTATCACTATTAGTTATATAAGGAGCATTTATTTTTTATACAATTGGCTGAGAACCAATATTTCATACAAATTTATAATCTTATCGCGTAACCTCTCTTATTTCAAAGCTCTATACTATTTTATGAGACCATTCAGTTCATGGCTCGTCCTTCACAGTGGGTGTGAGCCAAAGTTGAACGTGAACAAGGAACAAATGGTTCCCGCCACAAGCCGAAAGATTTCTGCGTCTGCCGTCATAGGCGTGCGCAGGGGGTAGGGTAAAGGATGAGATAAGGTGGGGCGAAAAGCCGGCCTCATGCCGTTGACATTATGGGGGAGAGGGGGGCTAGTCAGTTCTATACATTATTTTATGATGGAGAGGGGGCGCTGCGACTAACCTTCGTCCCCCCCCCCCCCCTTCCCACCTCACCTGAAGGGAGCCTTGCGCGCGCTGATCTCCAGCGTGGTTTCGCACTGGCTCCAGGTACGGAGCCGTTGCACTATCTGTTCACGTCGTCCGATTTTGCGCGGCATTCGTGGTTGACGTCCTCGTGCACGTAACGTAACGTGCTGCCTCGCGCTACTGAATTTGTGCAGTCGTGATAACTTCGCAAATTTTGACATCGTATGGGGACGTCCCAACGTGATGGGGATTTTTCGCGTCACTCGTGGATGCCGACGGTGGTCAATTCTCGCGCTTGAGGCTGCGAAGGCCTTTGTCAAAATAATCTCCTGATTGTAAAGCCAGGTACTTTCTTTCTTTGTTTCTTTCTTTCTTTCCTTCTTTCTTACTTTCTTTCTTTCTTTCTTTCTTTCTCTCTTTCTTTCTCTCTTTCTTTCTTTCTTTCTCTCTTTATTTCTTTCTTTTTTTCTTTCTTAAGTACATCTCGTGTAACGTTTCACTGATAGGGAGCTTTTAACAGCTCAAGTGGGGAAGTTCCCGGTTTCGTGTGACTACGTGCTTAGCAGATATAGAAGCTGAAAGAAACGGAGAGAGAAAGAGAAAGAGTTAAAGGGAGGCTCTTCTTCCAAGTCATATCGTTTGTCTCAATCGTTCGCGTATTAGCGGCGCCGGCGTGCCTGAATTGTCTCTCTGTTCGCCGATTTCGATCGAAATTCAATTTTCGCTTTCTCGGATCCGCTATAGGCTTTCGCCGGTTCGTGTGGTATTGCTAATCTGCATGACGCGTTCTCGCTAATGCCTCAGATGGCGCCTCTGATATATAACCGTTTGGGTTTTTTTTTCTCTATACTGAGCGCATGTGTAGAGAAAGGGACAGAGAGTGAGTGCACTCTCTGTCTCCGTTACTCATGAGTAAGGGAGACAGTATGAGAGAGAGTGAATGAGTTAGTGAGTGAGGAAGATAGTGAGTCAGAGAGAGTGAGTGAGTGAGTGAGTGAAATTTCCGGGGGAGGGGGGCAGAATCTAGTACCAGTAGTTGCTTTTTTTTAGCATTATTTTCCATTTGCTGGTCGCCTTCGCTAATGATATGTCTAGCATCATGATTGCTTCTTGAAATTTTCTCTGGTAAACAGTCCTAGCGTAAGTGATTTTTATGATACGACCCCTGGTTGTTCCACGTAAGTTGGTACGTTTTGTACTAGACAGTGCCACGTTGGGGATGTGGCACTGTATGGTGAATCACCTCGTGGTATATACCAACCACCTGATGAATCCCTCCAATGCAGCGTGCGAATTACGGCGTTTTAACTATGCGCCAGTATACGTAACCTTCACGCAGCGTCACAGCGTCTGCGAAGAACGCATTTCGCAAGAGGACGCTGTAAACGAAGTACCGTTACTAGTTCGTAATGTGCCACAGTGTATTCATATTGGCGTGCCAATAGATGCTGACATTTGTGGCCCAGCTGTATGCATTATCTACAGTTTAATGTCATCATTTGTATTGTTAATCCTAATGAACGCACTTCCCTAGATACAGCCTAGTAAACGCACCACCAACCGGTGAACAGTCGTTCAAGGATGACATTCCAAGTAAGAGGCATATGATACGCGATGGGGAAAAAAAAAAAGCAGAAATCAACTGAATTCCATGCTTTTTTCGAGGCGCGCTTAAAGCTTTTGATCTTGTAAACTGCGCACATCAAAGGCGTACTCAGAGGGTCGTTTAATAATTTGGGGGGGGGGGGGGGGGGGGGCATGGGCTTCATTTATTTTTATCATGTCCCTGCGGGACATTTTATGTGCGCCCGTATATACACACACGCAAAATGGAAAATTTTCTAGGCTAGGGGGAGGGGGTCGATTGAGCCTCTTGAAAGCAGTCCTTGTATGTAGTGATGTGTACCCGAAACATTCATTTCAGCGAAAGACATCATCTTGACTGAATAATTGGTATACAGCTGCACAGGCGCGCGTTATGTAACGCCAATTTACGTTCCATCCAGCGCTGGCGTGACAGTGGATAACCTCAATCATCTCTATTATTTCTTCTGAAGCTGCGTAGTGGGGCCTAATTACGGCACGCCGCGTTTTCATCTGACGGTGGTACAAACGATCGCATTGCTTTGCTCCTGTACATGGAAGCAGACTTAGAATGAAACCGCATCGCACATTTCGGTTTCTAATCTTCTATCAGCTTACTTCGTTTCATCGCGAGAAACTATGGGCAGGATCTCTTTTTAAAAAAAAAATATAATGAAAGCAGCAGCAAGCAATCGTCTACCTCGTCTTGCATTTATTAATTTTGTGCGAAGCTCATGCCGCATACTTCTCTCGCATATTCGCGTTTTTAGCGATGCCGGATCATGCAGCAAGTTGCAGCTGGTGGCGGCTGCTCTCTTCATTCGTAATGCAGAGCGACTCTAAAGCGCCCGCTCCATGCGGTGAGTTGGGTAGATAGAAAGAGAAACGGTGTGTACGGGACCGTATGGACGCTAATCATTGCGGTGGGCGAGCGCGCATTTTTTTCTTTCTCTTTTTTTTCTCTCGCTCGAAAACACTTATGGAAACGAAATGAGGTGTAGGTCCCCCACCTCGTTATGTAACTACCTTGTCTTGGCTCGTCTTCGCTTTTTAATTTTAATTGCTTTCTTGTTCTCTTCTGCTGCCACGGGAACGACTGGGGCTGAAGACAGCGGGAGCCTGTGCGTATAGCGGAGGTTGCAGCTGGAACGGGAGTCGCTCTCTAACGGCCTGGGGTCAGGGGCGGTGGGGTTGCGAACAGCGTGTGATGGTGGAGAGGGGGATGCAGAGGGGAATGGCCCTGCTATATAGCGGCGTGGGAAAGGGGGCAGGGAAAGGTTTCCTCATTTTTCAGCAGGAGCACACTATGCGCTAAGGAGTGTAAGAATAAAGAGAGAGAGAGAGAACTTCAAATATATACGTGCTTACAAGAAGTGAAGCCGAAGTTTAGATGGCAGCATAGGACAGAACACTGCACGCCATGTCCAATAAAACCATGCACAAGGTTTGAGTTCTGCTATGGCAGAGAGGGAGAGACAGAGATGGTTCAAAAGAAGCAGTAAGTACCGTAAGTGAGACTTATGCGTCTCGTTATGAGTAAGAAAAGTTCCCCAGGCGTGGACGGGCGCGCAGAAGGGGAAGGGGCAGCTTGCTTTGAAACGGCACCCTCGCTCACATCCTTAGCCACTCACTCACTCAAGGAGACCATAGTTTTCTCCCGACTCAACGATCTCTTTTACAGGAAAGATGGGAGCTATGGTTTTGGACGGTGTCGTGCACTTCTGACGAGGAGGGGCGACAGAGAGTGACCAGGAAGACTTAGGGGAGTCGTTGTTTGTAGGTGGAGCGTGGCTGAGTGGCGTTGTCGATGATCTGTTGTGGGAGCACTGGGGCGGAAAGCTGCCCATGTTTGCGTCGGTGGGGGAACTGGGGAGTTTCGGTGGGGACCTTTGAAGACGGCGGGCCCGGACACCCAGTGCTTTCCGTTGTGCGTCATTTCCTGCTGTGTACGAGTCATGGAGCCGAACCACTTGCTTTTCGCTATAGTTCAAGAGAGAGTGAGAGAGAGAGTATAGAAGCAAGGAACACTACGAATCGTAAGCGTATTCAGGCCCTGCAAGCTGTATACAGTTCTAGGGAATCCATAGCTCTTGGTCAGCTCGTAGCTCTCTCAATCTGCAGGACCTCTGTTATCCAGGACCTCTGTTATCTCACCACGTTACCGTACTCAATGAGCCACTTGGCGTGGTTAAACCCTTTACAAAAGGCCGCGTACCGACCACGACGCTACGGCATTTCTGTACTTACCGTACGCTATTACCGTCACTGCTTAAATACCCTGATATTTCTTTGCGCCTTGTGACAGTGCACCGATGGCTGGTCTGTACTTGACGGGCCGTGCTGCACAAGCCTCGCTGTACACAGACATGCTCTTCCACGCCAAGAATGAAATATGACGTGGCGGTTAGCGACAAGTGCAAAACTGAGCCAAGGGGGACAACGGAAGAGTGAGAGAGAGGGGGATCGAGAAAGAGGGGCGGCTTTAGTTCTGACAGTTCCGGCGAGGGGAAAGTGCCGCGTCTTCGGGTTTTCGCTGAGTCACCGCGCCTCGTACTATACATTCACCCTCGTGGAAAGCGGGCCATATACTTTTGCAGGCTCGTTGAAGTCTCGTCTACCGCCGCCGCTTGGATGTCGTCATACGTTTCGTAGCCTGCGCGACCGTACCCCGCCAATGTTACCCCCACCGCTGATGCTGCACCCCGCCCCGTGTTCACAGTGGCATCGATTTGTTGCGCGCACTATGCGTATATTTAGGCGGGCGCCGCGGGTGCGGACCCCCTTCAAAACGGCACGAGCTGCTACGTACGCGGCTGCGTGCGTTCGCCGTTGCTCGCTAGATTGGACGGCCTAATCGTTATGCGGTGGCAGCGCCTAGTCATACGCTTCTTTCTTTCTCTTTCTTTCTTTCTTTCTTTCTTTCTTTCTTTCTTTCTTTCTTTCTTTCTTTCTTTCTTTCTTTCTTTCTTTCTTTCTTTCTTTCTCTCTTCCTTTCGTTCTTTCTTCCTTCTTCCCTTCTTTCTTTCTTTCTTTCTTTCTTTCTTTTTTTCTTTCTTTCTTTCTTCCTTTCTTTCTTTGTGCGCACACTGACGGCGGATACAAGTGTTCGACTCAGTGGTCTAATGGCAAAAGTGAGGCGAGGGTGAGTTTCACCCTCCCCACCAAGCTCCCTCATCTCGTATATTAAGTGACCGACTGAGAACTCCCTGCAAGATTGAATGTTCATCGGGAAAACGGCTCTCCTACTATACTTGGGGAACGAACGTTTGAGGGCGTTCCGCCTGCCCGACTTTGCGCGCTTGCTTTCGTCTGCGGGTCGTCGTGGCGTTTGCGAAATTACGTACACCGACTATACCCTGCCATGCTGCATGGGCAACCGAATCGTCAACGTACCTTGCAGTGTCTGGCGGTGTCAATTGTTGTTGATGTATTTTTTTTTTCGTTTGTCTCTCTCAGTGATGACGAATACGCCCCCCCCCCCCCACCCCCACCTTTTTTTTCATGCTGTTCTGTTTCTCTCGCCGCCCCTCGCGACATTTGTCTTCTTGCCAATTCGGAAATGATGTCTGCTCTCCCAGCCACGCAGGGAGGAGGCTGGTGTCAACGTCACTTCGACTCGGCCGTTCCGCTCAATTTAAGGATTACTGTTCGACGATTATTTTGTTGTTACGTGAACATGACGAGTCATGGCTCTCAGCCGATTCGCTGAATGGCACCAGGGTGGACCACATTAGCCGTATCTTGAGTTCGTTTTTTTTTTTTTTTTGCCTTGTTCGACAGAATAAAATGGATTCGCCATGGAAGCATAAATGAAAATAAAACGATGACGTCCTTCTCAAGGCGGCCTCTTTTGTTAGCGGCTTTCTGCGTGCAACATCAGCAGTCCTCGGCCATTATTATCTCCCATAACATCCAAGGTGAGCCCAGATTACTATGCACATTAAACTACGATTGGACAGGAACCCCCTTCCCTATGCCCGTGACTGTTGATGTTAGTAAAGGGAGGAGGGATAAACAACAAGAAGGAAGGCAGGGAGGTTAACCAGGCACATGCCCGGTTTCGCTACCCTACGCTGGGGGAATGGGAAGGGGGCCTAAAGATGAGAGAGAGAGGAAAGAGAAGAGAAAGAGAGGGAGAAAGAATAAAAAAAGGATTGTCAGTCAATCGGCTGGTGCGTATCCAGCGGTGGCACTACAAAAAAGTTAAAGGTGGTCACGCAGGCCTGTAGTCCTCAAAAAGCACAAGACAGCTTTGACTGCTTTTTCAGCCGACGAAAGGCGATGACGGTGTTCCAGTAGCATCTGCACAGAGAGTGGCCGTTCGTCCGATTCTCGCGATGCGTCCGAAAGCTTCTGTCTTTCAGAGGCAAATCGAGGGCAATGGCATATCAGATGGTCGATGTCTTCTTTGGTGCAGCAAGACGTCGCATTCCTGCATTGTCGGTCAATCCGATGAGGGTTCTATATGCTTTTGTGAAGGCGAACCCCCTACCAAAGGCGACAAAAAGTGAAGCTTCACGTCGACGAAGTCCGGATGGAGGTCGAAGTTCCAGTCGAGGGTTTATTTGGTATAGTCTCGTATGTCTTATGCTTGGGGTGTTCCACTCCTGCACACTCAGACTACGTGCCAGGTGACGAAGTTGCTTTGCAGCGTCAGTCCTTGACAAAGGAATCGGAAGGGTGTGCTCTTTTTGGTGTGATGTGCGAGCCGCGTTGTCTGCGGAATCATTGCCACTGATCCCACAATGGCCAGGAAGCCACTGAAACTTGACCTCGTGGCCTGTTTCTGTGACGTGGTGAACAAGCTTGACAACTTCGTAAGTTAATTGTTCATGGCAACCTCGTCGAAGGACTGACTGCATGCTCTGTAGGGCTGGTTTCGAGTCGGAAAACACAGCCCATTTACTCGGTCTTTGGGACTTTATGTACTCTAGGGCACCACGCAAAGCCGCAAGTTCTGCCGCCGTAGACGTAGTGACATGTTAGTAAAGGGCTCCGTGATGTTCATGCAGGGCTCCCTGAGGATTGCGGGGGACACCAATAGCGGTCGAGAAATTCGCTCCCGATTCGGGAGGCAATCGTGACCCAAATGTGCACCTTGTAAGACACCTTTTTTAAGGAACGCGTTCATACGTAATCTTGCGATGTAACTACAAACAACAACACCAGCGTAAGCAGGCGTTCTGAAAAGAGGTCAGACACGTTTTAAGTGTCTCGAAATTTCCGTAAACACGAGCGTTACGACACGAAAGCCTTCAAAGCTGGGTTAAACACCTCTATTGGCCGCGGGCTTTGGGTCGAAGCGGTACATGAAAACACTTAACAGGGGGTTGAAGGGCATTAGCTGGGCCTCTTTGTTCGTGGCTACGTGTCAAGAGCGTTCCTTTATTTCCTCAAGTGGATTGGGAGGCGTCGGAGATAAGTTTATGCTCGCCCTTTGCTTAAGGCTTCTTTGCTGGTTGGTATACGTGTCTCATGTGCGCGCTCGTTCGGCAGGACTAATTGGATTTCGCGCCAAACTCTATTTCGCGGAAGCGCTTTCGACGACAGAAGGCAAGCGTCGAGATGATATATATATATATATATATAGCTCTCTATCTCTCTCTTTTCCCATCTCCCCTTTCTCTCTTTAAGAGTCACTCTCAAGAAAAGTCGAGAGTCTTTAAAACGCTCGAGGCGCCGTCGGACGCTGTTCGCGTTTATATATTCCATATGCGCCGTTGGTTTTGTCGCTCTTTGTGCTCGCGGAGCAGAGACTTTGCGAAGAATGTCATATACGCACGGTATAGCATGTACGCTTCGAAGGAGAGAAAGCGTGGAGGAGAGAAAATTAATGTTCCGCGGGCAGCTTGTTCGTCGCCGCGCCGCCGCACATTTTCGAAGGAGCGCATTCGAGCGTAAAGGCGCCGAAGGGTGCAGGAATCGAAATATATCGTCATCTCGATATGTGTGGACCGTGGTTTTCTATTCAAAAACAGTGGTGACGGGGCACTCGTATAACTGTTGGATTGTATAATATTCGACTTTATAGGGACATGTGGGAAGGGGCGCCGTTGCTGTGATGTTCGGTTTAAGTTACCAGTGCTACTGGATGCGCCGTAACTCGCCAAGCGTTGTGCGTGTGAGGAAAATCGCTACATACATACATACATACAAACATACATACATACATACATACATACATACATACATACATACATACATACATACATACATACATACATACATACATACATACATACATACATACGTACATACGTACATACATACGTACATACATACATACATACATACATACATACATACATACATACATACATACATACATACATACATACATACATACATACATACATACATACATACTTAATTTTTTTATTTTATTTATTACATACTGCAGTCCTATAAGGACCAAGCAAAAGGGCAGATGGGAAAGTTACATGTATCGCATGGTAGCGGTGAATACATATCAATTAGCATGTTTTGGTTATACACACGAACAGTATAGATATATAAACGAATACACACATACATACATTTATACACACATTTTCAGGTAAAAAAAACGTTGCACAGTGCAAAACTCATTGTAAACTAGAAAGTTTGCAACGATCACACTGTCTCAAGGTCAAGCAAACAAAACCATTTTACAGTAGTGCTCGTACATTCAAGCTCGTACATTATGTACATACATACATACATACATACATACATACATACATACATACATACATACATACATACATACATACATACATACATACATGCATACATGCATACATACATACATACATACATACATACATACATACATACATACATACATACATACATACATACATACATACATACATACATACATACATACATACATACATACATACATACACGGAAACGCGAATATAGTAATCAATGAGATCCTTAATTTCAGGTTGCCTTATCACACGTATGAAGATGCACAACATTGGTTCGGCCCATAGCCATTGGCTTGTGACGGGTCTAAATAAATGTGCAATGCCATGAACCGATAATACAAATTAGACATTCTCTAAGTGTACAGTTTAATGCAAAGGCATGAACAGGTTTTGTTAACAAAGCAGATATTTAATATAATTATTATACCATTAACTTAAAAAAGAAAAAAACACAAAATATAACATAAGAAAATAGATATTTCCTATAAGAGAGTTGCAGTATCGTACAACATACTGTCACGTGCGTAAAACTGATTGTATCTCTACCGTGCACCAAAAATAAATTTTAAGAAAGGACGTAATGCATATCGAATATGATGACTTCTTGGCATTTACCACAGAGTACACCTGTCCAAGTGTGGCCACTTATGACGACTGGTGAACTACCTGCTTCCACTCGGAAAATCTGAAGGAACCGACGTCGCCTTCAATTGCTGTGTGCCGTGCGCGGCACTTGGAAAACCGATTTGGTTAGTATACGGCACGCACCGAAGCTTGCATTCCCGTCTTATATGACCCTTCATATATTCCGCCAGCCGGTTCTCCTAGCGCTTGGAGGAGTGGGAACGTGTATGCGAGAAAAAGAAAGAAAGGATGAAAGGAACAAGTGAACCACTGCCAGCTGAGAAACACTAAAAGCAAGAGAAAAAAAAAAGATTGAAAGAAGACCGTCGCCATCGCGAAGTTGTGGCCTTCTTCGGGCAGGGAGACACTTCAATCTTCACGTCATTTACGCGACGCTGTACGTTGACACTTCTTGTCGGGTTCGAGTATATGGGAGGCTGCGGATTCGCCGCTGCCGTTTATGCGAACGTCCACGTGTGCGTAAGATACGCCGCGCAATACATGTGATGGATTCTGCATGGGCACTCGCCCAGCCTCGCGACAGCCCTTCTATGCCTTCTATGTATAGATGCTCATCGAATACGCGTGCAGTGCGGAGAGGACTGCGCAGTCTGAATCACACTTGTCAACAGTGGTCTGCTGCGCGTGGCTCAGAACGCCGGCGCCGACCGCAGCTGATACCGCCAATGCTGTAATTAAAGTACATTGATATAGTACAAGGACTTAGCACGCGGTTTATGACTATGTTTGGTAATCATCATGTGCGTCGGTTCCTGCGCGTGTTTGCGAAAATCGGTGGCTTAAGAAGCGACTGACTGGCCGCTTCAGAATAGTATTATTTCAGACCGCGGAGGTTAAAACATCAGGCGACTGGCAAATAGAACGGCCGGTTTCGCGTTTGGTCTGTGTTTCACCGCTATATAGTGACACGTTTTGCTAGCAAAGAGGTTTGATTTGAATTGAATGAGGTTGTCTGGTCGATTAAATGAATGATTCGCGAAGATCGAATGCCCCAAAGCGGTACTGGAGGTATTAGTAACGCCGTATAGTGGAGGGCGCTGCAAACACCATCATCGTCGTCGTCTTTGTCATCATTATCATCATCATCAACAACAACATCATCATCATCACCATCAACAACAACAACATCTGTATTGTTATCGTTGTATGCAACAACGAGATCATGTCGGCAACAACCGCATCAATCTTTAAAGAAGAGAGAAACAGCAGCATTGCATGCGTACAAACTGAAATTCAATTACATCGACTGTACCGCCGATTGCTGCGTTTATCGATGACTACTGCATTTCATGACCGCTGAAAAGTAGCGTTCCATAAATGCATATTTCTATCACGCCGCCGCGATTATCGCACGCTGCTTACTGTTTGTCACATCGCGAATTTTTCTCGAGAAGCATTCTTTTCCTCTTTCTATAAAGTCACGTGCTTCGTTTTATGATTTTTTTTTCTCTGCGAATGCCTGACGAAAAGACTCCCAACTTCACCACGCTGCACGGAACTTACTGGACAACGCAGTCTGACCAATATACACACAGTATATGCCTACGTTTGACAGATGCCACATTGCCTGACGGATTTCAGTTGAGGGGGTCTCGTTCTGGTCGCCGTGCAAATGGAGTTCCCGTGTGACTGGTGACGTTCGCGTGACGTGCCGCGCGTCACGTGATTTATTATGTACAGAGAAGGATGAAAGGACAAAAAGCAAGAAACGAAACAGTCACGACTTCAGCCATCGCTATATATATGTGAGGGTATCTGCTGCGAGAGCATGCCGGCATCACAATTTTTTTCAGCAACTGCTGACCCGAAAGACGCGTGGTCGAGTCCAGGCCGGCGCGGCGTCGTTTCGGTAGAGGCAATACAGTGGAGGTCCGTCCGCGTACTTATTGAAGTGCGCGTTTTACTTAATGACGCGAATCGGACATGCCCTTTTGGCACTCTAGCTGTGAAACTCATCATCACAAGGCCGCTCACGGAAACGCGAATCTACGAGGCTTTCATTGTCTCAGAACATTCATAGACGCCGTCGGCGATACCAAGTATGAAAGGACCCCAGGTTTGTGACCAGTTATTATTATATTATTATTATTATTATTATATTATTATTATTATTATTATTATTATTATTATTATTATTATTATTATATTATTATTATTATTATTATTATATTTGAAATCTTTTATCTTTGCGTGCGCCCTGCACTAAGACGTCATGGTTCTTCCAGGGTAGATTAAATCATGATTGATTGATTGATTGATTGAATATACTGTTATGATTGGGGTTCGCGGTGTGTCGTAGATGAAAAAAAAGACAGCTTTGACGCAAAGCCGAAGCAATTAACGTGATATCAACAAATCGGAAGGCCGCGCGAAGAATGGCAAGCAGATCGAAACGTTGATTGATTGATATGTGGAGTTTAACGTCCCAAAACCACCATATGATTATGCGAGACGCCGTAGTGGAGGGCTCCGGAAATTTCGACCACCTGGGGTTCTTTAACGTCCACCCAAATCTGGGCACACGGGCCTAACAACATTTCCGCCTCCGTCGGAAATGCAGCCGCCGCAGCCGGAATGCGAACCCGCGACCAGCGGGTCAGCAGCCGAGTACCTTATCCACTAGACTACCGCGGCGTGGCTCTCATGCAGTGCCTCATGACGGAAATCATACGAAGTAATTTTACGTTAAGTTGTGTACAGATCCGTGGGCTGGCGTCTCGCGTTCCTTGTGTTCACAATATTGACAGTCACGGTGGGTCTGTAAAACATGTATTGTTTTGAGATAGCGTGTCGTCGTTGGTGGCGCTATGCGGGCAACCAATGGGGAAACGTCACTGAAACGTTTTTGCATGCGCTGCTGCATGACGCGGCGGCGGCATTGTCTCGAGCCAGAAAAAAAGCAGCATGAAAGGAGCGAATCTAACTGGCGTATGATATTTGTGTTGGAAACACGTCTGTCGCATCTTCGGGGAAAAGCGCTCGGACGCACGTGTGACGCGAGCAGCGCGACCCCTCGTGTAGCGCTACCTCATGACCACTCCCTGAATTAAGGCTGACCGGCGGCTCCCCTTGATAAGTGTGCGCTTGCTGATTTGATTCATTTGTGGGGTTTAACGTCCCGAAACCACCATTTGATTATTAGAGACGCTGTAGTGGAGGGCTCCGGAAATTTCGACCACCTGGGGTTCTTTAACGTGCACCCAAATCTGAGCACACGGGCCTCCAACATTTCCGCCTCCATCGTAAATGCAGCCGCCACAGCCGGGATTTGATCCCGCGACCTGCGGGTCAGCAGCCGAGTACCTTAGCCACTAGAACACCGTGGCGGGGCAGTGTGCGCTTGCACTGGCATTTAAATAAAGGAGGCGCTGTCCAACCAGACTCCTGGTCCAACTTCATTGCAGAATCGAGTATCTATTGTGATCTAGCAACCCCAGTGAACAATTTATAAGCACCTAATGATTTGCTTTCGCGATCCTAGGTTAAAAGATGTGAATCAACTTTGATGATCATTGTCGTTTGATGTCGTATTAAGTTTGGTCGCTCTTAGAATGTTAAGCACGCTGAAGAGCTCTGCGACCACAGCAGAGAATGTGCGGGGGCTCTTCAGTATGGGTTTACCTTTGAAATCAACGAAAATGCCGTAGTTTACCCTTCTCTAAACGTGCCAATTCTACGCAGGCGGTGTGTTTTGTAAGTTCATGTAAATGATGTCTATTTTGTTATCATTGTTAGAGTATGTGTAAGAAGGAAATGTTCTGTTGAGTGTTATTGACGTTTGTGGCAATAAATCTTTTTCTAAACAAGTTCGGGACGGGTACTCCAATAGTTATAGTACCAAGTACGCGAAATCGTTGAACCCTTCTTTTAAACATAGAAAATTTAGTAGTTCTTTTTTTAATGCGGATCATTATATAGTCGTACCTACTCGAGAATCCGGCGTCACTTCCCACTGCGCATGCTCGCGTCTCATGCCACTGCATCATCCGTCGTATGCTGCTGCTGTCGTTACGGTCGATTAGCTGAAGCACAAGAGAGAGTCCATTCTCTCTCGCCACCGCCTATTTCTATTCAAGTTAAAGACTGTCTGATCTGAGCAGTAAGAACAAGTGTAACTTTTATGTTTTAGGTACTTTTAAGTGTAACCTTAAGAGACAAGAAGAGAGCAGAGTTGGTTAGGGAACAAACGGAGGTTAAGGATATCATAGCTGAAATCAAGAAGAAATGGACATGGGCCGGGCATGTAGCGCGTAGACAGGATAACCGCTGATCGTTAACGGTAACTAACTGGATTCCCAGAGAAGGCAAGCGGGTTAGGGGGAGACAGAAGGTTAGGTGGGCAGATGAGATTAAAAAAATTGCGGGTATAAATTGGCAGCAGCAAGCACAGGACCGGGCTAACTGGCGGAACATGGGAGAGGACTTTGTCCTGCATTGGACGTAGTCGGGCTGATGATGATGATGATGATGATGATGATGATGATGATGATGATGATGATGATGATGATTTCGTTCTTTTTGTTATGAATATTTATCACTTGAAATGTCTCAAAAATTTATATGGCGATCTCCCCGAGTGCGTATGAGCCATGGTAGAGGCATCATCATCATCATAATCATCGTCATCATCATCATAAGAACAACCAGCCCCAGTGAACAGCCGTTGTCTCTTGTTTCTTTCTCACAGTATCTAAGTTTATTTACAGCCAGTCGTGATGTAGCGTGCGCCGGTCCCTTTCACGCCAGCCGTTGGGATTGTTGCGGCACCTGGTTGAGCTTACCTCAACCACACGCTTCTTTCTACGTGGCCTCCGCTTCGTCAGAGTGCGAAACACAGTGAATCCACCAGAGCACAATAACTATCGCGTGCAATTGCCACGTATTAGAGACCTAACTCTAGGACAAGGGTCGCCTTGGGTATATATTTTTTTCCCTTACCAGGGCGAAACGTGCAGAATTAACGTGGTAGCGGTTCCCTTGCGCGTTGTATCGCGGATTCAAATTGATTACACTCATTGTGATATTTTTTCTTTTCTCCAGGCATCCCCTTCAAAAAGGACAGTGCTTATCCTGGTGACGCTGACGGGCGTGAAAATATGCACCACCGATGGAAAGGTAAGCGTTTGCTCGCTTGCATTTCATTTAAATTTCAGTGAGTTTGTTGTTTGGATTGCTAGTTATTTAGTTGGTCGGTCGGTCGGTTGGTCCAAAGCAGGCTGTACTAGGCAAGTTGGTGAAATTATTAGAACGGCATCAAACGGGCACACTGAGAAGTGGACAGACACTGCATCGTGCACGTCTTCGTTCCTTTAGTCAGTCTAAAACTTTATCCAAGTCTTGTGTAACTGTTTAGAACTGACGTATTCATTGATAATGATTTTTTTTCGTTCCTAAATCATTCTTCGTTGAACCTGGCGGTGACAGTCAATCTCGCACATTTACGGAATTCCAGTTATTTCTATTTACCTTTATTCGCCTTTATTTCGTATTTGCCGTCCGTATTTTTCCCTTTCCTTTCCTTGCAGTACGACAATGCTTCGGCATAACCCAGTTTCTCCGAAGAAGCCGCAGCGAACCATTCCTCGGTCAGTGACTCTCCGTTCTTTTCGCTGCGCTAAGAAAAGTCGACCACCAGTATAATGGACATCGGGCCTAATGACCGCACGAAGAACGCGAACACACGCGCTTGCAGGATGGGGTTGTTTTCCTTGCGCACCGCAGTGAAACACTGCGGATAATTCTATTGTACCTCTGCGGTCTCCTATACACATCGATGCCATCCATGGAGACACTGCGTCAGGCCGCAAAGCCGTGATTTGCGCCTCGGGTGAGGCAGACACGGAAGGATGTCCGCATCGGTTTTGCCGTGCCGCTTGGCTAGGCGAGAAAGAAAGAGGGCGGTAAAGAGAAAGAAAGAAGGAAAGAAAGAGGAGAAAAAGGTTGGGAGAGAGAGAGAAAGAAAGAGGGAGAGACTGAACGAGAAAAAAAAAGAAGAGATATAGAATAGAAAAAGAGTAAAGGGAAGAAAGGAAGAAAAAGAGGAGAAAAAAGAAATGGAGATGGAGAAATGAAGAGATGAACAAAGTGAGAGAGAGAGATAGACAGAAAGCAAGAAAGAAATATGGTGCGAGGACAGCGATTCGTCTTCAGGCTTTCGGCACGAAACCCTCCTATGGATGTTTACGCGGCGCGCGTGTGTAACCGAGAAGAAATTCCTGCGGTTCCGTTCGTCATTGCTTCACTTATACGCGCATTAGGAAGAGTCTGTGCGGCGTCTTTCTAGCGGAGCGAAATGCGACGGCTGTTTCTTTTCTCAGAGGTATACGCGCGCAGGCGATGCGGCGGAGTATACCGAGGAAAGGTAAAGTCGCCAGCACTGCATATGCCTGTTTCTTATAGATGTATTTGGGGCGTATGTAATGATTGGTACGAGAAACGTGTGGCTAAGGAAAACTTGACTCGTGAAGGCGCGTGGCGCCGATGGAGCAGCGACGTGTTTATTTGGTCATTCCTTTACGAACGTAGCGCTTTTGCGGCCTAGCTGGTCATCCATTCGTAGATGTCGCGTGACGTGACCACGCTCAGAATAAAGTCGTCAACACAGTTCACATTGGAACAGCGCAAATACGAAACACACACAAAAAAAGATTTGACAACACGAGCGCTCGTGTTGTCAAGTGTTTCTTTGCGCGTCGTCCTTGTGCTGTTTCAGTATCAATGCAAGCAAACTAGCCTTTCCCTTTTGCTTCGTTCAGTACAGGTTTAAAAGAAGGCCAGCATGTTCAAAACCGGGTTAAAATAAACGAACAATATCTAATTTCCTGCGATCAAAAGAAACAACCAAGAAGTAATCGTGATAAGCCCAGTCGGCCAGAGCTACGCTGACGTCGGAGATCGCGAGGGCACCACCGATCGGCACGGAAGTCCCTGCGAACGAAAATCGCGGGGTGACCGCGCTCTGCACTTCTTCAGATTTCACAGTAGCCGAGCTGCCGAGCTGCACGATAGTCTTTCTTGGGGACCTCCGACGGAAAAATTTTGGTCTGCCTGTCTGTACATTTGTCTGTTTGTCCGCTCTTAACGATACCTCGAACGGCCGATTCCATCCGCAGCGCCCACCAGTATTGCTCAAGGTTCAGAGTTCATACTTGTGCGATTGTGAATTTAAAAACAATCATTGCGCATATCTGAGGTACCATATCAACAGGTCGATGTTTTGTTTGTGTGCCTCTATATAGAGAAGGCACACACAAGTAATTCTAAGGACCGTAAGGTTAAACACGCTGCGCTGACAGTGCAACGCGCTGCTCGAAAAGGCAAGTGTTACCAACGCTTTGCTGAAGCGACACGGTGGTGGCACCTACCCGTCGCTTTGCGTTGTACACCTTATCGCCTCTGAGAATGGCGCGCATCTTTCTCCGCAGGCGTGCATGCCTTCCTTCGTTTTCGAAGATAACTGGCAGATGGCGCCAGTGTCTAGCGTGCGTCGATGCGCTCGTTCGCCTCCGCTGCCCGCTCGAGGCACTCTAACGCCTCCAGAATACCTTTCACCGATATTCTTGCGCAGAACATCAAATAAATTGTTTTTTTCACTCTCTCCAGGCGCAAGACGTCTTTCGGTGGCATTTGCAATGTACTATGCAGATCCGGGGTCAACTTTTTTCTACGGAAACACTGGATTTCTGCTGCTTGTTCCATCCAGCGCGCTGGAATCTGCTGCTAAGGAGCGGATCAAATGTGTTGGCGCCGAGAAGATACGATAGTCAATGTTGTTGGTGGTGGTGTTGTTCGTCTTGTCGTCGTCGCAGCGAACACATACAACCGTCACGTGACTTTCCATAGAGCTTAATAAGAATGCACGGTAGCAATTATTTCCCGAAAAGTGCAATCGCGGCCACAACATATCACGGACGACACGAGCGCTGGCAAGGCTGCCGTTCGCGCCGTCTGCAGTTGAGAGCACCGCTGTGGCGATTGCGCTGCCAGGATCAGAGGCTTTTGATACCTACTATTCCGTAGCCAGAGCTGAGAGAAGCTGAGTGTCACGCTGTGTGCAAAAAAAGCTTTCGATTGGGAAGTCTGTGACTGACAAGTTTGCGTCGTCAATGTATGCTGCTTTGTGAAAAAAAAAAAAAAAGGTGGCCGAGGCGTGAAACAAAAAAATAAAAGCAAAGTGGTTGCCCATCTGCGAAGTGAATTAATGTTCATGATGGAACGAATCTAAGTCCTTAAGTCAATAATGCCAAAGAACTGACAGATGTATGGATGCTCGTACGGATGGACGGACGTAAAGACAGATGCATGGATGGACGGACAGATACACTGACATCCTCTCCCCTTAAAGCACAACAAGGGCCGCCATATTAGTTGGCTGAATGAGGCAGCGTAGCGAAGCGCACTTGTGAAGTATAAAAAGTGCATATTCAAAGTAGGCCGTAGTTTCTACAATATACAGTAAATAGACTACAATTAATGTATCGTATGATTCCCTCTATCTAATATCAGTTTGATCCATTTGGTTCTGTGTTTAACGACAAAACGAGTCCCGCAAAAAGAAATGTTTCGTTCATTTTTCGATTACGGTCCTTTATGGGCATTGTAATCTGTGTAAATCGCAAAGATGCTGCGATGGTTGCGATCGAAAAAGATACCTGTCTCTTTCTCATTACCTCGAAACGTGCCCCCAAGGCATGCTGGTAAACATGCACCTGAGCTATTCCTCTACGAATCTTTCTGCGGCTGTGCGCAAAGGGTTCTCTCGGTTTCGCATTATTCCGCGGTATATAAGAGAGAAGCCGGGCACTTCAAAGGAGCCCGGCGATTTTCGATTTCTCCTCCGTCGTCGAGACACAAGAATTTCGTTGAAACTCCTTGCAGAAAGGCGAAACGATCCGCCGAAGAAATTTGAGCCTAAAATAAAGCTCCTCCGCAAACGTGCGTCTTGGTTTCCTTTTTTAAATTTCACGTTGTTTTGAACCTCGCGTCGCCTGTAGAGCGAAACCAAAACTCTTTTGTGTTCCGGTTTCCCATTTCGAGACTATCGCATGACGGAAACAATCGCTCTATAGCTAAAAGCTATTGCTTCTGGAAGAGCCATAGGCGCATTATACCTGTTACAATCTGTGTCTTTTGTTTCGCTTACTTGATGAAAAAATAAAATAACAAAAAAACGTTGTGTGGAAAACGTTGTCGAGGGAATGCGAGTTGCCACTGGCTCGATAGGATTCATTCCTGCGGTTACACGAGAGAAACATCTCACGAAATCATGTTCGAAAGAGGCATATCATGCATTTTCGGTGCGCCTCGTCTAGTTTATACGACAGTGCGCACACCTCTGCAAAATATGTCCTCCCGTCGGTACATCTACGGGTCTTCGTATGTGTCAGTTGTGGTCGCGTGCACGTGCGTATATATATATATATATATATATATATATATATATATATATATATATATATATATATATATATATATATATATATATCAGCAAAGGAAGACCCGATTTGAGTACCACCGATTTGAATATACCATCGGGATTATCATCAGTGTTTTTACAATTGAATTACGTGGTCTAACCTTTACCCTTGAGAGGTCAAGTTACATTAGCATGCAATGTTTGGATATCAAGCTAGCCTTCAACAATGACCATGTTTCCTATATGTACAACACCAGGACACAGAGTTTCTTGCCTTGTGACAGCGCGCACATTAAACTGGCTAAAAGGGTGTTTGCGATGTCATGTGCGAAATCCGAACTAGCAAAAAAGCTGTCGACACACCGCTTCAGATAGTGTGAATAATATCACCAACGTTTAGACGCTGCATGTATTTCTTCTTCGCTTGTGAATGCTGTGCGTGAATCGGATCTACAGGGCATAAAGAAAAAGGAATGTTTTTTGTACCTTCCGTGCAGATGTTCAGTAAGCGTGTGAATTATTCTTGCCCCGTTGGCGGGATGTATACCCATACAGTAAAGCAGGATAACGCAAAGCGTTTAATTGGCGCTGCAACGCGTAGACAGTTCAATGCACTTAATTGAACAACGCAGGAGAACATAAATAAAAAATAGTCTCTGTAAAGAAAGAAAGAAGTCTCTGTAAAAAAATAGTATTTGTAAATAATAAATAAATACATAAATAAATAAAAAAAAACGTCAGTAAGACTCTTCAGAAGGTTGAGGGCCGCGAGAGATAACCCTGCGGCATGGTTCCTGCTCTGGTCGGGTTTTCAGGACGATGCTCCGCCGGCCGTCGAAATGGAAAGTCCGCTTCTGAGAAGACAGAGAGAAAGAGAGAGAGGGAAACAAAACAAAAGGTGAAAGTAAAGAGTTACGGGGTGCTCTGGGAGGCTGGTCGTTACGCGCGCTAGCGAAAGAGGAATGATAATGATTACGGTGCAACTGGTCCGGCTGAAAAGTGACCCGCGCTCTTAAGACAGCAGCGCATAGAAAAAATGACGACGTCTCGGCTAGTTCGTCGGCTAGAGAAGCACGCGACCGTAGTCGCTTAAAGCGACCGATTAACATGCAAAGTTGCTGTCCTCCCCACGTTTTTCGCTTCTGTCCTTCTGTTACCCTCCTCCTCCCCTTGGCTCTTTTATTTACTGCCGCCCCATCGTTGGCTGTCTTCACCCCGCGCCTTTCTGTAGAAGAAGCGAGTGCCGAAGGATGGCACAACCCGTCGGCTGAAGTGACTGATCGCCACCCGCCTGCCTGTTTAGAGGCTCGGGATAGCGATCTCTCTGGACTCCTGGGAGGTGCAGGGGTCGGCTCTCACGGGTGGCATCGGAGACGCGACGGGAACGCAGTCTCGAACGGGCGTACACACACACACAACAGGGACGCGCACGCACTTGACAAAGCTTTGTGTCCGGTGCTTGTCCAGATTCCAGCGATGTTTTACTAAGTGGCCTGGTTTGTTTGCTCTTCCTGCGAGCGGAGCTCGTTTGCGCGTGCTTAATGTGGCAGCGGTGTGCGCGTGAGTCCAGCGACCGCGTGACGTGCCCTCATGCGTCATACTCGAGTAGATAACGACGCTTTTCTTCTCTAGTCTCCGAGTGCATCATCAATTCAATGTGAAGCCTAACTACCGGTCCTTCTAGACCATTTGGCGAGTCGGTGACCCATGTTGGACGCTGGCCAGTTAAAGGGACGAAACTGCGAAATTCGACTCGAAGGATGCCACTGTTCTGACAAAAGGAGTTTTGAACAGTTGTTTGTGTTTTCGATTCGATGGATTGTGAGTGCGCGGTGGCTGCTGTAGCGAGCCGTGACGTCACACTCACCAAGGAGCATGCAGGGTGCACGTGTTATTGTCCTACTCTTCCTTTTCTCCACCTCTCTTCTCATCCCACTCTTTTCCTCCCACAAAAGCGCTGGTGCGTTGGCCCGGCCGGAAGCATTGTTCGCTGCTGTTGCTGTTCATACCGCTTTCGGGAACCGAATCGGAAGTTGAGATAGTCGAAAGGCGCAGGCGACGGCTGGCATTGTAGACTTTCCCGTTTCGGGTATGTATGACGTCACGAAACGTCACCTTTTCTGGACAGCGCGGCTGCTAGACGCGGCAATTTGAGGAGCACGCATTAATTTCATTATCTTCCCGTAATTTCTGCCTGGAATGAAGGTTGTCCCTTTCGATTTTAGTTCCCTGTCTTTCAAATTGACTGAAAATCTTAGCGGCAAAAATTTTGTTCAGTATCCCTTTAAAGATAGGTGGACCGCGATCCTGATAATGCAGTCAATGGTCTTAGTTTCCTGTTTTATTAAGGCGAAAGCTTTAATTAATAATACTTGTTGGTGTGTAAAGTTCCAAGACGACCTTATTTATGATTACGAAAGACGCCGTTAGGGAGGACCCCTGAAATTTCGACCACCAGCACGTAAACCTGAATGAAGAAGCCCATTGGCTTCAATACTATTCGCCTCTATCGAAAATTAATTTTGTTCAGTATTCCTTTAAAGATAGGTGGATCGCGACCCTGATAATGCAGTCAATGGTCTTGGTTTCCTGTTTTATTAAGGTCAAAGCTTTAATTAATAATACTTGTTGGTGTGTAAAGTTCCAAAACCATCTTATGATTACGAAAGACGCCGTTAGGGAGGACCCCGGAAATTTCGACCACCAGCACGTAAACCTGAATGAAGAAGCGCATTGGCTTCAATCATATTCGCCTCCATCGAAAATTTGGTTCTGCGACCACAACTTGATCCCGCGACCTGTGGGTCAGCAGCAGCGACTAGACCACCGTGTGGGGTAAGGCGAGAGCTGTACCTGCCTCGTGAAACGCGACAATAAAGTAGCCGTCGACGGAGGTGAAGGCGACGACGCGAGTGACGCAAGCAATCGTCACTTGATGGTGGCACACGTCGTCATAATATGTGATGTCACCGTGACGTCACGCGATGGCCTCATCTACTCGCTTGATAAAAAGTTGGCCAATCAAGGGGGAACTGAGAAACCCCGTTGCGTACAGAAAGCCTCGTGGTCAGGGGGAGGGGGGGGGGCGAGCTTAGGGGGAGAGGAGCACTTCTTAGGCACACTCATACGGAACCTTGTGACTTTTTTATGGCCCGACCACGGTAAATAATACTGCGGTTTCGCTGCCGCTCACGTCAGCAACATTACCTATCGGTTCCGGTCTGCCATGGATGGTCGAAAAATAATCGATAAACACACAATTGTTGCCTGTAAGTGCAACGTACGGATTCGGAGCATGACCGTTCCGCAATGGCGCTCGAAGAGTATAGTACACATAGAATTAAAAAGTTGCACATTCTCGAGCGTACGACGGGAGCACGTGGTGGTCGCCTTATGTAGTCGAGTAATTAAACTGGCCTATCTCGCTGTTCCAAATGGTCTGTGTGCGAGGCACCCGTCATAGCGACAGAAGACGGAATGGACAAGCTCGCTTTATTGAAAGCGAGATCATTTCTTTGAAGGTCTATTTCAGAGGAACAAGCATTTTGAAAAAAAAAAGTTTATTTCATCATAGCATGCTTCGCCACTGTGTGTATGCAAGGACAGGAACAGATACAAGTGACTAAGCGCTGCGGGCATGAAACATTTTTACATAAATGTCCAAGTCCACGGGCTGTCAACGCACATGCTACTGGGGCTCACTTACAACAAATGTATTTTCGCGGGACTACTTCGTCAATATGCAAGTAAATATGTGCAACAGATGTTACGATGCAGGTAATTTGCGTTGTTGCATAATGCAAACACCCATGCGCATACGTGAGGAAGCTACACACCCACCGAGAAATTTACTGCTTACAAGTAACAGCAGTTGTGTGCAGAAAAATTTGTTGACGATTTAGAGTACGACGTACTCCACTATATGGGAGAGCAGAAAGCCGTCCCGCGGGCCTTACATCATGTGCTTATAACTCATGAAACGTTCGCAACTAATGTCCGTGTTTAAGACAGGGAAGTTTGTTGCAAACTGGCAACAGCGTTTCAGGTGAGTACAACTGTTAGTGTAACAAAATCACTTCAGTGGTGTGTACAAAGAAGAGAACACCGACAGGATGTAACACACAGCACTTCAATATTCTCACAGATCACGAATCACTCAAGAAAACAAAGCGGAAAAGAAACGCAAAAAGCACTGAGTTGGAACAGATTCACATATTACGTGCGACAAGAAGCAATTGTTTTTTCTTCTTTTTTTTCGAGTTTAAACGGCAGTAAAGGAAATTCAATATTCCCATTCGGAACTCAAAAAAAAAAAAAACGTGTATGCCACCTTCTGATGAAGGCATCTTCACCCTGAGTTTCAATCTGTTCGGTAAGGTACCGAACCAAGATTATTCTGTGTATAGAAAAAATTGTTAACGATTTCAAGTACTTAGTGTGTTTAGAAGACGTCGGTAACAATTCAGAGTACTTAGTGGGGGGGGGGGGGAAATTAGAAAAAGTAGGTAACGATTTAGAGTACGAGTACTTAGTGTGTTTAAAAAAAGTGAGTGACGATTTAGAGTACTAGGTACTCTACTATGGGAGAGCTTAAAGCCGTCCCTCCTGAACCGCCATCAAGACGTGTTTGGAAAAAGTGGGTAACGATTTAGTGTACTAGGTACACTACAATGGGAGAGCACAAGACGTACTCGACTATGGAAGAGCCTAAAGCCGTCGAACCCTTCTCGAGTACTTCAGATAGTTCACTTTGCTACACAAACGCACATTTGCGTAGCTAGTTTTAGGTCGGAAACTTGAACGCCCTCGTATAATTTCGTCAGTCATTTTGAGATCGCTGCTCGGCCAAACTTAGTGTTTTAGGTAATAACGACGGACCTTTAACTCTTTAATATGAGTTTTGTACACTTTGGTCGAAAAATACGACTATCAGCGTCGTCAAATGAAACGCTAACTGCGGCAACTCTTCGCAGCGGTTGAGCGCGTGCACGCCAGTCACCACACCACTGACGTGCGCGCAGTTTAGCGTAAGTCTGCAAGTTCACTCATTTGTCCACTCGCTTAAACTCTCTGCAGATTGAGGCGTGAGTGTGAGTATGAGCGATTCCGGGTAACATTTTGGTATTTTGGCGAATGGGAGTCCGGTAAGAAAACCTTGACTGTGAGTCTGACTGAACCCTAAAGGCAAAGTAAGTCTGAGTGAGCTCCGTATTATTGTGCCGACCTTTCGTCCTGTCTACTCGACTTCAGCGTTACCATCAGCCTTACGGTCACGTTTTATACTAATGCCTACTTGCAAACTGGCGCAGTAGCGTTTATATGCTTGCTCAATATTAATTTCAACAGATGCGTTATTTACGGAGGGCAGGGGGAAGTGACTCGACCCTCTCGCTCACTCATCTTCAAAGAAAAATTTCGTGAAGAACATCTCGTGCGAATCACCACTTGCAATAACAATGTCATTACTGGATTGCAGCCATTGATAACTCGTATTTAAAAATATGATATCAAAACGCGGATTATTCGAGATGTCGGCGTTTAAAAGCATCAACGCCTTGGCCGAAACCGCCACTAATACGCTAACAGACTCACGAGTCGACTGACTCATTCTCACTGGGACTCCGACAGAGCCGTGAGAACTGAGTGAGTTTAAGTGAGTAATGAATGGTTTGGTTGTGTCGATTATGAAAGATTTTCGTAAGTCCGAGTTGGTCCGGTTGAGGAAATTAGTGTCGAGTGTGAATCCGAGAGAGTCGTCAAAGCGAGGTATGCTTCACGAGTGATTCTGAGTGAGCTCTGCTTTTTGCCCACCTATGGCGCGCACATCCAGCTTGACAACACTGCGCCTATGCGCGCCTGTCTGACGGTGCACATGGTCGCATCGCTGTCTACTTTTCATTTGACATCGATAGTACTCACTCTTCTAACGGGAACCAGCTAACACAGATGTATTTCGCGTAACCATGCAGCTACAGCACAGATGCGAAGAGCAGTGTGAGAGCTTGGGCTAGTTGGTATGGCATGACGATAGTTATAGCGCGAGAACAAAACGACGACACACACACACAGTCCTTCGTCTCCTTCTTGTCTCTATGTCGTCGTTTTGTTCTCGCGCTATAACTATCGTCAAGCGAAGGGCAGACGCGCTGTTGTTCTGTGCGTGGAGCTTACGTTCTCTTTTTTATGTTGTAACCGACTTACATATAAGCTCACTATAATAAACGTGTGCAGTGTTCCCTTCTAGGAGGGGGGGGGGGGCTTTATTTGCCCACCTCGTGTGCATGCCTGTGCTCACTATACCCAACAAGACAACTGCACCCATAATAAATCGTTTTTTTTACACAGCAGCCGGTCACGATCTTCTCTGACGAGACCCTGCCACACGCTACACATATTCCACAGGCGTACGTAGTCTGATGGTTCTATTCGCTCAAAGTGTGGCCTGGCTTTCGCAACGTAAGGCCCTGCCTTATTATGGTTTAGCTACGCCGAGATTTAAGGACAGGAGATCAGCGTGACGAAACGCCGCCCTTGTAAGCCGGAAAACGAAAGATGACGTACATACAGAGAAGGAGAGTCAGAGTGCGTGTAAGTGTACACGCTCGCAGCGTAAGGTGTGCATGTGTGTGGCACTAATCGCAACCATCTCACGGCGACTGCGTGCGTGCCACCTGCCGGCTTCCTTTCTTAGGTGATGGGAGAAGGAGGGTATAGGACCTCCCACGTCGAGGGGCGGGGCGGTGTCGATTCCTTTTGATTGGTCACCACTGCAAAGACAGTGTTTCAAAGATCTCCCGGTATTTTTTTGTTCTTCTTTTCCTATTTCTATTACTGAAAGTGGCCGACGAGACACAGGTGCGCCTATTGCTTTCCATCTTTCTGTCTTCCTCCTCGCAGCTCTTATCTTTACCTGTCCGTGTTCTTGTGTTTTGTTTTTCTACTTCGTTGTGTATTAGACGTCGTCTGGATTTCGGCAGAAGAGTGCTTCACTTATCTTATCAGCTCGGCAATATATGCAATTTACACGAATTCTCTCACGTTTAGGAGTTTAGGCGCTTGACCTTTCGTGGAATAGAGAACGCTGGAACCATGGCGGCTTCGGCACATTGACCACCGTGTCACTCGATTCATCAGGCCGACGCGGAAAGATGTGGAATGGCGAGGGAGGGAGAGAGAGGTATTGAGAGTCCACTGCACAACTGCAGAAAGCATACTCGATCCTCGTCAGTCTCATACAGGAACTAATGAGGGACTAAGGTACAGGGCAGTAGATACCATAGCTTCTCTCAAGCAATCGGTATCTATGAATGATTGGGACCGGTTGTGCCCTTGCGATCTCCGACGTCAGCGTAGCTCTGGCCGACTGGGCTCGCCCCACGTCATCTCCTGACGCCGACCTCCTGACGACAGTGTAGCTATGAGCGACTGGACTTGCTATACGCCACCTCCTGACGCTGACAAGAGTTCTCGCAAGTGGTGCCCCGTCCTCGGACTCCTGTGACCGTGTTTTTATCTTTACTACCTCTCCTATCCCCTCGGTATGTCGTCGCTCTCTGGCTTACCACCTCATGCCTCTTTCTCTCTCTCTACACCGTTTTTCATATCCTTTTAATCCCTCCTCACCCCCATTCCTTGTGAGCTACTGTTGAGGTGTCGCTCGCTGAAGCATACAGTTACGGGGCTCACTTTTCTCTTCCTTTCTCTCTTAGAACCACTTTGTGTGTGAATGATTGTGCGTTCTTTAGTGGAAGCACAGCTCGCCCAATGTGCACCGATAATCCTTCCGACAACATTTCACCCCAATCATATTTCCCGTGGAAGGTGATCACATACAGACAGTGCAGGTTCTTTTATCCTGGCTCACTATTCAGTTTAGTATGACGTGAACCTGTAGGTTTTGCTGCAGCGCACGAGAGTCGCGAGGCTGAACATGCGCGTGCATTGTTGGTGAGCTCAAGCTTCACCTGAGTGCAATAGTGCATAGCAGCAAAAACTACGAACGCCGGTGGCATGTGCACGACGGCACGTTGTCATCTGTCATGACGTCATGTATTATCATTGTCAAATGAAACCCGAACAGCGGCAAGCCTTTGCGATGCTATAGTGCGCGCCGTCCTCTTATCGCTACGAACAGGCACGCATATATATATGCGGAAAGTTAACGATGCGCGCGCCTGTCAGTCGTGATAACTGGACGGCATGCACTATACTATCGCAAAGGATTGCCGCTGCTCGTGTTCCATTTGACGCTGATAGTACTCATGTTGTGCAGTGCAAATGATGCCAAATAAACGAAACGATCAGGAGATGGCCAAGACATAGATAGATAGATAGATAGATAGATAGATAGATAGATAGATAGATAGATAGATAGATAGATAGATAGATAGATAGATAGATAGATAGATAGATAGATAGATAGATAGTTAGATAGATAGATAGATAGATAGATAGATAGATAGATAGATAGATAGATAGATAGATAGATAGATAGATAGATAGATAGATAGATAGATAGATAGATAGATAGATAGATAGATAGATAGATAGATAGAGAGACAGACAGACAGACAGACAGACAGACAGACAGACAGACAGACAGACAGACAGACAGACAGACAGATAGATAGATAGATAGATAGATAGATAGATAGATAGATAGATAGATAGATAGATAGATAGATAGATAGATAGATAGATAGATAGATAGATAGATAGATAGATATTGGTTGATTGATTGGTTGATTGATTGAGTGGCTGCGTGCGAATGAGCCTTGCCGACACGACGCAGGCGGTGCTGATGGCGCACGCGGTGCAGCGCATCTGCTGGGCCACGTGTAACCCGGGCCAGTTCCAGTTCGCCTTCCTGGCGCGAGAGCCGAGACAGCGAGCCGACCAGAGGCACTGCCACGTCTTCCGCACCAGGAGTCCGAGACAGGTGAGTGGGGACGCACACGTTCACTTGCACGGGTAAATGTGTCCCCGAACGCACTTGGGAAATTGTATTACCTCAACGACGAAGAGAATTTTCACTCTATCCACGTTTCTGCTTTGCCCGTGAGAGAGTATCTACCATATACTATATTTTATAGCCTGTATATGCAACAGAATAGAAAGTTGGGCGAGTTGGTGTATATTCATATTAAAAGAAAAGCGGCGCACAAAAAGACGGAGACAAAGAAGAGAACCACACACAGCGCTGCACTCACAACTGAAAGTTTAATCCGAGCAACAGGATTTTAAAAAGAAATAGCCGTGCATCACAAGTGAGGTACAACGAGATTAAATGATACGCTCATCATTAAAAGTGAACTCTTTTTTGTGCAATGTAACCGAGGTCTGGCTTACGCAAGCATCACGTGACTTGTTAATATGATAGGCTTTAGACACCTCAGGGGTGAATTGATCGTGGTGCTTAAAAATAATAACAGTGTTAGACAGATCAGGTGTGCACCCACACGTGGCACAATGCGAAGCCAAATGGGAAGGCGTGCCGTTATGCAAAGAGAGATAGTGCTCCCGCAACCTTTTATTGACACAGCGGCCCGTCTGTCCCACATAATGAAGGCCCAAGATAAAGGAATGCGGTACACCACCCCCACAGCACAAGGCACATACTTATTTCTATGGTTTACGGCACATTTCTTTACATCTGGCTTGTCCTTCTTGTCTAGCTGATTTGACACCAATGCACATATCTTTCCCAATTTATTGGGTGCCCTAAAAACCACATCAACTCCATAGCGGGAACCAACATTTTTTAACCCATGTGCCAATTTATGCATATAAGGAATTGCTGCGAACTTCATTTTTTCCCGATTGATTTTCTTAGCTGCACGTCCTTTTAAACCACCAATTAACTTATCGCAAACAGCCACAATTATGTTAGGGGGGAATCCTGCTTCCTCTAGTCTTGCAACTTGCTTCGCAAAACCCGAACCCAACATATGCCTGCACGATTTTTCTAGAGCGGATTTAAGGCAGGTGAAAGCGATGCTCCTCTTTACCACCTTTGAGTGGGCTGATCCAAAATTGAGAATTGGTTTCACTGATCGTGGCTCAAAACACCAGCAAATATGGGAACTCTGAAACAGAAGTTTAAGATAGAGAAATTGTAGACAGTCGGATTCTGGAACCTTCGATGTGAAGGACAAACCCATGCCTTCTGTCCTGAACACCTTCAACACATTGGAAACATTATCCGGAAACGTGGCATCCTTTATAACAACTAAAAAATCGTCCACATATCGGAAAATACGCATCACAGTTCCGCTTAGGATTGCCTGTATATGCGTTCATGTTGTCGCCATTGATGAAAAGTAATTCTTTTTAGTACCTTGCTGACAATCACAGAATTGTGGCGGTGGTTAGAACCTTCCAAACATGTCAAATGCTCTTAGTGTGTTCAAATGTTTACCTTCTCTGGTGATATTTCATATCATATTTCGGAGTAATAATAATAATAATAATAATAATAATAATAATAATAATAATAATAATAATAATAATAATAATAATTGGGGAGCACTTAAGCTTTGCTTTTAAAAGTTGAACGCGATAGCGATATCATGTTCTTATAATATAGTTATACTGTGTACTTCAAACACTTAGTGTATGAAATCTTTTCGGCCTTGCTACTCGCCCTCTACGTGGCCTTATTATTAAGGTGCCGATGCGTGTGTGCCTTTTGTAGTGGGTGACTGGCTTTAATCTATGAAGTCATGATAATCCATGTTCTGACGCCCGATGTCAATGTATATGCACGCTTTACATACGGCAGTGTTTCATGTTGTATCGTGAAACACGAACGCATGTCGCGTGCGTTTGTAAAGCATGAAGGTTGCTTTCACTGCACTTTCAAGCGGATGGAAGTTATTTTCGCTGCATTCACAAGCAGAGGCGTGGCCGTGTGGTAGAACACCCGCTTGCCACGCAAGTGACTCGGGTTCAGATCCCACTTCAGACCCGGAAGAAAAAGCTGAGAGGCAGCTTGCATAGCTCCCCCCCCCCCCCTCCCAAAGTACACTTTGGCAAGTTTACAGCAGTGCGCATCAACGGTCTTTATTAACACGGTAAATGGACTGGAAGTGAAATGAAAGAACGGGAAATCAGGGTTATGAGCAACGATGCAACTCATAGTTCACTGGAAATAAAATTAATAAGAATACATTGCGACAACTTATGACGCAATAAAATTAATAAGACATTCCGACAACTTATGATGTGAAATTAAGCACCGAGTTTTGTAGAAATTGACGTTTGCGACAAATAAACTCCGATGAATGACGAACTTCCTCAAAAAAAAAAAAAAAAACCTCCGAATTTTAAGAATAATCCCCGCGGCGGTGGTCTAGTGGCTAAGGTACTCGGTCGCTGACCCGCAGGTCGCGGGATCGAATCCCGGCTGCGGCGGCTGCATTTTCGATGGAGGCGGAATTGTTGTAGGGCCGTGTGCTCAGATTTGGGTGCACGTTAAAGAACCTCAGGTGGTCAAAATTTCCGGAGACCTCCACTACGGCGTATTTCATAATCATATGGTGGTTTCGGGACGTTAAACCCCACAAATCAATCTAATTTCAAGAATAATAAACTCCGAAAACATAGAGTCCCGATTATAAGTATTTGATTCAACCAGCATGGCTCTGCAAGATCAGACCCTCCGATGGGGGCCGCGACACAACACTGTACGAGGAATGGCTCAGTGGCCCATTAGCATGTGCATTGATGCGTCTCGCCGTACGCGTCATTTCGGTGGCCCGGCCGCGCTTCGCTTTTACAAAAGTGATGTTTTCAAGATGACTCTTAAGGAAGACGGGGAAATTGCCTGAATATCTCGCAAGTACAAATCCGCCTGCAGCACATAGAGTTACTGTATATGCCACCTTTAGGTAGCGTATACCTTCAGGTAGCATGCACTGTACGGTCTTTAGGTAGCAACTATGCAATTGTGCTAGTTTTAGGCAGCACAGTTGCGCGAAGGTCTGGCTAGCAACCACAACTATGCGGTGAAGCCACACTTAGTTTTTGCCACGTGACATGCCAAGCATGCCGCCGATCGATATGTCAGGCGTGCTGAAGACCGATTTTTCACTTGACTACCGGTGACCATAGTGTTAGTCGAGTTCGCTGCAGTGGCAGCGTTTAAAAGAAGAGAAGAAGAAGGAAGGAAAGAAGGTTGGGCATATGTCAACCAGACGCGCGCCCGGTTTCCTACCCTACATTGGGGGAGGGGTTAAAAGAAAGACGTAAGAGGGAAGAAAGCACCGTCAATAAACATGTGCGCCTGTCCATCACACGCCTATAAGTGGTTCTTTAAACTGGTCGATTTTAAATACAGTTAGCGGCGCCCGCAGTTGCTCTTTTAGCCCGCGACGCACAGTGCCACGATCGGAGAATCTTCTTTTCGAAAGCGTCGGAAAACATGAAGATTGGTCCAGGCGTCAGCTTCTCCGCAAAACACGGTTTCAAAGGGCGTTTGGAAGACAGACCCGCAACGCTGCTATCTCGAAGTATAGCACGTGCAGTAATTCTAGCAACATACAACATTCTGGTTCGCCGAATCCTACATGGTCTGCTGCTTTACCTTCACAAAGTCGTCGACGTTTGAAAACTCTCCGTTTCAATATGCAACCTGTTCTTCGACGCGGAAAGCTCGTTTCACGAGAAGTGTCGGTGATGTGAAATGTTGATTGATTGAAAAATTTGTTTCCATTATAGCACCTTGTTTCGCTGTGTCTACACATATAGTGCATTCCTATGCATTCACGACTCGTGCATGCTGAGTGGAGACTGTGTACGCATAGATTTGGGCTCGCGCCTTTAATATATTTGGCGTCTCTCGTATTACGGGCATTCCATAAAAATAAAAGAGGAATCAGTCGTCCCTTGGCGTTCGCTTAGCGAACCACCCAGATCAAGCCTCGTGATCACCTGTTCGCTCTATAAGCAAGCAACAAATGGCGAACCCAGAACCGAAAGCTTTGTGCCCAGTTTTTTTTTTTTTTAGACGCGCTGTTTCAAGTTCTGTGTCTTTTTCAATTACACTTTAAGGTGAAATGCCAAAACTGACCCTGGGCGTCGGTGTTAACGTGAAGTTATGCGAAAATAGGAAACGCGATTTCGTCGTAACGTCGCAGATTTTCGAAATTTGTGACGTCACCACGTGACATTGTCGCTTGGTCAAGAGTGGTCCGATCTTATATCGGAGGCAGTGGGAAAAAAAAAAAGTACAGAGCGCTCGCTAGCCACCTATCTCTGAGACACGCATTTCAAGACTACGTTAGGTGCGGAAAGCTTTAAAGGTGAAGAGGGGGGATGGGTGCGGAGGAAGTAATGGAAAGGAGTGAGAAGAAGGAGAATAATTTTGTCTTCGAGTCTTCCAAGCGAACGCGCTAGGACCGTGTTACATTTTTTTTTTCTTTCTGATTTCGACTAAGCGCTCCGCTCTCTTCCCGTTTCGCTCTGCGAATGCTCTTGCCGAATTCGTACAAAGGCACAGTGTGAAGCTTCGTTCCTATATATCTGCCCTGCGTCCACGGGAAGATCGAAAAGCCGAAATGCAAATGGAACTCGGGATCAAAGAGCAGATTCGGTTGAAGGTGGCTCACTGACCATGCCTCAATGAGTGCGAGTGGTTCTCTCTTTCTCTTGCTCGCGGAGTGCGTCCCTCCGTCCGCGCGCGTTCTTTCGAAGATCACTTTCTTACGCTCTGCAGTCAAGGGAGTTCCACTTTGCCTTCTTGTCAGTTGTTACGCAGCTCGGCATTGCTCGAATATTACGAAGGCTGCTTTATTTGCCTCCATCCAATACAGTCAAGTTCCGCCCATGGCATGCGCGATCGAACAAACACGAAATACGAAGCCACTGTGTGCATACGAAAGCGTGAAAATGTATTGACGTTCAAATCAATGACGTACATATACGTTCGTATTGGTCAAGTACTGACGGTTTGTTAAATTGTTTAGTTAATATTCATTTTAATTTATTACTCCGTGAGTTGGCGAAGCACTTTGTAGGATAGCAGTTTAGAAACAATGTCGTCGTATTGTACATAAACTTGAAAGTAAACATTTGACAGAAGTCTGTCTGGTTGGGTATAAACTACTTTACACATACGAAGGAAGGAAGCTTAAATGAAAGGGCCCATTTTCTTCGTAAGACAATATTAGTAATGAGAAATGCCAGGCAATGGTGCGAAGAAAAGTTACACAGACGTGGCATATGGGAAGCAACACACACGCCGGTGTGTCTCAGGAAGTCTATTTCAGATCCTCAACGCACAATCTGCGAACGGCCGTTGTTGCTGCATTCACTCATCGTGGTCACCACCTTTTACGGCAATTGCTCCAGCTACCGTGAGGAGTTGCTGATGGAACGTCAGCGTTATTGGTGAGGATGGAAAAGGCGCCATGAAGGCGTGAACCCACGCGAAGGGCTTTCATCCCAACTTTTGCCGTGATGCGCACTTCACATATTCAAAGAAAGTGCAGATGAGGGGAGGATCGAATTTTGAAAAGATGAAAAATTCTTGAACAGAGCGTGTCGTGCCCCTGAAACGAACGAACGTTTCTACTTGTCGTCCCGTCTTCATCAAAGCAGCCTTCATCAAAGCCTTGCATAAGACAAAAAACCTTTAGTGGAAAGGTTGGATCCATCGACACCCCCAGTTAAATGAGTTTTTCAACACTTTGTATAGCGCATAAATCTTAACGTGCAAGGAAGCCGCAACTGCTCGTACACTAATATGAAGACGCGTCTCACTTTCGTGTTGTGGCCAATTCACACGAAAGATGTGTCAGCCGTTATTTTCTTGCTTGTAACTCATAGCAGGGATGTCGACGACTTTGCAAGCACACTACTTGCTGGAGTACGACGCAGCACGCTCACAGTCCAATGACTGAACTAGGGCGCCGCACACTGAATTTTCTCGAAGATTTGTCCAACAGGACTCGTATATACTGTATACACCGTAGCGTCAAAATAAAAACAACCACGCAGAATAAATCCAAAACTCGTCTCGCGCACGCACTATAGCTGCCTGTCACCGTGCCGCGAGCGAGGCAGTTTGCTTTCCGGCCAGCGATGCTTTAGGGCATTTCCTGGTCCATCTTCAAAGTGAGAGGACGCCCGTATATACCTTGTACGATTTAAAATGGGCTAGGCTGCATGTAGTCTGAGTGACGCGGGCTTGCGAAACGAAAGGAGCCTCGTGATCTTCGATTTCAATTTCTCCTGGCTCTCTTGCGCAGTGTGTTTACCCTCTGGGTGATGTGGAACGGCCTTAGGCTTGGACCAGCTGTCCAAATCATATCCCGAACGAGCAGTGCTGAAATAAGATGTGTGTGTGTGTGTGCGTGTGCGTGCGTTTGTGTGTGTGTGTGTGCGTGCGTGTGTGTGTGTGTGCGTGTGTGTGCGTGTGTGTGTGCGCGTGTGTGCGTGTGCGCGTGTGTGCGTGTGCGCGCGCGTGTGTGTGTGTGTGTGTGTGTGTGTGTGTGTGTGTGTGTGTGTGTGTGTGTGTGTGTGTGTGTGTGTGTGTGTGTGTGTGTGTGTGTGTGTGCGCGTGTGTGTGTGTGTGTGTGCGTGTGTGTGTGTCTGTAGAGAGTCATCGTTCCATTGTTGCATGCTTTGCTGGAGGATCCTGCTTTCCGATTTATGGAGACACGCGCCGACTACCCGAAGGTCACGACTCCTGCATTTCGAAGAAGCTTGGCGAAACGCTGCAGGCCAGTGTACTTTGATTTAAGGGCACGTTGAAGAATACCAGGGGGTCGCAATTTCCGATGCCTTTATTCTACGGCGTCCCTCGTATGTAATGATGTCGTTGTTTTGTCACGTGAAATCCCAGCAGCCATTGTTATTACAACTGTGGACTGGTCACTGCACGAGCTCTGCGGCAAGCAAACACTACTCGCAAATACCGGCAAACTTTCGCCAAGCGACGCTTCAGGCTTCGCTGCCTGACGGACCGTGCACAGACCCTTCAAAAGCCCCGAAGCATACTTTTTCCCTGATGCAAACAGTTCTCTTCGATTGGCGAAGAAAGGAAGGAGAGTGTCTGCGCGGGTCTGACAACAGAGTGCGCTCCAGACTTCTTTTAGCGAGGGAGTCGCCGAGACGAGGGTGTTTGAGGGAATTAGGGAGGCGGCAGCAGGGGTCGGTTCAAGGGTCAACACGGCAGCGCCGACGATTTCCTTTGACGCGTGCCGCTAATTGACGCCGCTGAGTGCCTCTCCGAGACAGACCCGTTCCCATAACTCCCTATAGCCTTATTTTCCCACTGCTCGCCTCTCTTCCCTCCTGCCTTCCTGCGGGATCTTAAGGGACAACGCGCGCGAAACGGGGATGGACTGAGTCCAAGCGCACGCGGCGTGCATATACTGCAGGTACGCCGCTAGAACCTTCTATGTGCTCTCAACAGGCCCACGGATGATTGCGCGAGAAGCTCTCTATATCATCTGTGTGGATTTTTTTCTTCTTTTCTGTCGCTTCCACTTCTCTGTCTCTCGACCGTCACAGAACCTGTCCCCCGTGTGTGCTGGCGGTCTTATTTGCCGAAAGGGCGATTGAATCACGCGCCCTATACTCGCTGCGACACGAAGGAAAGCGTGGACCTTTGAGAGCTGCGCCGTGGTCTTAAAAAGTCTTGGTTCCCGGTTTCGGTTTAGCGGGGGGGGGGGGGGGGGGTCTCAGTCGCAGCGCACCGGTTCACTGTACATATGCGTATAGCGGGATCGCAGTGCCTGCTTGTCAGGTCCAGTCGAAATATAATTTGCTGTTCCGCCGTTGGTGACGTCTCTTTGTGTTCTGCTCTTGTTAGGCCGAGGAGGCGTGTAGGGTGTATAGGGTCAGGAGTCCATTTGCGATTCTGGCGACTCGCTTGGCTGTGTCTTTTTAGTAATGGAAATGTTGCTAAGAAACTGATGGGCTGAGAGAAACTTTTGAAAAGTGTCTGAATGGAAAGAAGTGTATTCTTTTTCTCCGCGACGATTTGTTTTTTTTTTTTTTTAGTCGACGATATACCCTCGCACTCGCCTATACTTACTCAATGATGCGCCTCCTTGGAAGAATGAAATATCGATATAGATAATAAATAATCACTGCTAACTCATTAGGGAGCGTGTTGGTAATCTAGTGAATCTATATGGCGCTGCTACATTGCCAATGTACTCACGAATGAGTTACGAGTAGTGATTACGAATTATCTGGACCAGGGGCTCAAAGTCGCCTCACATGGCAGGCCGCAGTCACGAAGTGTAGTCTCCCAATCAGCCACCTGTGTGGCTAATTGGGAGACTACACTCAAACTGCACCCCCCCGCCCCAAAAGGGGTGGGGGGGTGCAGTTTGAGTGTAATCTCAGCTATAGTGTTGCTCTTTGAAAGACCTTTTTCATGTATGCTGTATCGGACAGCTTTGAGGGGAATTAAGCGTCTGCGGATCAAGGGACATAATCGATATTGATAGCCAGAAAGACTGCTATCTGGATGGCGATTCCGAAATACGGTTTCCTTTTTTTTTGTTCTATGGTTATCTTTTAACCCATCATGGCCGTGTGGAACGCCTCCCAGAAAGGATGCTTCAAACTTTTACGTATGTGTAGTCTGATAACACATGTTTAACTCTATTTATTTTTTTTTTAGGACGAGGAGTGTTACGTGTTGGTCGCGCTGCTAGCCAAAGGTTCGCAGGCTCGAAACCCCTGAACTAGACCAGCAGTTTACTCTCCTCAGTGCGCAAGCGTAGGCGAGTGCGTGAGTGAATAATTTACTCAGAAGGATCGTCTGGGCGAAAAACGCCATCTTTCTTGACGCCGCTGGATGATTTGCGCTTCCCCTCGTCATTCACTTGCGGTGTGGTAACTTTCACTCCAACGCCAGTCTCATTTTTACTATCGTGGCTTGCAAAGGCCCAACCGGCGTGAAAGGTGCCGCTCTTTCGGAACTACTAACTCGGTATAAATTAATTCGAATTGCCGACCTATAAGTCGAGGGAGGTATAGGTCGGCCATTCGAAATTAATTAGAATGGCCGACCTATACCTCTCTCGTCGCTGCACCTTATAGGTGATGACGGCTCATTTTCGCACTAATTTTACTCGGTAAGTTCTGATACGCCGGTTCTCTGCATCAACATTCGCGCTCTCCTTGGGCTTTGTTCGAAGTTTATGACGCCATTTGCAAATGGTTACAGCTCAGCGTCACGCACTATTGTGGTGGTACAACGGAGGTGACGCCCCTCCAACATGTATGCTCTGGAGTGACATGAAGCACAGAAAGTAGCTGAGCAGGAAGAATCAGATTGTTAAATTTATTTATTTAGTTTTATTTTTCAGAGTCCTACAAGCGCTTTTATGTAACGAAGGCTTGGAATTTCCCTTACATTTACTTAAATGAATAACTCAGTTGTAAGCGCGCTAATCGAAATAAAACTGGTTAACATGGATTGAAAATATGCCCACCGCATCTCACTGCTGCGTTGCAACAATTGGAACAAGCGCTATTCGACTTCAGTGATTTTCGCAACGCTTTGGGGTGTAAATATTCAACAATCGGTGTCATCAACACCCTCATAAGTAGCGTACCGAGCGATGCAGCACACAAGGGAGCAGCGGTAACATTTTGTGCGTTCGTTCAGAAGTTTGAGGCGTCTTCGATGACGCCTCAAAGCTTTTGCTTGTCAGGGCAGAAAATAACAGTAAGAACTTTGTTAAAAATTAAGTTATTCATTGGGGGAGTTGAGATCGAGGGCCCCACTAGCCTTATCCGCCGTCGAACCTGGTCAAGCGGCGCTTGCCGGTCGGAGAGAGAGGGAGAGATTGTGGTTATAAGAGGGAAAAGAAGAGAAAAGTGAGCCCCGTAACTGTCTGCATCAGGGTGCGACACCTCAACAGTAGCTCACAAGGGATGGGGGTGAGGAGGGATTAAACAGATAACTTTAAAGGTACACACACACACAGAGAGAGAGAGAGAGAGAGAGAGAGAGATGCGCTAGGACAGAGGAGAGATAGAAAAAATGTAAACACGGTCACAGGAATCCGAGGACGGGGCATCCCATGCGAGAGCTCTTGTCGGCGACAGGGGATGGCGTAAGGCTAATCCAGTCGGCCAGAGCTACGCTGTCGTCGTCGTCGGGGGCCGGCGTCAGGAGTTGGCGTAGGACCATCCCAGTCGGCTAGAGCTGCGCTGTCGTCGGAGATCGCGAGGGCACAACCGGTCGGCACGGAATCCAGTGAGCAAGTCTTCGTTGCTGGTCAGCCAGCTAGGTCACAGCTGGACAGTCGCGCTTCCTACTACTCCGAAGTACGTGTTGTTGCCATCTCTGCGTCTGTCGCAAGGGGTTGGAGGAGTTGCTTTGAGCAGCCCGATGTAATGTAGTTTGAAGCAGCGAGCAAGGGAAAGTAAAATGATAACGCCAAGGGGCAAGAGAGCAGAGTGTATCAGGGAACAAACGGGTGTTAAGGACATCATCGAAAAGCACAAGCACAGGACCGGGTTAACTGGCAGAACTTGGGAGAGGCCTTTGTCCTGCAGTGGACGTAGTCAGGCTGATGATGATGATGATGATGAAATCAAGAAGAAATGGACATGGGCCGGGCACGTAGCGCGTAGGCAGGATAAGCGCTAGTCATTAGGGGAACTGACTGGATTCCCAGAGAAGGCAAGCGGATGAGGGCGGGACAGCAAGTTAAATGAGCAGATGAGATTAAGAAGTTTGCGGATATAAAGTGGCAGCAGCAAGCACAGGACATGTAGAGTTGGCTGGCGGAACATGGGAGAGACCTTTGTCCTGCAGGCTGTAAAAGATGGGAAGGAGGAAGTTCGCTGGTGAGGGTCGGTCGCTGGTGAGGTTCGCTGGTGAGGGTCAATCTCGTCCTCACTGGCTTTTTGCGAGATCAGCCTCACAATCGCTGTCCTGCCCATTCCTTCCTCTACTTCAATGCCTAGATGCTTACTCACACTCAAAAGTTCATCTCTTAGCATTGCCTTCCACGCCATGAATGCCGTTGTACGTCCAGCTCTCTGCGGCGTCGTTTTAAGCCCTGTCGGGCTCCTCCTCTCTAAGTGGAACACCAATCACACACACACACAACAGGTGAGGGGGACGAGCATGCACGGTCCACGTGAACGTCCAATTTTGAGTTGTGAACACTGCACTGCAAGGTGGCGCCAGCAGGGCTCTTCCTCGTCGTGTGTGTGCCGCTAGTCGAGAGTTCCCACGATCCTGGCAGCATACTTCAAAGGGTCCGCCGCACAGCTCGCCCAATTAGCGGGGCGATCTGCGGTGGCCGCCGCGGTCTCTTCCAGGAAGACGCCGTCCCTGTTGTCCTCTTTCGTCGTGGCGTCGCGGCGACACGACGTCTCCTCCTCCGGCCAGCAGGGACAATGCCTGGCGGGCATAGGCAGTCGGCCGGTCGGCTACTTGACTGAGAATTAAAAGAGCGCTGCTCCGCCGTCAGCTCTGGCGCCGGTCACGCCAGCTTTCCCGTCGCCCGATGAGTCGCCGAGGCCACCAGTCACCGCTTCTGCTCGAAGAGATGACAAAAGGGTCCGCATTTGAAAGACGGGAACTCGCATTTGCTTGCCGCATTGTCTGGGTAATTTTTCAAATCTTCGACAGCGCCTGGCAGACTGGGCGCCGAAGGGATTGAGAGCCTCTCCAGTGGACCGGCTTACGCACCATGGCGTCTGCCCAGATGAATTTCCAGGCCAAACTTAACAAGGCGTAGTCAGGCTGATGATGGTGATGATGTAATGTAGTACAATATGGGACTTCCTGGTTCTTTGCATTTCTTGTAGCTGTAAAAGGGTTTGAAAAATTATCATAAAAATATATTCATTGGACATGTGACGGCGTAATACTTTCACGTACCGTTAACTTCGATTTCCTCGAGCATACGGCACCGAGACGTCGCTGCATAATGGTCAAATCGTTTACTCAATATGCGCCAGTTTCCCATTCCATGCACGAGCGGGAGGAATACCGGCAAGGCTCGTACAGAAGCGGGCACCGAAACAATAGCGGCCGGAACGCGCTCATTTCTCCGCATAACACACGCGCGGCGCTAAGCGCTTAGTAGATCGGTGGCAGGGACAGACACGTACGTGCGTCGGACAATAGCAACGCGCGAATGCGTATACTTCGCAGATCGTACACTCGCCGTGAAAGAGAGGGAGAGAAGAACAGCAAGAGCCACACACTGGCTCCACGCGACCTCGCCGGGCATATAACGTATCGGTGGCTGTATAGCTGGGCACCGGAGCACCACTGCGACTCGTATAATACACGCGAATAGTGGACACCGGTCACTCTTCGCGGCGGTCGCTTTCCTTTTGGCCCCCCGACAATAGCGTTTCCTGTCCGCCCCTGTGGGGCCGACTGCCGCTTCGCCGGCGCTCCAAGTGGCCCCCGTAGGGGCGGCGCGCACAACAATGACGCCGTCTCCCTTTCGTGGCATTGCGTTTATGTTACGTACGCACGGCCGATGCACTGGTATTGCGTCCAGTCTCCATCCGCCACGCTTGTTTCCTCCGAGAAGAAGAAGAAGAAGAAGAGAGATTGCATCGCGAGTGACTCCTTTTCCCCTCACCCGCTTCCCTTCTTTTCTTTCATGTTTATTGGCACCCTTTGTTCGGAACTCGCTGTTCCCTAGTGTGATTTCTCGACCCTTGGGACGTGTGTATAATGCCGTATTGTTGTTTCCTTATGTATTTTCGTACGTGTATTTTGTGGCGGTGTTGCGTGTGCATGAGCGTGTGACGGGCGATCTCTGCACTCTTCTTCTTTTAATTTATTTTTCTTTTACTTCTTAGCCGGCCGAGGACGGAACTGAACAGAACGTGGGGATAAGGGTTTTCACTTACGCTCGTTGAAGACGTCCGCGTGTGTCAGAAGACGCTCAAAGTGTGTGCGAGCGTTCGCTGCTACTGAACGGGTGCCAGTCGATCCGTCGTCCTTTCTCTTGTATTTTATCGGCCGACGGCACAATGTAGATATGGTCGATAGAGAAAAGGCGCGCGTATGTTCTAAGGACGCGTCCAGTATAGTTGTATGTGTTTAAGGCTGGTCGGTTCAGCTATGTTTTTATTTTGCTTGAGAGAAAGAGTGGATGGGAAAGGGTACATAAGTGAAAAGGCGTCCGGTGGGGTGTCAAGCGTAGTTCAATCGCATCGCGCGAAAAAGAGGAAAAACGGCGAAGATAATGCGTAGAGCGTGGAGGAATAGGTTGTTATTAAAAGGAAGTGTACCTCGGTTGCTATCTCACACATTTATGGGCTCCTAAACCGCGATACGTTGAACATCTATAGACGGTTTCAAGATTGCAAGCGTTGTGCCCCCTAAAAGACTTCCGGTCTCCTCATTTACCACGTCCTAACGTCGAAACTGAAAGCACGTTTTCAAATTCTTTTCAAGGGTAACGAAAGTCTCTCTTTCGTTTTTCATATAAAAGGAACGTGCGTAAAGTACAAGAAAATCTTTCGTAATTTTTATGTAGCTCAAAAGAACATTTATTTGAATATGTTTTGCAAAATAAGAGAAGGAAACTGTAGACAATCAGTGGGCTATTTTCTAAAGCTCTTGTTGCCTACCGATGCTATTAAGGCACATTGGTGAATGAAACCGGATGTATTGAAGGGCCTGTGTTTGTAAGCAGTGAAAGCGCATATATCGCTGGAATTAGGAAGAGAGCTCCTTTTAACATGCACGTAAGAACGAGAGCGTAGGGTGAAATTTTTGTTCGGAAGAGAAAGGGGCAGGTTAAACTTCAACTTTTTATTTATGTTCTTGCGTGTGTTTGTGTGTACGCGTATGCATACGTTGTATATAAACATACTGAATGTAAAAAATAACAGGAGGAATTGTTCACCTCCCGCCCCCACCGCTGTTATTTTCACATTTTGTCTGTTCCAGGAACCGGCGTCTTGCAGTTTTTTTTTTTTTAATAATCGTCGGCTGAACCGTGTTGTTTCAAGTGGCGCAAGTGATCTACGATTCCTTCGAGCTCTCTTCGTGTGAAGACGCATGGCACAAAGACTGGTGATGGGTATTTGCAGATGAGGAAGATGATCTAAGTCCAATCAATGCTTACAATATGTGATATGTATACGCTCCTTTTTCTAAAGCGCTCTGAAAGATGAACTGTTTTTCAACTCTGTAAGTATTTGCCTTTTTGTGGTGTAGGAGGCCGTCAGTGTGTAAGATGGTTGCTAAGTTTTTCTGCTTCCGAAAACCATTTTTTCCCGCCTACGCCAATGACAAGGAACAAAGCAACTTTAGCCGACGTTTGAGTGTCTAGTTGATTCGTGCTTGCAGACTTAAGTGTATACATAGGACCTAGATGGACCCATTGGGCAAAACTTTTGTTCTCTTTTTGTCATCCCATCGGTAAAATTTTGCTTAAATATTAGGAAACAACAACGACGACGACAAAAAAAAAAAGCGATTTTTGCGTTCGCTCGCCACATCCCAAAATGCCGAGGATCTCCGAGGCCCGTGCGAGCTGTATTCCAGAAATTGCCGAAACGTTATTATTAACAAAATCGCTGTTGAGAACAATGAAAAAGCACTTTATCGTGACTTCTCTCCCAAAGAAAAAATTGAATCCCCAAGATACGTATTCCCACAAAATTATAGCTGCCGCGCTACCACTCAGGACACTAGCGCTACGTTCCAAAAAGCAAGAATGGAAGTAAACAAGTTTATTTCTGCGATTTCTCCAAAAAAAGGAGGCGAGATGCTTCACCGCCTAAAATACCCTTTGCGAGCGTGCTCCACCGCAATGCACTTGCATCACAAGTAAAGACACGTTGTCGTTTACATCTCGGTCTGTGCGCTTTCTTCTTTTGCTTATATTGCATTTTTTTGCTTTGCAGGTAGAATTTGATCAGTCACAATTGCTGTACCTGCCTTTGTTTCTTTCTTTCTTGACCTATCTATCTATCTATCTATCTATCTATCTATCTATCTATCTATCTATCTATCTATCTATCTATCTATCTATCTATCTATCTATCTATCTGTGTCTGTCTGTCTGTCTGTCTGTCTGTCTGTCTGTCTGTCTATCTATCTATCTATCTATCTATCTATCTATCTATCTATCTATCTATCTATCTATCTATCTATCTATCTATCTATCTATCTATCTATCTACAACTAGTTACTTAGTTCTCTTTCTTTCGTTCTTTCTTCCTTTTTTTCTTTTTTACTTTCTTTCTTTCCTTTTTCTTTTTTTCACGCTCTGATATGTACCTGTCTGCTTGCTTGCTTGCTTCCATTCAAAGCTATTCTTGCTGGCTTGCTTCCCTTGATTTTTTTCTTTCTTTCTGACTGCCTCTTCTTACATTCTTTCACGCCTCATCCGCGTTCCCGCATATATATATTCGAGGTCTCGGCCGTCGCCGCAACACCTCCGCCGAGGAGGGAGGAGATGTTATCTGCGCCAGCCGGTTCCGCGCGCCACACGGTTTTCCCAAAAAATGCCGGCTTCACGGGGGTCGGCGCGCGGTATACCTGTGTATCTATAGCGTATACTAGACCAGGCAGGGTATGCAGCACCGTATGTAGTAGTGGCAGTCCCTTCGGAATGCGGCTCTCCGCGCGAAGGATCTCAATTTACTGTCTCTTCGCACGGCGGACTCCGCTGCGTCCTCTTCCGTTGGTCAGTTTTCCTATTTGCTTGTTTCGTACAAGCTCTCGCACTCTGTGTTCTTCCGAAGTGGGCGTGCTACCTCACTGCGTGGTTTCTGAGAAACAATTACTGCTGTCCGATGCACCTGCGAAGAAGGGAGCCCGCACTGGTATGGGAGTGTATAGTACACCGTTGCTGCCGAAAGACATATCGCTTTATACTTATTGTTTTCGTTTCGCGCCGTGAAGTTTTGCCGGGATCGTTTTTCTTCACTTCCTTTCAACTCTTGTTGTCTTCGCTTACATTTTTAGTCTTCTTCATCTCCTTGTCCTTGTGCGCGTTCTGCCTGCTTCTCTTCTCGCGAATATACCGACCCATATCCCTTCTCTTCGTGCCTCTTTTTCTCTTCGAAATTCCACAGTTGGTTGAGAGGCGATCCGTTGACAAGATGGCTTCATGCAGAGACCGTGACGCGAGTTGAGGATTTCGCGTTGCAAGATATACAAGTCTTTCCGAGGCTGTCATCGACGACGCTGCCGCTTCATGTCGATTGGTCTTCAATTTCAAGGTTTGCCTGGGTCGCTGACGTCGGCGCTGATATGGCATGTCAACAAGTGATGGTATACGGGGTGGTAACAGCGCTGGTAACAGCGGTGCTAACAAGGCAGGGTGCAACGAGAGTTGGACAAGGCTTGTGTAGTGCTGGCTTTTGTGTCATTCTATAGAATCCATACGCACAAGCTGCGTTAAAAAAAAAAACAAGGTTAACAGATGTAGTGCGCGCGTATCTTTGGCAGAATATATACAAGCTCGTCTGAAGGGACGTCACTTAGCACGCAGAATCTTCGATTCGCAGTGGACGATATTCGATTAGTAGATAACGGCTGTGCTATCATGGTAATCGAACCGGCGCTTATCTCGTATTAAGGTTGGCTTTCACAGTGAAAGACGGGTATAGGGTATGCAGTTAACGACAATAAACATTGCATGGGAATCTGTTTTCTCCAGAATCTCCGACCCGTCCCAGGTCACTCAACTTCTGGGACGTACACTGTGAGGCAGATAGATTCGTATCTAGCTCCCTTGCAGTGATAGTGATCTATCTTCCCCACGGTGAAAGTGAATCTCTCCTAAGTTAAAGTTTTTTTTTTTTTTTTTTAGTATCCAGCTCTGTGAAAAGTACTTCTTCGACGCTTCGCACGAACCGAGAGATGCTTCATCATGAGGATAGATATCTGACTGGACTTGGTCGTCCAGAAAGAAAGGAAAAAAAGAAAGAAAGAGAGAGAAAGAAAGGAAAAAAGAAGAAAGAGAAAGAAAGAAAGAAAGAAAGAAAGAAAGAAAGAAAGAAAGAAAGAAAGAAAGAAAGAAAGAAAGAAAGAAAGAAAGAAAGAGTACTGAGAGTGTTCTGAAGTTAAAGTAAAGAAGGACTATAGGCCACTCATGTTGCGGTTCCACGAAATCTTGAAGACCTATCTCCGTCTCACGTGTATAGTGTCCATTTAAAGGGTCGGCGTATACTCCTCTCGTTGCGCATTCTTCGCATATCCGCGCACCAAACTGCGCTGCTCGCCGCGTCGTGATTCAGCTGCGTGGCGCACTCAGCCACGCACGATAACGTGCCGCGGCGCTCATTAAACGATAGCGCGACGCACAGGCTCGCATTACGCGTCGCCGTGCGAGAGCGGGTAGCTCAACGTTGGGTCGAGCTAGCTAGCTGCCCGGCCATCGCCACGAAAGGGTAATAGCCTCGGACAACAAAAGGAGAGAGCGCGTGCAGTCGCACACCTCTCGAGTCCCAACCGTTTTCAACGCCGTCAACCATGCCGTGTGTCTCCTCGCCGCCGACGTGCTGATTTGCCGGAGGGGAATACGTGCGTTTCTGGCGTATATGGTACAACGTGGCGTTCTTCCTCTAGATCCTCTCCCTCCTGCTGGGCTTCAACCATCCGCAACGGCAGGCTACGAGCGCTGTAGAGGAGGATGAAGAAGAGGAGCTAGCAGATGATGAAGAGCGAAAAAGAAAAGCAAACGGGCCTGCACTCTCCGGGGCGGCTTCACCCTCATCCTCTAACATCGCCGTAACCTGGGCCTGTGCGTGCGTGCTTCTGTTGTTGTGGGCGCCCCGTCGAGTTATCCGGCTGGCCAAGCCGCTACCACGGCTGCATCGTCTCTGTTGCCTCCGTGCACCACCTCGCTCCTCTTCGCCGTCTTCCTCTCTCTCGTCCCGTCTGGTTCTTACTTCTTCTTCTTTCTCTTCCTCGGAGGTGGCGGTTGTGCACACTTCTTCGCGCACGAAAGCGTACCCTCTCATCTCCGGAAGTGCGAGGAGGCAGTTCCTCCTCGGCTGTAGCGCGCGCACTAGGCAACAAGAGCAAGAAGAGCAACGCTGCGCTATTTGGCTCCGTCCATACCAACGCGTACCCCCCTTCCCACCATCCATTCCTTGCCCCCTCTGGTCCGCATAGCTGGAGTTCCAGAGACGGCCCGGTCCCGACGGTTGCTGCTACGCTTCGCCCCTTCGTCCGGTTTCGGAATGCTGCGGCGGCGTCGCCCGCCGCCCGCTTGATACTCGCCCCTCCACCGAAAGCAGAGCGATCTTCGTGGGACGTCCCGTACGAGAACGGGCCGACGCAAACTGCGCGCCGTGAGACGTGTTTTGTCCTGTTCTAGTGCTCGTCTGTGTGGCCCTCCGTCTCCGTGGTATTCAAGAGCGATTTCTTCGCCGTACGTTCTACGGTCTGTCTTTCAGATAGCGTTCGTCTAAACGGATGCTTCGTTGTTCCGACTGTTGGAACACGTGTTCAGCGTGCAACTGCAGCTTTTGAGTGTGCCTTTGTTGGTGGACGCTGGGACCGGGCTTCGTTTAGTGCCATGTGAGAGGTTTCCGCGCACAACCGGATAACCAAAACGGAGAGATTGACAAGTGGCGATACGCAACGTCGGTCTACACAAATATCAACTGGATCTCGGGGACAAAAAGCCTTTCGGACACGTTTGCAGCTATACGCAGAACGACAGATAGGGAGTTTTTGTTTCTCGTGGAAAAAAGGCCTTGTGACAAGTCTCTACTTTCCTCCCAAGAAGCCACATTGTTGCAGCGTTCAAGGAAGCGATTCACTCCACTTACAGCATGACCCGCCAATGGTATGGAACGATTGGCCTCACTTTGGCGTAGCAGGAAACGGTGTACAACAACGGACACTGTGCTGCTCGCGACCTGCTCCTCGAAAGGGGGTCACATTCATAACGCGGCTGAACGCAGTGCGAAGGGTGGCTGCAACTCTGGTCTGCCTAACGCCGAGCAAAGTTCTCGTGCTTCGATTTTTGTTGTCCCTTCACAACGTGTAAGTACGTCTCTTCACTAACGGCGACCCGCATTCTCTCTTTCGAACTCGGGTGATTGTGTCGGACGGCTCAGTGCGGTTGACCCTGCTACTATACGGATTCACGTGTCAAGTTGGTACGCTCGGCACCTGATGTTCAGCTTTTCACCCGTCATCAATTTTTTTTCTTAAGGCTTTTCCTTGAACTCTTCATTTTGTGTGGATTGCTGGAACGACCTGCCTCCCTCCTGGGAAGCTACAAAGTTCTGCTGACGTTTCGGGAATACCGCAAGCTCTCTGACGAAACGGATGTACACTTGGGAGCCTAACGAAGGCGAAGATTGACGATATTCCCTCTCTGCACTAAAAGGAGCAGGTGTTCCTCGTGATCAGCCTCGATAGAAAACACCTTTGATGCCAACGAGCCGGTGAACGTGTACCTGCATCTACGTCACTTGCGTTTGTCGAGCGAACGTGTGAGCGGAACCATTTCGCGTTGCTCTCAACACAGGGCCCGGTTGGCAGACTAGCCGTCCGGCCAATTCCTGTCTTAACGACTGTGCTGCGATCGTTCCTAGATTCGAGCTACCTCATCTTGTACGGATTGTCTGCCGGTCTCTCGATATCTCTTGTACTCGGCGAATCGACCCGCTAGCCTACAGGCCGAATGGTCGTGTGCATTTCTGTTCTTGATTGAGCCCTTGTTACTGCTCCAGGTGCGGCCGGCTCAGAAACCTGCGCAACGAGTCAACAATCAACGAACGCTTGTGATCGCCCTACGGCTGCCTTTGATTCGTCGACGTTAGAAGTCTGTCCAATAACGACTCAACTAGCAGTTCGTCCGATTTGGCGGAGGAGTGACGCGCGACCTTCACTTCTCTGACGCCGTTGACCCCGTTTCGTTGATCAAGGTCGATCCACAGGCCGTGCGCGTGACACGCGCCTTGTGCTCTCTTCACGCGACATTGTGGTTCCCTGCGTATTTTCCATCGGGAGCCATGCCGAGCGCTGGTGGATGCGTGGTGTGCCTACTTCCGGGACTGTGGCGCTCGTCCCGTTCCAGCATTTCTTCGCGGAGCGACGACGAACTTCCGACCCGGTTCATAGACGGGCCAAAGGTGAGACAGACCACGTGCTGTCCTGCGTCTTGCCGCGTACCGTAGACGCTTGAACGATTAAGGTTGAAACGCGTGGCACGCTTCAAACGCTCTCTAATTACGACGAGAGCCTACGGCTTCTTAAACACTGAACAGCACAGATTGGGCGTGGGACGGAGAAAGAAAGAACACCGAATCACAGGAGAAGTGCTTTCTTGTTGTTGTTGTTTTTAGGGGTGAAGCTCCTTATGGCGTGGCTTGTGCGTCCCTCTTACAGTACGGAACCACCAGTGGCACATACCCGAAATAGCGGTCCTTACGATTTTGACCTCCAAGGTGGTTCCGGTGAGAGATTTCTTCTGTGCGTTGTTGAACAATAAAAGATAGTGCTCAATGCACATGTTAATGGCTGCTAAGGGGGAATGAGAGACAAGATCATTCGGCCTTTAGGTAATGCGCACGCTGCGATCCTCATTAGCAGCTATTGGCATGTACATTGAGCACGATCTGACAAGAAAGGGTTGCTACGTTATACTCGCTGGGTGTAACCTCCTTGGTTTTAGAAAGGTTTAGCGAGCGTTGGGCCGCAGTGCCATGAATACAGTGAAGTAGTATATACCATGAACTCGAGGTGGTTAAAGGTGGCAAGTAAACCCGAAGCGCAAGCCGTAAGAAAGTGTGCATGTGCCACCTCCCCGTTTAGTCCTTGAAATGTCCGCTGGATGGCGGTGCTTCTATATGGAGAATATATGATGAAAAGATGCGAGATGGTGGTACTTGGAGTGCTGAATAGATGGACGAACGGACACACAGACAGGTGCATGGATGGACGCATGAACGGACGCAGGCGCGGATGCATAGACGAACGCAGGGATGGACGCACGTACAGACGCACGCACGGACGGGCGGATGGACGCATGGATGGTCACACAGACATACGCAGGAACGGACGGAAGCAAGAACGAATGGACGGACGAATGCTTCGCCGGACTCCCCATCATTCACTCCGTGGATATGCTACCATTTTTTTCATTTATCTATGCATTGTAGAACCTGTGCTTGTGAACCGGTGCTAGTATTCGCTAGTTATAGCGCGAGAACAGAACGACGACAAAGAGACAGGAAGGACACGAGTTATCGCTCGCGTCCTTCGTGTCTTTCTTGTCTCTTTGTCGTTATGTTCTCGCGCTATAACTATCGTCAGGTCATACCAAGTAGCCCAGGCTGCCACACTTCTAGTATTCGCATTAGGAACGCGCTTGCCAGAGAACTCATCGAAGCGCTTCACGTTAGAAAGAAAGAGTGGCAGCTGTATCAGCTACAGTGCTGCGCAGCAAAGGAAAACAATTTTGGGAGCTTGTATTGTGTTTCAGTGTTTTTTTTTTTCTTTCTTCGTGCCTTGTCGAATCTCGCTATTCTGTACTTAAGACTAATAATCGACTATACCAGCAATCGATTTCGCCTTCAACGTTCTTATTGTCCCGTAAGTATGTGCAACGATGCTTTGGTTTGATCAACTATATACGCTGGTATAGAGGTACCTATAGGGGCGAAGCAGTCAATAACGTCCTGCCTACCGTGTTATTCGTCTTCGTTTGCTTCGCGCCTTCGTGTTCACAGGTGAGTATTCAACAAAACCAAACGCTTGTCGAAGAGGTTACATTTACGTCTTATGCCGCCGACCTTTGGGTTGAAAGAAAAACGACTCTTATTGGCCTCCCTTGCGTCCCAGGCACCGGTTAGCATTGCTTTAACTACAACGAACATTCCAAGTGCAGGAAAGAGCTGTATATTTCCTTCCACCCGGCTATGTGCCCCTGTCGTAGATCAGTATATTAAGGTTTGAGTTCTGACGACACCACGTCAGACGTAATCAACCGTTGCCCAGTAAACAGCTACGCTGTATAATAAACGAGCCATGGCGTCGCCATTGTGTTTCTCTAAAGATTGAGGGGGGGGGGGGTACATATGACAAGCGAGTTTCTTCGGCGTGGCAGGGAGGTGGGAAGGTCGTGAGTGTTTGCTATTGAAGGGGGGGGTGAAACTTTTATAGAAGGGAGGGGGAGTGACTGCAGCCCCCGCCCCCGGCCCTGTAAACGACACACAATAAATCGACACAGAAACCTTCGAAACCATCTTCGAAGCCCAAAAGCCCAGGAACTACCACTACAAAAATTGGCAGCATATCCACGGAGTGAATGATGGAGAGTGGGGCGAAGCATTCGTCTGTCCATTCGTTCTTGCTTCCGTCCGTCCATGCGTCCGTCTGTGTGACCGTCCGTGCGTCCATCCGCCCGTCCGTGCGTGCGCCTGTTCGTGCGTCCGTCCCTGCGTTCGTCCATGCATCCGCCCCTGCGTCCGTTCGAGCGTCCATCCATGCATCTGTCTGTGTGTCCGTTCGTCCATCTATTGAACACTCCAAGTACCACCATCTCGCATCTTTACATCACATATTCCCCATATAGAAGCACCGCCATCCAGCGGACATTCCAGGGACTAAACGAGAGGTGGCACACGCGCACTTTCTTACGGCTTGCGCTTCAGGTCCACTTCCCGTGCACCTTTAACCACCTCGAGTTCATGGTATATACTAGTACACTGTATTCATGGCACTGCGGCCCAACGCTCGCTAAACCTTTCTAAAACCAAGGAGGTTACACCCAGCGAGTATAACGTAGCAGCCCTTTCTTGGCAGATAGTGCTCAATGTGCATGTCAATGGCTGCTAATGGGGAATGAGAGACAGGAGCATTCGGCTTTTTAGTTAACGCGCACGCCGCGAACTTTTTTATTGTTCAACAAAGGACACGAGAAATCTCCCACGGGCACCACCTTGGGGGTCAAAATGTAACACTGGTTACACACTACGACTACGAGGGACGAACGGGTGCCGCTTTGAAAAGCTTCGCCCCTAAAAACAAACAAATAAGTTAACAAGTATGTTGAAATCTATGGCTTCATATACTGACGGGGCCGGACCGTGACAGAAAACAGAATTCACACCGAATACTTGGTCTCTCGATTGAGAACGTGCCTCGGAGCTTGGCATCTTCGCAAGCGCTTATCGCCACATGCCAGTCCGGCCGAGTCGGCCGACGCTTTTCGCTCGAACTGCGAATATTAGCCTTCTACGTACGTGTATGCTATGGGCCCCCCGTGCAAGGCGGACAGCGACTCGGGAAGGGCGGCGGGCGTTCCCCGAGCTCGCACAAGGCAGGCGCCATAATTTCGTCGAGCTCCGGGAACGCGACCAGCTGCGTGTTGGCCGCCCACTTAGCAGTTTAATTACGACACTCGCGTCTCTCCCTCTTCTACTCTCTAGCTGGCATCCCCGAAAACGAGCGGCCCCTCATTACGCGGCCGTCTGCTTCGTCGTCGTAGTTGGCGGAACGATATCGTTCGCGGATCTATGCGCGTGCCACGACGTTGTACATTCGCTGCACTGCTGCCGCTGCTGCACTGCTGTGCTCGCGTTGTGGCTTCGTCGCGTGCTACCGGGGCTGATTGATTGATTGATTTGTGGGGTTTAACGTCCCAAAACCACCATATGATTATGAGAGACGCCGTAGTGGAGGGCTCCGGAAATTTCGACCACCTGGGGTTCTTTAACGTGCGCCCAAATCTGAGCACACGGGCCTACAACATTTCCGTTTCCATCGGAAATGCAGCCGCCGCAGCCGGGAATCGAACCCGCGACCTGCGTGTCAGCAGCCGAGTACCTTAGCCACTAGACCACCGCGGCGGGGCACTACCGGGGCTGTCCCTGTTTTACGGCGAAGTTGTCTTAATCTACCCTGTGCCGTCGTCGTCGTCGTTGCGTAGTAGCAATAGTAGTAGTAGTAGTAGTAGTAGTAGTAGTAGTAGCAGTAGTAGTAGTAGTAGTAGTAGTAGTAGTAGTAGTAGTAGTAGTAGTAGTAGTAGTAGTGTTCGTTTCGAAATAAAAAATTTTCAGTTGCTATAGTAAGCGCTCGTCTTATGTCCTTTCTGAGTGTTTGTACTTTTTGGCGCTTGTTTCATTATGAACTTATATCAACATGCCCAACTAACAGTCATCCTAAATATACTTCTTCAGTGAGTTCCACAGTTAACGCCGGACCTATGAACCCTAGAAACCGAGACGACACATGATCGCCCACAGTGAAGTACGTACATGTGAATGGCTGCATGCAGCTCTCAGTCCCTCCCACACAATATTGCCTTTGGTCGGTAAAGACCTTTATTAGCGCAACAAGGGCGCGATGTCGTCATTCACTTTTGCGAGAGTGTCGGGGTAACTGGTTTCAGTTCGAGGCATGGGTATTTTCTTACGGAAATATTCGAGCATATCGGGAATGTAAGTTCAATCGCCTGGGGAAACACAGTGCACCAAAAGAAGGAGCACAAAGGAACACAGCGCACAGCGCTGTGTTTGCCCGGTTACTACGTTGTACCAACTCACCCGAATCAAAGCACTGTTGCACGAGAAAGTACTTCGTTCACTTTTTTGAAGTGTTACATTTATCTGGGCTGTGAAGTTTGTATCTTTTATAAAGTTTCCAAGGGTGCTGAAGTTCTCGACCTAAAACCAGCGAAGGGTCTGCGTAGTAAAACCAACTGCCTTCAAGCGTGCAGAGGACGCTTGTCCTCTCAGGAGTGAGCCAACGTTGCCTGCAGGATCGTAGGCATTACAAGCATTCTGCGCCCTATTCACCTTTTCATAAACGCCTCCCTGGGCGCCACCATAGCCCTCCTTGGGCTGTGCAAATTGGCGCGTTCCCTCGAAAATGCACTGGCAACGCTGCGCCCTTAGCCTTTGTACTCCCGCGCACAGCCCATCATGGCGGTGTTTTTTTCCTTGCTGTGAAAAGGTGTATACCTGCTTCATTAAGTCTGTGGTGGACCAAAACTTGTTTCACTCACTCACTCACTCACTCACGCAGTCACTCACACGCTCATCCCCCCCCCCCTAATTTTGCATTGCCTTTGTGAGCGGTCCACCTTTGACCAAGCAGTGATGTCGTGTGATAACGACTTGACGTCATCTGGTAACGTCATCACGTTGACGATCTTTTTGCATCACTCGTGTAGACGCCGAGGGACGCCAAAGGTCTACCTTCGCTTTTAATTAGGCTTATATGGCTTCATCAATTACAATCGCGGCACCCTTTGTTGCGGATGCGTATACCACGTGACTGCGACCTCGTCGCGCCCTCCCGCGGCCTTCGTCGCCTCTTTTTCGCAGACGATGCGGCCGTCTTCACACGCCGCGCCGGGCTTTCGAGCGGCGTCGACTGTCCGTCCCACGCGTGGTAGCCGTAATGTATGACTTTAATATGCGCCCCGTACACGGAACCCCGACCGCGTGGCGGTGGCCGTTGTAATCGCCGCCGCCGTGGATTCCACACCCGCGCATAGAATAGGCATAGAAGGCAGAAGAGGGATCGGTTTTCTTTTGTTGCGGCCGTGCGCTCGCGTGAATTCCTCATCCTTTTGTGGAGGTCGCGCAAATTGGACTTCGACGTCGAACCTCCCCGCTTCTCTCTCCTTACACTGCAATCGCGCGGGCCGCCGAGCTGGCGCGCGGTCCGTCTGGAAAATTGGGTGAAAAGTGGCGACGACGCCCCTCGGTTGAAAAGGATGGGGCCGAAGCCGAGAGAGGGGGATTCTTGAGTGGCCTCCTTTATATATTGCGCTGCTGGGAAGAACTCCCGTTCTACTTTCTGCGGTGTTTCTTTCTCTTCACTTCTTTCTTTTTCCCTTCTTTCTTTTTTTTTTCTTTTGATGCTTCGGCAGTTTGAGAACGCCTGGGAAGTCCAGTTCGCGAGTGCGCTACAGAATAGTACGACTAGTAGGACAGCCGGCTACGGAGAAGTGGCGCCAGTTGGGAATTTGCCGACACGTCCTTCGGGTAGGGTCGCCCGCGTGCCGCAGCTGGACTGATAAAGCCGAACCACCGTATCGGAGACCTTAAAGACAATGTCTTCCACATCCTTTCCTAACCGCATTGAGTGACGCGTCACAATTTCCGATTTGCGGACATCGCGCATCGTCGCATAAATATGCGCCGACCCCTCAAGGTGTGCAGTGAAGGCTTGCAGTAAGATTGTGTGACTGTCAACTTAGATCCATCACAAGGGTGTTCGTCGGACCTGTACGCTCAAAAAAAAAGTATGTATTGGTTTTTGTTTTGTTTTTTGTTTGTTTGTTTTTTGCGGTGAGTTGCCACGAATGCGACTCTCTTCAAAAAGTTACGTTTGCTCCCTTGTGGGTCGCACCACTCTGCGAAGAAAGTACTTTGACCTCCGGAAAGAGTGGACGTCTATCTCAAGAGAGTTGACGTGTCTCTGTAAATAGAGTCATTTACATGGCAAGCCTCTCACCAAAGAGTCAAGGGACGTTTTTTTTTTTTGTCTTAGAATGATCTAAGCCATTATCTGCAGTTACACTCGAGAGCTTTACCGAATCCGCCCCGCATCGAAGCGCGCGTACCAGCACAAAACGACGCGTAGTCGACAATCGTCTTCCGGCACTGTACAACGTACAGCCGGATGAATGCTCCGCTGGCGTGTGCGTCATGAACGATATACTTATGTCCTCGTCTCTGGGCTGCCCTTCTTCGTAGATTAGAACTAGCAGACGTGTCCCTAATTGTCATCTCTCTCTCTCTCTTCCTCTCTGTGTTTATTTTTCTTCTGGCCGAGTAGGCTAGAACTACATTTGCAGCACACAAGGCTATCTCTTCTTCGCTTTCCTCTTGTCCCCCCTCTCTCTCTGCTCCATCAGGTCTTTTTCGTTCTCATCCCCTCCTCCTCCTCCTCCTAATGGTAGCCGGAGTATTAGTCTCGCCAGCCCACACGCGTCCACGTTGTTTCGGATAGTCGGACCGGCCATCTCTGCTGTTGCTCCGTCGTCGGGAGGAGTCGTGGCGATTTTGCCGTCCTTCGCTGCTCGCTGACCGTGCTCCTCCGTTCCCGCAAGCGGTCGGCTTGTCCGTGCCAGTGCGTAACGCGATTTGGCCCCGTCTCTACACATGCGCGTTTATACGTACAACAAACGCGAGGCTCCGTTTCTTCTCTCTCTCTTCGTGCGGCTCTCATGCAGCGATGAGGGCGAATGCGTTGCGCATGGTCCATGTCCGGCGGGCTGCTTACAACGCACTCAAGTGTGCGGCGCGCGCACGCACGTGCGTATAATCTCTGCGCGGTTGTTGCGAGTCTAATTGCGACGCTCGCGCGTCGTTTCTCAAGAAATTTGTCGCGCTGCGTCGATGTGGCGTGCGTGCGTACGGTTACATTCTTTTTTTTACTGGACGTGCTTTCTTTGTTGGAACTCGTCGTGGAGGCGCACGCATTGTTCTCGTGCCGTGCTATCGTACACAGCGTTCACATCGTGACAGTTGTATACAATGCCGGACCTCCCTGCTTCTCCCTTCCTTTCCTCCACTTTTTTTTTTACCTGAGCTAACCGCAGTTGGCTTGTCCGCTCACACCGTATGACCATGAACCTTTTAAAAAACGCTCGAAATTACCTTTCGCGTCGTGTTGTATAGGTACGTGATAGGGAAGACTATTTGCAAGCGCTTGCTGGGGAGGCCGGTGTGCTTCAGGAGTGAGTGTCTTTCTTTGCATGATACTAATGTACTTGTCCGCCCCACAACAGGCAAGTTGCTTTCTTTGCATCGGGAGCTCTTCTAGCTGTATTCACATAATGGATTGGCAATGTCGGCCGCCGCTGATTGGCTGAAGCTCAATGACACAATGGAATACATGTGCGGTGCTCTCGACGTCGGTGCCCGGAGGTGATCATCGCACTTTACATTGAAGAACCAGAGCTAACCTCACTTCATCTTGAACCGCTTATACGCCCTTTCTCGCTCCTCCTTTTCGTTGGCGCAATAATTTCTCATCCGCCTTTGTACTCGGTCGGCCTTCCCGCGGCACAAGCTGCAGCACTAACAAACCGGATGGTATATGTATGGTTTCGATCTCTCCTATTCATTTGTCCACTAACACTCTTCCGTTCCCACATAAACGACCTCGCAAGTACGCGGCTATGGGTTCATGATTAACATAGACCTCAGGTGGCATCTCTGTTTCACACGGGAAAGCCGCCCCGCTGCACTATCTCTCTCTGATTAATGGTTTTCACGGTAACCGTTTGTTCACGATTGGCCGGACGCTGTGCGGGACAGCTGCAGTCGAGGTTGAGTACCGTTCATATGCGTATATGCTCTATTCCGAAAATAAAAGAGCTGGATAGTATAAGTCGGTTTTAAATGAGGTATCAGCGTGGAGCAGCTGTCTCAAAGGGGCGGGCGGCGTTCGTGATCGTTTTGAAAGGGGTCAGAGTGTGAGTGAGTGAGTGAGTGAGTGAGTGAGTGAGTGAGCGAGCGAGTGAACGAGCGAGCATGTGTTTTTCAATGACCAGTGTAAGTGACTTGCTTACCTGGTGGCGCGCCTAGCTCGCTGCTTCGGACGGACTTGTCCAAAGAATAATAGTTTTAAGAGTAGATTATTTTCCTCAAACATAATTTCCCATACACGCACATGTATACTTCCTTCCTGTCGTAAGGGACACCTGGTTTGTCCATGGTGGGGAACCATTGCAAAAGCAACGTGACGTTGATACGTCCGGCATGGTTTCTACTGAATAAATACTGACTTTTCGACAAATTTAAACGAGCACCGGACATCACATCGAATTGGAAAAAAAGCTGTTCAAGACGTGCTGAAGGGACTTGTGTATGTACAAAGTCATTGGCATAGCCAGTTTATCTTCACTGTGACAAGTTTATCTTCACTGTGAAGCGGAGTTACAAAGATTTGTCGCACGACGCAAGGCATTCTGTCTTCTCTCGTCCAGACAAAAGCGCTGGAAACTAAGCAGGTAGGGATGACACGGGGAAAGAAAATACGTAACGCGCGCATCGTGACCTTGAGCAATTTCTTCTTCTCTCTCTGTTTTCCTCACTCGAATGTCGGACTCCTCATGCGATCGTGGGAGCACGCGTAGACAAGTCGCGGCCTCCCGCGGCGGCCCCAGTAACGACAGAGCGTGCCGTGCTCAAATCAGCCAACGGCTGATACTTAGCTTGTGACGCACTGATTTTTGAGCCTGTGGCATCATGCTTCAAGAGAAGAGAAGTCTATTTTTAGCTGACTGAGAATTTATTGTGAATTACAGGCCGGCGTGCTGCGCTATAATATTTGGCTCGCGTGTTCCAGGGAGCCTCAATTGCCGATCGGCGGTGTTTTCTAATCATGCTCAAAAAGTGTTGCAGGGTTCTTTAAAGAACGACAAGCGAGGAAAGATGTACCATGTTACCGACTGAACGCAATGTAACCGTGAATTAACACCCAGAATGTAACCCCTTTTACGGCTTTACCAACGGCTAGGTTCCCTACGTAACCCATAGCTAATCCGCGAAAACGGCTAGAGAACAGCACGAGAAAGCCGAGATGACGAGCACCGTTGATTCTCAGCGCTGTGTCCTGCAGTGGAATCGTCGTCCTGTTTTCGTCCCTTCTGCCACAATGTTTTACCAACACGTTTCGCCCATTCGACCGGCTGTGTGAAAATTCCGCGCGTTTCAACTATCGCGGAGCGCTGAACCCTATTAGCGCTTCCTTCCGGTTGTACTCGAATGGCGCGCCACGACAACGTATAAAATAGACGGCGCCACGAACGTCGTCGATAGGCCGGCCGCCACCATCTTCGCGTGATGGCCTCGCCGGTAATCTGGTTCGGGGGGGGGGGGGGGGGGGGGAGGAGCATCAACGCCGATGACAACCGCCAGAGTAAGGCGACGCAAGCTGTAATCAAATAAAACACAAAGCAAAAAAGAAATTCCAAAGCGCCGCGAAATGGCCTGGTCGTCGTCGCCTCGGCCTGTCAGCGGCGGTCGGGAGCCCCGTCGTAAGGCCGCAGATGGGATACCCGCCGCCTGCCAGGCCAACACGACTTCGTGCGTCGTTATTTCGGCGCGCGTCCACTGCTGCGCGGCTGTGTTCGACCTCTCCGATCTCTTTCTCCTCATCCTCCTCCGCAGCAGCATCATCTTTTCCCGCTTCCTGTACTTGGAGCGCGGCGCGTTTCCGCATAGCCCCGCAATGACCGTTCTGCAAATAAGGTTCGAAAATTGAAAGAGTAAAACGAAGGACCGAGAGAGGTGAAATGATCTTTTCAAAAGGCACTCGTGTGCGTCGAATAAATCCCGCACGGTCGTATGCCTGACTGGCCTATCATGAAAACTTTCTTGTATACTCACTAGAGCTCCGTCCTTGGCCGCTGTAGCTCGTTGTATACGGTTTGCCAGCTCGGGAGAAGTAGACAGAGTTCACGGTGCAATTTGCATATATGTATATGGTCTTTTGCTTCCGAGCAAGACCTTCACCACAGGTATGCGTGACTTACGACTTCGTCGCCCTATTCCGAGTGGGTTCAGATGTTCTTATGTATGAAGTAAAGCGCACATTGAAAGCCCCCGTGTGAAGTTGTTAGAACTAACACATATACCACATTCCCCCTTGCTTGCAGCCCAAAAGTGTCTCTTAAAATGGTTCCTTCGCCTATGACATGTACAGGGGAAACTCGATCGCGCGTCTCCATCATGCCTAATTGTGTTGCACAATGCACAGCTTCACTGTTCTAGAAACAAGCACATCAAGATAAGTAAGCGCGCCTTTCATTGTGCTTACTGCATAGCAAGATGGCGGCCCCATCGACGTCAGTGCATATTCCCTGTGGGATAGCCAACCATCCGCATATATGGTTGAGGTGTAAAACACACACATTTGACTCGATTTTCGCGCTCATTATTTTAGTAATGGAATATTAACTAGCCCAGTACCACGCCTTACACATTTGGCATCCGATACATTACAACAGAAGGCGACAAAAGCACTGTTGAAATTCTTACGCGACACGGACTTGAACAAGCGGCTGTAACAGCAATCTCCATGAAAGACAAGACTGGACTATAATTGAGTGTGCGCGCTTGTGCTGCCTATTGTGCTGTGTTTATCTCTCTTCCCTCTCTCATCTATATATCATCTCCCCCATCCCCTCCCATGCGCAGGGTAGCAAACCGGCTGCCTATAGGCTGGTTAACCTCCCTGCATGCGGTTCTTTTCCTCCAATTTTCCTTTTCCTTCCTTGGCATCCGATCTGAGCGGCGGCGTCCGATGGTACAGCAAATCCGAATATATTTCCCTATAGCTTTGTCCTACAGATTAGAAGACGGCAATCTTCCCTTCCATAACCTTTTCTCCGCCTTGCGGGATGGTGATGTTCTCATTGTGACGTATACTGCGCTCCTGTGGAATGTGTACACGTGTGTCACGAACATGTACGTGACGAAGGCGTGTGTCACGTATTACAAGCGTGTGACGTTCGCGTGGACAACATATGCATCATGACGTCAACGCGAGCGCGCACCTTCGAGCCTTCTTTTCGAGGTCTTTAGACTAGATCCGTTGCCAAGTCGGTCGAGAAGGCGTGTGCCTTTGAAAACGCCTTGCCGACATTTCATTAAAGTTAATATTATTCCTTTTTTTTTGGGTTGTATTCCTTGCTAGTTCGCTTCGTTCTTTCTTTTCTCTAACACGAAACGGCATGATGGGAAAGAAATGGGTGTGGCAGGGAATCACTAACGCACACTTTGCGTGATGACATTTGCGATGTCTCACACATCTAAGTAGCAGCGCCTCACGCACAGTCGCTTTTCGTTTTCTTCTTTGTTCTTCCGCGTTATCTCTCTTTTCAGTTTCTCTCGCGTCCGCCATAAGTATGGCTCGTCTATGTACAGGCAGAACACGTTGGTGGGCTAGTTGGTTTGAATCCATTAAGAGTGAGTAAGCGCACATCAGACAAGGACGTAGAAGAGACAGACACATACAGAGCGCTACTTTCAACTGATCTTTTATTTTCGCACGAACCGATAAATATATACCGAGCGAGCGGAAATAACATAAACATAAAGAACATATCGCGGAATCACATCGTAGAACCAAGCACGTGTAAACTGCACTACATAGTAAAAGTACAAGTCACTGTGTCGAATCAAGGTAATGAAGTTCTTTTTGAGAAAGCGATACTGATGGTTGGCTAACGCACATGTCAGATAATTTCGCGATTTCGTATGCCTCCATAATCTCCCTTGTCATTTTGCCAGGAGCCTTAGATAGAATTTTTGTTTTTTCGAAGAGGGGTATACATCCACAATCTCGGCAATGGATGCCCAAATGGCCCGAGATTGCTTTCGTGACATTATAATGATGTTCTTTCAATCTCTGATTGATACATCGGCCAGTTTGACCAATATAGGTTCTTCCACAAGAAAGCAGAATAGCATAAACAACATTGCGAATGCAGTTCACAAAAATTGTTCGATGATTAATAAGGCAGGTGTTTGCACTGTTACACTGAGAATTAACGCGTCGACACAACCTATGTAGACGTTCGGGAGCTGAAAAGATCACATCCATCCTGTTTTAATAACTCTCTTAGGAAGTCCTGTAATCACAAAGTTGAAAGCAGTTTTCTGAACCAAGCCAAGCGCTTAGCAGAGTCTGGTTACCCAATTTGTGTGCTGAGCTCTGTCGCTGAGGGTTTGAGCAGGAAGCTAAAACACCCACCTAAAGGCAGTAATGGTCGTACAGCAAAAAAAGTGGCCGTCGTTCCGTACTTGCATGGTGTATCGCATAATCTCAGAAGGATCGCGGGAAAGGCAGGAGTGGATGTGATCTTTTCAGCTCCCGAACGTCTACATAGGTTGTGTCGACGCGTTAATTCTCAGTGTAACAGTGCAAACACCTGCCTTATTAATCATCGAACAATTTTTGTGAACTGCATTCGCAATGTTGTTTATGCTATTCTGCTTTCTTGTGGAAGAACCTATATTGGTCAAACTGGCCGATGTATCAATCAGAGATTGAAAGAACATCATTATAATGTCACGAAAGCAATCTCGGGCCATTTGGGCATCCATTGCCGAGATTGTGGATGTATACCCCTCTTCGAAAAAACAAAAATTCTATCTAAGGCTCCTGGCAAAATGACAAGGGAGATTATGGAGGCATACGAAATCGCGAAATTATCTGACATGTGCGTTAGCCAACCATCAGTATCGCTTTCTCAAAAAGAACTTCATTACCTTGATTCGACACAGTGACTTGTACTTTTACTATGTAGTGCAGTTTACACGTGCTTGGTTCTACGATGTGATTCCGCGATATGTTCTTTATGTTTATGTTATTTCCGCTCGCTCGGTATATATTTATCGGTTCGTGCGAAAATAAAAGATCAGTTGAAAGTAGCGCTCTGTATGTGTCTGTCTCTTCTACGTCCTTGTCTGATGTGCGCTTACTCACTCTTAATGTACAGGCAGGCAAGAAACAAGGCGGGGGGGGGGGGGGGGTGATCGGGAGGTGAAACAGAGAGTGGGTTGGACGGCGATGCTTTGCACAAATCACTGCCCGGCCCATCATCGCGGCGTTCCTATATATTCCCGCACGAACGCGCTATAATGCTCGGCCACGTCTTGCCGCCCCGTCGACCAGTCATCAAGGGATTGAAAACGGCTGGAAGGGTCGCCGTCAGCTGCCGCGTTCCTTATTTATAAGGATCGAGGTTGCCGGAGTCGACTCCCGTAATCCTTTATACGATGGCAGGGCGCGATCGTGTCGTCTTATATTGAAGAAGAGGTGCGTCGGACAGCGAGAAAGGAACGATAACGCTGTGCACATCAGTACGGCGGCCTTGTATGGCCTGTATAAACGTAAAAAAAAAGGGAGGGGGGGATGTCGTGAGGGTGAGACTGGTATGGCCCGTACAGATCTCTCTGGGAGGTTACACGTAGTTGTTCTTTGGGACATGTTCCCCTTCTATACGTGAACGGGATGGGACACTTTATTTAAGACAATGTTTGCACTAAGCTTCCTTCGGCTGCATTCTATTTCGGGTTGCGATGTCCAATTGCTGACTAAAAGTGTGCGGGCCGGTCTCGGGAACAGTGGTTCGACCAGTACGCTTCGTATACTTCTGGCTGTAACAAGGAAAAAATTTTTTTAAAAGAAGAAAAAGCTTTCGTTAGCGCATATTACAACGTAGCGCTGACTAAAGAGGGCTAAATTGTTCCCAATACTTACCAGTGCTAACTAATACATGGGGATGTCGTTGGCTATCCGTTGTTGCACTAACTCTGTCCTTGTTAAAGATTAATACGATGGCCGATTTCCCTGTCAATTTCGGCACTTTGTATACACCGAGTCGAGAGCGGCGAACTGAAACAAACGCAACATCGATTATTTGTTTTGTTTGTTTTCACTCGTAGACTGCATGACACTATAGAGAATCATTTTCCGTTTCTAATCGCACCTGTTGCAAATCTCGTGACATATGTTTCGTTGTTTTCGCAGGTATGTAATAACTGTACAGTGGATGCATAGTTCCGAGACGTTTACTTCTAGACGTATAACACAAGCAAGCATAAGCGTGAGCAGGATCCCTCTTCAGCAGAGGTGATTAGAACCCCCTCCTTCCGTGCGCACGCCCACGCAAGCAAGCGCGGGAGTTTTTGAAGCCACGGAGGCCACGTTTATACCATGCGTGCATCCGTCGTGGAATTTTAATTGTTTATTTATTTATTACTTTATTTATTTATTTATTTATTTAATTATTTTCATACTCCCAGGGCCCGAAGGCATTGCAGAGAGAAGTGGTTAAACAATATTTTATTGATTGAAGGCTTTGAAGGCGGCAGGTTCTTTGATATCAGCGATCGAGACAGAAAGGTGGTTCCAGTCACGGCTTGTTTGTGGCAGCAAAGAAGCATAACAAGTGCTATAGATAGTGCGGCATAAGGGAACTTTGACTTTAAGGTTACGATTCAACTGTACAGATGCGTATTGATTGCTGGGGATTTCTTTTGCCAAAACCAAGGAGGTTTTGAAAAAAAAAATTAAACCTGCTTGGCCGAAACGACGATAGCATTATGGGCGCATGCCGTAACAGGGCTTTGAGAACGTCAAGGTAATTTAATGCGTGTCTTGTATTGTAGGACGACATCGTGCTAAGCGTGTTTCTCGCTCTCGCCTTCAAATCTTACAGGTGTAGCATGCCGCTAAATGTGAAAGCATTACGTGCCTCATCGAACTTAAGTGATTCTTCAAGAGAACAAAAGAGAAAAATGAGTCCCGTTACTGTCTGCATAATAGTGCGACGCCTAAGCAGTAGCGCACGAGGGATGGGGTAAGGAGGGATTAAATGTATAGGAATAAAGGTAGAGATGTAGAGAGGGGGACGGAAAGAGTGAGGCGCAGGGACAGCGAACGACGGAAAACGACGGAAGCAAAGAGGAGATAGGAAAGATGGACACGGTCGCAGGAGGCCGAGGACGGGGCACCACTCGGCGAGAGCTCTTGTCGGCGTCAGGCGATGGCGTAGGGCGAGTCCAGTCGGCCAGAGCTGCGCTGTCGTCGGCGATCGCGGGGGCACAACCGGTCGGCGCGAAATCCAGAGAGCGAGTCCATTAAACGCTACAATTTACCCTCAGTGCCTTCGAGATTTGGTGAGACGTTTCGATATATCGCGTGAGACCACGTAGGCATCAACGCAGGTAATGGGGGAAAATTGCGATATTGCCGCTGATTTTACAGATTGCGAAATTGTGTCGTCTTTGTGACGAGTGTATAACGTGACGTCACGCGACTTCATCGCACGAGATTGTCTCTTAGTCGAAAATTTGCCGATCCAGGAGGCACGTGAGGTCCACAAAAGCCTCGAATGCCTCCAATCCCTCAGGCAGAGGAACACCACGCTCGGTGCAGAAAGGTTTCGTTCGGGGCGGGGGGATTAGAATCGACTCTCCCCTTTATCCCTTCCCCAGTGCAGGGTAGCAAACCGGATGTGCGTCTGGTTAACCTCCCTGCCTTTCCTTGCATCTTTATCTCTCTCTCTCTCTCTAGTGTAATTCACTGAAAAAAAAAACATGAATTTCGCATTCGTGTCATTGTCGGCGAATGCTTAAAGATATCTTCGATTCTCTTTTGTTTTAACCTCATTGGGCCTAACCTCGACATTGTGTCATCATTTTATGTCTATTTGAAGATACAATGCCAAATGCAGTTTTACGCATGTATTCACTTGCGCTCGAAGAACTTAGATTGGAAGACATAAGAGGATTCTGAAAATAATCAACCTGAGATGCGTGCGGTCAAGTCAGCCTCACAATTAATAAATATATGCAACACATTTTTCTGCACACCCAGAGGAAGTACGGGAGTTTTTGAGCATAGGGTATCTCGGAAGTAGGAATGCTCGACGCTACCAAAACAGTTTCGGAAGTTTCTTTCAGTTGTCAGGGACAGCTAATTACTTTTCCATATTAGAGTGCCTCGTACTCTAATTCGTCGAGCATTTGTTTTAAACAAACAGGGCCTCAGAGGGTCCATGGGATGGCTTTATACTCTCATATTAAAGGGCCAAGTACTGAAAGTCGTTTACCACTTTTTCTAAACAACGGTCTCAAACGCGACAATGTAGAGCTCTCCCATAGTAGGGTACCCTGTACTCTAAATCGTTAGCTAGTTTTTCTAAACACAATAAGTTATGTCAACCGTAGAGATTTATTCCTATAGATCTAGGGATATTGCGTCTTTGTTAAATATGGGCATTTTTGTAATGCTCCAGAAATGTCATATTATGAGGCCTGATTAAAGGCATTGCTCAGTGATTACGCTCTTCAAACTAAAAAAAAAAAATCGGCAGGTCCCACGTACCTGGAAATCGACGCTATATGCGAAGCATGCGGAGGGATGGTGACCGTGTTGCAATTTTTTTACTGTGCGACACATCATGAAATGACGCTAAGTATATGTACAAATGTTTCACGCACAAACTTATGTTGAAGAGGTGAAGATGTTTATTTAACCAGTTATTTGTATTTACGCAACTATGCCAACTAGAACGTGCGTATTAGCAACACCAGAAGCTGATATGAAACGCTCATGCTTGTGAGGCTGCTGCCCCTGGACACTGCTACATAAATCAACTTCATTGCATGGCAGCTAACCACAATGGATGTTAACTCGACGTGACGGCTATATAAAAGGAGTATGTTTGGAATGTTTATAAAATTGGGTAGGCAGCACAGCAATTACTATTGAAGTTTCACGAAGATTAGCGTCTATTTGAAAAGTAGTTCCGAGACCTGGCGTAGCTCTGTGGTAAAATGCTTCATTGCCACGCACAATGCTGGGATTCGATTTCAGCTAGGACCCTGACACTTTTTCATTGCATTCGTCGGGTATCCGCTACCGATGCAGGGTATTTCTTAACGCTCGCGCGTTCAAATTGCCCGTGTGTGTTCTCGTCGTTCCTGCGTAGATACTAAGCGTCAATCACCTGAGGCACATACCCGCATACCAGCGGCACATACCCACCCGTGGGTATGTGCCACTGTCTGGCGGGAAGTGTTTGACGACGTACGCGACGGGATTGTGACACTATTCATGTTTCTACCAGCGCGTCATATTCGTCAAACCATCTTACCGTCCCATTCTATTTTTGGTTCACGCCAAGTTAAAGGGATGACCACGAGAGCACCCAAACGTAAGCGGATAGATAGATAGATAGATAGATAGATAGATAGATAGATAGATAGATAGATAGATAGATAGATAGATAGATAGATAGATAGATAGATAGATAGATAGATAGATAGATAGATAGATAGATAGATAGATAGATAGATAGATAGATAGATAGATAGATAGATAGATAGATAGATAGATAGATAGATAGATAGATAGATAGATAGATAGATAGATAGATAGATAGATAGATACGCTCAAAGTCGCCGAAGTTCACTAAGAAGTTCTTCGCATTTAAAAGGCTGTAAAAACAATAGCTTTGGCTACATCATGTTATTTGTATTTAAGACAATCTCGTTGTTTTGTTGGCCCGAGGGTAGGAGTCAGCAGAAACTTGTACTGTACGCGTATCCCGAAAGAGTATGGCCACTAGCTAGGGTTCGGTCTTAATGAGCCGCTGGGCACGCGTTAACCGTCGCTGTGGCGAGAGCACGGTACTGCTCAAGGTCGCAACACTTTATTACTTGTGGCAACACCAAAAACGCAGTACAGAGCCCGTTGCATCAGGGGCGGCGGGAAAGCAAATGGGCTTATTTCACGCCCCGGGCGAGAAGTACTACACAGAGCGCCGCGAGCACGTCTCCGTGGGCAAAAGTGATTCACGGGGACACCGGGACAAAAGGGCCCGGTCGCTCGAGCGAGGGCGAAACTGCGCTCGCGTTGGCTTTCGAGAGGTACGGGTCGGCGTATAGTACGACCACGCACTAGGACACCGCACCGCTGTTCGGCCTAGCTTTCGAAAAGGGACAACAGAAGGTGAGCGTTCGCCGCGGGCGCAAGGTGCCGTTGGCAATGTCCGACGAGCCCCAAACATTAGCAGTCGACGGACGGAAAAGAAAGTCGTCCCGAAGAGATCTGACTCACTCGGAGTCACTCTCGACGCGCACAGAACAACGCGCGCGCGCCATACGTCCAGAGACACTCTGTGCACGGCGCCACAGTCGACATCTGCTACCAGGTGAGAGGGGTTAAACGTCGCTCCCGCTCCCCCAGCGCTATACCGACCGCGGAGGAGAGGAGAGTCATGTCAGGACATGAGAAGGCAGAAAGAGGCGTCAAAGCCCGCGCAAAGGCGGAGGGCTAGCCTCGATTCCCACAAACTCCAGATTATTACATGCTGAATACTGAGAAAATGAAAGTTTGTTTCATAAGAGTTAAGCATGCACCCTAATATCATGAGCGCCTTGAGTGACTGCTGCATTCTCTGGGAAATAAAAATAAATCTTAACTCTCTTTGTCTCGCGCCTATGACCATTTCTCGATACCCCATCCCTGAATGCGATGGTGCACTTATCGTCTGCGCAATGAACTCATCCGCGCTAAGAGACGTCATCCCGTATCGCAGCAGAGCCGCCCACTGGCCCGCTGACCGATTTCCCGTGGCCGCTCGGGCCCGAACTGGCAAGCGCCGCGGGCACTCTTTACGAGACCTCGCGGTCCAACTCGATGTAAAATCTCGTCTGTGTAGCTGTGTGCTCCGACATAAGTACAGCCTGTCCGAGGAGGGCCTGACACGGTTGCAGCTCCGTGTATCATTTATTTAATTGGCCAGGCCATATATCGATGATGGTGGGGAAAGGGAATGCCGTGACCGCCGTTCCCGAAGGTTTTCGTAATTGCTAGGTGTTACGTACTTCGGCCAGGGCTTCTTGCACTTTTTTTATGTTTTGTTCTCTCCTAAACAATTTCTTTTTTTTTCTTTCTTGTTTTTCTTTCTTGTTTCTTTTTTTTTTTTTGGAAAATCGGGTAAGTTGACACAGGTTCAACATATTACGGAAATGGTGTGATGAAGAGAGACAAATCGTCGGTTTTTTTTTTTTTTTTGTGTGTGTGTGCTTCCGTCGTGCCCTGTACATGAGAACGCAAAAGTGACGAAAAATGTTTCGCCAAATGGAGAGCTGATTGAAAGCACAGAGGAAAGACAGCTATCATCCAGTTAAAGAGGAACCATGTACATCTACTGAAAGTAGCGCAACGGTAATTACAAATGTGTAAAATTAAGTATGGAGTTCCACATCAGGAGTTGCAGGTACAAGAAAGGTGCTACAGGCTTGCAGTTCACCCGAATGATCACATCTATGTCTTCAATGCATCTTCAAAGGAAGCTTGACAGACAAATATGTCTGGCAACTACAGCGCCATCTGCAAGCACCTGATATGGAACTCCACAGGACATGTAAAAAAGACCTTAGAGGTGGTTAATACGGTTATTTTTAAGTTTAACAAGATGCAGAAGAACTTGCCCACAAAGCGCAGTATCGTAATACTTAGTTAAGAGTCAATTAGCCCCATTAATGCCATAAAAAAGATAATCTAGAGATTTACTTGTAATCTAGGGATTTTTTAAAGTGATTCCTAAGATAGAGAAAAGAAGATAAAAGTAAGCCCAGTAACTGTCTGCATCATAGTGCGACACCTCAACAGTGGCTTACAAGGGATGGGGATAAGGAGGAATAAAAAGGGATGAAGATAGAAAAGGGGTAGGGTTAGAGATTATGACATCCACATGCAGAAATAAAGAGGGGATAGAGAAAGAAGGGGGCACGGTCAAACGAGTCCGAGGACTGGGCACTACTCAGCGAGAGCTTCACGGCGTCAGGAGATGGTGGAGGGCGAGCCGGTCGGCCAGAGCTGTGCTGTCGTCGGAGATTGCGGGGGCACAACCGGTCGGCACGGAATCGAGCGAGCGATTCTCGGTTAGGGAATTTTCGAGTGTCAATCTAGGGAGAAAACGTCATTGGTTGGTATCACTGGCTACTAGTACTATGTCAGTGTTGCGCCGAACGTTTCCGGCGATTATTGTGTTTACATTATCATAGTGCTGTGTAATATTACAGGTTTTTTCGAGGTACTAAAACAGCTATTTTTAATTGGTCAGCATTTCTATGTCAATTGAACACGACTGACGGGCTCTCTGTCACCTGAAGCGATCCCTGCTGCCAAGTAACGAATGCATAACACAAACGAAGTATTTCTTGGTTGGAGTCGGTGCGAAGCTAGTCCGTGCATAGGGGGGACTTCGTATTAATTTCTACCATACGAAGCTCTTGAAGATCCACCTAAATCGACGTACTCGGGTGTCCATGCATTCTGTTCCCATCTCCGTAGCAGGGAATCGAACCCGCCTCCTCGAGCTTATACATAGGTGCGACACCTCAACCTGCAGCCAAGCCATAAACATGGCGGGCATGGAACCTCGTTCGAGACCACGTTCATAGGCGTGCGCAAGCTTCTGGATTACGGGTGCGTGTAAGCCTCTCCCGTCCACGCTTCCCAAGCCCCTTCCATAGAGGCCCTTACGCAATGCGAAGGCGAGGTATTGCGGAGGGGGAAGGAGGGGCTTAACTCTCTTGTGCTCGCGCCCATGACTATTTCTCGATGCCCCATCACTGAATGCGATGGTGCACTTTTCGTCTGCGCGATGAACTCATCCGCGCTAAGAGACGTAATCCTGTATCGCAGCAGAGCCGCCCACTGGCCCGCTGACCGATTTCCCGCGGCCGCTCGGGCCCTAACTGTTAGGCGCCGTGGGCACTCTTTACGAGACCTCGCGGTCCAACTCGATGTAAAATCTCGTCTGTATAGCTGTGTGCTCTGACATAAGTACAGCCTGTCCGAGAAGGGCCTGACCGTTGCAGCTCCGTGTATCATTTTTTTAATTGGCCAGGCCATATATCGATGATGGTGGGGAAAGGGAATGCCGTGACCGCCGTTCCCGAAGGTTTTCGTAATTGCTAGGTGTCTGCATTACGTACTTCGACCGATGGCTTCTTGAACTTTTGTTTATGTTTTGTTCTCTCCTACACAATTTCTTTTTTTCTTTCTCGTTTTTGTTTTCTTGTTTCTTTTTTTTTTTGTGCTAGAAAACGACTGCTAATGGCGATGTATAATTCGACCGTTATTTTCTTTCCGGACCGTGCAGTGTTCGCACACGCGGCAAGAAAAACTACGTGCTGGCGTTGTTACACATATGTCAGCATACACGCTACTCGCTGTCGATTGATTGATTGATTGATTGATTGATTGATTGATTGATTGATTGACCCCGTAGTCACGGATAATCGGAAGTCGCAATTCACGAAGCCTTTCTTACGGAAGCCTTCCTTTCGATTGGGCACCCTAACTCCTCGGTAAAATGTCCGTAATACAACCAGCTGAAAAGAAAAAAAATAATAAGAACGCGGCTTTCGCTTTCCATTTGGCTTACCAATACATAAGAGACTCTGTGAGTTTTAATCTACTCTGCTGCGTTCTATAATAGTGGTCGCAGGATTTCAGGCGCATCACGTTCCACTGTAGATTGTTCAGTCGTTACCTACTGAAAGCATGCGTGTACGCCATGGAGATATTCAGTATTTTAATCCCCTTCCCATCGTAGGATAGCGAACCGGAAGTGCGTCTGGTTGACCTTCTTGCCTTTCCTTCTTCCTCCTCCTCCTCCTTTTGTGAGTTTTAGTGTTTAAGCACATCTGTGGCATCCAACTAAAAAGCATCGATAGCGTATGGTATGTGGTCTGTGTGTGTTTTGCGGGAGATAGCGTTACTCGGCGATACACAACTTGGAAACTTTATTCTCAGCTGCTCAGATCTGTACGCACTGCCTCTTCGCGATGCCATGTGTCGCCTCTTTCTTTCTCGTGGTATGAGACCCAGTTCCGCATTTTTTTCTTCGAAGTTTTCAGTTGCTTAGTGTCCTCTGATAGCACGTGTCACTGCCTCCGCAATCGTCATCCGCACACTTGCTTCTTCCCGGTTCATTCATGAGCTAGGGCGCCGGCTGACAGCTTTTCCTCCAAATGCCTCGAGGAGCTTTTAAAAGCTTTCTCCCGGAATACAGATTTGTCTCTAAGCACCCAGAAGACGTTTGGTCTTTTTCCCGTTAGGTCCGAATATAAACGCCGAGAGTTGCACCCGTTCGTGCTGGGCGCCATAAAAGAACTTCTTCGCTGTTGGCACTTCCGTGTAGCCAGCTGCTGCGCGCTGTCTCCGCACGCAGTTCAATATGAAGGAAGAAAAATAATCGTCGTAAGTTGAGTGCAACGTTGTACAGATGCCGCGAAAAATCGGGATTGAGTTTTGTTGTATAGTTGGGAGATGATGAAAAGTTGGGAACGTGCGCGTTGCGTCCCTTTGAAGCCTGGCGAGTGCCAAGAATGCAAGAACGTGAGGCTATAAATGTCAACGGGGCAACAGCATGACGCTTAGTTGGTCAGTTTCACTTGAAAATTTCTTGTCTTGTTTGTTCGCTTTCTTGCTTGTTTCTAGCTCAAATGAGAACTTCCTGCTTCCTGTGGAATTCCGCCTTTCAGAGTAGTTTTTTTTTTTTAACACGAAAGTGTTTCACGCTGGAGTCCACCAAGGTTTCAGTAACGTATTTCCGTCACGGAAGTGACGTAGAAAAAATACGCATGATCAGAAGTCAAAGGAAAAGCTCTGTCAATGGGAGTCGAACCGATGACCTCTGGATCCGCGGTAACAGATGCTGGACACGCTATCCACTGCGCCATGGTCACATTATTTGTATGCTTTTAAAAGCGTGCCTTTTGTATCTACCACTGCCCTGTAACAGCGCTGTTGGTTAAATGAAGTAATGCATTATGGCCGTGGCATTCATGGTTAGTTTCTCCGACCCGTCGTTTCTAAGCGTCAGCCCCAATCAGCACGTTTTCAATAGGAGAAGCGTGACTTCGCCAACGCCTTAACACACCCCCAGGTGGCGACATTAGCCGATGCGTAGCCGTCGTTCATAGCGCCTATTCATACAAAAAAAAAAAGCTGCTGTGTGACGCCCGCCGGCTTTGTGTAGCTTTGAATTCTCGTTCGCCACTTGCGCTTGCCCGCGAATAATCGCGGCCGACCAAAGGGAAGATACAAAGCCCGTGGCGTATCCCTTTAGTCGAGCCACGGTTGCGGTCGGGTGGTGGCGTTCAATAACTCCGACAAGTCACCAGTAGTCGACCTCATAGCCCACGTTCGGCCTACTTCAGGCACGCTCTCTGGCTTTTACGTCGCTTTCTCTGGTTCCGCTCCCGCCGTTAACTACTACAGGTATACCACAAGCATCTATGACTACAATGATTTGTTTAATCTTTGATGATGGACGTTAGTTGTCGGGATGGAGATGGATGCGTCAACGCAGGTGCTGCATCCACGTTAAGTGGTGATAATAGCTGTCAAGCAATAATATACATTGCGCAAGCTCTCTTCTATCAATAAAACTTAATTTGGGCCTATAGTCGGTACATATATCTTGAATTGAGGTTACCAGCGCAAACACAGAACACGCCCCACAGAGAAAATAAGGTACGCACTCAGTCATCATCTACGTATCAATCTACAGTGTAAACGTTACACTACTTCGGTCAAGACACGTTTTATGCTTTCGTCATTTACCGATTCCTATAACGGAGGGATCGACCATAATTTTTCACCCACTTAGCGCACCGGTGACGCTACCTAAGACTAGCAGACAGCAGCCGAGGTTCATTTAGCGCGACCTCGGCGATCAGCAACGTCACTGCCGGAGCTGATCGCTGAGGCCACGCATTAGGTGACAGGCAGTCAAAATGAGTCAGTGCTAACGACGACTATCTGCCAGTATTTGTATTATACGCCCACAGTCCTTGCCAATTCTCACATTAAGTGCTCGCGCGCCTTTCTAGTGGGATTTTCTTTCCAGAATAATTGATCGGAATAATCGATTATAGCTATATGTTATAGTGCTTACTTTTTGCACCGATTCACTAGCGTTCGTTGTAAATATAGAACTCCGGTAGCGAGGTTAAGTATTATCCAAAAGCTTTTTTCTTAAAACAAAGTTTGCTTCCTACTGCTTGGTAATGGAAAAGTCAAATGTTCGTCCTCTACACATTAGTCTAAAGCGACTCTAAGGCGAAGTCTTTCTTCTTCTAAGTCGATTGTGTTAATCTCTTCTAAATGTTTTATGCACTTGACATTGTGTTGTTTTGCCTCCGCGGGAGGCAGTGCAAGCGACGGTGTCAGGCGTTGGTGTCGTGTAAAGACGCCACCATGATGGCGTCTGTTATGTGACGCCATAGTGACGCCAGGATCGCATCGCAACGTCGTGACCTGAGACGTCACGGTGAGATTGTATGGTGACGTCATCACATTATGAGGGGTATTTTGCATCACTCTTGTTGATGCGGACGCCGGTGAATTCTCGCGCTTGAGAAGGCAGCTCTGTAAACAAGAGAAAAAAAATGAGTGAGTGCTACGCGAGTGAATACGGTATGCAGAAGAGACGAGACGCCGTCCACCCGTGTGTGCATCCTCGATTCGCGCAACCTCCTCGCTCTCTCGCATTCCCGCTTTTGTATCCGCGGGCGCGGCCTGTCAACGTTGATCCGCGCTGCCCAAAGGCAACGAACACACAGCCGCGGCACGCCTGTCCCTGCCGTATTCAGGTCGATGCAGCAGCACTGCGTCACGAGCCGGTTTAGACTTCGAGCGCGGCAGTGTTCCCGATCCGCAAAACGCGAGACAGCCGGGACGATAGGAATTAGAAAAAAAAACAATCAAAAACAAAGAGAGAGAGAGAGGGGAGTGGGCTTCAACTCTGGCGGATACGCACCGCCGCGGGAGGCGAGGCTGTTTTGCGCATGATCTATAAATACGCAAACCACTTAGACACGCGTATAAATAGCGTGCCACGCGTTGTTCTTATATATGCGTGCGCTGCTGTCACAAAAGCCGGCCCGAAAACACTAGCGTCTAAATGGCCAGCCCAACCGAGGTGCTACGCTAAATCTGTTTGAGCAGCTGCTAATAATGCGAAGCATTCGCGAAGTAATACTGTCAGGTATTTTACGTCCCAGAACCACGATATGGTCACGAGAGACGCCGTAGTGGAAGGCTTAGGGAATTTCGATCATCTGGTCTTTCATAACGTGCTCTGACATACTACGGTATATGGGCCTATGACATCGCTTGTTCGGATCGAACCCGAAACCTTCTGGTCAGCAGCTGAGCACTTAAGCCACTGATCCGCCGTTGCGGACACGTTCGGAAAGTAAGTCAGGGCTTTGTGAGCAGCGTCTGGATAACAATAGCAAAAATACAAAGAAGGAGAGGTGGGCGTTGTGAATCCTCTAGTATGTAAAGTAGCACGTCCAATTTATCTTAACAAAGTATAGTTAGACGGAAGTGCACGACAGAACATCTATGTGCCCATGCGAAGATGGCACGCAAAACTCAATGGCCGAATTCACAAAGCTTTCATGTTGTGCTCGCGCTTTGCCATTGTTCACTCGGCTTCGCTAGTGATATTTCCAGCTTCGCGAATAGCTGAATTCATCAGTTATACAGCGTAAGACGTTTTTGTAAATTCGGCTGCATGCCGTTTCCGCATCTTATCTGCGGCTTGTGGGAAGCTATCTCGCATGACAAGATCGATTGTCTTGCTAATACGGCTTTGTTTATCAAGTTGTTTATTGGTTTATTGATAGGTATTGGTTCAGGTGCTATATGGCAACTATGCACCGCCGGGCACATTGTGGTGGCTTCAATTTCGAACTGATTTGCTGGCCGAATTCTGATGGTCTGACCGAACACCAATGCAAAAGCTGATGCTTGCTGAATTATACGGAATGTTTAAAAAAAATGTGTCCAATAATATTTAAAAATGACAATAAGGACCGATCCTCAGGACTTTAATAAAGTTTTCCATACCATACCATACAAAAAAGAGGCTTATTCATGCTAACTGCGGCGTTCCTTTAACGGTGGAAGAAGGCATATTCAGATAAGCACGAACACTTAGTATGACAATAATTATGCAAATTAAAACAATTAACTTTTCAACCAGTGGAACTAGTTGATTGAGTACAATCGGAAAATTCAAGCACTTCCTGAGAATAGTCCATAGCCACTTTGAAATTTTCTGAAAGGTGACCACTGGTAATCACCGCGGTGCGATGAAATATGGCCAATTCAGAAGCACGAAACCGAAACCGACGCACCAAACAGCGCATCTACCATTCACTTCGAAAACGCCCACAGTGACGACACCGTTTCCTTCGCCGTTATCAACCGTCAATCCAGACACTTCGCTACGTGGCCGCTTATATCGACGCCTCGCTTATCCTCTTGCTCCAATGTGAGGGAAAAGTGTCGTCATTTAGGGCGTTTTCGAAGTGAATGGCAGATGCGCTGTTTGGTGTGTCGGTTTTGGTTTCGCCTGCTAAACTAACCAGATTTGATCGCACCGCGGTGATTAACAGTGGCCGCCTTTCAGAAATTCGACATGTTGGATTTAACGTCCCGAAACCATCATATGATTATGAGAGACGCCGTAGTGGAGGGCTCGGCAAATTTCGACCACCTGGGGTTCTTTAACGTGTACCCAAATCTGAGCACACGGGCCTACAACATTTCCGCCTCCATCGGAAATGCAGCCGCCGCAGCCGGGATTCGATCCCGCGACCTGCGGGTCAGCAGTCGAGTACCTTAGCCACTAGACCGCCTTGGTGTGGCGCCTTTCAGAAATTTAAATGTGGCTATGGACTATTCGCCGGAGGTACCTGAATTCGTCCATTTCACTCGAACGCTTATTTCAAGTGGTAAAAAAAATATTTGTCTTTAACTTCCATAATTACTGACGTAATTATTGTTGTGCCCATCTAAAGATGCCTTATTTGACAATACAGGGATCACCGCAGGTAGCACGCACATGGCTCCTTCCTGTAATTTTTCAATAATATTGGACACATTTCTTGAAACACCCTGTATATAAAGCGTGCTTAGAGAGAGCTCGAGTAGAGGTTCTTCAGGCGCAACCCTTTCCTGGCATCGCATCCTCGATTCATGCACACATTAATGGGCTCCCCACAGCGCGAGTGTGCTTCTAGTGTTTTTATTATTATTATTATTATTATTATTATTATTATTATTATTATTATTATTATTATTATTATTATTATTATTGTGAAAGGGCCGCGAACGTCCTTATCTGTGACCGCCGTCGTGTGAAGAGGAAACCGCATCCTACCGGAACGTGCTGCGCTGTCGAGCCAGGGGCGTGGGACAGGATGTGGTGAAGAGAGAAAGATAAAGAGGAGAGGGTAGAGACAGTTGACTCTGCTTGCGTGAATGCGGGACTATATAGGTGCCCGAGGTCAACAGCCGCCACCTTTAGCCGCCCAGACACTGAGTCTGTTTGTACTATATACGGATCGCTCCGGGAAGTATGTAATGCGTGCGTGGACGCGCTAAAGGGTCTGCAGACAAGCCACGCGGAAACGCCGACCCGGGCAACATCGACTGACTGGGAAAAAGGTGACGACGACGGGGCGGCGCTCCCCGTTGACAGCTTGTCTGTCGAGAGGAAACGGATTTATAACGGCCGAGCTTAGCGTGGGGACTTTTTCTGGAGAGTGACGATGGGCTGTGTATAGCTTGGAGTAGCGTTTCCTGGGCGATTGACGTTTTGAGAGTTTTGAACTCTTTTTGAATGCGCTCGCGCTTGTCGCACGTTAGGTGGCCACCAATATATAAGGCTAAATGGCAGCAGCTAACGTAAATTTCGTCGTCGTCGTCGTCGTCGTTGTTGTTGTCGTTGTCGTCGTCGTCGTCGTCGTCGTCGTCGTTGTTGTTGTGTTGTTGTTGTGTTGTTGTTGTTGTTGTTGTTGTTGTTGTTGTTGTTGTTGTTGTTGTTGTTGTTCCAGTGCAGGCGGATAATCATTAAAAAAAAGAAAGGAAGGAAGACACGTTAGTCATGACAGCATGCAACTCGAATACGGCCGGTGCGTACTGTATTGAGCGACCAGAGAGAGATGTAGAAAAATAGAGGGACAGAAGGAGGGAGGAAAGGTGCAAAGAAAGGCAGGCAAAGTGGTTAACGATATCTACTTTGACCAATTTGATGCCTTACACGTACGAAGGGGACTGAGGTAGCCACACCTGCTGCCCTAACAATGTCGACTTTGAGCGGAATACTTGGTACTCAACAATAGTTTTATGGGAAAGCAAATATGATATAGGTAGGCCTTGTGCCGAGTTGTAGCCAGGTTTTTATACTAGGCAGGGGGTGGGAAGGGGAGGTGGTCTACACTCTCCGAGAGCTCCAAACGAGAGCCAGTGTAGAGTAGGCGGAGCGGTGCTACTATGAAATTTGCATGCAAGTGAAGAACGTCACTGGGGCAGGGCTTGGGATGCGTAATGACCTAAGGATGGCTCACTTGCCCTTTAGTATGGATCTAAACGTATTGATGGATAAATTCTTCTTATGCGCGAATTTCAATTGTTTCTCTTGCCTTGCTTCAAATTTTCCTTTCCACAAAACAGTTTTCTCGCAAATGTCTAGAATAATATCAGTATTTAGGACAAATCTATTAACACCAGACCTCTCACCCTGCCTACGCACATGATGGTACCTGGTGAGTTAATGAATACGAGTCATCCGGTGAAATCGCTCTACGTTAGCGAAGAAGGTGTTTTCCTTCGAGCCAGTCACAAGAGCTTACAGCGTTCGGTTATACTGCGAACCTTGAACGCCGTAACGAACCAATCTTGCCTCCACCTCCGCATTCGCTTCTCGATAATTATTCTTCTGTTGCCCACTTCCAGTGGATACGTCTTCGATCATCAAGACAACGTTAGCCGTGGAAACGTACTACGTACGTCATTCCTGATGGCCTATACACAGGCCCCGCCGTGCGTTTTTCGAGTGGTTTACGGCTTACCGCAGGAGTGTTGTAAATCTACGCGTATGTGGTGCCCCGATGTGTGCGTCTGTGGGTGTACGAGATGGAGACCAATCAAGACGCAAGATGGTATAGATGGATGGCAATCATTATGTCGTTCGACTCTTTTCTTAATTATTTCCATTACCAGCTTTCGTTTTTTCGTTGTGTACTTGATTGTAAGTAAGGAATCTACAGTCGAATCTCTTCAACGATCTTGTGGTCGTATACGCCGTGATTATTTTGTCGGTGGCAGTACTGACTATGTCTGTTTTTCACTTGCCGTTCTTATTCCAGCTGAATAATTCCGTCAGTCCAACAAAATCAGCTGCGGAGAACCATCAAAGACGTATTTTCCCTGCTCCACCAGCTTCCTGCTAGTATTCGCCCTACGCCTGCTAATGTCACAACGAAAACAAAGACTTAGACACTGAACGCGCAGTGCCCCTTAAGTGTGTCGCGAAGTCTCGCGTTATTGTCATCATCCTTTACGTGCGTCAGGACGCACATTTTCTCGCTCAATACATCATTTTCACTAATTTTCCAGTACACCCAGTGTAGCGAAAAAAAAGAAAAAAAAAACAAGACCATTTGGGTCGCGTTTAGAGTTGGCAAAACGCATGTAACCGGGACATTCTTGAAGCGAATGAAGCACAAGAAACGGACAGTGTGGTCCATAGTTTATTTCTGTATGCGTGAATTAGTAATATTTATATTTAGCGGGTTCATTCACCGTGACGTTTAACCTGGCCTCTGTTGCATCGTATATACGAATTCACACTTAATTTTTTCCCTTACACATAGATGCAGAACACGCGCAAGAACTTCTCCTTGTTGAGGTCTCGGTCAAAGGCACACACTCGTCACGACCCGCCTCCTTCTCGGTTAACTTCGCGCGAAACAACCGCTCACGTCAGCGGATGTCGTAATCCATGGCCCGTGCGGCTGTTCTTTCGTCGCCCCACTTTCCCCTTTTCAGATGTTCTTCCACTCGCACGCAAATCGCGTAGGTAGCTCTTCTCGAAACGATTTGAGAGGCTCTTTACCCACTTTGTACTACTCGTCTCAAACGCAGAACCAAGTCGTCCCTCTCTTCCTCGTTTCAATCTTCCTTTTTGTATTCCCACTTTAATCGTCTAGTATCTGGGAAACGCGTCTAAGCGCTCCTGTTTCTAAGTGCGCTGCGCGCATTTCTCGGCGGCCCGGAACATGTTAAGTACGGACCACGACGCGTGTGCGCTTAAAAGCGTGTAGCGTAGAGGCCGCAACACATTGGGAGAGCCTCACGCCTTAAGATGCGAAAGGCTTAACAAGCAATGTGTATTCTTTGCCGTGCTCTTCGCCTTGCTTGCTTCGCTTCAGCACAAGTGTGTTTGCAGCTTCGCTCGCCTTTCTCTCTCTTTCTTGTCATTAGCTTTTTTTTTATGCCGCGATGTAGTCGCTGCTAACGACGAGAAAATCGTCCCAGTGAAGAATGTAGTTGTGCATATATACGGCCCCCTTGTTTAGCAAAAAAAAAAAAAAGCGCGTCTCTTTCACAGCGCTGAGCGGTCTCTTTCTTCCTTTTCACGCCTGCGTTCTTTGCGAAAAAAAAAAGAACAACTGTGTTATTGTTATGAGCAGTGCGTTTTGGTTTTCCACTTCCATTTTCTTGCCGTTGCCATCTCACGTTTTGGCTTTTCTTTGTTATTACTTGCTCACCGTTTGGAGGTATCCTCTCTGAACACGAACTGACAATACGCAGAGCGACGAAAGGAAACAAAAAAAATAGGGGGGGGGGGGGGGCATTGTTTGAGGTGTCACGGTTTCCCTGCCTGATGCAACATTAACTGCGGAATCAAAATGGAGAGCGAGGGGGGTTGAATGGTATAAGCGAGAGCCGAATTTGGCGCCTACCGCCTGCGGGAGGGGGGTCAGGGGGCAGCTTTTATCTTACTCGTCTTTGTTACTGTCTTTTTTTGTTATCTTTATTGCGTTTATTTATTATCCTCCTGTTTTTTATATATACTTCTCCACCTTAACTCGGCACACAGGCTCACATGGTGTGCTCGGTCCTCTGCCGTCGGCTCACTCCACCGAATAAAGCGGACGGAGAGAGTCTTAGCATGTCTCCTCCGCTTACGTTTTTCGACGAATGCTGTATCGTCTGCCTTCTGCACCCAGTATCTCGAAGATGGCTGGCTAGCGTTTAAAACAAACGTTTGCGATATCATGGTCGCTACTTCGTGGAATCGTGTGGCGGATCATCCTCGGTCAGTCGATAAACTACATATATAATATTTATTTTATTTTTATCTTTAATGTTTAAGTAACGACGGTAACACCAACTCCACTCATTCATATTTTTTTTCCCTCCTCGGTCTGTTAATGTAACCTTGTCATGATCTTGGTGCCACAAGTTTTGAAGACCAATGCGCGCGAGTTCTCGCAACAAGCGCCTAGACAACGCGGAAACAAGTTCGTGTGCGTGTTCGTGCTGCTCCCGTAGCGTGTAGCGCGAATCTGTGCCTTTTCTTGCTGTTCACGTGAACATCGCCCCCTCGCGGTCGATGATCGAGGCTGGCACGCGCTTTCCTCGCCTTGTGAAAGGCTTCCTGTTCTTCCACCCGCCTTTTTTTTTTTTTTCACCCGCTTGTTCGCTTGCCCGCCCGCTTGCTCGCAAATGTGATTCCTTTGCAAATGCGGTTCAGTGGCCCGTGCTGACGCAAGGCGTGTCTACCGCTGCGCTCCTTCTCCCAAAGTGAAGTTCCGACCCGCTCCCTTTTACGTTGTAAGGTCGGCTTCACCTCGCAAAGACCCTACGTGCAGAAAAGCTCGCTTACAAGGGGGAGGAGCGTAAAGGATGCGGGAGCGTGCTGCTCGTCTACCTTTTCTTTCCCTCATTTTTTTTTCTTGTTTTTTTTGCCTCTTTTATTACCTGTACTGCACTAGCGGGGCTCCGCTTAGGACTTCGCTCTAGCCTGTATGGTGCGTATTCTCTACTTAAAAGGCGTATATAATAAGCTCGTTAAAAGAAAGGAACTCCGTTGCCGTCCTCGCGTGCGTTATCTCACTTTCCGTAGCTACCGTAGTTCCTTGTTCGAAGTGCAAACGGTGTAGCAGCGGGTTTCTATGCCACTTAAGTGTACCGCCTTTGATGTACGTCTCTTTAGCCTCGTTTTTAAATCTCTCTGCGAGCTTTTTTTTTCTTCTCATATTTCGAGCACGTGAAACGAAGATTTCGACGATTTCACCCGCGGAAGACTTAACGGAGACTGTTACTGGATTTCGTTTCCCGTCCGATCATCTGCGATTATCTGTAGTATTGAAGGGGAAATGTATGGCTCGTTTTGTCTTAAAGGAGGTTGTTGCTGGCCGTTGCAGATTTAGGAAGTAGCGCGAAGAATACGACAGCAAATGCGAAGTACGTGGCTTTATACTGTCAGTTGAAGTCGGCTGTGAAAGTATATTAGCACATATTGCGCTTACTGTGCCCTTTTTGTTTGTTTCTTTCAAGGCAAACGACCACTTTCGGGGCGTTCAATACTCTCCTAAGGCGGGAAAAATATTCGGGGGTTTGCGTAAATGAGGGGTCGTTCATTAGTCTTCAAATGCTCCCGCGAGATAGCGTGTTGCACGGCGCGTTATTTTTGGCATGTAATGCAGCATACGGCAGCTGCTCGAGGTCGTTAGTTCAATGACCTTTCCTTTCTTTCCTTGAAGTTACGTCAAACTTAAAAGAGCAGTGACTCCAAATTCCAAACTCGAAATGAAGCGTTAATTTGATTTCTTAGGGTACATGAGTTTTTTTTTTTTTTAGCGAAGTATGAATGGCATTTGTTGGGTATAAGTTATTCTATTTCGAACGCGAAGAGCGTCCAAAGCATCGAGGAAGAAAAAAATCACATCATATCCATGGAGTGAATAATGATGAGTGTGGTGAAGCTTCGGAGAGTTTTATCGGTGAACCGTGAATCGTCTGTCTGTCTGTCTGTCTGTCTGTCTGTCTGTCTGTCTGTCTGTCTGTCTGTCTGTCTCTCTGTCTGTCTGTCTGTCTGTCTGTCTGTCTGTCTGTCTGTCTGTCCGTCCGTCCGTCCGTCCGTCCGTCTGTCTGTCTGTGTCTGTCTGTCCGTCCGTCCGTCCGTCCGTCCGTCCGTCTGTCTGTCTGTCTGTCTGTCCGTCCGTCCGTCCGTCTGTCTGTGTCTGTCCGTCCGTCCGTCCGTCTGTCTGTGCGTTCGTTCGTCCGTCCGTCCGTCCGTTCGCACCTACTGAGTGAGTAATAGAACTAGGCGGTGACGTACCACGAGCTAGGAGGGACTTGACCATGGCTTTAGGAGCTTCGTCACTAAAAGAAAGGAGGGAGCATTATTACGTCACGTGGGTGAAGCCAAGTGAGGCCCACCTTGTTGGCTCAACACGTCATCAACACGTCAGAGCGTGCGGTAGGTTTTAATACTGTCAGGGGTGTTCCGTTCTTCAACCTCCTGCGTGAGTTGGTCGGTCTGCGCTGTACTGTCCGTACACTGAGCGCGTTTCGATTAAAATCTACCGGGCGCCACACCGCGAGCTCTCGGCAAGTCTCGTTGCTTGCGCGATCGCACTGCAAAAGCTCGCGTGTTGGATCGACACGGCTGGCTTCAAAACGGGTTGGCTTACCAAGGCTGGCGGCGTGACGCGATGCTCCCTCTATTTTTTTTTTCCTTGATGGTCAAAAGGCTCATCGACATTATTTTGACGCGTTCCGCGAGCTCCTGGGCCACGCGTCAGGCGCCGGTTGACAATGAGCGAGCAGCGACAACGTCGACAATTTTAGTGTTGTCAACGCGGTGTGTACATGTGGTACCGTCTGGCGGCGACGCCTGGCTGCCTAGCAACGGCTTCACTAATTGTGCCGCGAGTTCGTGGGAATTTTGCGTTTTCATTGTACCGCTTCGGGCAATTTGTCGTGGACTCGTGTGAGTGAATTTGATTATTTGAAGCTATACGGTCATCGTGGACAAGTAACACGCACGCAGCGTTCATATATCTTACCAGCCAGCGTGGCCCAAGCGTGCGTCTCCAGCTGCCTCCTCACTGCTCGGCCTGGCGCCCATTTCAGAATCACTGCTCGGAAGAGGATCGAACCGAAAATGATTCGCCGCGCCGCGAGTCTATATCCCTCAGTGTATTCGTCGTTGCTCGTGGACACCGATGGCGAAGACATGCATGTACACTTGCGCGCCGAGTAGACGAAATGTCAACTGAAACTCGCGTAAGTATTTCGTGCGGACACGTGATCAGATGGAGCGGGACCGCGGGAGGCGACCGCTTGGCAGCGTTGGCAGCGCTAAACATTGGCGGGCTTTGGACCTGTTTGGAATGTGGTTCAAAATAGGTCATACTAATCTATATTATATGTATTAATTGGTTGCGCTGGTGCATTTTCAGTGCCGAATCGTTACTATCTATAACTACGCGTTGACGCAAAAAACGCGACGTGCGTCAAGTTGGTGTCACTGCATGCTCCTTCAAGCCGAACGCCTGAAGAGTTTGTAGCTGTTTTCGTAGACCCTACAGAGTGCATACAAATAGTGTGTGTAATCTCCGGTCGAGACCTTTGATTTGGAACGGCCGGCAGATAACGCTGATAATTAAACCTTGTGGCCGCGACGAATGTCACTAAACGCAGTTAAGTCATACGTTTGCCTATTACAAGGGAAAAGCGTGCGTCGTACTCACAGGTTAAAACGCTAACTGGGCCTTTTTTTCTTTCTTTCGGTAAAATGACTGCTCTGAGCAAGAGCCTGTGATAAGGTCATTTCGCTTCAAATATGGCCGTTAAAGGCAACGTTGCCCGTGATGTAAATTGTTGAATCAAACAAACACTGACATGACACGTACTGTATAGACGCCGCAAGCGCAAATACAATCACGTAGCCCCGAAATTTTCCCGTTCCAAGCCGTAAGTATAACACACGAGGCTGTTGTTCACCTTTGTTTTACATAATCCTTGCGCCAAAACAGGTTATGTAAGGTCACATTTCTTTCCCTAAGCTTGCTCAACAAACATGCCATGAATGATTGGCGTAAAATAAGTTACGGCGGGGGGCGCAACCCTGAAAGCAGGTGCGTAACCAGTGCTGAGGTTCAGCCTCGCTGGCGCGACATAATGGCAATATAAAGCGCTTGTAAGGAAGACGACACCAGGGGATAACGCAACGCTCGTGTTGCGTACTTTCGACAGCTTTATGTTGTAGGAGAACACTACGTTGCGCTTAGTTTTTTTTTTTTACGGGCATTTTAGTAATGGTTTTAACTGCGCTATGACAATTAGAACAGAAAAAGACACCGCGTGCGCTTACAGCACGATACTGAGCACGCGCTGTATTGTTCTGTTGTACTTGTTATAGCGCGATTGGAGCTATTAGAAAATCATCATCATCATCATCATTTATTGAACCCTTAAAGGCCCCTTGCGGGGTATTACATAAGGGGGAGGCAAAAACACAATTCAACAGATGCATGATTGTCAATGGTACAAAGCATAATCGAAAGTGAACTACATGATAAAAAACAATGTCAACAGAAGGAAAAATATATATATACGTGGAAGAAAACGGCAACAATTGTAAATTAACTAACATATCAAGTGATTTGTGATTAGCTGTTTAAATTTTAAGGGGTTTTGTTCGTGCGCTATGGATTCAGGCAGGTTATTCCAGTCTTCAATGGCAGTAGGTAAAAATGAGCTTTACATTGTCGAGTGTGTAACATGAGCTGACAAACTGGGGAAATACCGGAGATAAGGTCGCCAAGCGCGCGCTTGGCGTTCTGATTCCCCACTAATTATCGCCGAGACAACGACTTCTTCGTCATTGACGCGGCTGGTGTGGTGAACACGTTCCTAATAGCATTCTGATGGAGACGTGAGGGCGAGGGGGTGACCGCCTACACTGGAGAGATAATGGAATATGTGGAAAGGGGGAGTGAGGTGACGTCACGCTGAGGCTTAGAAGAAGGTGAGACGGCCAACATCTTGGCGTTGCCGCTGGCGTCCGGCGCTGCGGTTGCAGCCGACTGCTTGCTCGCCTGCCTGTTTGCCTGCCAAGGCCTCCTGTCTGGACGACTGCTATGTCCGCTGCTGCTTTCTGGCGCTAATGATCTCGGCCTGTCGATTAGCCGAGCGGTCAACGTTAATTGTTTCTCGCGCGTCAAACGTGACGCGCTCCTCGCCTTGTGACCTGGTCGCGTGTCCTAATCAGGAAAAAAAAAAAAAGACGGAGACACACGTTGGGAGAGAGACACACGTTCTTTGTCTGGTGTTATATGCTGATGTTTTACGTCTTTTGTACCCACCTGCTAAAATCCTTCCAGGGGATTGCAGTACCAATAAATAAATAAATAACGAGCGTTGTCTGCAGTGGAAAAGGCTGATCGCAAAACGAGAAAAAAAAACGAAACGACAGAAAAAAAATTAAATGAGAGACAAAGATCGCTTCTGACGTTATTTCACTTTATATCTTCGCCCACCTGTCTGTGTGGACTCTCTTGATTTGTTGCAATGTCAGGCTCTTCCTACACTTTACTTGTCGTAATGGTAATTAGCCGTTGGCTGTACGCCTGACCTTTTTTGGTGCTCTATAAATAATGATTCTAATCCTCCACCGTAAAGAAAAATAATAATAAAGGAGCGCAGCTCACACTAGTGGCGCAAGGCTGGAAGCAACAGCCGAGCTATAGTGTTCGACCTAGCTAAGCTTTGCTTGCTATGCTTTTTGATCGAGATACCGTGTTTTTGCTAGTATTGTTACTAAGTGGGACGAGGCTTGGTCATTCTTCTGCAGCTTCGGTTGGTTCTCACGCTACGGTTGTGTCACGCAGTTTTGACGGGAACGTGTCACATGACATGCTATCACAACGTTTTGCAGGAAGACACGTCGCGGGGCCATTCGTGTGATGCCACGTGATTTTGACCACGTTACTGGTTGATACGCGATGTGTATCAGTCCCGTAACTAGTTATTACAAATTTATAAGGGACCTTTAGTCCCTTTACTATTTAATAGGTGATGTCACTTGATCTTTATAGTGACGTAACATAATCGCCCGTTATCGCTATTGGATTGCACGCTGGTGCATATGTTGCGGAAGTGAAACATAAGTTCAAGAGCACCAAGCGAGTGCATACCGGTTCGTCATTGCTGTCCACACTGTCCGTCCCAACGAAAATCTTCAAAAACTTCCCTATGAAAAAAAATGTGGCTGGTCAGTGAAACACACAGGTCATGACGCTGTGTCCTGCTTGCATCGTTGTCCTGTATTTACGTTGTTCTTTCATATTGTTCATGAACCAACTACCCTAACCCACCTAAAAACTGTCATTAACGAAAAAGAAACTGTGAAACTGTAGAAAGTTGCAGGCTATAACTCAGATCAGCTTGCATAAGGACGCGCCGGAGATCATTGGGTGAAGCCTTCGCCCTACCGTGGACAGAAATAGTTTTAAACTGCGACTAATTATGCTGCTCACGTTGATGATAAACCACAGGATAGTGCTTCTTCTGCGTCCCGAATTTCCAAGAAGTTTTGACTTGTCTCGGCCGGCAACTTTAATACGCGTCTTCGGTGTTCTGTGTTAAGTCGGTAGTCATATTTCTGCATTATATGTCTCGGGAATATCATTTCATTGATTTTTATTTTTTTAAATAATACTGCTATAGTGTCGTCGGGGATTATAACAGGGGATGCACATTAACAATTATCTGGTTACTTAAGAACTCCTGGCCGTCCCATAGGCGGGACCTTTTGCCCATCCCACCAATTTGCGGGACCATTCCATCAAGTTCTTTGAATGAATGTAAACAAAATCACGCATGGTTATGGCGTTACGCATTAGTATCACAATGGTGCATTATTTAAAACAGTTTTAACAAAAGCAAATTTGTAGTATGGTTTCGAAGTGCCACGCTAAGTGTGCTACCGCGCAAACCCCTCCGGTTTTCGTAGGGAAGGATGGGGGCTTGACTTGCTCCCACAAAAGCAGATAACGTTTGGTGGCGACGTATGTGCGCTGTGCTTAAAAGAAAGAAACACACGTACGTCGATATAGATATACGCGTAGAGATAGATGGGAGTAAAGATGGACAGACGTATAGAGATATGCGTTGCTTTCTTTTATGTACCGCGCTTATACACGCTACGTTTGTGAACGGCCATCTTGCCCGAGCAGCAACTCTTGCGAACTTCGGTTAAAAAATTTGTTAAAGGGGTACTGGCACAAAATTTCGGGGCCGAGATAGTCTGCGGGGTCGATTCTCGTGAACATCAGTATATCATCTGCAAGATATCAACAGCCAATATAGCTTGGAAGGTATTTTAAATTAATTTTGAAGTTTGTGTGAGCGACCGACTCCATAGCGCTATAGACACCCTCGGAGGTGACCCCCTACTTCCCTCACGTCACCACGCTGTGGTCAAGAAAACAAGTTATGATGACGTCATAGCTGCCATTTTTCTTTTGCGCGTTAGTTTTCGAAGTCTATATTTCTCGGCGGCTGGTTTGCGAGTGCGTGGCCGTGGCGCACGCTTAGAAAGCTTTGTGTTTGGCGACATTCCAGTGCCGTTTTCTATTCGAAAGTAATTTTTGATACGGACCGTTCGGAAGTGCGTCAGAGTTTTGTGTGCTGACGTGGTCAAGAGTTGCACTCGCTAGGTGGCGACAGTTGCATCCAGTTTTGGAACCCTCTCAAACCGAAACTGATTGATAATGAGGGGACTGTAATTAATTATCTGCCGCGCGCTGCAGCAAATAATGTGTTGTGTCGTGACTAACAGTCCTACAGCAACGCATTGAAGCAGAAAAACGCGAGGCCAAATTTTTTGTCAGTACCCCTTTAAGGGCACGCATATGGCGATTCGCAAGCAGTTCGATAGCCACAGCATACACTGATATTGTTATTTTTATGTACTTTGGGCAAACGTCTCAACTTGTGTTTCTTTTTTTCATTTCTTCGACACGACGCAGGCTGAAGATCTGAGCTCTCTTGTGGGATCGGCGTTCCGCATGGCGTACGCGCGCCAGCTCCAGCAGCAGCACCACCACCAACAGCAGCAACAGCGACAGGGCCTCGCCGTGCAAAGCCCGAGAAGCGCTAGCCCCGCCGCCCCGACTGACGCGGAAAGGAAGACCGGCAGCCCCTCGCTGTCGAAGAAGGCGGCTCCCTCGAACGGGCGACCCGAAGCTTCGCCCCCTAATGCCTACACCAAGGTTTGGGTGAGTGCTTGTCAGGAAACTTTGATGGATGCTTTATGGCTAAACATTACTAAGATAATGTAGATATACCGATATCGTGGCTAATATCGTTGTTGATGTTCGGAGTAGTAGTTGGACATGCTGTTAGATGCTTTTGACGGAAGACAGCTGGTTTATTGCAGGGCGCAGCAGTGGGCGTCGTGGAAGGAAAAAAAAAAAACTCATTAGGTTCGGGGTCGGCTGATCATTTTGGGTGCCTTTGATAAGCGCAGTGCGGGTTCGGACAAGCGAGACAATCTGTGGAAGATATGTTTGTGTTTGAGGCAATTTAATCTAATCGATGATGACGAAATTCGCGATAAGATTTCAGCGCGGCTTCAGCTCTATAGTTTCTGTCTCTGGAGTATAGACATCCGTGTTGTGTCCGTGATTGTCTGTCGCTTAACTGGAACCTCTCTGCGCTCTGAATAAATGTCGAAACAACCTCATTTCACCTTGCTTCAACCTAGCAATGACCTATAATTCTAAGCAACCTAGAAACAACATGCATCACCTAGTTAAAGCCTAGAAACAATCTAAACGCAACCGGATCAGTCTCTAGAATCGTCCCGTTTCACTGTCTCCAGCCTTTCGCTGCTCGCGGTGTAATCTTCGCCTTTTTTTTTTATCATGGCTTATTTTATAGTGCCACGTATAACGCTCAAAAACACTCGCATTAGCCCGGCCATGTACGCATGTAGTATACGGATACGGCGCAGCTCTCCTGTCCGGATTATGTGCGTGTTCTTTCCAGAGTCGTCTGTTCTGCGCAGGGCAGTTACTACTTTACTTTCGTAAGCACATTTTCTTTAGTTGGTGAACCTTCATCCACGGCAGTGCCATGCTTCACGCGTGGGTGGAACTGTCGCCGTTGCAATTTACCGTTCCGATGTTGTTCGAGCGGCGCTTAGCTTTTACGTAAGCCCTCGATTGCGCAAGCCCTGTTGCCTCGTTGATCGCGCAGAGGAATCTGTCCGCAACGATGGCGACTTGATTGGCGGGATCGTCGAGAAAAGAGGGGCGAATGCGGGTGAGTCTGTCGCTGGTATCTGTGTTTCTAATACGAGGCACAAGATTGCTACAAAGCTCACGGGAAGCGTGCTCGCTGAGTTGCCTAACCTATTTCGGAAGACTCTTCCCTCCATCCGCGCGAAAGTGTGCTGATATATATATATATATATATATATATATATATATATATATATATATATATATATATATATATATATATATATATATATATATAACAGACAATACTGTCAAGGCATGTATAGAGGAAGCGATTAGACCATTTGTAATGTAAATGTGAACAACGAAAAGTGGGTGAAAACATACTTTGCCGTGAGCAGGAACCGAACCTGCGACCTTCGAATAACGCGTTCGATGCTCTACCACTGAGCTACCACGGCGGCCATCCCCCCTGCCTGTTTATTGGGTTTATATGTGAATTTAAACGTGGGAGTGTCAGTCAGCGCCGCCTGTAGCCATGGAGGCGAGTGTGGCACACTCTTTACGAGCCTGTTTGGCGTCACGAGTGGTTCTGCTTCCCGACGCGACCAGGCCCACCGAGCTCTCCTTACATTTATGAACCAAACGAACCTGGCCACCCGTTTATAGACGGTCTTTTTTTTACTCATACTCGGCGAAGTCTTCGTCATTTTTTTTTTCCTTCCTCATCTTTTTTCCTCCTTCTCCCCTCTAATCTTTGTTTCCTCTGTTTCTTCCCTCCTCCCGAAACAGTGAACAGGCGTTGTGCCCCTCCAGGTGGCAGTTGCCAGCTTGCTCTCTCCCTCTTTCCTCTGTGTCTTTGTGTACCTGTGTATGCAAATCAAATAAATTAATAAACAAATAAATAATATCTCTTGTGCATAGTGTATGAACGAGTGCATAATAGTACACCGTTTCTTTAACCATCATTTAACTTTCCGTACTGCTCGTTATCTTCGTCTATTGCTACTTTTCTGCGTATATTTACACTTCTATTTCAAAGTATGTTTTCTACCTTTAGTTCTCGAGTCGTTTGCGCAGCGAATTCCTCGCCGGTAAACTTTGAGAAGACGCATGGCGGCCGCGTGCTTCTCGTATACGCCAGCGTCTTTCCCGCGGTTCAGATCACGTCGTCAAAGTTTCTCGATCGTTGCGCAAGCCTCGATATTCACGTCGCCGAGTGCCACGTTTCTCTATACAGTCGCCCGGGGCACCGCAATTTGCGTTCCACCGCTAATCGACGGAAGTCGGTCAAACTCTGCGCTAAATTCTTCGGCATGCAACCCCCCCGCCTCTCTCTCTCTTCAGGCTCAGGACCGCGTGGGGGGAAGGTATTGCGTAAGATTTCATGGCCGTAGAAGATGGGTTTTAACTGTAGCCATTAAGCTCCGGGCTCTCATGGAACCGCTGGCACTAACCCAAATCATTACTTGCGCTGACCGTAATGCTTTTAGCAAATCGATGCCCGTACTTTTAATGCGAGAAGATAAACTTTCGAAAAGTTGCGTAAAAAGCGGGATAGATCAGTTGTTTCAAGTTTCGAAATCGAAGAATTAAACGCGACACCAATCCGTAGTGGTGCCCGCAACTCGGCGTTCGGGCGCCATTCTTAACTCCTAATAACAAAACTTTATTTTCAATAAATATCATGTGTATCCAACATAGCTCTTAATTTGAACCGGAACAACATGAAGTATTCATCTATATAATGCAATATAAGCTCTTAATTTGAACCAGAACAACGTGAAGTGTTCATCTATATATAACGCAATATAACTTTTCGTTTCATGTAAGTCTTCCTCTTAACTCGAGCACTGAATTAGTGTATCTATATTGTCAAGTTGAACCAGAACCACACGAAGCCGCTCATGCGCCGCCTAGCAGACGGCACAGCTTGATACGCGTGAAACGACATCCGATCGCGCGTTACGCTGGGCCTATTTGATCCAATTTGGCGCTCAGCCCATATACGCCAGACGAGCCCTGAAACAACACACTCCCCGTTATTCGTGTCGATCCGACGCGCGCAAATCGTCGTGTCGCGCAGAAGCACCTCGCCAAAACATTAGAGTAACAATAATAATAATAATAATCGTAATAAAACCAACCGTGTGTGAACGAAAACATCCGCGTACGCGGCAAACGCGCGTTGGCCTGACACGACGTGACCTGTTTTATTTCGCGCCGCCAGAGCGCGCGCTCTGTCTTCGCGATATCCGCGCGTGTATACACCTGGTAGAGCTCGTCACCTTTTGAACCGTCGCGCAAACACCGAACAGCAACGGCGAAGCAAAAGCAAAAACGTGCGACGTTTTCTCGCGATGTCGTTCTCGCGAGCTAGCAAGCTTTGTCGAGCTAGCAAGCGACAGATACACACGTCGAGCGCGTCGAATTGGTGCCGTGTGTGTGTTTTGTTCGAAGAGCGCGAAGCGGCGTCCTGTTAACCTCTGAGCGCCGCGTAAATCCAATAAGACCGGAGACGAGAGAGAGAGAGAGAAAAGAGGAAGGGTGTCAGGTACCGGACCGTGAGGTGAAGCCTATACCTGCCGTACAGAGACTTATACAATGTTGTGTGTGGCACGCGTAGAAGAGCATGGCAGGCGACGCACTATAGCAAACGTGTGTGGGAGGTCCTATACACGTGTAAGTATATATATATGGAGTATATATATGTACGTGTAGACCATGTCGTCGTGTGATGCTCCGTATAGCTGTTTCGCTCTCGCTGCTTCGCTGCCGGCTTGATTTGCTGTCGCTGGAAAGAGACATAAAACGGGCCGTTCCAGCTGCTCGCACCAAAAAGGATTTGTGTCGCGCTGTGTATAAAGCATTTCTGTGCCTGTCTGAAGACGCGTGATTTCGTTTGTCTTTCGTCTTTTGAGCTCAAATGTCGCTTTCCTCTTACTGATTTCATTATATTTATACTTTGTTTGCCTGAGTGTTTGTGTTCGATGACTTCGAAGGAAGTGCTGTTATTTGCGTGAAAATTCGCTCAGTGGTTCTACGAAGACATTGCGCGTAGCGCATAGGTCGTTCTTTTTTTTTTTTACGTCCTCTCCACCATCTTCTCTCTGTATCATTCCCCATTTCCCTTCGTTTTACCCTCTCTATCTCTCTCGTGATACTACTGTGCTAGGTAAGCGAAAGTTATGATCACAAAAATATCATTCAGTGCTATTAGGGAAAAAAAATTAAACAATTCATAACCAATGTTTTGCTAAAAGGTTCGGCTCTGCCGGTGTACACTGTTGCATGACGGCGCAGCAGCTGATGTACTCGCAAGGGAGCAAAAACCGAAACGAAAATATTTTATTCGGAATTTTCATTGCGTGTCTAACATTCCGTGTGGCGAAAAAAAACCGCACTTTACGGATGTACAGCGCTGATGCGGTGGTACAGTGTAAGCCGAAAAGGACTAAAGTGGGGTATGCCATTGGTTCTTTAGGGGTCTAAATGCGCTGCCACAGATTTTGAACCAATTTCGCACTAACTGCGGGAGTAAGTGCAAGGGTTCAACTGTTACCCCAAGCACTTATTCCACTTGGTTTAAATGTTGGTCGCAGTAGAATGCTCAAGTGGGACTAACAGTTGAACCGTCTGGACCAATGGCAAAAAAATGGCGACACCGCGTTTGTGGAGTATACTTTATGTTTATTCCAATTTAATCAGCATTGAGAAACATAGCGTGTTATTCATGCAACACACACACACACATATATATATACATATGCACTATTATTTCAAAGTGAAACACCGCAAACACTGACTGCCCGCGCTATACTACGAGAAACAGACTATCTGTTATATATAGCACAGTATTTTGACCTCCCATCTAGTGCCAGTAGGCGACTTTTACTCGGCTTAAAAAACCGATAAACATTGATACCGTAACGCGAAAATTTACATGAGCTAATTCGTAGCACCGATGCGCACCGATCTTTTAATATGGATCCATCTAATCTTCAACATGCCTCCAGCTCGAGACTATGAATTATCAGCTGGCATTCGATCATGTCGGCCGAACCAGCGTTCGCAGTGCTGGCGCGCGAGTCCGCAAACACAAACATAGCAGTGGCGCTTATGCGGGAAAGCCGGCGAAGCAGCCAGGCGCCCCCGCCGATGCCATACCGTGTCAGCTTGCCGACGGCGTCGCTAGGCTTACGACGAGTACGGCTAAACGACCAAAGGCAATCGTAACGTGCGGCTCGCGTGGAATTTTCGTCGTCGTTATTTTGTTGTCACAAATGAACAATAGGTAAGTGTCCCATGTTCGCGGTGTTTTGCAGGGTGATGTAGATATCTGTATACTTACAGCGACGAGACCGTTCGCAGGAGCGGTTCTTTCATCGTGCTGGTAAGTCGCTCCCTGTGTACCGCCGGCCGCACGATTAGTCGTATCCGCGATCGCCTACACGCTGGATTTTTATAACGATTGTCGCATGGAGAAAAAGACATAAGTTTGTCTGAGCTACATTTTCTGTGAATTTGTACGCGACGTTTCCTTCGCCTGTGCCGGCAATGCACTCACACCGGCAGTCAGCTTGATACCGATGACGTACAAAGCCTACTTTTTCTATATATCGCTTTGAAGTTGTGGTCACTGTGTGGGTACACGACCGCTGATGAACAGCTTACTTTTATTAGCGTTGTCAGAGTTTGTCGTAGTTCGAACCGATTCAGCACATTAAAGCGAGTTATCCGCATTGCCCGTGTTCGGCAATTTTCACTTGGTTTCGGCCCGCCCTTGCCGGCATGGTGAAAACGCGAGGGCGCTTGTTGTGTGCACTGATTGCGTGTTGTACTACTTGCCTCTTATAACATCTTCTATTCGTTTCATATTGCTTCGCTTTCACAAGGGCGTATAGTCTATATAACTTGTTTTCATGATCGCCGACCACGCTGAGCATTGCAGTGCAGCATCGTCAGGACGCGATCGCGGCGCAGTTGCCCTCCCCTTTGGTCTCTTCATTGCCGGGCGTTTGCGCACGACACGCACTGCGACGAATTTAGTCCCTGTTGGATGAACCGTTCGTCCGTTGGTTTAACGACTGCAGTTAGTCCAACTTTGTCGAATTTTGGCTTAGAGTGTAGTTACAGAAGAGAGAGAAAAAAAAAGGTGAAAACACTGACAGATTTACAAAGCTACCGTTACGCAGCCGCATGTTTTAATGCGTGTGGAACAGATCCCGATATGTCACCCTGAACATTCGCGGGGGGCTTTCATCTGTCTTCTCTTGTATGTATCGAGCTCTGATCTCACAGATTCGCGCAGGTGCAGCGTCGCAGACCAGAGCACGGCATATCCTTCATCTACCCGTGTTCACCCTGCCCGCACTCTCATTATGTACGAAAAGCCTACATGGCGTCTCATCAAATTCATGCACCTTCGGAATGTGCACACTCGCACACCTACGCTTATATATGGAAAGAGAACAAGCGAACGTGCCGATTGCGAGCGTACGGTCGGTTCCGCGCGACCTGACTGATCCGGTTTTATCCGCCTCACCGCGAGCGCTAGAAGTCCTGGACCTCCCTGTAGTTTTTCGAACGTTAACAAACACAGGGGAAAATCCTACGCGTCGACGTATACTATCCAATCCGGGAAACAGCGCTACGGACTTTGTGGAGTGAGGTCTGCAATGCGAACCCTGGAAAGGACGGAGATTATAAAAAAAAGTTCGCTTCGGGGAACGCGGATTAGATCGGAGTCCCGACAGTGAGGGATTACTCGACTCGCAGCAGCTCGAGACCTCAATGGACACGTGTGATTCGAGTGCGTGGATGATAAAAACGGTCGCAGGTCGCGGGCCGTCGCACAGCCCCCTTTTGTATATATAACGCCCGGCAATTGTCGCGAACAACGTTAGACGACGTTACCGGTTGATACGGTGGGGAAACGTGAGAGGGAGGCGATCGATGCAGCGTTTAAAAGGACGGAACACACTGGACACTTTGGTAATCCGCACTGAAATTTGCAAAACGAAACTGTGCTAAGCGAGATGCATGCCTGCGTTTTTGTTTCGTCCGGTAGCTTCGCGCTGAGGATTTGGCTGCGTTAGAGTAGCTGGAGGAACGTAACGAAAGAACGTGAAACCACGTGTTTTGCTCGAGCAGTCAATCGATCAGTCAGCTTCGTGACCACGGAAGCAAGCGTATTTTCTCCGCGCGCACGCACGCACGCACGCACGCACGCACACACACACGCACGCACGCACACACACACACACACACACACACACACACACACACACACACACACACACACACACACACACACACACACACACACACACACACACACACATTATACGTGTAAGTTAGCAGCAAAAGAGCATTCATGGTTAGAACAGAAACCACTCAACATGAACATATTGCAAATATCAGGGGCAGGTGCGTTGAAGGTATGGAAGTGGAGAGAGTGAGAAACAAAGGGGAGAAGCCAGGAGGTTAACCAAGCTCTGGCGCGGAGCTTTTACTTGTTCTGAGCTTGTTGCTGACTACATGAACGGCTTCAACAAAGGCTATAGAGGTTTTTGAGAAATGGTTACAACCTAACAATAAGCACAAGCACCGGTGCCCCCGGAACTGTGGCGCGCCTGCCATTCGCCTGTGCAAGACGGTTGGTTTATCTGGATTCCCCTCTAACCATAAATGCCGTCGTTCTGCTTGAGTAAGTACTTCGCACAATAACAATTAAAATTTGGTCGTGTCTGTACATGGTCCTGTTGGTCAGATGTAACCATAAAACGTAGGGTAATTTCAGGTTCGGTTAAACTGCCGTGCCACGTTTCTTGGAACTCATGTTTAAGGACGGTTTATGCTCTCCCATAGTAGAGTACGTCGTACTCCAAATCGTTAAAAACTTTTTCTAAACATTTCAAAAATATGAAGCTTGATCGAGTAGTTTTGTCGGAAGTTTTGCTGCAATTTATTGTAGAAGTTAAGTTTTTCTGCTGAAAACCAATGACACTGGCACGCGTCCCCATAGAATGGGACATCGATAACGTGGAGCAGTGCTTGCACTTCTTCTCGTGTTATGAAGTAACCATGTGTACGGCCTGATGAAATGTGAATCCCGCGGGACGGCTTTTTGCTCTCCCATAGTATACAGTTCCAAGGACTCAAAACATAGTTAACCAGTTTTTAGAAACACGTTATAAAATTTATTTTCGGTATGTGGTGGGAATAAACCAACACCACCTAGACTATTGTCAATAGTCTAGGTGGTGTTGAATAAACTTTCAATCTAAATAGTAAGTCGTTTCGTGTAGCCCTCGCTACAACTCGCTTCGGGATTACCAACCGAATGCCAGCACTGCACCCGTCGTTGGAGGTGATGGTACCGCGGTGGTTTCGCCGACGTTGGAAGACAAGGCGGTGCTGCGAAGGGCTCGTGAGACCGAACGTAAGCGGGCGAAGCGTGCAGCGGATGCCGAACTGCGTGCTCGCGAGGCCGAGTGCAAGCGGGCGAAGCGTGCAGCGGATCTCGAACTTAACTTCGCAGTGTGGCAGCTTGGGCTAGTTGGTATGGCGTGACGATAGTTATAGCGCGAGAACAAAATGACGACACACAACTTCGCGCTCGCGAGGCCGAGGACAAGCGGGCGAAACGTGCAGAGGATGCCGAACTTCGCGCTCGCGAGGCCGAGGACAAGCGGGCGAAGCGTGCAGAGGATGCCGAACTTCGCGCTCGCGAGGCCGAGGACAAGCGGGTGAAGCGTGCAGAGGATGCCGAACTTCGCGCTCGCGAGGCCGAGGACAAGCGGGCGAAGCGTGCAGAGGATGCCGAACTTCGCGCCTCGCGAGGCCGAGGACAAGCGGGCGAAGCGTGCAGAGGATGCCGAACTTCGCGCTCGCGAGGCCGAGTGCAAGCGGGGCGAAGCGTGCAGAGGATGCCGACTGCGCGCTCGCGAGGCCGAGGACAAGCGGGCGAAGCGTGCAGAGGATGCCGAACTTCGCGCTCGCGAGGCCGAGGTTAAGCGGGCGAAGCGTGCAGCGGATGGTGAACTGCGCGCTCGCGAGGCCGAGATGAGGCGTCAGCATCGAGCCGCGAACGTGGCCCAAGAAGCGGAACGACAACGCAAGCGTCAGGCGGAGAAGGGCGATGAAGGCCGGCGTCAAGACGCCGCTCGCAATCGTCAACGGCGAGTGGACGTTCCAGCATTCGCCAGTGAGTTAACGTAAACTCCCCCGTGTGATCAAATTGCGATTCCCAGGAACCATTACACCATGAAGGCACCATAGTGTGATTAATAAAATATAATAGTGCGAATTAATAAATACCCCTCATAGCATCACCCCGTGCATTCGCACTTAACCATATTCACCCTCGGGGAAATGCTTGAGAGTTTTTTATAAATAGTAAGTCGCTCTGTATAGTCCTCGCTGCGTCGCGCGGATTTTGTGAGACGGGGCCATGCGTCTCTGGTTTGCAATTACGCAAATTTAGTTCTGTGAAGTTCAAGTTCAATTTGTTGTCCGCCCTCGAGTTTTCTCTCGAATAAAAAGCAAACAGCGAGAGAAACAGCGTCGCGCTTGAGCGAGCTATAAATAGCTCGTGCAAAGCATGAAACGTATACACTGAAGAGTCAAACCGGCTCGCTTCTTCCCGACGGAGACGCGCTCCCACCTTCGTCGTTCTATCCGGTCCTCACTCGCGATTAATATGTCGGGCCGCGCAAAATATTCCGCGCAGGTGAAGCCGGCAAAGCTGGAAAATGAATAAGTAAACTTCGAGACGGTGATATTACTCGAGGAACTTAAGATTGATGACGTCGGAAGTGCCAACCACCGTCGCGGTCTCGTGCGGACACAGGGAGCAATTCTGCGAAATTCTTTAAGTTGTAAAAAGAGGGGGGAAAAGAGAAAAGTAAAGGTAAACGTATCTTGCAAGAGTGGGTACTGTAAACTTCCTCGAGTCGTCCGGGTTGGGTAATTAATTAGAAGCCTCCGCGGCCACTTCTGCTAGTGAACCCTCCCGCTTCCTATCGCTTTCGTGATTAATATTTTGAGCGGTTATTACAAGCTGGACGTTGCTCTTTGAGTCGCCTGAATAAAATGTGCTCAGAAAAAGTGGTAAACGGTTTAGAGTACTTCGCACTCTACTATGGGAGAGCTGAAAGCCGTCCCGCGAGCCTGACACTTGATGCTGAGGCCGGTGCTCCGCCGTCATAGCATCAAAAAGAAGAAAAGTATGTAGGGCGGATCGGTTTGTACGGACTGAAAACTAGGTGCGGTATCGTTCAAGTTGGAGCTGGAAAGTCGCGCTGCACCTTATATAGCTGGTGACAATCAATAAGTTAACTGTAGCGTAGTGGTGAAGCAGCAAGGTATTCACCGCTACAGTAGCAAATTTTACAAATCTTTCTTTTTAGTCACCTGCTCTACAAGGCTTGCAGGCTCAGATAATCATTGGAATAGCGCAGCTTGGACTTGTCATCGGTGAGTTAGCGTGACGCCGCGAAAAGTTGTGACGCCACGACATCACCACATGATGGTAGCATGACGTCAAAGACTGCCCAAATTCGCCACGGCGTCATTATGACGTCATAGTGACGCCATCGCATGACAACGTCGATGCGTCACTGGCGTGCCGATCACGGAGGCAGTGCTGAATCACGCGAGACGTAGAAAGCTTCCGGTGCCTCTGATTTCGGAGGCAGTGCGAAATGTGACAGCTTGGGCTAGTTGGTGTGGCATGACGATAGTTAGAGCGCGAGAACAAAACGACGACACAAAGACGACTGGTGTCCTTCGTGTCCTTCTTGTCTCTGTGTCGTCGTTTTGTTCTCGCGCTATAACTATCGGCAGTGCGAAACCACGTCAAGGATGGGAAGCTGTCGGAGGAAAGGATGAATGAAGTCTGGAGGGGAGAGTGGAGGTGGATCAGTGCATCTACTGAGAAGAAGAAACGACGTTTGCCTTCGAGTCTTCTTAGGCAAATGGATGAGGTACCCCTGTGAGTTTTCTCTATCTCCTTCCCCTTGCTCAATTTTAATAGCGAATTCGTAGATAATGACGTGAGGCCGCCTCTTAAAACTCCGGCGCAGTTGGGAAGCGTACAGGCGCACTTTTGTTTGCTTCTTGTGCAGTAGCCACCGCTGTATATGCTGTCGATACGACTGCCTACCTTGCTTTTCTCCACGAACTAACTAAAACGAAGCGTGCGGTGGCCTTCGCCGCGTATTCTGCGGCTGATGCGACGCCGTTCGATTTCACTGCGACTCGTCTTAAAGAATGCATGACCGAGCGGCTTCTCCTTTACAGCTTAGGGACTGAAGAGTGAGAGAAGACCGGACACGAAATAAAACATTAATAAATAAAAAAATAAACAGGGGGAGGGGGGGGGGGGGTCGTGCATGACTGAACGCTGATGAACGGTGTCCCCTAGCATGCGTATTTATGTAGGTGGTGCTTAGGGGCTGCTGCTTTCGCGTATACCGTGTTTACCCAAAGCTAGTTCGACTTCAACGACGGGCCAATGCTCTATAGTTGGAAGATGCAACTTTTATTTATTTTATTTCTCTTTAAGGTAGATTGGTATGCCATCATTTGAAAAAGGAAAAGATAGACCATAAAAAAAAACAAAGGAGAAAGAAAGCAGTGGCTGTAGAAGCCAATCGTTTAATTAAATTGCCGGCTTTGGCGTTTGTTAAATGCCCATAGGGTTGTAAAGAGCGTGCCGCCGCAGTAGAGGGGGCAAAATTAATTTTAATCAACCGAGGAACTTTAATGACCGCCCAAAGCGTCGTCCTTTAAACTTCGTTTTATTACTTGTTTGTAATTTTTTTTATTCGTGATGTAGAAGGCGCTCTTTACGCACACGTTCAACGTCCATGTTCTCGGCAATATTCCTGCGGCGGTTATTTCAGGGACTTTGTCTTCTCTTTCTTTATACATAGCTGTTGCGCAGAGGGTCTCGGATTCCATTCCCACATTTCTGACTAAACCGCTTCGCCCAGTTATCAGCACTTGGCCTTTCGTTTGGCTGGTTCGGCTGCTGTTTTTTTTTTTTTTTTTCCCCTGATTTTTCCTGATCCGCTGTACCAGTTCAGATTACACTCACAGAGCGTGGTTTTCTGTGGTCACGCGCTTATACCTGTAGAGGGAATCAGCACGTGGTTCATAGCTTTGTATGTATTGCGCTCTCACCCCAAATCATTTGTCGTCGTTCTATTCTAGTGATATAGCTATCGTCATGTCATACCAACTAGCCCAAACACCACACTCATCCCAAAGTTTGCGTTGAATCTAGAGACAACACGAAGGTCACTTCGCTCTCTGCAGCGGCAGCGTTTGCTGAAGCAGTGAACTGCCATAGCTTCTTCAGGGTAGGCACTGTATGGGGCGGGGGCGACTTGAGCGCCCCTTCTCCTCAAAAAAAGTTGCCCCCTCCCTTCTCTTAAGAGCAAGTATGGTTAAAACAACGCACCTGTTCTCAGCTTCACTGCCCCCCCCCCCCCCCCTGAAGGAACTCGTTTGTCGCGGATGCCCCGCTCTCCCCCACTCCAGTTGCAAGTTTCAAGTTTATTTCGCATTTCCTTTTTACAAAAAAAAAAACAGAAAACGCAAGGGCAAGGAACTAAAAGCTGCAAAACAGCAGCTTGACGAGGTTCCTGCCCCCTTCGCTTGGCGACAAACATACGGCATATACATATATATATAGAGAGAAAAAAATACATATTCACATGCATTTGTGTCAACAATATCCATATATATACAACGTCTGAACACTTTCCCATTTATATATTAACACAAAATATCTACATCTATTCACATACAACAGTTTTGATACATACATGCAATTCAGCATAGAAAGACAAAAAAAAGACATGAATTCGAGATCAGCAAATAATGTTTATATAATTGTATCCTTATTTAGTAGGCTAAAATCATATGAACATTATTTGCTGATCTCGAATTCATGTCTTTTTTTTGTACGGAGAAGGCCAGTGAAAAAACCCTGGCCTTCTTCGTACGAAATTTCAGTGCTACGCTTTCAAATTTGTTGCTTTGCCCTTGTGGTGAAGCTTCTTTCTTTCTCTCTCTCTCTCTCTTCTACCCATATCTTCAGAAGGATGCTTGTGCGTGAATTCGACGAAATACGGCACACGTATACGCGCTCCAGAGCTGGAAAAAAAAAAGAGGTGAACGGATGACATTCATTAATGTTACCGAGCACGCGATACGACGACGCCTGTCACGGCGTGTGTGTAGCTGTCCTGGTAAGCATGTACACACGTCGCGCCTCTCTCGTGGGCGTCCTTTTAATCTTCTTTTTTTTTTACTCGAGCTTAATGAGAGAACGCAGGACCTACTCATCTGTCATCGTCTCCGTCCTGCTTCGAGTCCCTCCGCACTCGTCGTATGTTTCTCGAATTTTCTGTTCTTTTTTTCTTTTTTCTCGCATTGGTTTCTTCGTCTATACGCTATCTCTACTTGTCCCTCTTTCCTTTTATTTCTTTGTACTTATTTTGTAGATCTTAGAAACGGCCGCCTTCGCGAGATTCGGTTGGTTATTTGCTGGCTGACTGGAGAATTTTTTAATGCGCTTTTCCCTAAAGATGAAAGTACGCGGCTTGTATAGATGCTCTCTCATAGTTTTTTATTTTATTTTCTAGAACTTTCTTTCATATTCTCCCTTCTCGAGGTACGGTGCGCGAAGTAATATTTTCCTCAGATGGCAGAATACTTATAAACTTGCTTTCGGTATTCAGCTGCCGCTCATGCACATAGTACAAGTCTCTCTATTCATACCGCATCGTATTGGCTTCGATCTTTCAAAAAAAAAACAAAAGCAGCGGGAATGCAGAGACGTGCATGGAGCTTTAATACCGCTGTATGAATGTCCTCTGCTTGATTCGTTTTTGAACCTGTGCCACCGGCACTCGAGCAGCGAATGCGGGGCCTTATGCGATGTCTTTTCGAAAGGTCCCCGAAGCAGAAGTGCGTTTTCGCTACCATCGTGAATTTTATCAGCGTGAGGGATATCTAGTAAGAAATGAAAGTTCCTTGTGCCGAGCGACTTGAAACGCATGACCTTTCTTAATTACACCGCACTCCGTCGAGAGTAACACTACAGCGGAGATGGCTCCTCTGTCTACAATAATGCTAAAGTGAATTAATTAATCAATTCATTAAACTTTTTTTATAGACGTTGTTGGGAATCGGCTCTTCTTTTCTAGAGAAAGTTGGTGGAGCCCGAAAGAAAAAGTGCTCCGCTAAGAACGCAAAAGTGAACATGAAGTGGTGACGCGTTTCTCACCAAAGCGTGTCATCAGTCCACGGCTTTTTGGCGGTAAATGTGGGAACTAACAGTTCTTTGAATTCGGACATCCTTGCAATAGCACGGAAAGTTGGGCGAGTTGGTTTGAGGACATTATTGTAAACATTTCGGCGCGCACCCAATAGACGAGAAAAGCAAAGGCGCGAGAAGGCGAGGCGCGCCCGTTTGTCTTCTCTCCTTTCGTTTTCTCGTCGGCGCGCCGAAATATTTCCAAGAATGTCCTCAACATCTTTGGTCACCAACTCGATATTTTAATTAAAAATTACCACAGGCATTAAAAGACTGACGTGAAAGGCTCAAACTGAGTAAAACTGTTGGATCATAATTGGTGCCCTTTTGTTGATGATTAAGAAGGGGCTGCAGTTTTCGTTCGCGCAACCAGGACAGCTTATGGCGCTCGCTTAGTATAGCACGTCGGACTGGGACAAGCTTGTTTCGCTCGCTTGGTATGTCTCAGTAGGTCGTCGAGTACGTTAGCGGGACGGCTCAGTGCTCTCCCATAGTAGAGTACATAGTACTCTAAATCGTTAACCACTTTTTCTAAACACACGTTAGCGGGACGGCTCAGTGCTCTCCCATAGTTGAGTACGAAGTACTCGAAATCGTTAAACTTTTTTTTTTAAACACCAACACTCACTTACCTACTTATTTTACATACATCAATCAATATGAACTGGGACAGCTTATTGCTCTCCCGTAGAAGAGAACATCGAACACTAAATCGTCAAGCATTTTTTTCTAAACACACGCTACGCCTGCGCACAAAACTGGAAGCCGTCCAGGACCTACATGAGGCGTGCGGATCCGACCAAACTCTCTGGGCTCACGCCCTAATTTTCGTCAACAGGACCTCATCAAGCGTGAGGCCCACGAACGGCTTTATGCTCTTTAGAATACCAAATACTCAAAATCGTTAACCACTTTTTCTAAACCGTGAGGCGGAACAGCGCGATGCGCCCGTGAAGGTCATTTTGTGTCATGAACTCGTTCTCGCCGTAATTTTAAGTGTGAATACACTTTATAAGCGTCCACAAACCATCCACCGCCGTCGGCGGCGTCCGCAGTCTTCCCTCTATCTTTAAAAAGAAAGAGGACTTGGCGGGCCGCAGCGCGACGCTCTACCGAATAAGCCACGCACGCGACGCTGATATCGGTGTCAGTAACGCGCCTTATACCCCCTCCCCCTTCGCTCGCTCCTCCACTCTCCTCGCTCGCTGCAGCTGCGCGCGCACCCCTCTCTCTCTCGCGCGCCCGCCTTCTCTCTCAGTCTCCCGTAGGGAACGGGTCGTGAGGGGGAGTAAAGTTAAAATCCGTTGGCATTCGCCAGTGAGTTAACGTAAACTCCCCCGTGTGATCAAATTGCGATTCCCAGGAACCATTACACCATAAAGGCACCATAGTGTGATTAATAAATATAATAGTGCGAATTAATAAATACCCCTCATAGCATCACCCCGTGTGTTCGCACTTAACCATGTTCACCCTCGGGGAAATGCTTGAGGGTTTTTTTTGTCAACCCGGCCTCATCAAGTGTGACGCCCACGGGACTGTTTCATGCTCTCCCATAATAGAGTACCTAGTACTCCAAATCGTTACCCACTTTTTCTAAACACACATGACGTTCATAATGGTTTACGTATCGGGACGGTTCACTGCTCTTCCATAGTAGACTATGAAGTACTCAGAATTGTTAACCTTTTCTAAACGCGCATGTCCTCTGCGAAGTAGTAGTTGTGATCACCGGGACAGTCTCGCTCGCTGGTTGTCGTGCCGACCGGTTGTGCCACCGCGATCTCCGACGACAGCGCAGCTCTGGGCCGACTGGCTCGCCCTTCGCCATCTCCTGACGCCTACAAGAGCTCTCGCTGAGTGGTGCCCCGTCCTCGGACTTGTGCGACCGTGTCCATCTTTCCTATCTTCTCCTTACTTGCGTATGTGGCTGTCCCTGTGCCTCTCTCTCTCTCTCTCTCTCTCTCTCTATACATTTAATTCCTCCCTATGCTTTTTTAATCCCTCCTTACCCCGATCCTCTGCGCAGAACTGTGGATGTGTCCTCCTTTGTGAGAAAGGCAGTAACGGGACTGCGCTCATTTCGTCATTTTACCTGTCAAAAGTCACTTATATCACCGGGACAGCTTATGGCTCTCTCATATAAGTATAGGCATATAGTGCTCTAAAGCGTTCAGGGTGTAAAATGAATCTTAACAAAAATTATTCTCCACAGCTTGAAGATGTTTTGTCGTGGGTCACCTGAGACAGCTTTGTGTCCTCCCATAGTCGAGTATCATGTACACTGAATCGTGAAAACTTTTTTCTTCCTTAATAGACGAACTGGGACGGCTTTCCGCTCTCCCATAGTACAATACCGAGTACTCTAAATTGATAGACCCCCTTTTTTTTCTATACACATTCCTCGTATGGGCCGGCTAACTACTCTCCCGTAGTAGCATATATAAAGTATTCTAAAATGTTAAACACTATTTCTAAACACACATGTTCGTTGTGTTGAAATCTTATTGATGCGCAGCCAGAGCTACGCATCAGAGACGGTGAGTCTGTGATGAATTTCTCTGAACACTCCATCTAATACCCCTGTCACACGGCCACCACCAAACTCCGTTGAACACCGTCAACGTAAATCTCCCCTAGGGGGTTCGACGGAGAAGGAGTTGTGGCAGTGTCACACGGCAATGACAAGGTTGTAACAGTTGCCGCGAGGGGGCTCAGCTGGCGCTGTTTGATTTTCGGAAAAGTATTCTAATTTGATCCCTATTGATTTTTTTGTGAATCCTCGTTATGCGGTTTTTACAAAAAAGCACTATAAGGTAGGTATGCGACTAACAAACCATTAAAAATAATTTCAAATAAGAACGCATTTGCTAATTGTAGCAATGCTGCTAGTGACGCTGGCCACATTGAGCTTTTAGTTGTTTTGTTGCCTGTGTACATGCCCGGTACGAAAGTTCTTGTGCTTCTTTGCCTCGTTAGCGCACATTTTGTGTTCTTCAGCCATGAGCGACACAGCGGACGACGTGAGGAAGTGGTGCGAAATTGCGCTGGTAATGACGTTGATCGGCTGGCGCCGGCCGGCCCGACTCGCGAGACATGGTGTGTAGGGCATCGGTGTTGAGAGTAAGTGAACTCTGGCGGGCGTAAATATTGTAAACAAACACGCGTTGTGAATGAGTACTACAACGAAAGAAGGTTTAATGTTGCTAAAATGTATTATTCTTTCACTGCGGCCACTTAGTGCTCGAAATTTTTTCTCTGACCTCTAGACTGCTGAGGACGAGAGTACCTCGTTTCGCTGCGAAGGGAGATCGTTGAACGTCCTTTGCGAAATGCTCAGTTCATTTTCGTTTGCGTAAGGGTGGCCGTGTGACACCAACCGCATCTTCGTTGTCGTAAAGACGAGGGAGTTAAACGGTCTTCACGGGTGCCCGTGTGACAGGGGTATAAACCTATCTCCCTTACCAGTTATGGGGGAAGGGGGAAAGGGAAGGGGTTCAGAGCACCCCGGATCACTCATCGCATAGCTCCCCGCTTTTTAATTGGCAACCCTCCCGCTGTATAATGCATGGTTCCTTTCTCTGTTTAGCGCAGTGCGCAAAGAAAATGTTGTGATCGGAATGCAAATCAGCCGCGTCTAAGTGGCTTGGAAAAAAAACAGCGCCTTTATTCGCCCCTACACAACCTTCCCAGGCGCCACATAGTCTGTGGCCCACCGCTGAGTTGTCGGTTGGTCGGTCGGTCGTGCTCCGCCCGGCCCGTCCGGCATCTCTCTTACGAAGGCGCCGATGTCATAGACGCGCGCGGTTTGATTTCTTCGGTGCTCCTCGACTCTGACCACTTTCACATACTTTTCAATTCGGGAGCCGGAAAAGCCACTTTAGTAGTCGCGTACGTGTGTACGTATGCACGAAAAGTACCAAATTGAAAGTGACACGTACCTATAATGGATCGTTCAGCGGCGACGGGCTGCTTTGTCTCCGTTCTCGTTCTCGACAGCCTCCTAGGTATTTTTTTTTTCGGCTTGCATGGTGCTACGCTATATGTTGTACTCATCTCAGTTATACCCAAGGAGGTAAAAAAAATTCTTTAAACCTCCTTGGTTATACCCTAGAATAAAAGAAAGAAAGAAAGGAAGAAGAAAAGAAAGAAAGAAAAAAGAAAGAAAGAAAGAAAGAAAGAAAGAAAGAAAGAAAGAAAGAAAGAAAGAAAGAAAGAAAGAAAGAAAGAAAGAAAGAAAGAAAGAAAGAAAGAAAGAAAGAAAGAAAGAAAGCTGTCGTGCAACTAATAGGCGGAATCGAAAAGTGGCAAATAAAAAAAGAAAATCACATGAAAGTTGGACGAAGAGGTGAGCTTGCCAAAACAATTATGTGAACGTAAATCCGACGTACCATAGACACATTTTTCTCTGGAAAATGGGGGTTAATATTGGTTCATGTTAATCATCCGTTATTGTAACATCCCCACTCTTTACATTCAGTCACACTGCGAAGATTTTCTCCATATTCATACACAACAATATGGGGCTGCGTGACTTTAGTTTCTTTTTTGCTTTCTTTAAATTGACAAGCTATACAAGACGCTTAAGGCCTCCCTTGATGTCTTCTAGTTACCGGTTTAATGGAATGCGCATCGATATCAATGGTCCACACTGAAATGTCTGTTCCCGTTGTCTGCCTACGACTCTGTTCTCTCAGTTTTCTTTCGAATATTTCGCCCCCACTTTTTTTCTGGTTCTCACTGGCCCCGAGGTGCCTGGAATGTGCTGTCCCCGAGGCTCGGCCCTTTTGTGAACCCCTCTTCTGGAAACCTCTTTTCGTGTCCTCCTATAAGAGGGCGACGCGGTTTTTCCGTCCTGGTCTCGCCGCGGGGAATCCCCTTTCAATCGGACGTGGGGCGTCTGGCGATGACTGTTCTTCGCTGAAGGGAATCAACGCGTCTTGAAGCGACGATGGAAAAGCGAAACCGGACATCTTTCACTCATACTCGGCTTGGTCCTTTGTTTGATCTTTCTTTTCCTTTGCTTCTTCCTGTCGTGTCTTGGTTCTCTCCCTTGTTGCGCTACCCCGTGTTTGCTTCTTTCGCGTATGCGCTAGTATTGCTTGTTTGTTCTCTCTGCAGACCCAATAGTTCCCGCCCTGACTTCAACGCGAACGTTAGCGCAGGGCTACGCGAAGATATGTCAAGCTCGTAATGGAATCCGATCAAAGTATGGGTGATGGTGGTGAAGGGACAGTTGTGAAGAGAGGACCTGCCCATCGTGCACGACCTTGCCGACTCCTCCAGCTGAAGTGTGTGCGTGTGTGTGTGTGTGTGCGTGGAAAAGGGAGGAGAGGGGAGAAGAGTCGACTCTTTGGAAAATAGGATTTTTTTTTACCTCGCGTATGCTGCAGTGCTTTTTTTTTTCTTAATAACGTCATTTCCAATAAAAGCACGCGGCATCAGTCTTGCTGTTTCAGAGGGCTCGGCGACAATGTTCGCAAACCCTGCGGGCCTCGAAGTCGTCCCCAAAATCATTTAAGGGCTGTTACTCATCCTACTTATTCTTTCCTCGGCACAGTTTTGTGCAAAAAAAAAAAGTCTCTGCGCCTCCAGATATATAGACCTCGCAACCAAACGCCCTACTATGGTTCAGTCGACATGTGCGTTCTGCTGTTGAGCAGCGTGGTCGTCGGTTCGATTCCCAGCTCTAGCGACTACGTGTTTTGATGGAGGTGGTATGCAATAACGTTCGTGTAACCCACTTTCTGAGCGCCTAGTGTGAAGAGCCATAAGTGATAAAAATTCAAAGCTAACCCTTAGCGCTGTTAGATGCCGATCTATAATAGGCAACGCGTGGGTTATCACATAAAAATTTGTGACCAACTTACAGCAGCCTTCCGGCGCCGATGAAGATTTCTCAGCCGCCATTTTAGATCTGCGCGTTCTGCTTTTTCTCTCCTTACCTTCCTCCGCGCCATTTGTATCTTGCGCGAGTCGTAGTTAAAACTTGTTCTGTTCTCGCCAATGCAATTTTATATGAAAGATGTTGTTTTTTCTAGGACAAGAGCTTCAGATAAACATGATGGATCTCTCAATAATTGATTGATCGATTGATGTTCACGTTCTACTGCAAAGCATATATGCTCTCATGGACGCAATTTCATTAGCGGTTCCCATGAGCTGCTCTGGGAAGTTTGCAGCCATCACCATAATTGATCAATTTAATAATTAACATGTTGTTTCTATGTAATGGCCCTTGACTACTCGAAGGCGAAAGCAGTTTTTTTTTTCATTTCTTAGTTGGTGTACTGACCCTCCACGGAAAGCAGCTAGCTTTCTTTACCTTACCTGGTGTCATACTGGCTCCCTATAGTTTTCCCATGATTAACTACGTGGTGCTCATCGGATGGCACCATCATGTGACGTGATAACACCACACAAGTTGTCGACCTCTATGGCTTAACGTCGTCACGTGATTTTTTTTCCATCACTCGTGTTGACGCCGGTACGTCACTGACGGATCAATTTGGGTGTTTGATGAGGCGTCCATAGGATTTCCCCTCAATAAATTAATCTCTCAATCAATCACGTGAGCTATACTTCACCCCGAGGCTGTATGGACAAAAACGTATTGTCGAAGCGGCCGAAGCACTTCGCAAATGAGGCGCGCCCCATTCGCAGAGACGTCAAGACTGGAGCCGGTCTTAGTGCTTTCTCTTTTTTTTTTTTTTTTGCCTTTACTGCTAGGAATCTCTAGCGAACGCCGTTGTCAGCCAGCGCAGGAACATTTGTAAACGGCTTCTCTCTCTTTCGTCGATCGAATCTGCGCGAACGCAGTGACGAGCAATCCCTTTTTAATCCGGATAAGCCGAGATTATGCTTGCGCAGTCCGAGAGTATATAGGCAGGTTCAGGTATAGGAGACGTGATTTGTCGGACGTGGCGCCCAGTCAGGACACGTGCACGTGACAGACAATCCAGTTAGAGCTGCAGGCAGTCGTCGAACGACCTGATCTCTTCTGTTCGCCTCGGTGAAGGATATGCTGCCGGCATCGGACTGCTTGTTTTGTACGATGCTATCTCGACTCGCTCCGGTGGAAGCCAAGCGATGAAAAGAATGGAGCAAAAGGTAATGGGAAGAAGCGTTCGTCCATTTCTGAGCGCGCAAGGAATGCACAGAGACGGGGAAGATTCGAAATCTGGGCCAGTTGGTTCATGTTACTCGAAGTCAGCAAATTGACGGGACATGAGAAAGAAGCAGGTGCACAGAACGCTAGAACTAGCAACTGTTGAGTGCTTCCTTTCAGTAAAGGCAAGGTTGTTAGCTCCGGAGTTGTGTGCGTCTGCTTTCTTTCTCACGTCCCGTGAATCAGCTGGCTTTTTTTCAAGTAACGTAAATGAAGCAACCACTTATGGTCGACACTTGCAGTATACATACAAAACTTAAGGGGCAGACAAAAGAAAAAGGCTACCAGGCTCCCTAAGGCATTCGCCTTAGATGACTCGCAGGCTATAGGCATATTCTGTTTGTTTTTTTTCGTTCCAGTCAACTGCATTGATCCCCCGTTGCAAAAAGCTCTCAGCACTTAGGGTGGTTTAGCACTGCCTCCAAGAAAAGCTCACTTGCGACCGAGTGACGATGTAATAAGATGAATGACATCATATCATGCGACATCACGTTATGTCACGTCACTTGAAGTGACGGCGTGTGACATCATCGTCGTATGACGTCATGTTACGTGATGCCATGCTAACATCACGAACTTTGCTGATCTTTGGCGGTGACTTCCAAGGTGACGTCAACACATGACTTTCTTTTACATCACTTGTCTTGACGCTAACGGTTATTATTATTTTATTTTTATGAAACATCTAAGGCTAATAAATAGCGTACAAAAAATAAGGATCAAACGGCAGAAGAAAAAACCAATATATATGTCACGAAAATTCGACCGCATCATACAAAATACGGACATAAAACATAATACGTACTGGATAAATGCATGGTACATACATAACACGTGCGCCCCTAAACTATATTGACGCAAGACAGACGCAGTATTCAAATTACGCGCGCTAGTCTGTGCAGACCCCCCCCCCCCCCCCCCCCCCCCCCCCAAGAGACTGCAGCAGCCCGAATGAGACAAGAAAAGGCCGTGACGGCGCGCGCCTCCTCAGCACGGTATTTCGACGCGAAAGAAGTGGTGCACCGCTCGAGGTCGTCTCGGAGATTGATTCCTTTTGCGGATCGCCTGTTAGAAACGCTGCTACATTTTCTTTTACTTTTCGGGCACAAGTTAGTCCCAATAAATAGTTATTCTTACACCATCTTGATTGTGCGTAACAATATGTATGCTCGCTCTTTCTTTTTATTTTTCTATATATCAGTTCTTATTCTATCTCTATTTATCTGACCTCAATCTGTTTTTCTCTCTGTGTAGTCATTCTATCGCATTTAATTTTTTATTCCAGTATTTATGACTCCCTCCTTTCCCTCTGACTGTGTGCAGTACTTCATTATGGTGAGGTTGTCTTCTGCTGTTTTCAGAAGGCAGATGTACTCGACTTGGGTAGAACGAAAGGTGAAGGAATTGGTGCATCACTAGTGTTACTTCTTTGAGTGTACCACTAGTACACTCTTCGTGGTGTGTTTAGATATAGTGTTTCAGGATTTTGAGTACTTCGAACTCAACTATGGGAGAGCAGTATAAGACATCGCGATTGCGTTAGCAGTAAAGTGGGTTTGGAAAAAGTTGTTCACGAGTTATAATACTTCGTACTCTACTACGGGAGAGCATAGAGTAGAGCCATCCTGTGGGTGAGTATTAAAGAGTGGTTAACAATTTAGAGTACTTGATACTCTACTGTGGGAGAGCATAAAAACTGTCCCGTGGGCCTCACACATGGTGATGTATGGAAGACCATTCTGCCACATACCTCAGTCGGCCCTTTCTACTCATTGTTTGAATGTGTGGGGTGATGGCTAGGCATGCGTTTTTCTTTCTTTTTTTTTTTAACGGCGAAGCTGTTATTCTCCGAGTTTTTCACGTCCAGCGTTGTGGTATGCCCCGCCACGGTGGTCTAGTGGCTAAGGTACTCGGCTGCTGACCCGCAAGTCACGGGTTCAAATCCCGGCTGCGGCGGCTGCATTTCCGATGGAGGCGGAAATGCTGTAGGCCCGTGTGCTCAGATTTGGGTGCACGTTAAAAGAATTCCCAGGTGGTCGGCCGAAATTTCCGGAGCTCTCCACTACGGCGTCTCTCTCATAATCATATGGTGGTTTGGGGACGTTTAACCCCACATATCAATCAATCATCAATCAGCGTGGTGAGTCGGTTGCACGTCTCTTCATTAAGATGCAAATGTAGCCATAGGCGTGCGCAGGGTTCCCTTTCAGAGGGGACGAATGTTCGTCGCAGTGCCCCCCCCCCCCCACACACACACACTATTATGTTGTAGCGGGCGAGACAGAGAGAGACGTGAGAGGACGTCGTGTAGGCGGCCGACGGGGCCGTGCCGAATCTCGCCGCTTTATTACCCTCGCGTCAAAGCTCAGCGGCGGCTGCCAGCGTCCGTCACGCCAGGCGCGCCTACCCCTTCTGTTATCGCGCAGCTCTAGCTATGCATGAGGTGCACGAGAGGCGCGGCGCGATGTGCAAGAAAATGATGATGATGATGATGATGCACTACAATGTTAATGTATGAGATTGCATTTGTGCCCCCACCCGAGTTGCTGTGACCCCCTCCCCCCCCCCCTTCCTCTATTATGCCATTGTATGGGGCTGTTCTTGTGCGCCTCCGTTTAAGTGACAAGAAGGGCGCCCCCCCCCCCCCCCCTGCTCACCTTGTGCGCAGGCCTACGAATATAACCCAGGAGCGTGACTGTAGGTTAGTTGTTATTGTGGGGTTTGGCGTTCCAAAATGACTTTGGCTATCAGATGCCATAGCGCCGGGCTCCGATAACTTCGCACACCTGGGGTTTCTTAGCACGTGCCTTGAAATCGCACAGGACACGTGTCTCTAGCATTTCGTCTCCTGTCGAAATGGACCGCCGATGCAGGTATAGAACTCGCGTCTTTCGGGTAAGCAGCAGAACACTGTCACCTATGAACAGCCGTGGCGGCTTGAAAGTGACCTTTGTATTGTCGTCGTCGTCGTCGTCGTCATCATCATTTGATGACCCTTGAAAACCCTAAACCTCGCATTACATAAAAGGGGGGGGGGGGGGTTACAGAGTCGAATTGACGTGCAATTCAGCGAATGCTTATAATCAAACTCAACAGCGCAATTTCAAGTATATACAGAGCACGCAAGAGAAAATGACATTTCGGAACCAATTCTCGCTGAGAATAAGAGGTGTAGAACACACAAAAAGTGAGAAGAAAGCACAGAATACATAATTAAAGTTATTTAACAAAAAATGCATGCTTACAACTTGAATATTTTCTCTGAAGAGCAATGAAAGAAAGAAGTTAAGGGCTCGTTTTCTTTGTTAGACACAATATTAATGAGAACTAACAGACAATGATGCCAAGAGAAGTATAGCCTGTTATCGGAAGTAATTGTAACGTACATGTAAAGTAAGAAAAGTGGACTAAAAGATAACGTGCCTTCGGCAGGACCCGATCCTTATTCTTAGCTTGCAACCTACCAGCTTGTGCGTGGTTGTTGTCGCCCATTCGCTTTTCTTCCTTTTTAATAGTGAAGATGTTTAGGCTCGAGATTCAGTGCTGTAGTGTGCTCAGAAAGCTGTCATCATCGCGAACGGGCCATATACCGTCGAACGCACAGCCGAGCTTAGCGCGCGCGACGCAATAACTCAGCCAGAGCGCTGTTTCTTTATCGTCTCCAGCTTCTAAGCTTCGCTGCTCCGAACACGTGCGCCCGGAGCGTTCTCTCCCGCTGCTCTGATTTGTCCGGCGTGGAACACAATAACTCGAATGGGTGAAAAGAGAACGAGTACACAGTCTGAAAGAGAAAATAATGAAGAGATACAAAGCATGAGAAAGGTAGACATGAAGAGAAAGAAAAGATAAGAAAGAGAAAAAAGAAAGGTGGATAAACCAAGAAAGGAGAAAAATGAAGAAAGTGAAAGAAGCATGGACAAGACAAGATAAAAAAAATCGAGAAATAGAGAACGAAAGGAAGGTGGAGAGAAAACAAATAGAAACAACGAAGTACGCCCAGCTTCGTTGTACCTTCTAGCTTGGCGCCACTAGTGCGAATGTGCCTTTTTTGTTGTTTGTTTGTTTGTTTGTTTGTGTGTTTGTTTGTTTGTTTGTTTGTTTGTTGTATTCTGCCTTTCGGACGTTTAGAATCCTGCGGGCGACGCTAACGTACATGCCGCGCGACATGGCAGGCCAAGAAAGTGGCGGGTCGGACCAAGCACCGAGACCCCGTGGCCGAGAAGAGCTTCCTGGAGCTCAACGTGCGCAGCCTACAGCAGCAGCACTACGGCGCCCTGCTGGGCGGAGGCGGCTCCCCGAGTCGTCCCTCCAGCGTGCCGGTGACGCCCAGCCACCAGCACTACCAGCGACCCGGCGAGCGCGGCGCCGAGCCCGACCTGCTGTCTCCGTCGAGCAACGAGGACAACACGTCGCCCACCGAGCTCAACCGGCACTTCACCGACAAGCCGCCGCCAGTGAAGAAGCTCGAAGACAGCTGGCAACAGCAGCAGCAGCAACATCAACGCTGCCCGAGCATCGGAGGACCAGAGGGGCTGGAGGTCAGTGTTCAGGCCATGTGGTCTGGTCCTTCGTATGAATGCGCAGTGTAATCATTCATACTGGCAACTCTCGGATGTTGCGAGACCGAAGCGATCGTCAGCTCCACCGAAACTGTGTTCTACCACAATCAAGCTGCATATGAGCAGCTTGCAGGCACGGGCGACGCCAGGTTACTATCACGGGGGGGGGGGGGGGAGAGGGGGGTACCCACAGTGAGTTGTTTCAAAGAGGCAGGGAGGTGGTAGAATAGGGTCCCTCTAGAAGGGGGAGAAAACAGGGGGACAGGAGAAAATATGGGGGAAGCTCCAAACCCCCCCCCCCCGCCACACACGCGCACACACTCGTACCCTCCCCTGGCGCCCTATGTCCTCGCAAGGGATTGCTTTCGATTAAAAGTGACTGTTTCCGAATCACTAAGCTAAAAAGCGTGCAGTTTGATTGAAGAAGTCTACAAGATAGGCCTGATATAACAGCTCTTGTGACTTCACCTTCTGGGAGTCTTCAATAAGTGGCATTGTGGCAGACGGAGCAGTAAGGTCTGCAGGACGCATGAGCTACCCTTGAAAAATACAAACTTCCGAAATTGTGACCTGACAAACGACCCAACAGCTCGTAACAGTAGGCCACATCCCCAAGAAAAAAGATGCGATAATATGGGGCGCATAACATCAAAAACGTGCTTGTCCAGGGTAGATGATCCTGTGCAAAGAAGCACAGCACTAAAGAGAAAAGCGATTTTTCTCGCATGACTAAATTACTCTATCACAGTACAAACGTCGTGGCCCTTGACGCGAGAAGCAACGCTTGGTAAGCGAGAAAATGCTAAAAAAATAATAAATAACGTGACGTGGGTAGTGACACCATCCACCAGGTACCATGACGTCATAGATTTTGACGCCGTCTACTGGGTCCCACGTAGTTCTTGATCGGTAAAAATGAAGTTCGTTGACTTGTGAAGAAGCAAGAGATTTAGCAAAGCAAGTTTCAGGAAGTTTTGTTGAGCCAATGGGGCCGAAATACAAAAAAACCTCTTTAAACAATCGGAAGTTTCGGCGGGAAATGTAAGAAATTAGATTTGTTACACTGATCTCCGACTGTATTAATGAGCATGTAAAGTTGAAATTATGACACTGGTGTTTTCAAAGCATAATTCGTCATTCTAATGTAACTCACTATTTCACCATAGTTTCACTTTAATGTCTGTAGTACTAATGGATCTCGTTTCTATCGATACATCTCTCCCTGTGGCTCTAATGAACGACAACAAATACCACGTGTTCGTTCAGGCGACTGTCTTGATGACGCGAAACCTTTCCCATCGTGGCGTTGCAGGACAGCGGCCGGGGTGCATCCTCGCCCGTTCCGATCGGCTCGCGGCCTCCGAGCTCGGCGCTCAGGTCCAGCCCTCTGTCGTCGGAGGCGTGCAGCGTGCGATCCTCGGTGCGCAGCCGGCGTTCGTCGGGCTCGCCCAGCGGCCGCCAGAGGAGCGCCTCGGGATCTCCGAGGCCCAATGGGCTCGCCGCCAGGGTCGCCTTCGCTCCGGCTCCGCCGAGGCGGTACGCAACTTCCATCACTGCTTGAATATGTGTCATTCATTCGCTGATTCGTCGATCAACAGATCGATCGGAAGAATAGACTAAACGTCAGGTAGAGATATACACCTTCACCTCTCGAAATAATGTTGGACAAGTTGTATCTAACGGTAATGTTCTTTCAAGTCATGAAATGTAACCTGACTCACCAGTATTTTGTTCGCCTCCCCTCGTGTAATGTCCCACGTGGAATCATTGAGGTATTATGAATAAATAAATAAATAAATAAATAAATAAATAAATAAATAAATAAATAAATAAATAAAGTAATGGAAAGACAGTTTTCAGGATGATACCTAGCTCTCTGTAGCTAAAAGATAAAAAAAAGAAAGTAAATGAAATGTTATAGAGTTAAAAGAGAGAAACGTGGAAGGTACAGGTGAACACTGATAGACATGTGTGACATCATCACTTGAAAGCTCATTTGTAACCTTGATCTGTGTGCGTCCTATTCATGCCCTTTGTTTCTTTTTTTTCCATTTTCCTGTCGTGTTGCCGTAGTAGTAGTAGTAGTAGTAGTAGTAGTAGTAGTAGTAGTAGTAGTAGTAGTAGTAGTAGTAGTAGTAGTAGTCGTTATTAGTATTATTGATTACTTGCAGACGCACACACCAAGAGGGACAAAGCGAAAGGCGTCTTATACTCCTGACAAAGTATTCCGCACCCGAAGCTGATAAAAGAAATTAATTTCTTTACATTACAAAACACCTTCCCTCCTTCCCCCCTCCCCACACACACTTCATTTGTGTAGACTTATGCATACATTTGACGCGTGACAGAGCGGCAGGAGCGGCAACAAATTCATATTTGTATCGCGTTTACCATCTACACAAGCTCGCTCCTTGGCAGACGCACGGGTCAGAAGTTTGTCCGCTTTCAACCTTATTCCGGGAGAACGCTTCGCCAAAATTTGCGTTTCAGTGAACGCTCATCGGCTGGTACGTTCGGTGCGACGATTTGAGTCGTTCGCGGGCGTTTTCCGTCGCATCGTATCGACGACGCTGCGACGCGGTTAGCGCCTTGTGTCAGTGTGGGCCACGGCGTCCTTTGAACTTCCGCGCTCGACTGCCGCGACAACGGCCCGAGTCAAGCGTGGCGCCGAATGTGACGCGTATGAACGCTAGGGGGGCGCGCCAGTGCCGAATCATTCTGTCTCTCGCTCGAATAGCCGCATGTATAACACGGTTCTTGGGCTGCTGCTTTGCTATTCCTGATTGTTCCTTTTATTTTTGATATTATTTATTATCATATCTTCATTTCCGAGCGCGACTACCCTCAAAGCAAGCCTACACAAAAGTCGCAATACGAATGCTCTTGCGTTCGCGTTGAGAGTTTGGTTTACTCGTGAGAACTTTCTTTTGTGATGTAGTTTAATACCATGTGTGATCTTTTTTTATATATATGTATTGGCTTGGAGCGTCCCCCGCGACAACTACTATAATGCGTATCTGTCCCCCCACCTCTCCGTTGACCCCTCTTCGCTCTATTCTTTTAACTGTCGTTTATTTCTATGCTTCTTTTTTTTTCTCGCTGCCGTGGTTAATCACGCGAAAGGGCAGCGTTCGCACGAGCGCGCGATTGAAGAGCGCGTGATTGAAGACGAAGAGAAGACGAATCAAGAAAGCTTAGTCGAGGAATGAAAATCATATTTAGAGGAAGTTACTAAAGAGGAAAAAAGAGAAGAAAAGAATGGAAGGAAGAAAGTACAAGTGAGAAGTTTTGGACAAGTGAGCGTCAACTATGTCGTTTTCATGCGACGTTCACATTTCGCGCGTGTGCTTTTTTAAGTTCATCCCTTTCGCACGCGTGTGTGTTTCTCTCTTCCTTTTTTTTATTAATTTATGCGTGTATTTATTTGTTTATTTGTAAATTTATTATGTTGCTGTCGTTAGAAGTCGTCTTTGTGACAAGTGTCGAGTCATTCGCGTGGGAAGTTAGCTGCAATCGTCGTCGCCTCTGCTCGTCGGCACGAACTTTCATTCGACTCGAAAAAGAATTCGCGCCTGGCTTTGCGTGCGTTGAGAGAGAAGGGAGAGAGAGAGAGAGAGAGAGAGAGAGAGAGAGAGAAGGGAAATAGAGAGAGAGAAAGAGAGAAGAAAACGCTTCTTTTAAGTGGACCGTCGAGGATGCCTAGTGAACGCGGAGGCAAAATAAAAAAAAAGTACTGAGAGAATTATGTGAACGGCGAAAAAAAAAGAAAAAAAAGAGTGTTAAACAAAGAAGCAAACACTACATGCGGAGGAATCTTCAGTGAAGAAGAGCGCTTCAATGTCGCGACTCGTTACGTAGCACGCACAGAGCAGAAAGACGAAAGGAGAATGAACTTTGAAGAATATAAAATTCGGAGGGAGAGAAGCGAGGAGGGAGAGAAAATGATATTTCTGAACGCTGTAAAAAGAGATTTCGACTGATAAGTGGGAGAGACTGAGAGGCAAAGAACAGACTTCGCGCGCTGAGGGCTGACGTGCGTGCACTTTCTAATGTGGTTGTGCCACTTTTTCGGCCCGGATCACGGCTGCACAATTGGGCTTTCGCATCTTTGTTTTTTTTTTTCGGTGGAACGAGTCGTGTCTGAATTCGGAAAAGTTACGATGTAGTGAGAGAAAGAGAGAAAGTGCTAGACGCTCTTTCGCTGGCAGGAGTCAGAAGACGGAAGATCTGTTGTACAAGAGGTTCATGGGATTGTGGGGGAGGGGGTGGGAACTTTTTGGGGTGACTTGCGCGGCTTTCGGAACAAAAAACCCAGAGAGTAAAAAACGCTACGGCTCTCCCGACGATCGAGTCAAGGTCCGTGCGCGCGCGATTGCGGGTCCTGGCGACGCGCCTGATTTATACACGGCCGGAAACGGAGCCGAAACACAATGGGATGAGACCGAGCCGGATGTAGAGTACGTACGCCACTGCGGCACCCGCCCGGGGGCCGCGCAGAAACCAGGCGAGCATTCGCCTCATGCGAGACTCCTCTCTCCTCCGCCCCCTCTCCCCTTTCCGTCCACATTCAACAATACCCGCTGCGATTTCCATCTATCCGCTGGCTGTCTTATTCGCGGCCCGCCGATGCATGGACAGCTGCGCAGCAAAAGTAGATGACTCGGTTGATTCGGAGCCATTGTCGACCGGAGCTGCTCGGTTTTTTTTTTTCCCTTTTGTAATGAAGTGACAGTCCAAGATGTCCATCAAACGCGAAAATTGACCAACGGCGGCGGCGGCGTTAACTTGAGTGACCAAAAAAAAATCACGTGATTACGTCGCCACATATCGTCATGTTCGCATGACGTCACGTGATGACGTCATCGCGAGACATAATCGCATGGTGAAGTGTTGGCCGATCCCGGAGGAAGCGCAAAAAGCAGGTGAAGTGCACAGAGTTTGCAACGCCTGCGATTTTGGAGGCGGTTCGAAACCACGTTAATAGGTTCACAAGTTAAATGAGAGCGAGGGGGGAGGGGGGTGACAGGACTGGCATAGCGACTGAGAAAAAAATTGATATGATAGCTTTAGCTATCGCGTGCTCGAGACGAATGGTAAAGGCGAATGCTCTTGTCCATCAAAATCGGCTTGCGATTATACGAGGTGTTGCTGGGCGTGAGTTCGACTCCCTGTTGAATTTGGGTTATAACGAAATGCATAAAGCATTGGGTACCCTTACTTCCTGAGCTCAGTACTAAACTGTATTGTATATCCAAAGCAACTCACGCCAGGCGACAAAATTATTAAGGTCACTTGACCGTTTTTTTGGCTTCGCCTCATTTGTAGACACCTTGCAGTGAAGCCACCTTCTAGCAAACAGGGTAAATTGTGAGAAATTAATAGTCATCTTTAGTTCTAGTTTACGAGCGAAAAAAGAGTGTATCGTCGTGCTGCGACATGATTTTTCCATCTACCGTTACCGCACCTGCAAGACGCTAACTGCATGCGCCATGACGAAGCGCACAGGTGATGTGCAAACCACAGGGGATGTACAAACCAATGAGCCGTAGAGGTGGCACTCGAGCACGTGACGATTGAACACCCAGAATTAACAACCATTTTTTTTTAAGCCGATAGTTTTTCTTGCAGACATTCAACGCAAAAATTTTGGTCTATCTGTCTGTACATTTGTCTGTTTGTCCACTCTTGATGGTACCGGGTAGGCTGAACGGCACCAGCCGCCATAGTGTAGGGCTCTGTGACCACCTGGGGTTCTTTAACGTGCACCCAAATCTGAGCTCAGGGGCCTGCAGTATTTTCGACTCCATCAAAAATGTAGCCACTGCAGCCGGGATTCGATCCCGCAACCTGCGGGTCAGCAGTCGAATACCTTAGCGCTAACACTAGACCACCGCGGCGAAGCTTCGTGTATGCCACGAGCTTCACTGTTTTCTCCCTCATCTTACCACTATTGCGGAGCTGCCCTATGTTTTAAAGACGGTAGTTTTTCTTGGGGACCTTCGACGCAAAAACTTTGGTCTGTCTGTATGTACGTTTGTCTGTTTGTCCACCCTTAATGGTACTCAAAATGTCACTGAAGTGACCAAAGGATACTCCAAACGGCCAACCCCATCCGCAGCACCCACCAATGTTGCTCAAGATTCAGCGTTCATACTTGTGCATTTGTCAATTGAAAAGCAAACATTGAGCATATCTAAAGCACTATAACTACACGTATATATTCTGTATGTGCGTCTTTTACGAGAAAAGGCACTGTGATGTGTGGTGCGCGTTCAAAGTGCGCGCCTTCGAAAAGTGCGCGTCACGGAAAAAAAAAAAAAAACAAAAGGAGAAATACCAGAGTGCACGTGCGGGGCTGCTTAAACAAGAATGACGACGTAAAGAGCGTCGAGCACGAGGATGCGTGGCAGGACGTGAAGTAAACAAAAGGTAAAACATCCAATGGGCAGCGAACACGGAGATTTCAAGGCCCAATGGCTTGACACCACGAGACAGCAGTATCTCCAATGAGAACGAGACAAGTGGGCCAGAGCTGAAGCAGGAGCTTGAGCAGACCAGAGCAAGGGGAATTCGAGGCAGGCAGTGCAAGCGGAAGGTCGTCACCGGACCGGGCGCTGAAGATGGGCCGTCGGGCGTAGGACCCGAGCCTGCAGGTCTTCAACCGGCCGGGGCCTCCTGCCGTCGTGTTCCCGCTCCAAAGGACCGTGGCCATCCGGTCCTGAACTCCTTTCCAGGGCCTGCGGACTTTGGTTCCGGCAGGCGAGCTACAGCCGTCGGGCTCCGGGCCCGAGCTGTGCGCCCAGCTGCTTGACTAGGTCGACCCTGGTTCTCTGACGCGTCACCACCAGCCTGCGTTCTCTCGTCACAGACGGGTCCACACTCCTAAAGCCAGAGCCACCACGTTCCGGCCTGGTTTCTCGACGTGTCGTCAGCAGCCAGCGTTCCTTCATCCCCGTCCTGCCCGCGTCCTGAAGCCGGAATCACCGCGTTCCGGTTTGCTCATCGTCGGCGGAATTCAGCGTGTGGGTGAGACCGAACAGATATCTTGCGCTACTCCCATCACTCAGCCCCTTTCGAACGTTAGGTTTAGTTATTGACTTTGAACGTTTTTGTTGGGTGCTTACAGATGTGTTTCGTCATGTCCAGTCAACTGTTTATTAAGTGTTTTGTTTTGTGAGGAATCTTTGCCTTTTTACTTTTTAATTAAACTTTTTGTGTGTTTCTTGGAAACCGAACGGCTTTGTCATTATTAACAAAACTCTCTGAGGCTCAGCCCGGGAGAAAAACAAATCAGCAACAAAGAACCTGCATCACAAATTGGCGTCCACGACAGGACAAAGTCGTTTGTTTTTCATGTAGATTTTTCGACGCGATGAAAGCCATGAAAAGCACTTCGGAATTATTAGATCTGGCGGAGAGTATAAGTCTCAAGGGAGCGGAGTTCAAGGAGTGGTACGACAAGCAAATGGCGCAAGCGCAAGAGGAACGGGCTGCGATATGTGACGCTAAAAAGCAGCAGATTGCATTGCAAACACACGCTAAGAGAGAGGAGTTCGAGCGAGAAACACGGGCTAGGAGAGAGAAGCTCGAGCGAGAGACACGCGCTAAGAAGGAGCAGCTTGAGCTAGAAATGCGTGAAAAGAAAAGGCTGCTCGAGATAGAGATGCGCGAAAAGAAGAGACTGTTGGAACTAGAATATGAGGATTTGCAGCAGTGGCTTGAGAGGGAAAACGCTGAATATACGTGGTCTGAGAGCCAGAGTAGTCAACCAGTGGATGAGGTGTGCTCTGAAAGCAGTTACATCGGGAGCGATTTGAATTTACGTGAGACTGACCCTGTACCTCGTCATGACCTTTCGCTAGAGAAAGAAACTCTGAAAGAGTACGACAGGGAGGTAAACAGTCAAAAGACTAGGAGACTCGATAAGCTTATTGAAGCGCAGGAATGCTTCGTGAGCATGGAACAAGAACGTTCCATTCAGAGTAAAGGGTATTTTGAAACCTGTGAGAGGTCAAGCGCACTTTATTCAGAGGTAGGATTGCCTCTGAATAGCTCCGCTGAAGGAGCAATAAAAGGTCTCCTAGGTAATGCCGGCGAATGCCATAATGAAAGCTCTGATGTAGCAGCTACCTATTGTTTTGGGCCACTGGAGATAGCAACAGACGCTACGGACATGGTTTTTCACCATGATTATAACTTGCCCATACAGAGAGATGGCTTGTGTTCTCGGGAAATTGTAGATGATGCTTTTAGAAGAATATTGGAGCAAAATGCAAAAGCACTTGTTGAAGAACAGAGAGTAGAGTTGCGATGTAGGTCAGCTATATGTGACAATGAGGGTAATCACGATGACCCAGGCAGAAGGGTTGAAAGTATTGATGAACAAGCAATACAGAAAGCTGAAGGGATGGAAAGTGAACCAGAAGGCAGTAATGGTCCAGCAGGTTATTGTACGAGGAAGGACGCCGACTGGTGCTCTTTGGCATCTTCGGTTGAAGAGGTCGCTTCTGTTAAGATGTCTCAACGATTAGCGGCTTACGAGCTCAAGCAAGGCGTTCGTGGGAAGGATGAAATGATTCAGGCGTGGTTGTACTGGTGCGCCTGGAGGCAACGCCTCCGACTGGCATACAGACATTCCAGCGTGTATGCTTGTGATTTCGAGGTTGGGAACCTGGTGATACACAGCTTTAGGTTCATACGAGCTTACGGTCGAGAATTCTTCCACTGGCTTCCGATTCCTTACTCTTGTCAAATGGTTAGAGCAGTTAAACGTCTTGTACGGGACGCTATAACTTAAGCGTCAAATTCGATTTCCCGCTGGTTTCTTTTGGATCTTGCTTGCGGACCATGGAAGGGTGTTGCTTGTAAATATTTGAAGAAGTTACATGCAATGTAACATTAACATGATGTATAGTTTTTGAGATGATAGGGTATATATGATAAAAAAAAAAAAAGGGGTGGTGTACTACTAATTTGGGGATTTTCACAATCCGCTAGATGTGTCCATACTTTTTCCCACTTCTTGCGTATTTTGAGGTTAGTGAATGTGGACCTTTGGGCAATGCAGTGAACTGTGTGGCGGACATATGTGGGTAAATTGTGGTGCAGTGCGAAACGTGCACTCAACGGCAGTTTTTTTTTTCTTCTCGAAAAAAAAAAAAAAAACTTTTCTTATTGTTGTTGGTTGAATGTTACGTTCTGTGGACTCGGTGTTTCGACGTGAGACATGTCAACGAAGAAGCAGTGTGGTGCCATCGGTGTGATGTGTTGAACTGCGTGGTGCAAATATGTGGTGTAATTGTGACGTAGTGCAGAACGCGCACTCATCGGCAGTTTTTTTTTCTAAAAAAAAAAAAAAAACTTGAATGAAAGGGGGGCGTATGTGATGTGTGGTGCGCGTTCAAAGTGCGCGCCTTCGAAAAGTGCGCGTCACGGAAAAAAAAAAAAAAAACAAAAGGAGAAATACCAGAGTGCACGTGCGGGGCTGCTTAAACAAGAATGACGACGTTAAAGAGCGTCGAGCACGAGGATGCGTGGCAGGACGTGAAGTAAACAAAAGGTAAAACATCCAATGGGCAGCGAACACGGAGATTTCAAGGCCCAATGGCTTGACACCACGAGACAGCAGTATCTCCAATGAGAACGAGACAAGTGGGCCAGAGCTGAAGCAGGAGCTTGAGCAGACCAGAGCAAGGGGAATTCGAGGCAGGCAGTGCAAGCGGAAGGTCGTCACCGGACCGGGCGCTGAAGATGGGCCGTCGGGCGTAGGACCCGAGCCTGCAGGTCTTCAACCGGCCGGGGCCTCCTGCCGTCGTGTTCCCGCTCCAAAGGACCGTGGCCATCCGGTCCTGAACTCCTTTCCAGGGCCTGCGGACTTTGGTTCCGGCAGGCGAGCTACAGCCGTCGGGCTCCGGGCCCGAGCTGTGCGCCCAGCTGCTTGACTAGGTCGACCCTGGTTCTCTGACGCGTCACCACCAGCCTGCGTTCTCTCGTCACAGACGGGTCCACACTCCTAAAGCCAGAGCCACCACGTTCCGGCCTGGTTTCTCGACGTGTCGTCAGCAGCCAGCGTTCCTTCATCCCCGTCCTGCCCGCGTCCTGAAGCCGGAATCACCGCGTTCCGGTTTGCTCATCGTCGGCGGAATTCAGCGTGTGGGTGAGACCGAACAGATATCTTGCGCTACTCCCATCACTCAGCCCCTTTCGAACGTTAGGTTTAGTTATTGACTTTGAACGTTTTTGTTGGGTGCTTACAGATGTGTTTCGTCATGTCCAGTCAACTGTTTATTAAGTGTTTTGTTTTGTGAGGAATCTTTGCCTTTTTACTTTTTAATTAAACTTTTTGTGTGTTTCTTGGAAACCGAACGGCTTTGTCATTATTAACAAAACTCTCTGAGGCTCAGCCCGGGAGAAAAACAAATCAGCAAATAAGAACCTTGCATAACAGGCACACATAAGTAATTCTAAAGACCGCAGCATTTATCACACTGCGCTGACCGTGCACCGCTTGCACGAAAAGGCGAGTGTTTCCAACGCTTTGCTAAGACGATATGGTGGTGGCACTTACTTGTTGCCTTGCGTTCTACACCTTATCACCTCTGAGATGAGCGCGCACGCCTGTCTCAGAGCCACGCGCTTCGTTTTGCAATAAGACTGCCAGGTGGCACTTATGTCTCACGTGCGACGTGACTTGATGCACTCGTTCGCCTCCGCTGCACACTCTAGGCACTCTAGCAGCGCTTCCAGAATACCATTCACAGATTTTCTTGCGCAGAACATCAAATAAATTGTCAACGACATTTGCAGATTAACATGCAGATACGGGGCCAATTTTTTTACATCGTGGTACTGACTTCTCCCTCATAAGTAATTTCCAGTACGTACATGGCCAAATATTGCAAAGGCACATCTGCTGCAATCAAAGAGGCCACAAAAAGTTTCAGTTCTCCACAGCGTCGAACTACAAATTATACCCAGCCAGTTAACCTAACCACACTTGTAAGATCTGCAATACCCAGGTAGCCTAGCTCCCAAATATGCTGTGGGAATGTAATACCGAGACTCTCTCGTCGAGATGACACGCCGCCTTACGCAGCTTTGACCTCTGGGCTACCCAGCAATCCCGCGAAGCGGCAGTGAGGCAAGGCCTTAACGTCCCCACGTGGGAGGCCTAGGCCCAGCCAACTCAACCGCTGGTTTAATTAAATGTTTATTTCTCCTCTACAGCATCTATAGGTGCACCACTGTCACAAGGTGCCTTTTCTCTTGTTTCTAGGCATCATCTTGGAGCTTTCGCACAATATATTTAATTATTGACTCGTGATGACGATATTGAATGGGTGGCGACAAGAGTGATCAGGGGAGAAACAGGTGAACAAGAAGTTGAGATACAAACAGTCTAAAAAAAAGATTGAGTGCTTGGTCTAGAGTTTGTGTGTTTATTACGTAACAGTATTTTTGCTGCTAAAATCATGGGACACCGGCCGCTAGGGCACCTATAGGCTGACATAGCTGTGGACATAAATCTTGTTTCTTTACATTCATTTCTTTTTTTTCTTCTTCGCTTTCAGGCATGACTCCCTGAATGTGAACGAAGAGGAGGAACTGCGGGAAGCACCATGGTACCAAGCTGGCATCCCCAGGTGATTCTCACTTCTCTTAAACAGTTAACGAGCATTCCCAAATATACTAACATGAAACACGTTAACAAACACCATTTATTTCTCTTATTGCCAAGTTGTCCTACACTGCACCCCCTCTTCGCATGCAGAACTCTATGGCTGAATAGGTTGGGCTTTTCATTAAAAAGTATGATTAAAAATGGAGGCTTGGCAAGCAATTTCTGTTATCAGCATGCAACACATGTGCCCGCAAGATACTTACAGTGGTATGTGGTGCAAGCTGATCTAGAAGGTCAAAACATATTGTTGGTCTAGTCCGGTCCTTTTCGGCAGTTAACAGTGTGAAAGCTAGACCAAGGACAACTGAGAAGACCGAGAAAAGGACAAGGTAATGCGAAGGTTTCAGGATCCATCCCACAGAACGTACAACTGATAAAGCTAATGAGCGACTCTCTGTCACAGCTTGTATCTGTAGGTCTGTCGTAAATGTAGCTTGTCGGAAAAAACAAGAAGGGTATCAGCGTTATATTGTTATCTCATCCTCTCAGAAACTCACTCAAAATTATTATTGGAAAAGCCACCCGGAGTTCGAGTCAGTAAAAATGCCCAGAGCTTGCCCTAATGATCTTGAAACTTCATGCTTAGCATGCGATAATATGTGCCTTGAATCAAAACACCTTCATAGAAGGGCACCACGTCGTTGCAAAGTAAATGGTTGAAACAATTCACTGCCCTCGTCAAAACAAAAAGCTTGCGCTAGCTGAGGAAAGAAGTTCTAGTTGACTCACACATGGACGCAAAACGAGGTAAAAAGCCATTTGCAATGTTATACTCCCTGCTTTGCTTAAAGACATTATGAAGCAATGCTAGCTTAACTCCACCCGATATTTCTGAGGATCTCGAATGAAGTTGTCACTCACTCGAGGTTCTTTTTCCGAAAATTCCACCTGAACGAGAGTGTTTGCAAGTTAGTCTGATGCCAAAGAGTGTTCTCATATATACAGGCCAAGTGTTTGCAGCCCCGCAAAAACCTCCTGGCTTGAGGAAATGCACAAAATATTAGGTTAGTGTCCTGACTCCTTGCAAGGGGGTATCAGGTCTATCGGTATAAAATTTTTAGGATTGAAGAGATTATTGTGATCTATCACAATTGATAACTTAAGAAACTGTACCCCGGTTCAACTTAAGATTAATTCAAGAAACGCGTCTCTAAACCTGACTGTTTCCATGTTATTCTGTTGTTTCCAAGGTGTACCACCAACTGACTCAATTTTCAGGTTTTGTTAAGTCAAGCAAGTGATTTATTGTACAAATAGAACAAGGAGCAGCTTGCTGACACTGTGACACATTTGCAGGGAGATCGCCCTCGAAGTGCTATCGCAGGAGCCAATCGGGTCGTTCCTGGTGCGCCAAAGCAGCACCAAGCCCGGGTGCTTTGCGCTCTCGCTGAGGGTTCCCAGGAGCATCCAGCCGAGTGGCATCGCCCACTATCTCATCATGCACACCAATAGGGGCTACAAGATAAAGGTGAAAAAAAACAAACAAAAAAACAATTCGGCCAGTTGCACGTCATGAAAGCCGCCCAACAACAAAGTTGTAAGCAAGCGAGATCATGTACATCATCATCATTTCGAGCATTACCATCACGTCAAACAGCAACTGCATGATGACGACGGCAGATTACTACTACTACTACTACTACTACTACTACTACTACTACTACTACTACTACTACTACTACTACTACTACTACTACTACTACGAGACACAGGGTAGATCTGTAAAAACAATGTGGCAAGGTTACAAGAAAAACAAAAATTGTAGACCGTTGAGCACAAAGAAACATTTGAGAGACAGTCCAGACAGTGATTAGTATTTCGTCTCGATTTGATTGATTGATTCGTGGGGTTTAACGTCCCAAAACTACCATATGATTATGAGAAACGCCGTAGTGGAGAGCTCCAGAAATTTCGACCAGCTGGGGTTCTTTAACGTGCACCCAAATCTGAGCACACGGGCCGACAACATTTCCGCCTCCATCTGAAATGCAGCCGCCGCAGCCGGGATTTGATCCCGTGACCTGCAGGTCAGCAGCGGAGTACCTTAGCCACTAGACTACCGCAGCGGGGCTAGTATTTCCTCTCAATGCTAAACATAGGCTATGAAAGATGGTAGCGAGATAATTTTAACTGAGGCATTCTGGTATGCAGAACGTTTGTCCTTGCTGCATGCGCGTGGTCGAGGATGACGTAAACATCAGAAACATTATCTGGCTCAACCAATCACATGCTGCGAGAACAAACACACTGTTATGGCATGCCTATAAGACTGCGCCTCTGGTTGGAGCCACACGGATTCAAGGTGTAAGAATGCATTAACTACATGAATGAATAAGCCTGGCATATAGTGAAGATTCTCAGCTTCTATGCGCCAAGATGGTGATCAATATGATTACAAGGCTATTTACGAAGATGACAATATGATTTTGAGGCATGTCGTAGTGGGGAAACTCCTGATGGCTGTGAAATGAACACATGGCCTCATACTCATATATAATACCTAAGCTGTAAAATCCATCTTGGAGAATGCCTTATCTGTGACAATAAAGCATTTTTGTTCCAATGCTAAGAAGAAAAAAGTCACAGGAGTTTGCATGATACTATTAAGGAACTCGCGCGTGATGGTATTAAGGAACTCGCGGTCCAACCACTTGTGGCCTTCAATTCAGTGGCAGGGCTATAGAGCCCGTAAACAAGAACTTCCCTCTCCACTAGAGGAAACTGTCCTTGTTTTGACCCGCAAAATGCACAGTCAAACCTTTTTCATAGCCCGAAGCTCTTCATTTCTACAGTAACGATTGCGCACAGATTGATGCTGAAGTGTCGTACAGCCTGTTGGTTCCCATGCTCCAGCGCATGCTTGACCAACTTCAAGTTTAAAACCAGCTGTGTGGCTAGTGTACTCGCCGATCGAGCCCTGCGCAGAAGGTGTCCAATGGAGTTCACCTCGACTACAATGCACACTGTACTACGACAAACCGGACAACACAAAAGCAACATTGGATGGCAGCAAATGCACAATGCGGATGCACGTCTCACCGTCAGCGTGGTTGCCATGGTTGCGATTTGTTTTACTGCGACAGAAGCTTATTCTGTGTTCGATAGATGGAGCTCTGGCGTCAAAGGCGCGACATTTAAATTTTGGTCGACGCTGCCCGTGCTTGTTCTGCTCGTAACTGTTTAGCATGGTTTTTAAACCAAGTTTTGACTTTTGCTGCGTTGTTATTTTATGGCATAATGGAGTGATTTAACATTGTTTCGATTGTCAATAGCAGTGGCAATCACACTGAAATAAAATGAACAAATACATTAATAATAGATTTTTTTTTCAAGGACCAAGGTGGGGGCTGGGTTCATTATGCCAGTGGGTTCATTACACAGGTAATAAGTATGGTAAATGCTGTCAATATAATAAATACTTCTCGCCTTTCTCTAACCTTTCTTGTCTTAACCTTACCAAGTCGTCAACATGCTAATTCTCCTCCTACTCGTGGCTCTCACAAACTATCTTTTAACATTTCAATCTAAATATGACATGCCCAAACAAATTTTCTCCCAAGTAATTGAATGGGTGAAATTTTTTTATCTGGAGACGTTCTCGTGCAACCATTTTGCAATATTTCATCTGTAAACTATGTATGATCTTGCAGCAAGTTAATACAAGTAAATAAATAACAGCGCGAATGTCATCCCCTGATGTATCGCTACTAAATTACCTTGAACCTGCAGAGATCATGCCGTGCCCTTGCCATCTCACAATCCAACACGCATGACAAAGGAGGCGCAGACACTGGGTGCACCAGTGCCATGATTTCACTGGGGCGCCCAAATAAATGCTGTTTTGCAAGCTGAATAATTATTGCTCCATGGCTAGAATCAATTGGTGTACAGAACTTCACACGCAAGTCATTGCTTCGCAAGTGAGCCATGACACAGCTGAGACCCTAAGAGTGCTTAGCGATAAGAATGTGTAATCAACACAACTTGGCAGATCTAGATGCAGCTTAGCAGTCAGTAATTTTATGAAGTGTAGCCAAATGCATAACGCACTGTTTTCTGTTCTATTGCAGGGCTTTACAAAGGAGTTTACCACCTTGACATCACTCATCACGCATCACTCGGTCATGCCAGAGCTGCTGCCATGCCCGCTCTCCTTGTATCGATACAATTCAACGTTCCGGAAACATGGCTCAGCTGAGGATATGGTGGACATAGATGAAGACCCCGACTACACGCTGCTCTCAGATTTTCGCAAGATGATGGCCGACGCTGTTTGACTTGCGGAACAGGCTGCATGCTAGTCTTAATATCTATCTGGTGAGTATTGTCGCTGGTCTCTCAGTGCAAATGATTCTCTATTGATACTGCTAATTTGTTCAGCAGATGCCAGCTCAGCGCCAGCAAAGTTATTCTTCATGGACCTTAGTCTCGGTCATCAATGTCCGAGTCCAGCTGTGCCTAGTCTTATGCCGAGTCTGTCTAGGCATGTTGAGGTGTTTTCTATTACACTTTAGAAGAGGCAGTTAAGCTGTAGCTCTTGAAATATGGCTGTGCAGATTAGTCGGGTTTAGGCAAAGGAGGGTAGGATGTGTTACAGAGTTAAAAAAGTGCAAAGAGAATGCTCTGAACATTGGATGATGCACCTGCTTATGTGGCACTCATCATGTCTAATAATGAACAAAGCAGCTGCAGCATGTCAACCTTGTATGTTTTCTGCTGTGTTTGTCAAGCAACCGCTAACGTAGCCGACAAGAAAGGGGGGGGGGGGGGTTCAAAGCTCCTTGCCATCGAAATCTTTAAATTTTGTATTTGTACATTTAAAACCCGCAATAACGTAATCGGCAGTGAAAGTTAAAATTTTCCTTTTGCAGACATATCACTAGCGCGAGAATGCGCCAGAAAAGACAGGGAATTGACTAAAAACACATTTCCAAAAGTCGATAAGCTTACTTTGCCGAGCAGCAACAAGCACACAAAGCGACTGCTACCGCGCCACACACGTGACCATGCGTGACAGCAATGGGTACGCAAAGCCAACAAAGCCAACAAAAGAAACTTCGTGAGGATGTGTATTTGGCTACGTAGTCCCGGATTATGAGTCGGTACAACAAGCAGGTGTTTCTATGTCAGCACGATAAAAGATTAACACGTGCCTACTGCACCTGAGATTCTTGACATTTGTTTTTATAGATGTAGCTGGTACTGCTAATTAAATGCATGTTTGGTTGAGGCACTCTGCAGTCACACGCATCGATGGGCAAACCATCATCACCATTGTCGCAGCAATTTTTTGTAAACAATGATGGCGGCGGCTGCTGAAGCGTGTTGTGGCGATAGTTTTGCACAATTTAAGTCAACCATGAATGCAGTTAGGCAGTTTTTCAATGCAGTTAATGTTACGAGAGCAGATTATTTGCGTGCTCTTATTTAAAATAATTCGTTAATAAGACACTAAGGTAAAAAATATGTTTCATAGTCGCAGGTTACGAAGAGAAAGAGAAACAACATTTATTTACACATCCGGCGTGCGGGAAGTCACCGGGCACGCAGGGCGCGGGTATTACCTATCTGAAGACTATGGCTAATAGAGTCCTATAGTCCCAGGGCCTAGATCTTGAGGACGTTTCCTCCGGATAGGCATTGGATACTCGGGCTCCTCCACTCCCGTTGTCAGGGGCGTCGGCTCCCTTTCTCCTCTGCTTTGCCAGGGCCTCCTTGCACACTGACTCCAAAAGGTGTTGCCTGTTTCTCCGAAAATATTCTTTGCAGCGAGAATTTTGTTACCCTTTGTAATCGAAGGCTTCAACTGTGTGTGTGTGCGTGTGTACTCGCACAAACATACATAAAGTATCATTGAATGACCTCCCTCACCCGAGAAAAGATGTCCAACTACACTATTGCAAGTAACTGCCTCTAGAAAGTCTGAGTCAGTGCTCATTTTAGTCCCTCCTTTTCTGGCTTCATGCAACCACCAGCTAGCCCGTTCTTAAGCCTTGATATATTCTACTGACCAGAAACCTCATAATTTCTGCAGAAAGAATCAAACGATACTAGTAAGTTAAAACACCATCAAAGCAGTAAGATTAAGAATCTGTAACTGTATCTGCTGAGCGCATGTGAAGGTAAACAGATACTAGTTTGTCCACTTTCAGTGCTGATTACTAGTTTACAGTGGGTGTGCAAAGTGCATTACTTGTTTATAGTGAGAATTAAATTGTTACTGATCAGTGAGTTCTTTCAATAAGTTGCCAATGTATTTGTGGTGCATAATACATCGGTTATGTCCTGCATTCAATGTCCTAACAGTGCAGTGCAGTTTACAGCGTTTTGGTACATTTGTTAATAAGGGAGTCTGAAAGTTGTAATGTTCATGCTGCAGTTTCACAATATCATCCATCTCATCAAAACTAATGTACTATCACTAGAATACAGTACCTACTTACCACAGTCTGTATACGTTCAACATGTTTCTTAAAGTAGCAGACTTAGGTGTTGCACCGAGAAAGCTGAGCAAAATTACTTCTCTGTGTCCACGTGTGTATTTAGACAACAGCTAAACAGAGAATGGAATCCTTAAAAAAACTAATGTCAGTAAAGCAATAACTGGAGATAGTTGGTTGAAGTCAACTTTGATTTTGCACCATTTGAAAGCATCATAAAAAGTGCGATGCTTTCAATCAATGCTTACTCAAACTAAATCCAACTATACAAGCACTTTTTGCCCCTTTTGCGAAATATATTCATGGCATTTATCAATATATTGAACATTTCAGCAATGAATAATAATTGTACTGACATTGTATGAATCAGACATTCACACAGCTTATTCCTTAATTAAATGAAAGCCAAAGTGCACAGACATTTACAGGCAACCTAAAAGTGCTTTCAAATACACTTTTTACTTGTTTTGCATTGCAGGTGGCGACCACAGTTAGGTTCGACAGTGGTGATCTGGTGATAAGCAAGCAATGCTGGTCAGTGCTCGCACTCCTGCAGCCGCACATTGTCTCGACCACGCAACAAGTCTCGCGAGTCGTTTCGTGCTGCTGCTGCATAGGAGACAAGCCAAGTTCTGGTAGCATAAGTTTCGCCAATGGGATCAATGTGAACATGCTACGTTGTGATAGCGCCTCCCACTCTCAAACTCGAGTCACGACCTGTCATCTACAAAAAGCCGACTTCAGAGCTAAAGCGTGGGGAAATAAAGCATTTTACGTCTGTCTTTTACACATCCACCCCAGGGTATTCATGCAAAAAGCCTTGAATATGTGTAGTTATTGAAGGCGCACATGTTAGGCCACCGCAGTACTGCAGGGAGTCATTAAATATACACTAGAATAAAATAAATCATCACTTTACATTGATAAATCGTACTTTTCAAAACTGTAATGTTATTAATTCCATCATAGTTTATTAATGGAGGAGAAAATCAAGTTCCAAGTTTCGTTCTTAAATTTCAAACTTGAATCGTTGCACATATCAAAGTGTATTTTTTGAATTTTGACAATATGGCGCAATGAAATTTAATGAAATTTGGTATCTTAAGTCTTTGACCTCCTCAGAGGTCCATGTACTTCATTTTTACCACTTAGGAACTCTGTCATGTCTAGAAAATACCGTCAAAACCTATGAAACTACAACATTAGTAGTGATAATTTCAAGGTACTGACACCATCTGCATCATCTTCTCGTGCACTTTCTCACAGTGAGTGTGGTGATAACGTCACGACCTGCAAAACACAAAGAACTAGACTTCAAAGCTGAAGTGTGGGGAAATGAAGCACTTTATGTCGGTCTTTTACAGATCCACAGCAGCGTATGTGTAAATGAAACAGATATGGTATAATGAAAGAATAATTTCTCAATATCAGAAAAGTCGTTTTTCTTTTTAATGTCCCTTTGACATCACGAGGGCAAGTTGCAGGCTAGTTTGAAAATGACCTTGAGCAAGAGCTATTCACCTAAGCAACTTTGGCCAACCAACTTTTGAGCACCGACAGCTGGGCCTCCTCTGGTGATTTGGCGCTGAACTCTGCAAATTCGACCACTATCGGACGGACGTCTGAAAACTGGAAGTCCTTTCCTCTCTTGCCCAGGAATGTGTTCTTATTTGCCTGCCCCTCCGTAGACTCCAGCGCGGAAATCTGTGTGGTCCTCAGGACATTCCTGCAAATCAAAAGTATATGATGGGGTATTACATAGCGTCGCATCGTACAATGCAGTGCCGCTCATGTATGCGACAAAATGTATGTCACCATATCTCATGCACAACGTGATTAAATATCTGCCTTGCTTTAAAATAGATGAAATTCCGAAAATTCCACATAGAAAATGCCATGCCTGTGCCAAGCAATTACTGCATTTAGTAACAGTCACACAGTGAGGAACGAATCACATGAAAATCTTATGTAGTTGTACCAAGTTTTTCCTCAACAAAGTTGTTCAACTGAGAAAAATGGCAACGAATTTCACATGAAAATGAATTCAGGTCACAGAAAATTGCTTCTCAGATTTGAACTATGCCGAGACAAAGCTTAATGATTTATTAACTTACATTTCCTTCTCCAGTTGCGACTGTATCACCTTGGGTGACTTGGCCATGGGTGCATCTGAAAATATACAGCACTGAGAACTAATCTCACACAACCAGGCTTGTAAAGATTGTCTGGAGTACTTGCCTTGCTTATTGCATACAATCATAATGGGTGGGCAATGCTGTGAGATGACGGGGTCGCACAAGAGATTATACAGGAACCTGCAACACCACAAGCGTGATTACAGTATTCAGTGCACAGTTACCTGCACAGTAGGGTGCGTTAGTTTGTACAGCCCTGCAGTGCTTTACAAGAAACTAATCTAATGCTGATATTGAGACAAATATTCAATCGTGAGCTATCTCTTCGTTGATTACACGTTTGATGACTACACTTTTGTTATGATGTACTGAGCTATTCTTTCGCTTGTACTGAACCTGAATAGATATTTTTCCCAACAAAGCACAAGGTAAACATGGCCAGAACAGTAGCTTCATTATTTAAATAAAAATGTTAAATAAAAAGGCAACAAAGAAGTGTGATAAAGAAAACCGGTATTTAGAAATCTCAGTGCACATAGACATGCCAGCATTTTGTTCAGAGTTTCACTGACTTAATTTACAAAAAAAAAATTTTAACTGAAAAATTTCATGTCAGTACCTTCTTGAAGGAGTACTGACACAAAAATGTTGCTTTCTTTTTTTCTGCTACAAGATATAGCTAACAACCTACCTAATAAGGCTGAAAAGCTCATTCCAGCACACAATGGTTAATTATTTTTTAGAGATTGTTCTACAGCACTCAGTCACAGTTTCGGTTACAAAGTGTGCAGAGCAAGGCAGGAACCAGAGTGGTTTTCATGTAAACATAGGTGGCTATGTAAGCGTACGAACCACGAGCACATGAGCACAATGTCGATGACTCTTTTCGTGGAAGGCTTTCTGCATGCTACTAAAATTTCCTTTGAGGCGTTGTAATAAGTGCCCCTTTCGCCCCCCCCCCCCCCCAATAATAAAAAGGACACCAGCCTTTGTACTTCCGTGCCAGTCTGCCCCCTTTTTCTGTAACGAACTTGTGATGCAAGGAGCCGTTAGCTGTTAATAAGAAAACCACCGGCGTAATTTGCACATAGCGGTGCAACACAAATTTCGAAAATTATTTTAAATATGCTGTAGGCTACATTAACCATTGATACTTCATAGATGATGCGTGTGGGTTCAGACAAACTTATCCCAATAAGTTACCTCGCTTTCAAAATTTTGTGTCGGAGCTCCCTTAAGGGTACTGTGCACCCCTATGATTGCAGCAATCTGTCAAATAGTGACAATGCCATGTCAGTCTACAGTGAACCTGCACCTGGAAGAAATTTTAGAAGTCGCGCCGTAATAGCCAACTTGATGATGATGATGAAATAAACATTTTTTTAAACAAAACATTTTTTTAAACAGTGTCCCCGAGTTCGTGAGCTCTGGGTCACCCTAGGTGGGAGGGTCCCTTATTCCAGGAATCCTCTGGCCGCGATCCCCTCCCGAGTCCTGGCGACAAGTTCTCAATGGTCGTCCAGGTCGCGTGCGGCAATCTTGGCCTTCCACGTCTCGTCATAGAGTCTACCTGACTACCTGACGCTATACACCTACAACTGCCCGATATGCGACGTGCCAGACACACTGGCACACCTACTACCCGAGTGCCCGTGGCGCCACGAAGATGTCAATACCAAGCCCGCAACGACTGCACGTATCAATAGCCAACTTGTACTTTTTTTTATGAACTACAATAGCAATGCCATGACTTCGTAGTTTTAGTTCATAAAATGCAAAAAATGCAATACATTAGGTTTAAAGAGAACCTCCATCTTTCATTGAAGCACAGTGACCTGAAGGAAGGTCATAATTACAGAGCCAGAATGCCTAGCTAATGCTACCATATCAACCTTATTCTTCTTTTTTGCTCTTCATTGATACACAAAACACATGGCATAGGCCTGATCATTTTAGTTTTTTGTCTAAAAACATCTTTCTTGCCTATGTCATATTGGGAGTTGATATAGCTCAACTTTTTAAAACACTATCACAGTTCACTCAATGTCAACACAGTGTCTAATACAAAGCACTAAATACAACATGATTGTGTTAAAATAAGCCATAATTATGTCGACACTGTGATACATCAAGTAGCATTTGTATGCTAGTCTGCAACTAATGTACGCAAATTCGTCACTAAATGCTCTCCTCCCAGGAACACCATGCCAAAATAAATTATAACTTACTCGGCCACATCCCTGACCTCTTGTGGGAATTTAGCACTGTCCACAACAAAGAGAACAGCCCTGTAAAGCAAAGGGAATGAATTTTTAAACAGAAGAAAAAGGAAGCAGTGATAAAGACGGCTATGACATCACAAAGGTACCAACCAAGGAATACTCGAACCACCACTCATTAAAAACTTTTAAACAAGCAATCCTCCAAATATACTTCATATTTGTGAAGTGCACGAAGTACAGTGTTACCGCAGGTGTGAAAATATTGCATCGAAATTGCTTCGTTGCTAATTAGGGGCATGCATATATTCTCTACTTCACCTCAAAATAGAACTTGCTATTCAATCTGGGTTTGATATGCTAGTTTACGATAAATAGAGTCAAATATTTGTTTTCAACACAGATTAGTGAAAGCAAAAAATTGGGGGAGCCTTAAGCTTCGCCTTTAGGAGTTGAACGTGATAGCGAAATCTGGCCACTAGTGCGCCCTTCAACCGCTAAGTGCATACTTATTAATGTGTTTTCTTACACACACACAGTAGATTGCACCAGCATGCACGTGCGAATAGTACATACAAGTTTTTTATCTAAAGTAAGAGTAGCATATTTTCCAAGATACACGCCGCGCGCTCGCCATTTCGGAAGCAATGAAGAGTCGCACAATGCTTCACAGGTGGCAGCACATTATCTAGCGTTTGCTGTTTGCTTGATGAACGCCTCTGGAAAGGCATGATATGTTTTCCGCTAGATGGACATAGTTGTCAATTTTTAGAGCTGTTTGAAAGTTCCTGTGCGTTTTTAGCGGCGATAGCTGCACTATCCCGGCCTTTTTCGGCGTAGTTTGACGGCCTCCTAAATGTGCCTACAAATCGTCGAATGGGCTCGTTTTCGTCGTGACACCTGTTGAACAAAATGTGTTAAAGAGACTCCTTCCACTACACGGCATTTATGTAGTGTTTTTTCCCCGAAGCAGCTGCAAGTAACATCGTGGCTCTGTGGCAGAACATCTGCTTACCACCTGAACGGCCCGGGTTCGATCCTGAATGAGACCGAAAATTTCAATCTTTATTTTATTTGCTTCCTTTCTCAATTTTTCGCTCACACCCGACGGTGCCGACACCGACGGCCGCCGGAATTTCTGAGACACGAGCTCTCTAATGCTATCGCGTTAAAAAGTCAAAGGAGCCAAGGCATTGCGACGTTATGACAGCGGCTCCAGTGCAGCAGGCAACACAGTGAGCTGGAACAAGTATCAATATGTCGCATTCCTGGTACCATGCGGCTATTTTCTGCATAATGATTTCACTAGAGTAACCTTCTGGAATGTGAAAAGAACTGGGTCCCAAGAAGCTTATGCTATTAAATTATTTAGGACAGTGTACGTGCCTACGGTATCAAAGTCCAACAGCTTCATTCAACACAAAATATTAAAAATATTAATATTATACCTTGTGTAAATGATCACTCATCAATTACAGCCAATTATCCTTGCATTAGCTGTTCCCACACATGCTGTGCAAGACCAGTCAACCTACTGACCAGGGGACAAGATCCAAGCCAAACATGAGGTAGGATACCGGAATCTTATCTAAGTAAACAGGCTGCTTTGTGCAGGCCAGTGCTCTGATAGTTTGCATTCCCTACAATGCCATTCACACATCCAGTAAAATTTTAATCGACCGTTACTCATGTAAGAGCACACAGCATACGAGGCAAACTGCACTTGCAAAACTAAAACCCTTGCCAACGACTGTACATACCTTGCTAGCCCCTTGAAGTAGTCCAGAAACCCGACTCTGATTCTATCATGGCCGGGCAGGTCAATAAGGTTGAGAGAACCCTGCAAGAGTTTTAGTATGATATGGCACACAGGTCTAGAGGCAAACATTGGCGAGTGATTCTAACAATAATGTACACTGCCATATAACTGTGCATGGTCATGAAATTAAGAAATGCAAATGAACTAATGCATACTCACTTTCTTTGGGATTTTATATGACGCCTTGTTCTCTTTGATTGATGTGTAAGTGTGAACCTTCTTAAGACCTACAAGCTGCAATAAAAAGGTGGTAATGCCTGCTTAGAAAGAGAGTTACACGACACGCAAAAACACATCACGAATTGACACCGCTCATAGAATTTTTTTTTCCCTGCAACAGTACGCGACACTTATGATGCAACAAGAATGTCACGCCGGTAGAGCCTCCAATGAAGGCTCAAACTACAAGCCCAAATTTCTGTCGCTTTTGGCCGACAAAGTGTTACTTCCCGTAAAACAAAGTTGTGTAACGTGCGGCAAGAGTTAAGCGAGAAAGAAAGCGTGACTAATACTCACCTGAGAAAACAGCAGCGTCTTTCCGGCGTCTGATAGTCCCACGATCAGAACTCCTCGCCGAAGATTCTTCCTTCGTTGGAAGAATATGACTGGAACAGCAACAATGTTGTAAGAGCACAGACACGGCCACAAAATCACGGGAAACATATGGCAATCAATCCACAGGATAATGAGTGAATAGCACGGAAGGGCGTTCGAACTTGTGGACAGCATCGGCGATAGCATGTCAAGAACGTCCACATTACCCGGCCACGGAAACCAGCAATGTTGTTGACATCGCACGATGGACATATGGAATCGAGCACACGATCTAAAGCGAGCCTTAATCTACTTCGTACGTGAAGGTACTTACTTGTTGTGATTATTACTACGACTAATGCGATAATGATATACATTAACGATGGGTTCGTTAAAAATAAATTGGTTTTTACGTCCATGTGCACCGACTTCGACGACGCGTCCGCCGCCATTTTTAAAACGAGTTCAGCGTTCCCTGCCGTTATTAGGCATAAATAGTTTAAACATAGAGAAATAAAAAAAGGTGAAGAGTGGACACTCCCGTAGACCCCAGCGGCCCAATCGACTCTAGCACACCTAGTGGTTGATGAGAGCAAGTGGCTTGCGCTTCCGGTTTCGGTTTCACTGGCGCAACTTTTGAATTACTTTGCATAACCGGCGTTTGGCTATGTCGTAAGTTCATAATTTCAGACCACTATTCATCGCCCAAATGGATAGTTTTTGTAGGTCGTTTTGATTTAGCGATTCCCTGTTTTGTTTTGTTCAGTGGTTCGTGCGAATCGGTCGTGACGTAATTTTTATTTTGATTAAGTTATAATAAAAAGAGATGCAGGTAATGATAATTCACTATCGTTTTATTCATCGCGCTTGTGTTTTTCTTTTGGAACAAGTGATCAATGTATATATCAGTCAAAGAAACAGAGCATCCGCAATGTTTTATTCAAAGGCAAGGTAGAGTATGAGAATATAAAAAGCACAATATGACAAAGGTAGACAACAAATGCATCTCGCCTTACAAATAAATTGTAACAAATATTGTAACAAATACATAGAGAACACAGACAACGCACACATCGCTAGAGTTGGCAGAAGCCGAGAAACTGGTGAAGTATGACACACCGGGCCAGTGGGTAGCTAGGGATCTATGGCAAAAACATAGCGCACAATGCTGATGAAGAAGGAAGAAGTGACATATACACAGCAATGAAGTCGCGAATCACGCCTGGGCTAAACTGAAATAATGCATAGAAAAAAAGAGCGCACAGAAACCACACGACACAATATAGCAGAAAGGCAAAGGTGCAGTGTGCTGGCTGTGCTTAAGAACAGCTAGTCCAAAATGAAAAAAGCAGACTTGATGCCTGCTTGTCCTCAGAAAGGTAGGGCTTTGCAGCTTGCTCACTACGTGAAAGACAAACTTTATGCTACAACACTGACAGGTCTTGTGGCTTTGTTATGCGTCGCCTTCATCAAAAACTTAAGATCCCAAGTGATTTGCGTCTGGGTGTTGCTGTGACGCTTGCGAGCTAAAATAGATTGTAGTCATCACTTTATCCAGAATTGTGGACCTTAATTGGTGCTACGAGAGCGGTATTACAGGGCTAATAAATAGCAGAAGGAAACCACTTTGGCTCATTATTTTTCACAAAGGCTCTACATCGTACGTTATCACTCACAAGCTATATAAAAATAAAATGGCAGCGTCCGCAGCCCCATCAAACGCTACAAGTTTGGGTATTCTTTTGAAAATTTTGATGGGCAAGATGAGGAGGTTGATGAGAAGCTAAAATACGAAAAGCGTGATAACATGAACCGTGCCCACTTCATACTGTGTTCCTTACCCGCTCGAAGACATTTCAACAAGCGGTTTTGTTATCGATATATTACTTGAGCTGGAGAGATAAAGCATACACAGTGACCAAGCGACCCACAGTAAAGTGTACAGTTCGCCCGTATTTGCTACAAAAAATACAGACAGGATGCCCAACATTCTTTTTAAGGTTATGCAAATCACTTCGAGCGAATACACAGTGTTTGTACTCCTCATAGCGGGTAACCAAAACAATGAATGCAACAAAGGAGTGGTTAGTCCAGTTGAACTGAATATAAGCATATAAGACCATAATGAAGTCTGCTGTAACGAAGTAATAACATAACAAAGCTATTGCAGGATTCGGCTCAACTCCAATACTTTAGTGTAAACCCGCCGCTAATTGCTAACCTTTGAACTTGTCAAGCTGCATGCCCGAGACTGAAGACTGGAACCTAACCCTGTCTAAGTTTCGGTTCACAAAACGCACATGCCAACGTAAACGAACCCGGCAAAACATTTTCAGAAACTTAGCGCGACACCCAGCAGAGCAGAAATGAAAATCGCCAACACTTGACAGATGGTGATACAAAACATCGCACACTTTCAGGTGATGTGCAGTGGCCTCAATTATGGCAAGAAAGTGAGATTCAAGTTGTTGTACGTATGCAAAAGCTGCTTCTGATGGCACAGTGAGATTCCCAAAAGTTTGCTGGGGACGTGGTATGCTTTGAGCATTGTGAAATACTGGTGGGTACCCTTGAGCGTCTCACTGTCGTCTTTCAGTAACTGTGGGCAACTGCAACCGTCACATGCATTCCGAAGGAAGTGTTTGATGAGAAAACCAGCTACATAATATGCAGCGGAGTCATCGATAATATGGGAGTGAATGTTTGTCGCAAGTTCAGAGAGATCGTCTAGAGCGGGAAAGTCGTCAGGCTGTGGCTGTGCACACTCCTCATTATCCACAAGAGACGCACTGGTGAGGGAGAATGGCGACAGCTGTTCCTGGAGGAGGTCACATTCATCATCCTCGACATTTCCGTATTCTGACAGCTTGAAGAGTTTTCTTATGCAGATGTGCTTCAGGCCACAAATAAATTGTGCTACATTGGGGTTGGTGTTGCAACCCTGTTTTTGCCTAATGTGGCCAAATATGTTCTCCAGAGGATCCTGTTGAAGCCTGCGTGTTAACAGGTATTCAAAATTGTAATTTTTGGAGAGGTCGTCCCATAGTTGACAAATTGCCTGAATTGTAATTTGCCAACCTACGATGGTTTGTGGTTGACGTCTGCCAACAAACTGCCATGATGCAATCCAGGGAAGCTGACCTCGGAGGAAGTCAATCAGCTCTGAATCATTTTTCATGATTGCATGCCGCAGCTTTTGCGAAGTTCTTTTTTTACTCGAGCTGTTCAAGGCATCGAAAATCCTGTCCATACGATCACAAAATTGAGCTGTAGGGATGGCCGAGGCAGGCAGCACCTTCGCATACACCATTGCCGTGATAGCAATCGAAACTGATGCACTGAGGACCTGAGTTGCTCTGCTGACCTTCATATTAGAAAAAGGTTTCTGATGAACGTGCCGTTCAGTCAACTTTGGAGCCAATCGCAACCGCAACTCATGTGAGGATTGGTAAAGGCTTACAATGTGCGACCAGTTAACGATGTCATCCCCAATGTATAACTTGTGTGCTTGGACATTATTGCGCGTTGTTTTAATTAAATGCGGAACATCAAAAATGTAATATACCCGCTCACCATTAACTTCAAAAAAAGGCTTTGCTACAGTCACTTTTAGTTGGTTAGAGAGACTTACATTTGAACTGCCCTGGTCACAAATGACTGCTTTCACTGCAATATTAATGCTCCTAAGCTCCAAAATGAGTGACACCAGCAAGTTATGCATAACAGATGATGGTGTTGATGTGTGCCCTATAGTAAAAGCAACCGGTTGAACCCACTTTCTCGAAACACCAACAAGAAGAAAAACCAGTGCTCGATCAGCGATGGTTGAAGTGCGATGAGTGCCATCATCTGTAAAACCCTGGACAACGTCTCTTGAAGCATCATAGTACAAATTCTTTTTAAGTGCTATTTCGTCGAAAACTAAAGCGCACACTCGGTCCCGTTCATTCCAAGCTTGAGTATTTGTTGCAATGGAAGAAAGGATTCCTGGAATTATGCCTGGAGTCATCTTTACATTAGCTAGCCACCTCCTTAATGAACGCCGGGAGGGCAAAGAAAAATACGGAGCCAGAAATCGGTATGCTCGCGGACCTCGGAAGTTTAAGTGAAGAGCGAATTTCTTGAACCACACGGGAAACCGCTTGCCCTTGCGTTTGGGCCTCAAGCGAACATGTGCAGAAAGAAGTTTAAAAACCTCCTCGGTGACGTGCGGTCGGATAACTTCAAGGGCCTTCGTAGTCGATGACGGTGCTTGGTGAGGCTGTCTCTGCAGTCTTTTGATAGTTTTCCGCTGTGCTGCTACTTTGGCTTGCAGATGTTTAATGGTTTGCTTGTACTTCATTGATGGAGACATTGTCGCTGGCACACAGGAACGCACTGCAATAAACAAAAAAATTGATGTAAAAGCGAAGAACAACTAATCCCATACGAGCACTTTCCTCGCTCTTTCAGACCCAAGGTGCACAACTTTCTGTGGTACAAAGTTTTCGATTCCACTACCTAAAACAAACCATTCACAATGTTGACAATGCACAAAAAAAATGAAAATCACTGAGAGCCCACCCTTACATTTTGTAAGTGCACACGTAGTGTCCTTTTGAGGATAGTTTCCTCAGAATGTCCTAAACATAAAATAGCACATTAAAAACTGCTGCAATAAAAGCATAGTCACCATTTTCTCTAAGGCACTCAGGCGTGGAGCTGTTGGCGGAGACGTCTTCTGGAGGGTCTTGTGAAACTTGTTCAGTGCCTCGGACAATGCTGTCGGAACAATCTTGCGAGCGGCCTGCGGAAGTCTCTATATCAATCCACTCTGGTGTTGAAGTGAACATACAACTTACCGGCCACACAAGTTCCTTTTGTGACAGCTGAACGACTGGTTAAGGTTTTCTCCGGCAAGACGAAATCATCAGAAATTCTTTCACCAGCTACAAGGGAGCTGCCACCTGCAGAGGTTTGGTCAACAGTCAATTTGGGTAAAAAAAAAAGAAATCGCGACACTGAACGCACCCTGTTCATCGGGGCACCTCAATGTGTGGGAGCCGCTTTTTGAAGCCTCTACCGCAGGTCCTGAAGAGATGAAATTACGACAATGTGTCAGTAAGAGGCTTAAAATAACACAAACTGAAGCTCATCCGCACCTTGCAGTGCAGCTTCTGCAGCCATGTCACAGTCACTACTTGAAGCGACGCTCAGAGAACCTGCATATATGTGCAGTTGGTACAAGTTACAAAGCTTGTAGCATGGGGAAACTTAAACAGCTCTTTCAAACGCATAAATTGGTCGAACGTGGAAGAAAAGAGACAGCACCTACTAGGAAACAAGTAATTTGTGATTTTTGGAATTATCAACAGTGGCAGCTTTCACTGATGAAAGGTATGCGTACATGTGCACTCAGGCTTGAAGATAACGTGAAATAGCCCTTTAAAGTCTTTCAAAACAAGTTGCGCAGGTCCAGAGCATCAAAAAATGACAGAAATGTAAAGCTGCCGTTAGGAAGGTAATAGCCCACAATTCACAGAATTTAAGACTTTCCAAGTGTTACTTCTGTAGTGAGGTTTCTCTATCGGCTACAAAGATCTTCACGGTTAACTGTCGCCACTGATTCAATACAAGTGGCTGCTATTGCACATATTTGAGTTTCAGTCAATCACTTACATGGTGCAGCTGGTTGCACACTGGGAACAGCCATTCTTGTAAGCCTTGTGTGCCCAGGGTCCATGAAACTTTGAGCAGTAAAATGGTCGCTACAAACCCTGTACGTTGCGTACAATAGGCTGGCCGGCTTACTCAGGAGATCATCGCGTCCAGCATACTGCATCCATGCTTTCATCCTGCATTGGCAATGAACTATCAGCTGAAAGGGGAAGTGCTTGAATAGTGATTTTTTATTGTCACCCTCACTTAGCAAGTACGAACAGTAAGCCTACAGACATGCAAACCATACAAAAGCTTTAACACACCTGCCGTCCCGTGGTACGCGGAAAGAAACTCGTCCCAGGCTTCTTGTGGGTTCTGCCATTGTTGAAGCACCACGATACACAGCAGTAGCTGCCGTAGCTTGGACCGCCGGACGGCATGGCGTCAGCGCGGTCTGAAAATGTTAGTAAGTGGATGCTTCGCTGTCAAATTACAAAAAAGATATGTGCACGTCATAAGTGTACCAGCAAACCCCTTTGAATGATTAGCTAATCGATGCACAATACAAAACCAGTGATACATCTCTGACCCATAAAACTCTGACTTACAAAGATATACGTCAAGACCACGAACAAAGATCTTCAGAAGTTTCCAGGCCGCTATCCCTTGTAATGCAATGGTATCGCGGCCTGGGAACATTAGAACACCTTCGTGCGTACGCAGTATCAGCAGTACATTGGGAAGAAAAATCGTAGTTGAAATTTGTGCGGTAAAATTATATTGGAAACGTCAAAAAAATTTGTGGGCAGCTTGCATTAGTGGCACAAGGCTAGCGAAGAAACGAAGATGATGGCCACTTGGCTAGTCCAGATTTGCCTCCGGCACACCAAGAATTATTCGTGTTCCGAGCCTTCGGGAAATGCGTCGTGAAGCATGCGAGGCCCAACAAACGCTTCTCAATATTTTGCACCGAGCCTACGACCTAGCTGCCCAGCTATGCTCAGCGCACAGACGCTCGCGTCCGTGGCAGACGCAGCACGCGTCGCCTCGGCTTGACGCCGTGCCGCCTTTTCTATACTGCATACGTTGCACAATGTTCCCGTCTAACCGCCGCATAGAGCCACAAACTTTCTTTTTAGCGAACCTCTCAGTCCTTACAAGCTTCAGAAAAAGGTTACAACTGCGTGAATGACACGCCACGTAAGAAACAAACTCGCACACACGAGCGCAACGTGTGTGTGTGCATCTTTCTATGTTTGTTGCATGGTGTCTTTTTCGCGCAGGCGTAACCGTTTTCTGAAAAAATGACCCAACAAGACCAACAACATGTCATTCAACAAGCTTCGCTTGAAAACGTGACTCACCTGTTATCTCACGCTTGAAAACGCCGACGCAGCCGGCGTTGACGAAAGCGACGAAAGCTTCTCGCTGTCAGTCATGCATGGGCTTGTCGCTGGGTAGATGGTGTTTATGACAGTACGGCTGAAGAAAAATAATCGCGTAAGGTGTGTTGAATAAATCGTTCTTATGTATAAAGAACATACCAAATTTGGGCGTGTAATTATTAATTTGTGAAAACAATTCTGTTGCATTGATTATAACTGTGTTTTTTTTTGCGCTTGCGCCCTCTGACGTGTGGTGGGAGCACTAGTTCGTTACGTAGTCGTGACGCACTTCCTGAGGCCAGGTTTCGCGGAGTGTCCGCTCTTGTCTTCTTCTTTCTCTATGGTTTAAACCCCTTTAAGCATTTCATCATTACTGTAACAAACAATTGTATGTATTGTAAAATTGATTTGTTTTTTATTGAATTTTGCGTATTAAACGAGTGAGAAAGTTCAAAAGAAGAATTATCGCACAGTATTTCAATTTCAATGAGAGATGGCGCCACCTAACGCGTACGTTGGAGGCAAGAATCAGACAGCGCGAAATTCAATTTACCTTTGAAGGCTCTTACTAAAGAGCTTCTCATTTGAGGCAGTCACATGTCTGACGCGAGTTGTTATTGTGCTGCTTAGTCATGAATCAAGTTCATATGACACCTACTGCAGTTCTTACAACCTTCACTACCGCCATACAGGCTAACGCGACGCACAGCTCTATGTACTGTTAGCCGGCGATTTCAACTTTCAGCGGCTCCGTTTTTTCATTTTTACGCACCGTGAAATGTATAGGCATGCGCACGATGGGGAGAGGGGCGAAAAGTCTGCCCTTATATGACTTATCAGGCAGGGGGGATGCTACAAAAAACCTTGACCCCCCCCCCCCCCCCCTCAACTTTCCCTTGAAGGGAAACCTGAGCCCTTTTGTACCCCAAGACACTTCCCCGGGAAGTGAACTTACTCAAGCACGACACAACGTGTCTCAGAAGAACAAGAACAGCTGCTTGAACATGTGTTGAACGTAATCGCAAAGGCACCCGCCTGTTGCTGTGAACTCGCATCAACTAACTCAAACTTTGGAACTGCTTGCATCGGAACGTTTAGCGGAACGTAAACACTGCACTTTCTCTCGCTCCCCCCCCCCCCCTTTGTGTGTGTGTTCTACTAGTACTTATTGTTTTCTACTAGTTACACGTTGTGGCTTCATTTAAACGTACGCGTCAGCTTGCACCTGCGCATAATGCACAGAGATGTTCTCGCGTTAGCCCGTTCCCCGCAATCTTTATAGCTTCTCGAGACGGCAATACCAGTCTCGCGTCGTCAGCATACCAAGAGAGCGGCATCAGTTCCCCCTCGTAGCGGAACGAATAAGATATTCTTCCTCGCTGGGAGGAGGGTGCCAGAAAGAGGAGCAGGTGTTCGATTAAAGCGCCGACTCTACCGCATAAGAGCAATGAAAATACGGTAAGGAAAGGCGGTTCCAATGGCGGGCAGTCAAATGAAAAATAATAGAAAGCACGGGCGGCGTGACGGGACCGCACGTGCCGTAAGCATGCCAGCGCCGATTGGCTGTCGCACGGCGACCAATGAGGCCTGCGATGGGGTGCCGTCCCACCCGCCTCCTCCTCTACGGCGTGCCGGCGGCGATTTGACGCGTGCCGATCGAGATCGGCGGCAGTTGCGCGCGTGGTGTGAACCTGCGTGCGCGCGGCGATGTCTTTTCGTGAGGCGTGCTTCAATTTTGCGACGACGAAAGCAAACGCTGTCGTTGTTTTTTGAGTGCGCGTGATTATGTCGCTCTGTCATCGTTGATCAGCGAGTTATCATCTTAAGCTTGCGACGTTCAACGCGTCCGCAAACGACGAGCCCGATCATCTGCCGCAAAGCAACCAGCGCTTGGTTTCGTTTTCGGAGCGCGCGCTCTTTTTCGACACGACCCACTTCACTGGTGTACTCGCTGTGCTCGAGCGGCCGTTGGAAACAGTGGGCGCAGCATTAGCGCGTGTGGTTGTGGGTGTTGCCTCTGGAGAAGCCTTCCTGCTGGGGTGTGTTGCTGTGAGTGCCATCGGGAAGCGCCAGAGTGGAAGCGGCGTTGCGATCCCCGCTTTCGCCTGGCATCTTTGAGGCAGTGCTGGACGAGCCAGGAGTCGAAATGCCTGTCGCCTCAGGCGCATCGCCTCCGTCGCCAATGGCAAGTGGTGCGGAATCCAAGACTGGTGGACGGAGGGTGAGTTGCGTGGCGTTTACTTCTGCAAGCCCCGAACAAAGTTTAATTGATAGGTGAACTAAGGTCGCAGCACTCGAGAAAAAGAAATCGAAGATACAAGTCTGTCGCCTGGACAATTCGTCTTCTTTCGTGCACTGGTAGGAATAGCACTACGAAAAAAAAAAATAACAATAAAGCACGCATATCTCGGACACTCCGTGCGAGACGTCATATGTTTTTCGTATAAACCCGGAAGCGACAGACACTGACCTTTGCCACGACGCACAAAACAATTAATTGTATGGTGGGTTGAAGCAAAACTAAGTTCGTCGTCTCTGCATCTCTTCCAGTGCAGAGATGCAGAGAAGATGTGACAAGTCATATATTCCCTCGGAATCAACCTACTTGCTTCTCCTTTGTCGTCTGCTGTCATTTCAATGATTATGTAGCTCTACAGGTTCATGATGACCCCCATCTCCTCTAAGTATGAAGCCCTAATCATCTACCGGCAATCACCTATCTACCGGTGAAAGATCCCACCTCGGTCGTTGAGACTGATTAACTTGGCAAGGAAGTATACCTTTTCCCGGCATTCACTCTACCGAACTGAAACACACTGAATAAAATTAATCAGGCAGAAGGTTATCATTTTCATAGACGTTCACCATATTTTGGTATACTATGTGCTTTTTCTTAGTTCAAAAATTTCCAAGTGGAAACAGCGAGGTTACTTTACCAAGTTTCTAAACCTATGCGAAATCCCTTTAAGTGAAAAATTAAAGGGATTTCACATATTGTGTAACTTGCTCCGAAATCTCATGCAGACGAAATTGATGTGACGCGCATTTCTCTAGAGCAAACGAGGGATTCATGACTATAGGTATTTTCGGAACACTCGTGAAGGATCTTTGAGAATGCCGCTGAAACTTTACTCTCGCATATTAAAGTATTCGGTATACAGCTGCTCCAACTGTGAAAAGTACTCCGCACAGAATTCAGTTTCTTTTTTTTTTTTTATAGATGCCGAGTTATGTGTTAAATTTCGTCCCTTGTTTTTATGAGACCTATACCGATATCAGACAGTTTCCATAACAAATACAACAAGCACTCCAATCCAAGATTCTGCTTTAAAAAGTGCACATTTCCACGCACGCTTATTTTCTTAGTCTTGGTGTCATCTGATTTCAACCGCAAAAACAGCTCTCAAAGCTAAGCGCCGACCATGCCGCCACATTTCAGAAACTTCTCCATTGTTTTACACTATTTTTAGACTATGCTGATAAGAGTGCACGTGCGAGCCGAGTTTATTCTGTTGATTGATTGATAGATATGTGGGGTTTAACGTCCCAAAATCACTTCATGATTACGAGAGACGCCGTAGTGGAGGGCTCCGGAAATTTCGACCACCTGGGGTTCTTTAACGTGCACCCAAATCTGAGCACACGGGCCTGAGTTTATTCTGTAGCTAACGCGGGTTCCAGGCGATAAAGCTGGAATTTTCCATCATTCATGCTTAACGGAATACGCGATCCACCGGCGATCAGATACCGAGGCATCCTATGAACTCGTTGCTTTCGCTGGACTTTCGGTGTAATACTTCTTTTGCTTGGCAAATATGGTTGGTCAATCCATCTTTGCTAGCTTGGTTTTGCTTTCTTAACCGTAACAACGACGTGACATCTGCCTATAACTTCGCTTTCTATGTGAAAATGCGACACTTTCTTTCAAATGGGCCTCGTTTAAAATTTCTGATCGCCTCGTGAGGCAGTTTCTGCGTTTCGTACACACGGGTTTTCAGTCGACTCATACAAGATCGGGCCCTGAATGCACGTGCCCTCCCGTAAAATGCCCTTCATTGTTGTTCTCTGAGTTAAAATCAGGCGTGTATGAATATCTGTAAGATAATCTCTCGTATACGGCCCCGCAGGTGTCCAAGCCGCTGATGGAGAAACGACGTCGGGCGCGCATCAACCGCTGCCTGAACCAGCTCAAGGCATTTCTCGTGGACCCGTCGAAACCAGAGGTACGTATTTACTTGATAGCGGGGCCTTACATCGCAATAGATGCGGACGCAGACTACATGTTTTCGAGGTGTTTTCACTGTCGAGAGGGTTCCTGGATTGTCGACGGAGTTACTGGACATGCTATACATAAGTACACAGTAACTCTATATATAGACAGGTAAATACACGAACATTGACTCGCTCACTGGATTTCGTGCCGACCGGTTGTGCCCCCGCGATCTCCAACGACAGCGCAGCTCTGGCCGACTGGGCTCGCCCTACGCCATCTCCTGACGCCGACAAGAGCTCTCGCCGAGTGGTGCCCCATGCATGCTCGGACTCCTGCGACCGTGTCCATCTTTCCTATCTTCTCCTTACTTCCGTCGTTCGCTGTCGCTGCACCTCGCTCTCTCTTTCCGCTCTCTCTATCTCTTTACCTTTTAATCCTATCCTTTTTATCCCTTCTCTACCCCCCCCCCCCCCCCATCGTGAGCTACTGTTGAGGTGTCCTCCCGCTGAGAGACAGTTTCATTTAAAATCACTCACATAGGCGAACATTTCCACATTGGGAAGTTTGACTCTGCATTGTGCCAGTTAACCTTCGGTCCTCATGTCAGTGAACCTTCAAAACCTGTTTTAACCACACCTGGTTAAAACAGAAAACAAGAAACAAGGGGCCGGATGGAAAATTGGGGGGGGGGGGGGTACAGTTTGTATGTTTACACGTTTATTGCTGCTGACTCGTCGCGCATGCGTGACTGTGATCTAAAGAGTATCCTTTTTTTTTTCATTATTGAATTTCACTTGTACGTCTTGTCTTTGCTTTACGCGTTGCTGCTTAACGTCGTGCTCTCGCACTTTGTCAATAGCCCACGTATACCTGCCGCGGTGGTCTATATAACGTGGTCTATACGGTGGTTACCGTGATTGACTGCTGAACCGGAGGTCGCAGAATCAAATCCCGGTAGCGGCGGCCTCATTTCGATATAGAGAAGCCGGTGTACTTGGATTTATGTGCACGTGCATTAAGGAACAGGTGGTCGAAATTTCCGGAGCCCTCCACTCGTAATCACATGGATTGGAATGAAACAACTTCATTTGAGTCCTATAAAGGACGCGCTTAGCGCGTAGCGGGCGTCTCCCACTATAGGCTCGAAATCACACCGTCTCCCGTAATCGTGTCGTTGTTACGCCACGACGTTGAACCCGAACAATTATTATACCGTAAACGCAGGTGGTGGAAATTAGACACGACACCACGGACCTTGATTTCATACCTCGTTCGCCGTTTTACGACTTCCCACGAATCAGTCAGTAAATTATACTCAACTATTTAGGGTGCTATGTTGGAAGCGCTGACATTCTCACGCTTCTATCTGGTGGATTTTAGGTGTGCCATAGCTTGTTCATGAACATTCTTGCAGAGCATTGCAAACTACGTGACATTGAAGTATGCTTGGCACAGCACTGTTGCTGTGTGTTTAACTGTACCGCATTTCGTGCTGTTCTGCATTAATGTTATACTAAGGGCTCGCATGGAATAAAGCAGTTGAGGTTAGGAAAATATATAGGGCTTGTTCTCCACATTGGTCAGCAATAGGTTCCTGTCGCAAGACGCAAGTATATGTTTAAATAAGTAGCGGGCCAGTGAAGGGATATTGTCCTATAGTTTTAGCGATACGCATTTCTGTATAAACTCTCGCAAAATACGATCATCCCAATAATAATAATAATAATAATAATAATGAAGGAGAAGAAGAATTTTCCCGTCAGTATACAAAATATAACGATGGAGGAGGTGAAAAAAAAGCGATATAGTGTTGCGAAGACTGGACCGATCCCGCCGAAGCCACCACTGTTGCGAACGACGGACGCCAACACGGCCTCGAAGGCGCCACTGCTTCCAACTTCGCCGGGAAGGTCACCAGCCGTTTGGTAGCGTATGTTTATCAGCTCGCGACTGCTTCTGCGCAGAGCTGATAAGACGAGCGGACGAGACGACGGTGAGTTAAACAAGGTTTATGTACAGCATATATACAGAGGCGTTACAATTTCGGCACTGGGGCCGACAGAGACTCGAAGAGCCGAGCTCTTCTCTCTAACACATAGATCAGCCTTTCGCCTAAGATCGCTGACTCACACACATGTCGGCTCTCCGACATGGGGACTCCTCTCTCGTAGGACCTCCGATCGCGACGCGCCGCAGGGCTTCTTTTATTTACACCGGGTCCAACCAAAATGTCCAATCAGAAGCGCCGCTGGTCGTCAGGGCAGATTCCGCCAATGGGGGTCGCCGCGCCATGCGTCAGACCACCCGACACGCGGACGCCGGCTCGCTGTCACGCGCGCAGCTGACTCAACGCACGTGGGCCAGGGAGGCGCCGCGCGTGTTCACTCCGTCGAGTTGATCGCGCCAGGCGACTGCGGGCTGGCCTCGACCCAGATTGCCTTTTTCAGAGGCACGGTCGTTTGACGAGGACTCGCTGGCATAACAGCACCCCCGCCGCCAGACAATGCACCGGAAAGACGAGCTGCTTCCACGGGGCTCGGATGTCAGGTGCGCTCGTTCGCCAGGTCCCTCCAGGTTCGCCTCCAGGGCCATGGGGAGAATACAGCTCCAGACTGTTCCGGGAACACATCCCATTTTTGACGACGGATCCCAGCTCCACTGGCTTGTCGCCACAACTTGTCGACCAGCTTCACTCGTCTCTTCTGACCATCTTCGGTTTCAGCACTTGTCGATGGTTCTGCAACTTGCTAAGAACGGTTCGACAACAGACAACACACGACACAAGCAAGTGCCCTCGGTCACCCGACAGAACACCAGACAAAGTATAGTACAACATATACCTATCTACGTGTTTATCGGAATTTTGTTCCCTCTACATCAAGAGGCACATGTGGGACACAAGACTCTTAAAATGACAACTCAATTTTGTTTTCCCACGTACAACAACGTAACGAATTAGAATACCACAAAGTTGGCCCCTTGAGATCACTCTGAACGAGAGCGCTCAGCCCAGGTCGTGATGAGGTCAAAATTTTGCCCCGAATCACCAACGAGAAACCGAAAGGTTGAGGAGTTACTAGCTGGAACGCACTGCTCAATGCACCTGCATTAGCGTTTACCTTTCCTTTACTTTTTTTTATTTTTTTTTGATAGCGAACGTCAAAGTTGCGCTGTGGAGCAACATGCTCCACTTCAGTAACCGGCCACTTTTAGGCGACGATACCTATGCGGCACCAAGAGCGGCTCACACTTTCGACGTTGCACAGGGGAACAACGACACGGCTTGCTACGGATTGACTCCTCACCGCTGAGCTCGATATCGTGTTCGATCACCCTCGTGTTTCCGGGGCGGTCCGAAAACACGTCTTCAAACTCGGAACCAATCTTTCTCAGGTCCGCCTTCTCAGGTCCTCCGTCACTTAAGCTAGGCTCTAGGTTCAGCTGTTCCCAGATTACTTTCGATCTCCTTTCGATTACCTCACTAGAACTAAAAATTTCTGCTTCCTCTGAAGCACTCAACAACAGATTTACGACCGCTTGATGTTGAACGTATGGTTTCATCAAGTTGTAAATTTTGTCCGGCCGCCTTCCTAATTTCACTTCATAATTTGTATCGCAAGGCTTCGATAATACTTTGGCGGGCCCTTCCCAATCAACCTCAAGCTTGTTCCTTTTGGACGGCTGCAGCAGCATTACCTGATTATCAACTTCAAAAACACGCTTCTTCACCGATTCCTCGTAGTGCTCCTTCGACAGCACTTTTGCCGCGTTTTCCTGGCTTTCCACTAGCGCTTCAATTTGGCTTTCCACTAGCGCTTCCATCGAGAGATCCTTACGCTGCTCTCGAATGAGCGTCTCTCGGTCAACTCTCGGCAGCTCGCTCCAACTTTCCGCTACAGGCGAGAGCGTTGCAGCCCTCTCGCTCTGATTCAATGGCGCCATGTCGTCTCCCCCAACGCATACCGCGCCGGCCGCTTCCGCGACGGGCCGCTCGCGTGACTGCTCACATGACTCACGCGGAAAATTTCCTCTCTGAGGTTCCGTCGACCCGCCGACAAGGTCACTTGAGCGTTCACCGCATTGAACCAGATCAAGCTCCTGCGAAAGCTTTCGCGCTTTGCGATCGCGTGAGGGCCATGCACGCTAAGTTGGGGAAGAACGATTTGCCCTGCTCTTTGAGAAGCTGCTCCGAGTTGTTGGAGAAAAGATAAGGAAAACGATCATTTAGCGCGGCAGACACAGCTGCTTCGGTGCGAAGCTTACCGAACGGGCCTTCAATGACAACCGTGGCGATTGGTAAGCGAACACTCTGCACCTCGGCGACTTGCCTGATCCACGCGCATTCTCCTGTGAAGTCATCCGGAGACACCAATGAAGGATGGACAACGTCCATGGTTGCCGCTGAGTCTCTAAGTGCTCGGCACGTTTTCTCATTGACCCTAATTTCTTGGAGATACGGCTCCAACAACCGAATGTTTTTTTCTGATTCTCGGATCGTTGCGAAGGCAAACTTTTCCTGACAGTTTCTCGCGATGTGCCCTTCCTTTTTACAGTTGTAGCAGATTAGCGGCTTCCGTTTGTTGTCCGATTCAGATGCCTGTGTGGTAGAAACCTCACTCGATTTCTCCGCTTCTGTTTGCCCTTCCCCTACACTGTCCTTCGTAAGAGACGGGTCCTTTTTGAAATTACGGTGCGGAACGGGTTTCCGTTGATCAGGTTTCCTTGAAAAGCCCTCTTTCCTTTCATCCTTTTCAACGCGCGCTGCCCTGCTATGCAACTTTCGGCGAGTATAATACTCCTCAGCTAACTCAGCTGCCTTGTTTAACTGTACGTCCCCAAGTCTGTCCTGCAGCCAAAGTTTGACATCCTCCTCGATGCAGCGGTAGAATTGCTCCAATGCAACGCATTCCACCACTTTATCGCGGTCGTCATAAACACCTTCGCCCTTGAGCCATTCAATCAAATCGGCTTTAAGACGAAACGCGAAGTCAACGTGTGACTCATTCCCCTTTTCAGCATACCGGAACCTTTGCCTGAAAGCCTCGGGTGACAACTTATAACGTCTCAAGAGCACTTCCTTAACCTCGTCATAGCTCTCAAACGCTTCCCTCGACAAGCAAGTTATCGCGTCGGACACTTCGCCGGGAAGAAGAGCTAGTAGGTTCCGCGCCCAAAGAGACCGCTCCAAAGCGTTTCGCTCACAGACGTGTTCAAACTTGACGAGATACTTCGCCATGTCCTCGCCTACTACGAACGGTGGCAGTTGGTCCCGAATTCTAAAACCGCTGACCTGAATCGTCGGAGAAGCTACGCTAGGCGCCTGCGAACACTGTAGGATTGCCAATTCTAGTCGTTTCAACTCTAGGCGCTCTTGTCTCTCGGCCTCCTCGCGCTCGCTACGTTCTACTTCTCGCCTTTCAGCCTCCTCACGGCGTGCTTTAATATCCACCCAGGCCTCATCGACTTCCTCAGCCGACACTCCCTCATCCTTCATGATCTCAAGGATCGCTTGCTTTCGTTTCGCGCGGCCCAAAGTAATGCCGAGTTCCTCACAAATTTCGATGAGTTCCTTCACTTTAAGGTTCTCCATCGTTCACACTAGCCTCTTGCTGTTTGCCCCTGTTAACAATTTACTTGCCGTACCCACTATAAGTCAACTAGCAAGACGCGCAAGCAATTTTTCACTCTCCCGTGTTTACCCCCTCCGCATTAACTTTGGTTTCAAAGCACTTCGACTTTGCTTGAAACGATCAAAGCTCACTCTAATGCTTCACACAGCCCTTCTCTAAACTACTACAACCTGAGCTAGAGTAGTCTGGTGAACTGAGGGGAAAACATCAGGCACTCACCGCATCGATGTCGCTGACGCCGGCCGATCCCGCAGCTGCCAACCACTGTTGCGAACGACTGGACCGATCCCGCCGAAGCCACCACTGTTGCGAACGACGGACGCCAACACGGCCTCGAAGGCGCCACTGCTTCCAACTTCGCCGGGAAGGTCACCAGCCGTTTGGTAGCGTATGTTTATCAGCTCGCGACTGCTTCTGCGCAGAGCTGATAAGACGAGCGGACGAGACGACGGTGAGTTAAACAAGGTTTATGTACAGCATATATACAGAGGCGTTACAATTTCGGCACTGGGGCCGACAGAGACTCGAAGAGCCGAGCTCTTCTCTCTAACACATAGATCAGCCTTTCGCCTAAGATCGCTGACTCACACACATGTCGGCTCTCCGACATGGGGACTCCTCTCTCGTAGGACCTCCGATCGCGACGCGCCGCAGGGCTTCTTTTATTTACACCGGGTCCAACCAAAATGTCCAATCAGAAGCGCCGCTGGTCGTCAGGGCAGATTCCGCCAATGGGGGTCGCCGCGCCATGCGTCAGACCACCCGACACGCGGACGCCGGCTCGCTGTCACGCGCGCAGCTGACTCAACGCACGTGGGCCAGGGAGGCGCCGCGCGTGTTCACTCCGTCGAGTTGATCGCGCCAGGCGACTGCGGGCTGGCCTTGACCCAGATTGCCTTTTTCAGAGGCACGGTCGTTTGACGAGGACTCGCTGGCATAACAATAGTCCACTTGACGAAGTTCCCACTCCCGTGAAGGTATATGCACAGCAGCAATGGGGCATGCACATATACATGCGCGAACAAAAATACAGTTTTATACATGTATACAATTGCAGCGATGTGTATTTCGGCTAACGAGAGAAACGCGAAAGGAAAGGAGAAACGAAGGAAAAAAAACACACACACACGCAGAGCATGTCCATGGTCCTCGCTCTTAAAAAAAGGAAAAAATAACAAGAACGTACATATGCGTAAACAACCCTATATATTGAAACACATACACGCGAGCATATATTTACGCAGAAAAATATCCATACATTTGTTTAAAACTAGAATTTCCGGAGCGCGGTTTTGTGCATGTATGTCTTTTCGAAATCTCTGAATAAAACCTATCCAAAAATTTTGAACAGTTTCTCGGGACATGTATAAGGTCTAGTCGCTTATACATTTTATTATATATGCATATGTTAAACACAGAAGACGGGTGGTGGCTATTCAGTATGGTAAACGTTCGAAGTGCAGATAGATTTGGAGCAATTGTATCGTAGGAATTCTATTGACATCTGTGAAAATAAGTTCTTCTGACCGTAGGATATTCTCCGCCCATGGTCGGTTCGCCGCACAACGCACGTATCACGTCGTTTTGGCGCGAACACGTGATTAGTTGCGTGGCGATGCGTGACTTTGGTCACGTGACTATAGGATTACTTCATTTTAGCCACTTGGCTAGCTGTTACCCGTCTTTTTGACAAGCATATACCACGTACGTGTTTAGCCGTTATACATGGTTTAGTCTGGAACGTGCGCCACGTGACTATAGCTGTTATGATGTGATTCTAGTCACGCACATAAAGCCACGTCATTCTTAGTCCCGTGATCGGTTCTTACGAGATGTTAACCTACACGCCCATAATACTTATTGTGTTCTGCGCCGGACAAAATGGCGCATGTGTTGCGGGAGTGACACGTAAGTTGAAGAGGACGAATCGAGTGCGTATAGCGGTTCGTGATCTTGATAATTCCTGAAGGCGAAGCTTTAGGATCCCCTAATTTTCTAAACACGTGTAAATTAAATGCGATGCAATTGTTATGCCGAGTGGAGGAGAATACAGTCCTTCCGTCTGTCACCACGAAAAATTGCGCTTTTGCAATGCCTCCGAACATTGCAAGCTGGCTGCACTTATCCTTGGTTTGCGTTGCCTCCGCAATGGGCTCATGTTTAACCAAGCGTGGCGTCACTACTGACGTTACAAATTTTGGTTTCTGTGATGTGATCATGCATGGCATCATATGGTGGCGTCATTGCGTGATGATGTCTTTTATTTATTTTTTATTCGCTCGTGTTGATGCCGTCTATGTGGAACGCCGACGGTCAATTTGGGTGGTTGGTGAGACACCGAAGACTATCGCCTCAAAGAATGACGCCATTAGTACTCTGGGCATAAGGCTGAAACCGACTGCGGAGCTGGGCCCGGGGGACTCTTTTGCATCTCTTTATTTTTCTTTTTTTTCTTTCTCGATCTTTATCCTCCTCTGTTTTGTCCCCTTTCCTTGCTTTGTCTCTCTGTCTATTCATTTCTGTCCGTATAGGCGCACTTCAGTCTTTTTTCTTATATCTTAATTACCTTTCTCTCTTTCTCTTCCAATTTCTATATGTTTGTTTCTCCCACTTTCTGTCTGTATTTTTCTCAGTTCTTTTTTTTTTCATTTTCCCCATCCCTACACTTTTTTTTTTCTCTCTGCACCCCTTGTACCGCCCATCCGAATCGATGCATCCTACTCTGGACGAACCGGCGCAGCGGGAGAGCAGGCGCCGGACTGACATGTCAGGCTAACGCTGCAGAAGATAAAGGACAGGAGAAAATAGCGCACACCGACATTATGACGATCGTTACTTGCGTAAATCACAAGTCGCACAAAAGGTGGGCACAACATATTCGCTGAATATCTTTCCAGCTGAACCGGGCTTCGTATACCGAGGTACAGAAACCAGGTGAGGCGCTGGAAGTCTGCAGTGTCTCCGATCACGGAGTCAGGGCAGAACCTCGTTGGGCGCACAAGGATTTCGGTTTGGAGGGGGTGGGCTTAGGGAGGGGAAGCGGCAGATCAATACATCGACTGAGAATGAAAATAAGGTTGCTTTCACCTTAGAGTCGTCTTAGGCTAATGCATAAGGGGTACTGGCATAGCCAGGAGATGCAACACCGAGCCGAGCGCGTGTTCCCTTCCTCGCCCCCCCCCCCCCCTAGAAAGTTTTTTTTTTTTGCCATGGCTTACAGAGCGAAAAATTACCATTCCAAGGGTGTGTCCCCTTTCCAAAATCAAAAATGGGCCCCCCCCCCCCCCCCCCCAAAAAAAAAAATATATGCCTACGCCCCTGATAAGGGACTCGTGAGTTTCATTATATGTAATTCGCAAGCGTGTGTACCTTCCAAGCAAACGTCTTTACTTTCAGCCCTTCAGTTTAAGTATGCTGAGTGTATAGTCTGACCTAAATACTTTTCCGTCCATCTTTTCTTTGGTGCACAGCAGAGCCCGCGTCAGTCGAAGCTGGAGAAAGCCGACATCCTCGAGATGACCGTGTGCCACTTGCAAGCCCTGCACCGGCAGCGAAGAACAGGTTGGTGTACGCTCTGTTGTTTCTCCCACTCATGTATGTCACCATCTGCTGTATGCCCCGGTGTAACGGCAGCATACCGGGCTTTTCCACCTGGTTAACCTCACGGGATTTCATCTATCTATCTATCTATCTATCTATCTATCTATCTATCTATCTATCTATCTATCTATCTATCTATCTATCTATCTATCTATCTATCTATCTATCTATCTATCTATCTATCTATCTATCTATCTATCTATCTATCTATCTATCTATCTATCTATTCGCAATATTCATGACCTCATCTAGTTCTTTCTTTCTCATCTACCGCTCTCCTATCTGTAGTCATCGCCATCATCAGTTGTATTAATCACAACAATACCTGACTATTATATTGGCTAATACACCTGTGTAACACTGTAGTGCATTTTTCGCAACTTGTTTGGTTTGCTCGTATCTGCTGCGTCAAGCCAGTTAAATGGTACCACTGCCATAGAGTTTCTCAAATTTAACTAGAGGGCACTCTGGCGCTGCGATCGTTCAGCGACCATAGGAATGATGGGTAGTACACACATTTACCTAGTCTTCGTACTTGCGGGTGGCGAATCATACTTGTGGCCTCATTTACTGATGTGTTTCGATTTTGTTTTGAAAGAAAGATTCAACTCTTTTGAACTTCGTGACTCAATTTGAAAAGGTATTTCGAAAAAAAATAAGGTGGTGAAGCGCAATCGCTGAACATTTGCCGATTTTTGTTTCGTGAGAAAACAGCTTCAAGCCACACGAACACACACGGGGCCAAGAGCAGGCCAGAAGTACGAAGTTTAGACAAATGTGTGTACTAACCATCATTCCCATGCTCGCTGAAGCGCTGTGCATTGCAGCTCCCATAGACACTAGCGCCAGAGTTCCCTCTAGTGTGTATTGGTAAACTCTATGACCACTGCCTCTTTGAAAAGTATTGGGCCTTCTGTGCAGCCCGCCTCCTGGACGACCCCGAGGTTCGCCACAAGTTCCGTGCGGGCTTCGAGGAGTGCATCCTCGAGATCCGCCGCTTCCTGTGCTCGCTGGCCGAGCAGCAGCACCAGACGAGCCCGTGCTTCGACCCCGTGGCATCTCGCGAACGCATCTTGGGACATCTGCAACGACGGGCCAGGGAAATCCAGGACCCCGATGGGGCCCTTGCGCAGTGCACTTCAGCGCCGGCAGGTCCCGACGCCTCCAGCGATCCGCCTGTTCGGACTTCGCGGCGACTCGCTCCCAACGAAGCCTCCACTCCAGGTAACACGCTGCCGTATACCTTCTATATGTCACTGCGTACATCTTTGGCACAGCGAACCGCTGTGGAAGCTCAGAGGCTCGTGGGGATGTTTACGATATACAACAAGAGGCCAAGGGCACTATTGCTGGCCACGATGGCCGTATTTTGATGGAAACAATATGTCAAAATGAAAACTAATATTTAGTTCGCTCGTTGTCAGTGTCATTGGTGCCTTGTTAAAACCACACTATACCTAACCTGCATAACTGAAAGTAGAATTTACAAGTTGAAAATCGCCCACTCTCTTCACGTGTCATTAATCATCTACCCGGATATCTCGAGGTATTGACTCTCTTGAAATACACGCACAATAGTAATATCCATGCAGCGTTAGTGAGGATTAACGGTATGTGTACAGAAGTGCTAACACTACGGTTCTCGGAACACTCGCACCCGCAGAGTCCAACCACAGCTCCCTGGACGCGACGGCCTCGAGCGATGAGCTGGCCTCGGAGACGTCGTCCTCGAGGTCTCCCTCGCCGTCCGACGTCGTCGTGTCCCACGCTGACGTGCGGTTGCGGCCCAAGAGGCTTCGCAACGGGGACCTGGTGCTCGTGCTACCGAGAGACCTGGTCGCCAACGCCAGGATCGTCGCCGCGGCGGCCCCGACCGCAGAACCCGACGTCAAGCAGCCCACTTCGCAGTCGCAGGCCTCGACGTCGTCCGTGTTGGACGCCCGGGAAGTTTCAGCGGCGTCGACGTCGCCCGAGGTCTCGTCGTCCACGTCGTCCGCGTCTGTGGTGGCCGAGGAAGTGATCTCGCCTCCGGTAGCTCTACCATCTGTGTCCTCCTCACCCACTTCTTCCACATCATCCTGTTCCCTCCCTTCGTCGTTGCAAGTTACACCTGCGGTCGAAGGAATTTCACATGATGACGTCTGGAGGCCTTGGTGACGAAAGTCGCGTTGCCGCTTTTCTCTAGAACACCGCCCATCATGCTTAAAAGGCTGTAAAAAAAGTAAAAAAAAAAACTGTAACGTGCACCCTCTCGTGGCAGGGGCGTGAACTAGCGTTCGGTGTTCGTCCGCCGCGTAAACATCGACGCAGAGTCATACTTGTGAGTCTCGTTGATTTGTGACGTCATCTATGCAGAAATCGCAAATTATGCTGCCGTCTCCGAATTCATAGGTATAAAGTTGGTTCGTGTGTTTAGAAAAAGTTGTTAACGATTTAGAGTACGATGTACTCAACTATGGGAGAGCAGAAAGCCGTCCCGTGTCTGGTAAACTTGGTTCGTGCTGTGGAAAGTGTGTTATCGCGATATGCGTTTGCAGCCGCAATCGCCCGCCGCCGTTTGCCGTAATGTGAACAGGGCAATTCAACTTGTGCTGGTTTCCAAGCCACAGGCAAGTACGTTTTATTCAATGCAATGCCTTTATTAACTTTCATTGATTTATTATTAGAACAGTACTTTTACCTTTGCGCATGATTGAAGAAGGAGTGGAATTGCCTGAAGTTACTTTGTTGGGAGCAAATTATTATTCTAGTTCTGTGGAACCGACCGCATTGCCCTTGTCTCTTCAGCCAGTCACTGTGCAATGAAACTTGCTTTATCATTTTGTCAATGTGAAACCTTTGGCACTTATCTGTTCAGACTGTCTGTCCATGCGCAAGTTGGTGAACAAAACAATACATATATAGTTTACAGGTCTTAGCTGAACTGTACCTGCTGCTTTGTTGGCGTGTGCAATCGAACTCCTGTATATTCTTAAGAGAGCGTACATTGTGTTAGAATAGGCATGACCCTGCAAGACGTCGTCTTCCAATCATTTTCGTTTCGGATATCCAAATCTGTGCTTCCAAGCAAGGATGTTCGACGACCACACCGACATACGTTCGTCTTTTGGCCGAGTGTTCTGTCAACTACGATTCGGTGCTGCTTGGCCACGGGATGTATAAGAAGACTTTATTTGACACACGATCGTGCTGCTATTTCTGTGTTTCGTGTCACTGCTGTCTCCCCACAAGTGACGCAGGTGCTTCGGAAAAGCTTCCAGGGAAGGAAAAGTGGGAATAATTTTGACACCATCAAACAAATGAATTGAACCCTCGTGCAACTCGTTTTGCTCTTAAGACGCATGAGAAAATTAAACGCAGATCGCATGCAGAGTAGAACAAACTGGTAATAAGCTAAGTACAGTTTCCGCAAACTGAAATAGTTATCTGGAAGCTCCTGACGATCCTTATACAACAAGCCGAAGGGTTCACGGCGCGTGTAAAGTAATAAACATATAAAAGCACACTCTAAAAAAGGTAAGAGTACAGCTGCTCCTCTTTCTGGGGAGTCATGAATGGCCCTCTGAACTCTGTTGCTCTAATTGGTAGTGTCGATCCTTCGAAGGAAGTATAATGGTCACCAGATTAGAGGGAACGGGTATACCTGTCAAGAGTCACAAGTGTGGTAAGTCGTGAACCACCAAAAAGTTACAGGACCATCATCATGGTCTTTCTCATCATGGTGTAATTAAAGGCGGTCGAAACTTTATATTGAGATTGTTACGAGTTAGCGGCATGATTGTCTACGTTATACCTAATTTATTTGTCCGCAAAAGCGTAAGTTTTACGGAACATTAAAGAAAAAAAAACATTTTAATACTACTGTTCCCTTCGGTACATGTGAGAGACGTTTTACTTAGTAAATGGCAGATGATGTTGGCATCAGGCTGAATATTTAATTTTGTTGGTATTGTTAGGATAAGAGTGTTACGATATAATAATTGATGGGGTTTACGTCCCAAAACAACGATATGATTAGGAGGCGCCGTATTGGAGTGCTCTGGAAATTTTGACCACCTAGCTAGGTAGGGTTATTTCACGTGCACCTATAAATAAGCGTTGCGAGATTCTGTTGACCTTGAAGATCTTAGAATGACCCGTCATGGTGGTCTGGTGGTGATGTGCTCGAGTGCTGATCCGAAGGTGGCGGGATGGAATTCCGGCCATGACGGCCGCATTTCCCGTGGAGATATAAATTTAAAGACCCGTATATATATACTTCGATTTACGTGCGCGTCAAGGCACTCCAGGTATAGTCAAAATTTTCGAAGCTTTGCGCAATACGGTGTCCCTCAAAATCATCACATCGCCCAATAGTTATATTCACCTTTCGTGTAATCCCGATACAAGAAAGCAAGCGAAAACGTTAACAACGAAGGTCACAACCAAGATGAGAAAAAATAAGATCGCCTCTTATGCATTGCTACATGCATCATACGCATCGAACGTCATTCATGTGCGAGTGCCTTTCACATGACTCATAGTCTATACTGATAAGTGATAAGCAGAATAATGTTTCAGTGTGGTCGCAAAACATGTCTGCGCTCATGAATGTGTGAGTGTGCTGATAAAAGAATGAATTGACGTTTTCGGGCATTTGGCTGCCCTGGGTTTTGCGTGATCACCAGAAAACTTTCCAGCTATATATACATTTTGTAAAAAAAAAAAACAACAACTTACTACTGCTGCGGCACTGGCGTTTTAGTTTTCGTTCGCACGGTCAAAAAAAGATCACCGGAAGAAGTGTGCGTGCCACCGTCCGTTTTATCAGTGCCACTATTGCTGCAGTTGTTTTGCGTATAGGAATCCCCGTGGAACGTCTCGCAGCAAATGTTTCCACTATGCTTGCGTGCCACGGTGTTGCACTTTTTGAATGTATATGCAAGCGTATTGTGTAATAAAGAACGTTCCTTGTGATACATGCCTGCCTGGAATTGTGCCGAATTCGTCATCTACACGTCTTCGTCCGCACAGAGTCGTGCCTAAATTTTACGTAAGTAATCCGACAGGTGGCAAACAGTGCATTCCTTCTTTGAACCACGAACAAGCTTTATAAAAGAATGCAGTACGAAAAAGATGCCTGAATTAACTTTAGCTCTCTGAAAGAAATAAATGTTGTGGCTCTAGTCACCACACGGAACTACTGCGCTGAATTTCCATGCTTAATTTTGTGCAACATGCCTACCTACTACAGAGAAGACGGAGAGAGAGAAATTAACGTTTATTCTAGAAACAGGGTTCCGAGGGATGCCATGATGCCCGGTATCACCGTTGGGCTAGTGCAGAGCTGAATGAACACGTTGGCTGGTCATTGGACCTGTCGCGAAGAAAGGTAAAACTTGGCAACTTGTCAAAAAAAAAAAAAAATGTAATCCCCTCGCCAACCTTAGTTGAATGCAAATCAGGCCTACGTTGTTATAAAGAAGAAAAGGAAACAAGTTGTCGCGCACTATGAAGTGAATTGAAAGTGTTGGACCACTCATTCTCAGCGCTATAGGTTTATAGTGCAGTACACAATGGTGCAAGTTTAATATTTATCGACACATTGAGGTCACAATCCTGGTCTATAGCCTATTCGCTATGTCACGATAAATATTAAAAATGTGCGAGTGAGCACGGGAAGTGGTCCCGGAACAATATAGCGCGTCTTGTACCTCGATCCTCTACAACGTAGACTGAAACTTAGACTGATTATAATGAAATCTCGAATTACGCTAACCGATCCAATATCAGCGGCTATTCAAGGAGTTCGTGAAGGCCGACTGTTTCGAAGCGCTGCGCAGCTGGGCACCATGTGTGGTGCATTAGAGAAAACAAAGAAAGAAAAAAAGAAAGAAGGAAGCAAGGAAAGAAAGAAGGAAAGAAGGCACTAATTTCGTCTTGCTTGGGTGTGCGCTGTTTAGCGCTGTAGATACCTTTCATATGACGTCATGGACTCGAAACTTGGCTCCAACATGGCGGCTTTAGATGACGGCTTGGCACAATCATCTCACGGCGATTAACTTGCTTCGTTGTGATAGCGATGTCTCTGGGACTCTATTTGACCTATGTGAAAGCATAACAAGGCCACCAGCATGCGATGTGTTGGTAATAGTAACGTGACATTGTTATGTTCACGTCCCACCATGTTGGCGCTCTAACTTGGCTGCTCCAGGGACGTCAGTGCAAACCATGTATTAGATGCAAGCTCAAATGGAAGCAAAGGCTCGGCGCCGTTCCGCAATAGGAAAATGAAGGAACGGACGAGAGACAGAGAGTGGACGTCAGCACTTCAGTGGCCTCTATCGACCCGGCGACGAAGGCCCCGTCAGGTCGCGATGCATACCGTCGAGGGATTCATTTTCTGCATGTTGTTGTTTGTGGGTCGTGAGGAAAAGGAAGAAGGCACCTAAATTCTGTCTGCCTACAGGCGACACGGCGCAGTGCCTAGTCGAGGCATTCGTTTTTGGCATGCGGAAGGGATAAAGCTAGGCGCGACCGCTGTTTTCTCTTTCACACGCATGGTGGCGCGCGTGCACAGAGCAGAACACCAACTCGGCGGTCACATGACCCGCAGCGACGATGGGTTCCCTTTCAGCGTCGAAACGTTTGCGCACGTGGGCAGGGGCCGCGCTGCCACGCCCACTTGTGCCTCACTTGGCGTTTGACTCCGGCGCTTGTCCGAGAGCGCCGATCGAGCCACCCGCGGTGTGACGGGCCGTCGTCGCCTGTAGCACGTGCGCGCCAGCTGTGCGTGCCGCCGTTGTGGCGCTGCGGTCTTCGGGCTTTCTTTTCTCGGCCCCACGTGCCACCACAACATCTCGGAATGTTTTAAGAGAGAGAGAGAAAAAAAAAACAGGTGTTTGAACACGTGAGCTGAACTAGGAAGGAAGGAGGAACACTCGGTTCCATTCCCTCTTCTGTTCTTCAGTTTCGTCTCAAGGAGCAAGCGACCCCAAATATGAGTGTGGAGCTTGGGCTAGTTGGTATGGCATGACGATAGTTATAGCGCGAGAACAAAACGAAGGCACAGAGACAAGAAGGACACGAATGACACGAGCGCTCGTGTACTTCGGGTCCTACTTGTCTCCGTGTCGTCGTTTTGTTCTCGCGCTATAACTATCGTCATCCCAACTGGGAATTCGGCCAATACCAAATGTTATTTTCAAAACACACACACACACTCTCTGAGATTGCCTTATTGTTATCCCAGATGACCCCGATTGCGACCACAATGAACGAAAGTTTTGTCACTGCTGGTTCCACTTCAAGCCCCTGACTGAGAAATCCCCTCAAACATGCAGTTCAAGCCAAACTGAGTGGCCCCTATTCTCACGGAAAACGAGGACTTCTTTGCCCCGCATCTTTACTTTGGGCTGCTCCCCCGCTTTCTGGCCTGTCCACAAACAATCTAGAAGGTCAGGTGCGTGTAACTTACACGTGGCCAGAGAGCAGCGGGAATGCAGAGCATTCCTTTCATGGACAAAGCGAGGGACCACAGGACGTGGGCTTGGAAAATCGTTTTTTTTTTCTTAGCTACGAGTTAACCTTCAATACAGTGAAGGACAAAAGTATGGGCTGAAGACAAATAAGTGTTGAAAAGAATTCATTGTTTCTTTGCAGCCTGAGTATATGTTGGTTAAATCTATGCGCGTGTCCACTTTTTATTCAGTATTCTGTATAAAAGTGGAGATGTTCGACCGATAGAATGCGTTGTATATGACCTGAAGCTTGCTAGAAAAATGTTTGTATTGCTTGTCTCACGGTGCCCAAATTTCTTCCTCGCAATTCTACACAACATGGCAATTGTCGAAAAGCAGACAAAAGTGGGAAGACATTTAGTAAAGTAAAACTGATAATGAACACTAAGATGCCAACTTGTTGATATCGATGTTGAAGTGATCGACAGTAATCGACAGGTATTTTTGCCTAATCGTAATACGATGCAAAGCTCCGCAATTCGTCAGGTAAACGCAACCTTGCGGCAATGGTAAGTGTAATCTTAGTTGGAAGACACGCAGACTAGATTAAGTTAGGCTTACGACACTGACCGAGTCCAACAGCGCACATAGATAGTGGGCTTTCACAGGTGCTGCCTTTTAAAAGCGTGCAGTACGTGGCATTTGAACTGTTTAAACCAGGCCCGTAGCTCGGGGCCTGGTTTCCCCTCTTGAAATGCGGATGGAGGAGGGTGCTTTACCCGGAATAAATAATGAACATAGAAAAGTTTTCAAGGATTTTGACAAGCGCCCCTCCCCATACCCCGAAAAAGTTTCCTGGCAGCGGGCCTGGTTGAAACACGGTGGCTATTCTTGAAGGTGCCCCCATGCCTGCACTGCCCTGAACTAAGCCTTCCAGAACACTGTATCTATGCGCTGCAACACCGGCACACTTTTATCTTTCGTTGGTGACGCTTTGGGCACGAGCGGCGTGTTGCAAGTAGGCATGGCCGAACATCTTCATCATCCCTCCTCTCCTCCTCACGCCTCCTCGTGAGGAGCGCCACCAGTGTGTGAGACGCCCACCTCCCTCTTATCGTAGCCGCCTCCCCCTCCTGCACGCATCCAGAGATTCGAGACCGATAAAAGGGTTGCGCGCATACACGTCGGGGACGAATTTACTCGCACTCGCGGGGCACGTCCTGACAAATGACTGCTTTACGGCGGCGGCGCTGACGGCCAAGTCTGGAAGGAGCCCGGCTAGCTGATGAGTACTGTGGTGCGTAAGCGGTGTGCAGTGGATAGACTGGGCGCCAAGGCGATAAGCAGGCGCCGCGGCGCGCTTTCTTCGGGCCTCCCCGCAAATGACCCGTGACGACAGGAGAGGCCCCTCGTTGACCACCGGCAAAAAGGGTCCGAAGGGTTACGGCCAAATGGACGCAGACATGGCGCCGGGCTGTGAGTGCTTCCAGAAGACAGCTTTTCGCGACCCGTTGGTGTTGTTGGTGCGACCGCCCGTTGGACACGTGCCGACATATGGGTCAGCAGAAGGGGTGCCCCTCTCGCTCCCCCCCCCCCCCGGCACAAAATCGCGCTGAAGGCCATGCGTGCGGCCAAGTTTGCTTTAGGCTGGGAATGTCAGAAACTTTTCGATGAAACTCAAAGATAGCTGACATTCCAGGTGATGGAAAAGAGCTGGGAAGGCACAGTGAATATGAGTATTGAAATATTAATATACATGAGCTAATATGTTATACACTTTCAAATCAGTATGACCGCCAGTTTTAAGATAGGTGGATCATAGTTTAAACCAGAAAAGGGGAGTAGTTAAAAAAGTAGAGGCTTAAACTTGTGCATTAGGCCTTCGAGCGCGAGTCCATGATAATTGTACATCTGCTAGCAGACACTGCTCATTGGTTATATTATTTACGCCGCCCAGTCGTGAATAGTTGACATCGAACTCCCAGATACTTTGATCCTGTTGGAAGCAAGCCAGCCCATAATATTGTTACGGAAGAGAAGAGACTCCGCATCGACGAGGCTGTGGATGAAATATATTTCAAACCAGCACCAGCGGCGTGACCGGTTTACCAGACACCGAGCGGAGACCACCCTTCATCCTCTTCGTCAGGCACACACGCACATCGTCCCACAAAATGTCAACATGCATGTAGCATAATCCCCGGCGGCAGAAGCACCGTCTCGGCGCATCTAGATGTCAACGTCAGCGGGAAAGTGGTAAGATTTCAAGCGTGCCACATGTACGATATCGGTGGTCTGTGGGGCAGTTGAAGGCGATGAGGCAGCAGCGGCGATTTCGTATGTAACAAGAGTATAACCTCACGAAGGACTCGATATTGACCTTTGTAGCGGGAAAGAAGTTGTTTCGACAAGCCGACTGTCGGCAACCACAGCAGCACCAATGAAGCGGGTAAGAAGTGCACGTCGTGGTGCCGTTGATCGTACAAACGCCGCTGGTTCTCTTGAGAGGCCAAAAAGCAAGTGCGGGCAATTTCGCGTGCGTGGACAGCCCGAATGATAACGTCAAGGGCATATTCGCTGGTTGGTGTCGCGGTAGACGGAATGACTGTATCTAGGGGTAATGTAGGTTCTGGGCCGAAAAACAGAAAAAAAAAAACGGAGAGTAAGCGGCAGTGTCATGGTGAGAAGAATTATATGCAAAAGTTACGTATGGCAAAGCAAGGTCCCAGTCAGAGTGGTTGGAAGAAACATACTTCGCAAGCATGTCTGTGAGTATTCGAATCAGACGCTCCATGAGTTCATTTGTCTGCGGGTGGTACGACGTAGTGAGCTTGTGCCTCGTTTCACATGACTGAAGGATATCGGCTATGCGCTTTGATCATAGTAGAAAGGTGCGGCCACGGTCTGTAAGCAGCTGGCGTGGAGCTCCAAGTTGCAAGATCACGTCCTTGAGGAGGAAGTCAGCGACATCTGTGGCGCAGCTTGTTGGAAGAGCTCGTGTGATGGCATAACGCGTGGCGTAGTCGGTGGCCGCGGCTATCCACTTGTTACCCGAGGGAGACAAGGGGAAAGGGCCAAGTAGGTTCAAGCCAACGTGGAAGAACGGTTTTGACGGAATGTCAAGTGGTTGAAGGTGTCCGGCGGGAAGTGTCAATGGTGTTTTGTGGCGCTGACATTCCCCACAAGCCACAACGTATCTTCTGACTGGGCGCGCAAGCCCTGGCCAAAAGAAGCGTCGGCGAATTCGGTCGTAAGTGCGTGACACACCAAGGTGACCAGCAGTCGGAAGGTCATGAAGTTCATTTAAAATTCCCGAGCGAAGGTGTTTCGGAGTGACAAGCAGCAGGGCCTGTCCCTCCGGCTCAAAACTTTGGCGGTATGATACACCATCGTGGAGCATGAATGACTGATGGTACTGATTGGAAGATGGTGATTAGAGGCGCTCAATGATAGTACGCAAGGACGCATCATGGCGCTGCTCGTCACCGATGCATGTCATTTGCGAAAGGGAAAAGACGCAAGGCTCGGTGTCGATGTCAGGGATGGTGCTCAATTCATCGACAGGGTAGCGAGAGAGGCAGTCTGCGTCCTGATGTAGGTGTCCTGACTTGTACGTGACTGTATAGGTATATTCTTGCAGTCGCAGAGCTCAGCGCCTAAGCCGGCCAGTAGGATCCTTCAGTGCATGACGAAAGCCAACATAGCGCGTGGTAATCCATTATTACAGAGAAACTCGTGCCATACAAATATGGGTGGAACTTCGTGACTACCCAAACAAGAGCAAGACATTCACGCTCTGTTATTGAATAGTTGCGCTCGGCTGCTGGGAGAAGGCGGCTAGCGTAGGCGATAACTCGGTCGTGTCCCCGCTGGCGTTGGGCTAGGACGGCTCCAATCCAGTGACCACTCGCATCGGTTCTGACTCCTGTCGGAGTGGACGGGTCGAAGTGGGCCAATATAGGTGGAGTCGTGAGGAGGGTAATGAGGTGAGAAATATTACCGATGCAGCCGTGTCTGCACTGGTAATATCGGCAATACCATCGACTGGACATATGAAGGTCCAGTCTACGAAAGCACAAAAAAGCATTGCTAGATGCCCGTTACCGTTTACATTGTCAAAATTTTCGCTCAGTTCAGGCGGCTTTCACCGCACGACGTGTTCTGCAGAGAAGACAATTGAGAAGGGATGGTGACACGAGTGCGCTCGCCGATGTGTCTGTCCACCTGCTGGCCCACAGGTCGTGGCTTCAATCCAGGTCGTGGCGGTAACATTTCAATGGAGGCAAAATTTCCCGAGCCCTGCAGTACGACGTCTCTCATAATCATATGGTGATTTTGGGACGGTAAACCCAAGATATTATTATTAGTGACACGAATGCGTGCATTACTCCTCGGGTGCTAAGACTCATTCACACCCGCGGCTATCGACGGTCGGGCTACCATTTGCGACTGGAGAGAAAAGAGTGACTCGGTATGACCACGGTGTTAAAATAAAATTACGCCATCTCCCGCTAAAGGTAACCATGTGTAGATGGGAAGCAGCTGGCGCTAACGATTAAACTGGCAGCGACGCTGACGCTCGTCATGGCGTTGCATGGTAGAGGAACTTGGGGAGGTGCAAAGCACGCACTGGTGGACCGGTGTTTCCCACTGAAACATGCCTATCAATGATAATGCGCCATAAGAGACAGAAGACTCCATTTGGGCACAGAGACCCGCAGCCTGGTCTTGGTTAACGCGCACGCTGCGAATTTTTATTGTTCAACAACGCACAGGAGGAATCTGCCTCTGTTGTGCAGCGTGAGGAGTCGGTTTTTAAAGACGATAGTCTATTCGAATACTTCAACACAGAAATTTAGGTCTCTCTCTCTCTCTCTCTGTGTGTGTGTGTGTGTGTGTGTGTGTGTGTGTGTGTGTGTGTGTGTGTGTGTGTGTGTGTGTGTGTGTGTGTGTGTGTGTGTGTGTGTGTGTGTGTGTGTGTGTGTGTGTGTGTGTGTGTTTCGCCCCCTACATATGAAAATAACTAAAAATAAAAAAGAGGAGGGGTAGCCCGTACCACCAGGAGGTATAACGGGCTCAAGCCAATGCAACATAAATGAAGAGGGGAATTTCCCAAGTTAATTGCTTTTTTTAAGCCAATAAGTTAAAAAAATAACAAGAATGAAACCGCATGAGTTCGCCATGGAAGTGTAAGCAGTAGGCTGATTAGCTTCTCAGTAAGTAGCAGGTCGACATGCAGAAGCAGTGTATACCTTCCCTAAGTTCAGGGTTTGGTGTGTTTTTCCTGATTTTCTGTCTGTCACTCGTTAACCCCTTCCTAAGCGCCACAGGACATACCCGAGCAAGAGGTGTTTCGCATCTAATAATTGAGGTGTGAACACTTCGCCCAATGGTGCGTCCAGATACTCTTCGGCTGTTTCCTCCTCTCGCCCCCCATGTCGCAGCAACTCCAACGCAACTGCGGTCGGTGCCTGTACTAAAGCCGAACATTACCTGGATGGTTCGGTCCGTTTTCCACAAACTACTTGGAAAAATACTAGCTAATAGAACTAAGGTGACATTACAGTTCAATTAACGAAAGTACCAAGCGGAATTTCGTACAGGCTACTCCCCAAAAGACCATATTGACACCATCGATCATATTGATTGATATGTGGGGTTTAACGTCCCAAAACTACCATATGATTATGAACGACGTCGAAGGGCTCCGAAAATTTCGACCACCTGGGGTTCCTTAACGTGCACTCAAATCTGAGCACACGGGCCTACAGCATTTTCTCCGCCATCGAAAATGCAGCCGCCGCAGCAGGGATTCCATCCCGCGACCTGCGGGTCTGCAGCCGAGTACCTTAGCCACTAGAAAACCATGGCGGTGCAACTATATCAATCGGGTGATAGAGAAATTCGCGGAATGCAACCAACCCCAATACATAGCCTTCATAGATTACGAGAAGGCGTTTGACTCAGTCGAGATGTCAGCAGTGATGCAGGCACGACGGAATCAGGACATCGACGAACACTATACATAAACATACTGGAAGAAATCTACAGTGGCTCCACAACCACCGTAGTTCTCCGTAAAAAAAGTGACAGAATCGCAATAAAGAAGGGTGCAAGGCAGGGAGACACAATCTCTTCATTGCTATTCACCGTGTGTTCGCGGGATGTTTTTGAGGGCTTTATATATATATATATATATATATATATATATATATATATATATATATATATATATATATATATATATATATATATATATATATATATATATATATATATATATATATTGTGAAGAAGAAAGAGCATCGTTGGCAAGCAACATCGCCACCGCTTGGGTACTGGGTGCTGGGCTTCGCTCGCTCGGCTCGTGATGATCATCGCCGGCATCTGCTTGACGGTTGCTCTTGCACGATCGTGTTTCATCGTAGGACCACCGTCGCAACAGTCGCCAATAAGCCCTTTTTCAATTGGTGGAGGGTGCTGACATTCCCCGTCGCCTGAACCTGGGTGCTGCCATTCGCCGTCGCCTGAACCTGGAGCTGCGCAACCGAACGCTACCTCCCATCATGGCTACCAACAACGCGCAACCTGGCTCTTCCACTCCATCCCCCAGCAACCCCAGCGTTCTTCGTTTGCGAGAGCCAAAGGTCTTTAGCGGAGCTGATGAGACCGACGTGGAAGACTGGTTCGCTAACTACGAACTGTTGAGCGCAAACAACAAGTGGGATGACGTGGACAAATTGACTAACGTCATCTTTTACCTCACTGACGTCGCCGAAATGTGGTATAACAACCACAAAAACGACATTACGACGTGGTCCATCTTTAAAACGTTGTTTGCTGACATTTTTGACCGACCCGCAGTCCACAAGTCCAGAGCCGAACAACGCTTGCGGACTCGCGAGCAAAAGCCAACGGAATCTTTCACCAGCTACATCGAAGACATTATTGGTCTTTGCAACCGTGTGAACACCACCATGCCCGAGTCGGAGAAGATTCAACACATCCTCAAAGGGATAAATGACGGTGCATATCAGCTGCTCCTGGCCCGTAATCCTGCCACCGTTGCGGAACTTGTCACTTTGTGTCAAAGTTTCGACGAGTTGAGAGAGCAGTGCGCCCTGACTAGGCCATTTTCCTCACAGCCGACTCGCTCTCCAGTCTCACTTCTGTTCCCGACCACTCACCAACCCTGCAAGAGATTAAAGACTTCGTGTGTGAAGTAGCTCGGCAACTGTCGTTGATTCCCTTCACGCAGCAGCCGCCGTCCTCTCGTCTGCCCTCACCACTCCGCGACGTTATTGCCGAAGAGGTAGCTCAGGCTGTTCTTGTCGCTGCCCACCAGCAGCCTGTGGCCATGTCTGTTGCCCATGCACCGGCTATGCAGCCCGTGGCCGTGCCTCTTACGTATGCCCAGGTGGTACGTAGCAGACCCCGCCAGCAGCATTTGCCACCCATGTCTTCAGCCGCTCCCCACTCCGCCCCTTTTTCGACACCTTGGGCCGCACCACGAGTCAGCAATTCCTGGCGCACTCCTGACAATCGACCGATCTGCTACGCCTGCGGTACTCCAGGACACGTGGCACGATATTGTCGCCGTCGCTTCCAACCACTCCACGACGCTACTCGGCCGTTACCGTATGACCCACAGCCCATGCACATACCTGCTCCCTATCCCTCACCGCAGTATGGATACACTAACCTTCCTGAGTCTCGGTCACCCCAGCCCTCACCTCAGACTCACTCTCCCCGCTCCCCATCTCCTCGCAGGCGATCACTGTCCCCAATGCGTCCTAGACCCGCTTCCTCCAACCGGGAAAACTGAACGCCGCAGTTCCAGAGGCAAGAACTGTGCCGTCGTCGAAATGCTCAAGTCCTCGCACTTCACCAGCTAACGTCGTCGCTATATCTGTCGATGGTGTTTCTACCTTTGCCCTCGTCGACACAGGAGCTGCCGTTTCTGTAATAGCCGCCCAGCTCTGCCACTCCCTACGCAAAGTGACCAAGCCGCTCTCTGGACTATCGCTTCGTACAGCTAGCGCACAACAAGTTCGACCTCTTGGCACCTGTACGGCCCGCATATTCATCCAAGGCTCTATGTACGTTGTCGAGTTCATCGTCCTTTCGGCGTGCTCGCATGATGTTATCCTCGGGTGGGACTTTCTGTCAAATCATCATGCCATCATCGACTGCGCACGCGCTGAAGTTCAATTTTCGCACCTGTGTGACGAACCTTTGCACGAAACCCTTGAGCGGTCGCCAAAACTTGTCGTGCGTGAGGACACTGAAATTCCGCCAGACTCTCTTGCCGTTGTCCCGGTTTGCTGCGATGACTATAACGATGCTACAGTAATGTTTACACCTTCCGACATTTTCATGAGCCGCAGAGCCGTTTCCTTGCCTTTCGCTACACTCGAAGTCACTGCGGGCCGAAGCAATATTTTCGTCCACAACCCCTTTTCTGCACCGCTTACGCTACTTGCCGGCGAATGTCTCGGTCGAGTGGAGTACCTCCATTCCTCTTTATTCCTTAACATGCCAGACGAATCGTGCAGTAGCGCCTCGACCGAACTTCATGCCCTTTCCTCACTGGAATGCTCATCGAGTGACACCGTCTCGAGTTCCATCGCCGACACCTTAAGTGCCCATGAACGCGCCGAGCTTCTTAATCTCCTCCAGCACTTCGCGAATTCATTCGACGTTTCTCAGCCGCAATTCGGTCGGACTTCCGCAGTGCACCACTACATTGACACCGGTTCACACCAGCCATTGCGTCAAAAACCATACCGTGTCTCTGCTGCAGAACGTCACGTCATCAACGACCAGGTCGAAGAGATGCTACGCCGTCGCGTTATTCAACCATCGCACAGTCCTTGGGCATCTCCTGTCGTTCTAGTTCGAAAGAAAGATGGATCGATTTGATTTTGCGTCGACTACCGGCGATTAAACAAGGTGACGCGGAAAGACGTCTATCCATTACCGCGCATAGACGACGCCCTTGACAGCCTCCAAGGAGCCGAATTCTTCTCCTCCTTAGACTTACGATCTGGATACTGGCAGGTTCCTATGGCAGAAGCTGATCGCCAGAAAACTGCGTTCATTACACCAGATGGCCTGTACGAATTTAACGTAATGCCATTTGGTCTTTGTAATGCTCCTGCCACGTTTGAACGACTCATGGACAACACACTGCGTGGACTGAAGTGGTATGTGTGTCTATGCTACCTCGACGACATTGTCGTTTTCTCTCCCGATTTTCCTACGTATCTGCTTCGGCTCCAACTGGTTCTGACGTGTTTAACCAACGCTGCAGCTCCAACTGAACCATAAAAAGTGCCGCTTCGCCGCGCGAGAGCTGTCCATCTTAGGGCACATCGTCTCCAAGCATGGTGTTCGACCCGACCCTGCAAAACTGCGAGCAGTCGCTGAGTTCCCGAAACCTACTACACTGAAAGAATTACACAGTTTTGTCGGACTATGCTCGTACTTCCGGCGCTTCGTGCGAAATTTTGCGTCGATCATGTCACCACTGACCAACCTCCTACGCGGTGATGCAGACCTTTCATCCTGGTCTTCTGACTGCGACGTCGCGTTTGCCACGCTCCGTAGTCTGCTAACATCACCTCCAATTCTTCGGCATTTCGACCCAACAGCTGCAACGGAAGTTCACACAGACGCTAGTGGGGTTGGTCTAGGCGCCGTCCTCGCCCAACGCAAGCCGGGCTACTCCTAAAAAGTCGTCGCTTATGCGAGTCGCACACTTACTAAAGCTGAGGCCAATTACAGCGTCACTGAAAAAGAGTGCTTGGCGCTAGTGTGGGCGCTTCGCAAGTTCCGTCCTTATTTGTACGGTCACCCATTCGACCTGGTAACGGACCACCATGCACTTTGTTGGCTCGCCACATTGAAAGACCCTTCTGGCCGCCTAGCTCGGTGGGCACTGCAAATCCAGGAGTACGACATTCGTGTCATCTATCGCAGCGGACGCAAGCATTCTGACGCCGACGCCCTGTCGCGTTCGCCTTTACCTCCCGACTCGGTTTGCGGAACCACTGGTACCAACTCCATCGCATCTCTCGACCTCGGCTCCTTTACTAGTGAACAACACAAGGACCCGTGGATCACTTCCCTTTTTAACTGTCTCTCTGGATCGTCAACCACTGCGGTACCACGATCTCTCCGACGTCAAGCTGCTCATTTCGCCATTCGTGATCGTCTGCTACACCGACGCAACTACGCCCCCGAAGGTCGTAAGCGGCTCTTGATTGTCCCGCGCAGCTTGCGATCACAAATCTGCGCCTCCTTTCACGACGATCCCCAATGTGGTCATGCCGGAGTTTTCAAAACTTACGAACGCATTCGCCATCGCTTCTACTGGCGCGGAATGTATAATTTCGTTCGAAGATTCGTCATGGGCTGTCTTGACTGTCAACGCCGCAAATCACCGCCTTTCCACTCGTCCGGTGCGCTTCAACCGCTTCCGTGCCCTGCCAAACCTTTCGATCGGATCGGAATTGATCTCTATGGCCCTCTACCTACAACATCAGATAAAAATCGGTGGATCATAGTCGCTGTGGACCATTTAACACGCTACGCTGAGACCGCCGCACTTCCAAGTGCCACTGCGCAGGACGTAGCATCCTTCATCCTTCATCGCTTCATACTACGACATGGTGCACCTCGAGAACTACTATAAGCGACCGAGGTCGAGCCTTCCTATCAGAAGTCGTCACGTCTCTGCTTTCTGAATGCCATGTTGTTCATCGCAAGACCACGGCATACCACCCGCAGACTAACGGGCTCACGGAAAGATTTAACCGCACCCTTGGCGAAATGCTCGCCATGTATGTGACATCCGATCATACTAACTGGGATCGCATTCTTACATTCATCACGTTCGCATATAACACGGCGGCACAGTCTACCACTGGATTTTCACCTTTCTTTCTTCTTTATGGACGCGAACCATCCCACACCATCGATACTCTCTTTCCATACCGTCCTGACGCATCCGAATGCCCATCTGTGTCCGAAGCTGCCCGAAATGCGGAAGAGTGCCGTGAACTCGCACGCAGCTTTACGTCACAAGAACAACAGCGCCAGAAAGAAAACAACGCCGACTCTTCACAAAGCCCCAGATATTCCCCAGGATCACTTGTATGGCTGGCTGTTCCTTACCAAGCCCCCGGCATTTCCTCAAAACTCGTTCCAAAGTACGAGGGCCCATACCGCGTTTTGGAGCAAACCTCGCCGGTGAATTTTCTCATCGAGCCACTTTCCCCATCTGACGACATGCGCCGGCGTGGACGTGACATCGTCCACGTCGCCCGCCTTAAGCCATATCATAGCCCTCTGCCTCCCGACTCTTAGGTCGTCAGGATGGGTCTTTTTCGGCGGGGGCAAATTGTGAAGAAGAATGAGCATCGTTGGCAAGCAACATCGCCACCGCTTGGGTACTGGGTGCTGGGCTTCTCTCGCTCGGCTCGTGCTGATCATCGCCGGCATCTGCTTGACCGTTGCTTTTGCACGATCGTGTTTCATTGTAGGACCACTTTTCAATGTATATATATATATATATATATATATATATATATATATATATATATATATATATATATATATATATATATATATATATATATATATATATATATATATATATATATATATATATATATATATATATATATATATATATATATATATATGTTGTGAAGAGTTAGGGATAAGAGTTAACGGATAGTATCTTAGTAACCTGCAAGTCGCTGATGACATTGTCTTGATAAGTAACTCCATAGGGACTAATCGCAGCTGATGATTACTGAACTGGACAAGGAAAGCAGAAGAGTAGGTGTTAAATTAATATGCACAAAACTAAAGTAGTGTGCGACAGTCTTGGCAGAAAGCAGTGCTTTGCGATGGGTGGAAAGATGCTAGAAACTGCAAAGAAATATTTCTACTTAAGACAGGTAGTAACCGCGGAGCTGAACCATGAGAGTGAAATAACTATACTCCGCGATAACTTCTCTTGGCATTGGAGCGAAGGCTACAGAGCCAAATCGCGGGCATCCTAGCGCCAGTGAATGTAGTTCCACAGCAGCGCCCGTATTTTCACCGTAAAATATAGAAGTTCCCCCTTTATTTTCTACGAGGAGCTATTTGAGACTGGTCGTAGCACCCACCATTATTATAGTCACATTTATTTTAATTTATTCGTTGTGTCTTCGCGTTTTTCAACGCGCGAAAAAGTTCCGCCTTTTTACGTGCACCTCGAACGCTAAGCGGCGTCTGTGTCTGCATGAAACGCTGATGGTGCGCCCCCGTCACTTTCCATCAACTAAAAACATTGCTTTCCCTAGCGTTACGAGACGCACACCATAACGGACTACTTCGCGTAGTGCTACATGTGCAGAAGCTCCGCCTCCGTAGCTTTCCCTTCAGTGCCAAGAAAAGTTGTCAACGAGTATAGTCAGGCTGATGATGATAAGCTCTCGACACCACACAAATGTGTGTTTAGAAAACGTGGGTAATGATTTGGAGTACCAGGCACTCTCCTATGGGAGAGCTGAAAGCAATCCCTTGATTGATATTGATTGATATGTGGGGTTTAACGTCTCAAAATCACCATATGATTATGAGAGACGCCGTAGTGGAGGGCTCCGGTAATATCGACCAACTTGGGGTTCTTTACCGTGCACCCAAATATGAGCTCACGGGCCTACATCATTTCCGCCTCCATAGGAAATGCAGCCGCCGCAGCCGGGATTCGATCCCGTGACCTGCGGGTTAGCAGCCAAGTACCTTAGCCACCAGACCACTGCGGCGGGGCAAAAGCCATCCCTCGGGCCTTACACTTGTGAGTTCAGGAAAAGTGGTTAACAAATAAGAGTGCATGGTACTCTATACTATGGGAGGGCAGAAGGCCGTCGTTAAGGACGCATTAGTGTGTTTGGAAAAATATTTGATGATATATAGTACCTTCCATACAGCGCTACGGGAGAGCAGTCAGGCGTCCCTATAATCCCGCAAAGAACTACACACGTTATTGCGACACGTTCAGCTCATATTTACGTGTTCAGAAGCCGTTATGGTCCTATATTTGGGAAACGTTACTGGTGCCAGTGGACGGCTAGGTTTTATGATAACTATTTTAAATTTGCCTTTTCATTTAGACCGCGTGCGGTTATATTAGGTGCGAGATATACCGTAGCGAAGAACTTTTAACCAAATATCATTTCAAAAATTATGCGAAATGTACTTTGCATACATATCCCCCCAAAATGGCTTAATATACAAGGACCAGATATGTGGGTATACCACGGTGTACACCGAGAGCGTATACTAAAGCTTACACATAATAATGTTTTAATTAACCTGAACGGACCGTTTTGATAGCAATAAGTTGTTCGAAGTTTGTACTAATGACATCTAAGATTTGTTCGACAAATTCGTTAAACAGGTACATACATGGCCTAAGGTTAGTAACAGTGCGCGAAAGAACCGTTGTAACCTTTTAGTGTCTGCAATGTTACGTAGTAAGGGCGAAGAGTGTCCACACCTGAAATTATTTTTCTTCCAACCGTGGTGCGACCAATGTTCGCTCATACCTGCGCCCCACTTATACCCGTCGGCACACCGAATTGAGAGTTCGCAGCATATTGAGGAGAAGAAGTGGGAGAAGGGAAAAAAAACGCCTTTCTTTTAGAAAATTTTAGAAATGCTTTCAAATGGCTGCCTTAGTATTCGAAAACTATTCTAATAGCATTAATTTGTATTCTGATTCGTTGTCATCACTATTCGATTCGCATTCGATCAGGTTCTAAAATTGACTATTCGCACTCTCCTACAAATCGGTGTTCACCCTACAAAACACCCCTACAAATTGACCTGTGTGCTAGTCGCAGGTGTGAAAGGGCCTTTTGCCCCGCCACGGTGGTCTAGTGGCTAAGGTACTCGGCTGCTGACCCGCAGGTCGCGGGATCAAATCCCGGCTGTGGCGGCTGCATTTCCGATAGGAGGCGGAAATGTTGTAGGCCCGTGTACTCAGATTTGGGGGGCACGTTAAAGAACCCCAGGTGGTCAAAATTTCCGGAGCCCTCCACTATGGCGTCTCTCATAATCAAATAGTGGTTTTGGGACGTCAAACCTCACAAATCATCAAAGGGCCTTAGTCTCTTGCAAATTACGTCACTGCGTTAGATCGCGCAAGCTTTCAGTTGCATATGAAAAAAAAATATGGCCCCGTATCTGCATGTTAACCTGCAAATGTCGTCGAAAGACGATAGTGTTGCGTGTGGAGAGAGGGAACAATTTATTTGACGTTCTGCGCAAGAAAATCGGTGAATGGTATTCTGGAGGCGCTGCGCTAGAGTGCCTGAAGCGTGCAGCGGAGGCGAACGAGCCCATGAAGTCACGACACACATGAGATATGAGCGCCATCTGGCAGATTTCTTGGAAAACGAAGCGTGTGGCTCTGAGACGGGAGTGCGCGCCCGTCTCAGAGGTGATAAGGTGTAAAACGCAAGGTGACGGGTAAGTGCCACCACCGTCTCGTTTTAGCAAAGCGTTGGAAACACTCGTCTTTTCGCGCAAGCGTTGCATGGTCAGCGCAGCGTGATAAACGCTACGGTCCTTAAAACTACTTATGTATGCCTTTTAGATGCGGAAGCATCTTATACTCGCGCCTTGTAGTGCGCCGTCCACGCCGTCCGCGCCGTCCGCACCGCTTCTCGAACATTCGACAGCTGACGCGCGCGCATGCGCCGTCGCGCCGTCGCCCACTCTTCCACCATCTGTGCATCCCTTCCTCCTCTACACACCGCGTTCGACATCTACAATTCTCCTGATTCTCCAGTGGACGCGCATGTGGCGTCGCGCTTCGAGAACATTCAACAGCTGACAGTGCATGCGCCGTAGTGCTGTATATATACTCAAGGTCGGCGCTCGCTCGCTCAGTTGCCGCTCGTCGGTTGGTTTGTACGGCGCGTCGACGTCCTAGGTCGCGGTGAAATGAATTCCAACGAATCCACAAACACAATGATCGACGTCCCTTCGACCAGCGCCGCCCTTTCGCATACGTGTGTACGTGTTCACTCATTTAACACCCCCTCCTACAACCACGTTAACCAATTTAGCCATCGACCCAAGTAAGTCGCAATTTAACACCCCATTTCACAACCACGTTAACCAATTTAGCCATCGACCCAAGTAAGTCGCACTTTAACACCCCGTTAACCAATTATAAGCTCCGCATCCTCCTCAGTGTTCCCCCGAGGGAAGCTGCGGGCAATTTTTCTTATAAAAAATGCACATGCAAGATATACACGTGTTATTATGGGGCCCCAGATATGCCCAATAATTGCTTATTAGTTGGCAATCACACAAATATGAACGCTTAATCGTGAGCAACATTGGTGGGCGCTGTGGATGGAGTCGGCCGTTTCAAATACCCGGTGCCATTAAGAATGGACATACAGACAAATGTACAGACAGACTGACTAAAATTTTTGCTTCGAAGGTCCCCCAAGAAAGACTATCGTCTTAAAAAAATGCCGCTGAATCAACTTGTTATCCGAACTACCGGTATACAGGCTGCAGCCGCTGGGGCAATCACGTATAGCAACGGAAGGCTTTCTTGCACTCTCTGGAACCTTTACCTTTCATTACAGAATAGATTGTAGTGGTTAACCGCACCTTCCGGTTTTCGTTGCGAGAACAGCCGGTAATTGGCACATACGCGCGTTACACCCCAGCCATGAAGAAACGGAGGAAGCAGGCCATTCGAGCTGCGTAACCGGACTCCGCCAGTACTCGGTCTTCGTTACGTATACGTCTCCCCGCCGTAAAGTTTTCTAACGAGACCGAAAGTGCTTCCGTCAATTATACGTTATACACCGTATCCGACGCTGCGCAGTTTTCGTACTCCCCCACGGCATTACAACGTGCAACCGAAGACAACCAAGAACGCGGACCTGTGTTTCCCGCGCGCGTGCCGAAGCAATCGGAGGATGATTAGGTGTTCGTGAAGAAAGCTGAAACGCTGTTTTCCTTCCGCTCTATTCTCTATAGAAGGCGTGCGATAGTGTCCGTTTGCTGTTCGTATACATGAGACAACAAAGCCTTTGGTTTATCTGCACGATGTATGTGTATACATATTATGTTTGTTTTTATGTACGTCTGTCTGTGCTATTGAGAATGCGTATGTATATATGTATTTGTGTATGTGTGCGTGCAGCAATGGTACCTGAATATCCCTGCAGTACGTATGGATGGTTTGGATGGATCGTATATGGATGGATCGTATCCATATCATATGGATGATCGTATCCATATCATATGGATGGATCGTATATGGACGGTGTCTGTATAGGTGTCTTCGCATAGTGTGTGTGTGTGTGTGTGTGTGTGTGTGTGTGTGTGTGTGTGTGTGTGTGTGTGTGTGTGTGTATGCGTGCGCGTAGGTATCACAGAAAATGTGCGCGCGTACGGCAACGCAATCACTCACGCACCTTAGGAAAAATGAATAGTACATATAAAAAGGGGGACAGAGTACACGCGTGCATATGTATACTTGCAGCCGTCTTCACCGGGCGTAGTGCCTCTCCGACAAGAAGCTCTCGCACAGCGCATGGCCAAATGCCCATGGCTAGCGCGCGCTATTGAGAAGCCGACAGCTGGCGATCTCCAACCGACCTGCGCGTCGTCTTCGTGCCGAGACCCGTAATAACACACCGCGAGCGTGCACACCGCACCGTCCGAGAGCAAGGCCTCGCACATCCTCGCAGCCAAGTTGCTCGAGTACACACGCACGTACATAATAGTGCACGCACGTGCGTTCAGACCGCCATTGTTCGCTCAGCTTCGAAACGAGAAACCGCGATGCCGTCTATTGACGTCTAAATAAGCGGTCGATCAGGAGATCACGCAAAGGTTGCCAAATCCTCGTCGTTACGATAGTTCGCGGTCCTTTCTGCGTCGGTTTGAACCCACATTTACCTTTCGTCTTGGTTTTTTTTGTGTGTGTGTGTATTCTTGCTTTATCTCCACGAGCGGCCACTCGAGTTGACTCCTCGAAAATTTTCGGAAATGGCTGAGGTGATTAGCGTGGCGCTCGTGCGTGACTACACACCTTTTTTCTATTTTTTGGAAAAATGACACGTGTCCTATGCGAATTCCTTACGCAGTCGTTGTCCTTCACATCGAAATATTGTCGGGAAAGAGAAAAGAAAGGAAACCAACGAGGTGCATACAAGTAGAGAAGAAGTCACGGTTCTATAATGTCAGTTTTACGTGCTCAGGTTGCGTGTAAGGGAGTTCAATGATGACGTCAACCGCTCTGATTGTTCTCGTTGTTGTTTTTTTCTGTCATGCGCCCTGCTAGACTTTTATTCAAGCGATTGAGTTTGAAATCGGGATGACACGTAAAAAAAAAATTGCCAGGTCCCACGTACCTGGGAATCGACGTTATGCGAAGCATGCGGAGGGAAAGTGACCGTATTGCAATTTTTAATTGGTGGCACGTCATGAAATGACGCTAACTATATGTACAAATATTGCACGCATAGAAATATGTTGAAGAGTTGCAGATGTTTATATAACCAGTTGTTTGCACTTGCGCTACGATGTCAACTGGAGCATGCGTATCAGCAACACCAGAAGCTGACATGAAGCGTTGATGCTCGCGAGGATGGTGGCCCTGGACACTGCTACATTGATCAACTTCAGCGCATGGCACTTAACCACAATTTACGTTAACCGCCACTTGTCAGCTGTGTCATAAAAATACGTATGTAAGTTTAATAAAATGAGATAGCCAGCACAGACACCACTATTGACGTTTCACCAATATTAGTGTCTATTCGAAAAGTAGTTCCGAGAACTGGCGTGTAGCTTTGTGGTAGAATGCTTGACTGCCACGCAGAATAATTGGGTTCGGTTCCTTTTGGGACCCTAAAATTTATTATTTGCACTCGTCGGGGGGTCAACGCTGTTTAATACAGGTTTTTCTTAACACTTATAGTTATTTATTTGTGGGGTTTAACGTCCCAAAACCACCATACGATTATGAGAGACGCCGTAGTGGAGGGCTCCGGAAATTTCGACCGCCTGGGGTTCTTTAACGTGCACCCAAATCTGAGTACACGGGCCTACACCATTTCCGCCTCCATCGGAAATGCAGCCGCCACAGCCGGAATTTGATCCCGTGAGCTGCGGGTCAGCAGCCGAGTACCTTAGCCACTAGACCACCGTGGCGGGGCAACACTTATAGTTATTCTATGCCTTCGTCGGGCCAACGCTGCCGATTTAAAACTTTTCTGAATGCTCGCGCGTTTAAATTACCTCTGTATGTTTGTTCTCTTCGTTTCTGGATAGATACGAAGCGTTAATAACCTGTGACAGATAACCGCATAACAGCGGCACATACCCAACCGTGTGTATGTGCCCCTGTCTGGCAGGAAGTGTTCCACGACGTACGCGACGAGATTGTGACTATATCTATGTCTTGACCAGCGCTTAATATTCGTGAAACCATCTTACACTCCCGGCATGCTTATTTTGGGTCGCGCCGAGTTAAGGGAGTGACCACGAGAGCGCCCAAACGCAAGCGGCTAGATAGATAGATACGCTTAATGTCGCCGAAGTTCGCTAAGAAATGCTTCGCATTTGAAAAAAAACAAACACGTGACTGAATGCCGCAGGTGATCCCAACGATACGCGCCTCGAAACGCTGATTGATTGATTGATTGATTGATTGATTGATTGATTGATTGATTGATTGATTGATTGATTGATTGATATGTGGGGTTTAACGTCCCAAAACCACTCTATGATTATGAGAGACGCCGTAGTGGAGGGCTCCGGAAATTTAGACCACCTGGGGTTCTCTAACGTGCACCCAAATCTGAGCACACGGGCCTACAACATTTCCGCCTCCATCGGAAATGCAGCCGCCGCAGACCTCGAAACGCTTGTGAACGCTTCTTAAAGATATACACGCATTGATAGCTCACCGTAAATAAGTTTTCCGCATTAACCCCCATATTAGCGAACGCTCCCCGACTCGGCTTCCACCTTTCACTTGACAGAGTTGAGCACTGCGCCACCGCTTGGCTGAAAATCACGCTGCGCTACTCTAGAATCGCAGCAGATTATTGCTGATATGCAGTGACTTGCCGTGCCTAGAGACGGCGCTTTCATCGGCTTCCTCAAGTGAAGGTGAAGCGTTGAGTGAAGAGACGTTCTAAAATACGGTGGTTAGACACTTGCGTGAATTCCGGGCGCATAGCGACCACGTGTGATGGCCTCGGCCCTTCAATGCGGTACATATAAAGTCAGCTTTGTCGGGGCGTTTCCCTCACAGATTCTTTCAAATATCGCGGCGAACACCGGGCAAGCTCGATAAACGCACCTGTCCGCGTCCGGCCAGGCGGCAGATAAACACGTCTTTTTCATCCGCTCGCTCATGTGCTTACGGGCAGCGCTCCCTTCTGATAAGGTCGCTGATAATAAGACGCAGTGTGGTGGATGCTGCGCGGGTAAATGCGCACGCACCGCTCCATGCGGTGTGGTCACCGCACCTGTGCAGTTCGTCTCGTGCAGTGAAGTGGACGCTATAAACTATCTTGCGGAGGGTGATTGCGGCGCCGCCGTATTAGGGCTGTTAACGTTGCCTTTTTTATATCGTTAGCTAATCGAACCGTGCCATACGGTATACGCGCACCGAAGAAAATGGTTGGATCGGTGCATTAATTAGCTGCTTCATGACCTTGCTGACCCTCGTCACGTGATACAGTACTAATAATAACAATTGTTGGGGTTCAACGTCCTGAAACTCTCATATTATTATGAGAGACGCCGTAGCAATGGCTCCGAAAGTTTCGACCCCTTGGTGTTCTGTAACGTGCACCTAAATCTAGCACACGGGCCTTAAGCATTTAAGCAGCTGAGTGCCTTAGCTACCAGACCACTCTGCACGACGGGCGGATACAAAAATAAGGATACGTTTGTGTGGTAACGTTCCCCAAGGTGGTGCCAACACACATGTATTACACAAACTTATTAAAACGTTTCGTTTGGCCAGCTGGTTCATGACTTTTGAAGAAAGAGCCGTATACCGCGAAAGGAACAAGGATGCCACAAGAGCAGTCATGAGCTGCAGTCAAGCGCGATACAAGGACGCAGTGCCAATCCCACTGGTCTGCTTCTTTTTACACGGCTGTACACGTGGATATTTGTCAGTGAATCCCCATCGAATAGCATGCCGCTTCGGTAGTTCGCACACTGCTGCATCAGTAAAGCCGACATTGAAGTCGCCGGCCACAGAGTGCAGTAAAAAGATGGCGATCTAACGTGAAGCATGACAGGATCTTGGGTCTGGTCGGGTGACGCGATGCATATACAGCGTTCTTCGCACTGCACGGAATTCGAAAGACGGGGTGGTCGAGTAGGAGGGTGGTTACTCCGCTTGTGTAGAACCAGCTCGACATCCGATACACCTACGCCTTCGCCCCAAGGCGGACGAAGGGCTGATGCAGACGTTTGAGATGTCGCGGGCGTAGCGAGCTGTCCCGACTCGATGAAGATATCGCATCGTGGTCCGCTGTATGGGATTCTTGTACGGGACGTCCCACGCGACGGACCGTCGTGCGTTTGGGCAAGGAGAAGAGTGCATATAGGGAGTGGGTGAGCTGTGAATCTGAGGTGGTCGTGCACTGATACAAAATACAGCACGTAGGTTCTTTTTGTATATGTATATACCCAGAGTTAAGATGGCGTAGCAAGCGAGTTGAACACCCGGTAAATACGTGCCCTTACCTCTTCTGCCCGTGCCTCTCAGAAGTTTCATTTGGCCATGGGACACAGCGCCCGAAATCGCACCTGACAACACTAGCCTGTTCAGCCCCCACTTCGGATAAAGGACGAACTCCGAGCGAAATAAATTTCCACCTAGGCCACTGTTCAGTTATATCAGAGAGAATATGTCAGTGAAAGTGGCCAATCAAGGGCGTAGTTTTGCAATTGTGAACCCAGATCTTGAGTTTCTTGAGTACGCACGGTATCTTCTTATATAGATACAGGGGATGAAACAGTATACTTCAAAGCGTGATTGAAGTCTCTGTCGCTTGTGCATTGGCGCCATGCCGATGGCGTACGTACGCGAATAGCTGCGGAGATGGCCAGTTCTAAATCTACTTCGAGAACTCACGAGGATGGCTTAACGGGCAAGTTGTTAGTTGCATCTTACGAAAGTTACGGCATGCACATACGGGAACATAGCGAAGACGAATTACTACTGTGTGTCTTAATGAGCGCTCTGTGTGTTTCTTTTCGCCTCTGTTCCTATACGCCTGCGTGAGCTGCATAACAAGGTGTCTTACAGGAAAGCACATGAGCGAGCGGATGAAAAAGACGTGTTTATCTGCCGCCTGGCCGGACGCGGACAGGTGCGTTTATCGAGCTTGCCCGGTGTTCGCCGCGATATTTGAAAGAATCTGTGAGGGAAACGCCCCGACAAAGCTGACTTTATATGTACCGCATTGAAGGGCCGAGGCCATCACACGTGGTCGCTATGCGCCCGGAATTCACGCAAGTGTCTAACCACCGTATTTTAGAACGTCTCTTCACTCAACGCTTGCGGAGGTGATTGCGGCGCCGCCGTATTAGGGCTGTTAACGTTGCCTTTTTTATATCGTTAGCTAATCGAACCGTGCCATACGGTATACGCGCACCGAAGAAAATGGTTGGATCGGTGCATTAATTAGCTGCTTCATGACCTTGCTGACCCTAGTCACGTGATACAGTACTAATAATAACAATTGTTGGGGTTTAACGTCCTGAAACTCTCATATTATTATGAGAGACACTACATCATTCAGGTTGCATCAATATATGATTATAAACTAAGCCGTTTATATAAGTTCGGTTTATTGAAAAATAATGATACGATTGCTAGAATAGCCAGGTTAGAGAAAAATTTTCCTGCTTATAATGTACGTCAACCTGAAGTGTGGCATATATCAAAATGTAGAACGAAATACGGAAATCAAATGTTAAAGTTTCAACTGCCTACACTTCTAAACCGCATAATTAGGGAACATAACATTGATATATCTAGCATATCACCAAAAAAATTGCGATTAGTGTTTATATAATAATGTGATCTAGCGACTACCTCGGTGATCTTTCATTGTAATCTTTCATTGTTTCTTTCTTTAGTGCACATTGTGAAACACTTTTATTTTGGTTGTCCTTAGCCGCACGTCTTTCTGTGCTACCCTGTGTACTAGGGGGTCAGGGCTTCTCAAGCTGTTCTCACAGCTTTTACCTGCCCTCCTCGTAACATGTATTTTGTTGTTGCGGAATAAATTTCAATTTCAATTCAATTTCAAAGCTGCAGCGAAGCGCTATGCCGAAGACGAGCTCTGGTGAAAGCGACCCCGCCTGTCTTCAGCTATAGGAACAGTCAGTGTTCCGTTTCGTTGGTACTTTTTGGTTGGCCATATCCAAAAGCATGAGGACCCCTCACGTGATCAGCGCAGACGGCGTGGCGACGTGGAGTGAGCGTATCACCATTCCTCATTCAGTGGCATACGGTAAGCACGCGGTACGCAAACATGCCTCCGGGCATTCGTTGTAGGCAGACGTGCCGGGATGACAGCTCAAACGAAAGTTGCGCAGTGGCGATACGTCGCGCAAACATGGAATCGCTCGCACAAGTGATCTGTCAATAACAACACAGCCAGAGCCTCTTACCACGCTTCTCTCAATGTTAGTGCGATCTCCCCGTGCCTGGTTTACTAAAGCAACCGATTCGTCCGGCGAGCGCATGCATCATGGTCCAGACACACCGAGCTGCACAGTCATGCGTGTGGCCAGCTGCCTGCATGTGCCTTTACGCATACTGCCCCCGAGATGCGACACAATCGAGTACACTTCCTTTGAACTGCGAAAGGTATGGATGATATAAGCGATCCAATCAGGCGTGATTCCATTATCGCATAGACGTGCGAATCTACTTTTCTTCGTCCTTTTTTTTCTCTCTCTCCCGGCGCGCAGTCGCCAAAGCACAGCATGGCAGCATCTATAGAAAGTTTTATTCGTGGTCGCCATTACAGGCGCGCGTAGCTTTAGTTGACTGCCAGATAACAGACACGTGTGACGTTGGTCAATCGAAAAGAGATTGATCCAGGAACGCATGCGTGACCTGACGATACATCGTCAGAGCATGCAGTTGTGTTTGTGGAAACAGTTTCGCAGTGCAATTCTTGCTGGTGAAATGTAGCGCGCACTCGTCGATAGTGTCCCCATGGCGGTCGTTTCTTCTCCCATCAAGTCATGTAAGTACTCATTCTTTTGCCTTTCTCTCTGCGTGCCTTTTGCCTGTGACCTATAAAGTTATAATGCCTCCATTGCTTACGTGCGTGCTTCATAAGGCTATTACATATTCTGTCAGCACGCCTGGATAGCCGATGTGCTAAAGGCCTTCGAATCGTGGGTATGCCAGTTCGTATACCCCACCATCTCGTGTGGAATTTTTTTTTGCCAAAACTCTTTTTCTAAACCGCGCCACCATTAGTGCATGGAAATATGAAATCAAGCTATAGCTCGGCAAGTTTCCTGCGTGTTGAATAACATTGGTACACACACACTGGCTGCTGCGCTCTTGGCCTTCATTGCTGAGTGTTTCCCGTCTTCCTTTAACAGTGACGACCCATTTTCACTAGCAGGATACTGTTTTGATACGTTTTCTGTCAGTTCGCAAAAGAATTCGAAAACACTATCGCTGCACAACCGGTGGCAAGCTCCTTGTGAACATTTCCGATGGAGGCGGAAATGTCGAGGCCCGTGTGCTCAGATTTGGGTGCACGTTAAAGAACCCCAGGTGGTCGAAATTTCCGGAGCCCTCCACTACGGCGTCCCTCTTAATCATATGGTGGTTTTGGGACGTTAAACCCCACAAATCAATCAATCAAAGCTCCTTGTGAAAGGGTGCGTGCACGCTTCCTCTTAGTGCGTGTTTGCTCCCTTATTAGACTAAAGAGCCAGTTTAGTTTTGTTTGTTTACTTTAGTTTACAAAGTTTACGTTGAAGCACGCTTCACTGCATTGAATCAAAGTGCACTTTTAAAAAAAGTCACAATATTGTCTGAAGACAGTGGCATCCCTGGCCTTTAGTAGCGAAAATCATGCCATGTTGTCACATCAGAGTATACTGTATGAACAACTAACACTGGGGTTTCAAAATATTCCGAAAGTACTTCTTCGCACGCACAATTGCTAGGTTTCTGAGGGTTTGGCTATTGATCTAATGCCAGAAAATGACAACTAAATATTTTTGTGGTAGTATTCTCTTAAAAATGATATTCAACGTACTCGATTAAATCTTTCTTCTCTCTCTGGGGGATGGAGAGGGGATTGTGTGTTCCTCACTTTCAAAAAATCAAGCGAGGTATACCCTGTCAGAGAACGGGGTACATCTCATAAATGGCGCCAACTAATTTCACAAAAGAGACAAGTTGCTGCAGTGAGTGTTCTGTACATGCTGTAAATCATTTTTTTTCTAAACAGAATACGAATCTGCACGCCCACGTGCTCTATTGCGACGGAAATGTAGGAAATGAAAAGAATTGAAAGGCACTAGACACGCTGCTGCATTATTACATTTTCAGCGCAGTGACCAGCACGATTGCATGCGCGTTGTGTCGAAGCGTAACGCAAACAGAAGCATTCAAGCGTTCAGCACTCTCGAGCGACGTGCAGTGTTTTTCGGCCGCTCTACGACTTGTGCAGCCGAGATGGATGAAGTGTGTGCGAAACTAGACGACGTTGTAGATACAATCGCTTCTCCAAAAACAAAGTCTTGCACCGAATGAAAAAGAAAGAGAGAAGCTGTAGGCGGAGACAAAGATGGGGGCCGTAGGCGAAAGAGAAGGAAGAAAAAAAAAACAACTCAATTCCTCCCTGCTCAGCCGCGCTGTCATAAGGTTCTTGATGGATTATCTGGACTAATGGTCCACGCGTCAAACGCGCTAGGCACGGTTACCGACCGACATCCGCGCTTCTGGTGAGTGAGAGCAAAAGAAGTGCTCCACCCACCCTCCCGAATTCCCCCACTGCACCGGACGAAAACAGCTGCAGAATAAAGCCCTGGGCAAGCAACTAAGAAACAATCAAAGCGTTTCAAACGAGTCTGGTGTTCGCATGAGTAGAGGCGAAAAAAACACGCCGCCGTATACACTGGCAGCCTTCGTCAAATGGCCGCTCGATTACAGGTGCCCGAGCGAATTGCCGATTGGCCCCTTCTGCGACTGTGCGCAGTCGAAGCAACGACAGTCCACCACCCACGGCAGAAAGGTGCCTGATTGCGACATTGTAAAGCAGAAGTGACAGCTGGGACTGACACTTTATGCTTGTTGCACCGCGAATGTTTCCCCTTTGGTCAGAACCACTCGCGCGGGAGTGGCGAGTGAAGAGCATTATGCGCCTTGGAAGAAAAGATCCCAGACGCATCGGCGAGAATATGAGTCATCAGCGATATTTTATCGTTATGTCCCTATCGACGTTCGTGAGTTTCCTGTGATTCATCAGTGGTTGGCAGAAAGCTATACGCTACATCCTCGCTGTCTGTAATAGTATCGAGATTTCACGTCCGGAAACCACGACGTGATTATGGGCAACGCTGTAGTTGAAGGCATAGGCGTAACAGATTTTAGTTCAGAGGGTGGTGGGGGGGGGGGCAACAAAGGTTCGTCGCAGCGGCCCCTCTCTAACATTTCAATGTATGACGCTGAGTTTGCGCCCCCCCCCCTTCCCACTCTGTGTCGCAGCACTGCTTCTCCCTATATTATGCCAATGTGTGGTGCTGACTTTGCACTCCCCTCTTATGTGATTACATGGAATGCCCCCATCGTGCGCGCGCGTATGGCGGAGGGCTCCGGAAATTTTGACCATGTGCTGTTCTTTAACGGGCGCTGACAGCGCACGTTTCAAGGGCCTCCGTAAAAATGCGATCGTTACGTTAAAGAACCCCAGGTTGTCGAAATTTCCGGAGCCCTCCACTACGGCGTCTCTCATAATCATATGGTGGTTTTGGGACGTTAAACCCCACAAATCAATCAAATCAAATCAATCGAAATGCGATCGTTGCGACCAGAATCGAACCCGCGACCTTCCAGTCAGCAGTCGAACAGAGTAACCGTGGCACCACCGTGGCGGATTGCTGCCAGTCGTATCAACATAACCGTAATGGTAAATTAACAAAGTGAAGTTGTATACATGAAAACGGGGATTGTAACCATCGGTACAAAGATAAGTTTGATTCAGCTGATTTTTTCTGGTGATTTGTTTGCAGATAGCACACACTGAAGCAGACAAAATACGTTTACCGGCGTTTTCAAGGCCGTACAACTTTGGACCGTAGCACTACTTTTCGCCCGAGTAAAAAAATATCTAACAATGTTCAAGACGAAGCTGACAAAGGCAGTGCCATTAGCCGAAACATTGCATTTTTTTTTCACTGCGTGCCACCAGTCATATCGCGGAGATACATATGTGGCGTTTAAAACCTTCGCCTACGTCATTGCCAGCTGACCGTATGCGTATCTGCGTTGACTCAATACAATATGGCGGCACATGGATGGCTATATATATGAATACCCTCACCATGCGTCTATATCCAACTAGCTTTCGTCCGCATCGGTGGTAAAGTGGTTGTGGCGCTCGCTCAATTGCCGACCTAAAGGTCACGTGTTAGGTCAGGGCCAGAGCGATCGCATTTCTATGGAGGCGAGTTGTTATAAATGGCCGTGCACTGTGCAATGTCAGTGCACTTTTAAGAACGCCGGATGGTCGGACTTTACCGAGACTTCCGCTGCAACGCGCCTCATAATCGTATCATGGTTTTGATGCATCTAAAGTCCCTCGGATATTATTGAAGTACTAGTTTTTTTTTTCTTCTGGGATATCTGAACTCTTTTCACAGAAGAACGCCTTGAATAAGCTGTTCACGATTGAAAAGGAACAAAAACGTCTACGAATGGGGAAGACATTGCACATACGTTGGAGCGACTTTCAATGTCACGCAAGGCGCCTGTGCGAATTTGCAAATGCAGTATGTAGCCTTTTCACCACACCAGAGTGCGGGCGTGTATTTCGCGTTTATGGGGCTTTTGCTGCGACAACCGTTCCACGTGGCATGAAAAGACAAGCGAATCACGAGAAGGTGACGCTTTCGTTCTTTTCTTTCTTTTTCATTGAACTCCAGATAAGAGAACTGAGCCGGATGGCGCCCGTGATAGAGAGAGTAGAAAGCTCTAGCTTTCTACTCTGAACCTTCGAAGGAGGACAGACGCAAACAAGCATAAGAACTCGTAGATGGCGTCTTTAGGAATGCAATGACTCGCGGCATTTTTCGCCGTTACAGAACTCGAGAGATTGCGAAGGCACCACGAAATATTGGAGCGTGACGGCCGCGGCGTTCGACACTGGAAAACAGCTGGAAAATGGGATAGTTTTTTTTTTCAATACGAACGCTATAACTCAGCTTCAACATCGCTACACGACGATCCCTTATCACCCTATTTAGGACTTTCGTTGTCTCTATTTCTTACAGTTTACCCGTTTTGAGTCTGTATGCCTGTACACCATGACCGTCGCCAGATGTAGATAATCCGGCTCTTATGCGAAGTTCTAACGAAATCCCCCCCCTCCCCCGGTCTCCCTGTCCTCTATACGTATAATCCGGTGACCTCGAGGACCCCTTGAGTCCGCTAATTCGTGTATTTACAGCTACTTATTGTGGGGATCAGATCGCCGCATCGGATTACACACGCTTTGCTGCCTCGGGCTGCCGCTTGCGAGCTTCAGAAGATGTGTGCGTACAGGCTCGCGTGCGACTCTTGGCGGCAGCTTGGGGAAACTGCAGCGCGCTCGGAACGTGAAAAAAAACCGCGGGGAGGAACGCGAGATTCATTCGCCGGCAAAAGAACCGTGCGGAGCAGCATTCACACGGGGCGTCGTTCTCAAGGCACGAAAGGAAGTAATCAAACAAAATGCACGTGTAAAAGACGTAGACAGGAGAAAAAAAAGATATGAAGGCAGAACAAAACGCCAGGTTATCCGGTCCTGCAGTTTCGTCAGCACCATCACTGTATATGTGTATATACACATTTCTTCTGTCGCATGTTGTTCCTTTATATAGGCATGTGCGCATATATCTATCTCTGGAAGGTTTATTACAAAGGCCTTGTAAGAGACTCTCAGAAGCGTGGCAGAGGATTTTTAATGCTAGGCTATATATGTGTCTTTTGTACGAAATAAAAGAAATAAAGAACGAGTACATACTTCAACGAGATAAGAAATGGTAACTTGCCTTTTGAGAAGACGCTTGGCTTGGCTGACTTGACCAAGAGAAGTGTCGAGAAGTGGCTAGTGCCAACGACAAAGGAAAACGAACCGTAATAGTAATAAGCAATCATCACGACTTCTTCTGAAGGAAACGACATGAACAAAAGCTGGACGAGCAACGCTTCTGTTCCCGTCCGAAGTATTTTTCTCACTACTATATGCATGACCAGCTAGGCCATAGTCTTGTAATAAAGATGCCTGAATACTGTTTCTTATTTTTCGTGAATATGCGGTCGACAGTCAGGACTGTGCCATTTCTTGTTTTTTTTTCGAGAAGTCTATTATAGAATGAGGAGAAGACCACACACGTACGTTTAGATTCAGTCATAGATAGTCCATTAGATTAGACACACCTAAAAATCACACCGTGCACTCACGGTAAGACTTCTTCGCCATCGTTGCGGTGCAGGTACACTTGAGTTCAGGTTTCATACACATGAAAGTTCACTGTATGTCCAGCTGTCGACCTTGCTACATTTCCAATATCTCGTATGTGGGCATTTCTGAAGATATCTTGGTGCCATGATTCTTCCTTCATATTGATACAGGGCTAAAAAAAAAAATTAAAACGTGTCCACCACTGCTCTTCGACCATCAAGGAGTAGCGGAGGCGAGATGCGGCGTGTTGTTCTCTTGCTTTTTGCAGCTCAAAATAAAAAAACAAAACAAATGGCACCGCGTTAACACACACAAAATCAATTTTCCTAACATCAAAAGAACACTGCGAATCACCGAGTATTCTTGTTTTGTCTTGCATCGGAATTGCGTCCCGCCACGAGTCAGACGTGGCGACTCGTCGAGGAAGCTCAACTTCGTATTTTGCTAATTGTAAAATGCGCACTCGATTAATGAGTCTCTCAGTGTTTTCGAGGAACGTGAAACTTCAGCCCAGACGCGAACCGCACTTGTGCTTACAGAAAGTTTATGAAATCGTAGAATGTTTGCATATCGATAACAAATCAACGTCGTAGAGGGCGCCACACTTCTATATATGGGAGAGTAGCAAGCCGTCCAGAGTCCCTACTAAATCACCATGTCAGCTTACAGTGTGTATTGGAAAAGTGTTCAACGACTTAGAATACGTAGCACTCTACTATAGGATAGCAGGAAGCCGTTCCCATTACAAACAACGTATTTTAAAGGATGCCGTAGTCAATAAGGTGCGTTTAGATAAAATGCTTAACGATTTTGAGTACTTCGTACTTAACTATGAGAAATCAGTAATCTGTCTTTAAACTATGTGTAAGGTGTGTTTAGAAAAGGTGTTATACAATTTCGAATACTGCGTGCTCAACTATGAAAGAGCAGTGAGCCGTCCCGATAACTACGAGGACCTCAAAACAACAAATAAAGTCATTACCTGTGTTTAGATGAAGTGGTTAATCATTTTAAAGTATACTTCGTACTCTACTATGAGAAGGCAGAGAGCCGTCCCCGCGAGCTGCTATGGGAGAGCAATACGCAGTCCCGTTGACTTCACATATAGGTGGGGGGGGGGGGGGGGTGTTAGAAAAAGTGGGTAACGATTTAGAGTACAGGGTGGTCTACTATGGGAGAGCTTAAAGCCGTCCCGGAGCGTTTTTCTCGCACGTTCGTGGCGAAAGTTTGCCAATAAATAACTACTAAAAAAAAAGTGAGTATGAACAAGATTGACAGACGCCTTGTCAGTGCTATATATATCCACCGTGGCACTTACAGCCTGGCATGATGGGAACCGTTTTGATTAATCGAATAATGTAGCGATGGTGTAAAGCACGGTGAACATCATGGACTAATGACTCTTTTTATGACCACCTACAGGGATCCTTTATGGGACGGGGAAGATGAGCCTAGCTATAATGATATAACATTATTATTCTGCGATATGAAAAGCGGCAGAACAAACAGCTGTTATACCATGAAACGATACTTCGCTTGTGCGTCACATCCTATGTGTTCTGTCCGGTTTCGTGTATACCAGCTTCTTTCTCATTGCCAAAGGGTGACTTCGTATAGTGCCGGCAATCTGTTTAACTGCGGAGCAGTTTAAATGACCTCACTGTTCTTGCCTCACGTCCCGCGTTGTTCTCGCGCCGTGGGCGTCACGCAGGTCCCTCCTTTGATTCACGTAAGCCAACCAGGCTGTACGTTTTGAACGCCATCACATACTTGTCCGTGAGCGACAGCGTCGCCCGAAACAGGCTTCGTTTAATTGTCTGTCAACGTGTCACCAAAGCGACAGCCAAGAGCTAGCACCGGGAGTTAGATGCACCACGCTTGCAACAGTAAACATGAGAAACCAGTTGAAAAATAGCCTATAAAACATAAAATATGTAATCAAAGAGCAGTTAGCACAATGACTGGAATGTAACAGAAAAGAATATAAAACATATATCCCGTAATAAAGTGTAAAGAACATAAAATAGCCGATATACACAAGGAGACAAACGAACAGAAAAAATCTGAAAGGACCGGAAAAGGTCGAGCAGGTTCTAATTGGGGTGCAAGTGCCTTTGATTGTTTTTCTCTCCTTCCACCATCCCTTGAGCCCACGTTCTCAATTGCGTCTCCGTGCAGGAGAGTCCTTGCTACTCGGACACACCTGGGACGTTCGGGAATCGAACCCGCTACCTGGCGCTCGGGACAGAAACAACCTCCGACAGATTCGTGCAGCGGGTTACGCGAACAGCATTCCGACCCTTATGGCTCCGAGGCGGCCGTCCATCACGACTCCGACAGCGAATCTCGCCCGTCTCCCAGGGTGGGCGGGAGGTGGTGCCGCGTGCGGAGGCACACGCTCTACGCCAGTGCAGATGTACGACATGTCCGAGTGTACGGTCGTTGCGCGTCAACATCGCGTACACGTCCCTCACTGTATTTCTCTCATCCGCGCGGCATGCATTCAAAGAAAGCGCACGCGGCAAACATCAAAGCGATCCTGGCGCGTTGCTTCCGGGCCTCCTATAGAACAATAGCAGGTCGACAGCCTTTTCTTTTTCGTAGCTGTCAAGGACGCGCGGGCAAGGCCAGTTCATCATGCTCTCTCCAATCTCGATCCCAACGCGTCTTGTACTCAACGCGCTTGCGCCATCTGTGAGAGGTTTCGGAAGCGCATACCGTTGCGTCATCTTCGGGACGTGAGTGCGCTGACCTCGTCACGTAAGTGAGTACTACGGAAAACGGCAATGAACTAAAATGACGCTCAAAAGTCCAAAAATCGAATATATATACATATATAACTTACCGAAATCTTCCTTGGCTTCTGCATATAACTGATCCGTAAGTACTAAAGAAGTTTATGGTTGCGGCGTTCCCAAGGACTTTGTTTTCGAGTAGGCACCGACATGGCGTCTTTGATCTTCCTTCCAGAGTTCTTCAGCGCTTGGAATGGCCCAATGAAGTTACCATCGCGTAATTATCGAAAGGCGGAGCTGAAACTTACTCCAGGAGGACTGTATTTCTCCTGAAGTGGTTAACGATTTCCAAGAAATGTGGTACAAGCAGGCGTATGGTGTCCAAGCACAGTAGGCACAAGACGCACAGTCCTCATTGATGGTTTAACGGTTACTATGCACGGCTGCTGACCCGAAGCACGGCCGCCTGGATCGGCGCGTGGCGATCCATGGCTATGGGAGCCTTCATGTGCGCGCGTCTCCGTGTTTTAACGCGGAGACGCGCGCACATGAAGGCTCCCTAATCCAGGCGGCTGTGCCCGAAGATGACGGTTTCGATTTCGGCCGCGGCGTTAGAATTTCGATGGAGGCTAAATTGCTCGAGGACTGTGCTCGAGCAAAAGTGCTCGAGCACTGTGTGGTGTCGGTGCACATTAAAGAACGCCAGGTGGCCAAAATTTCCAAGGCGCTCCACTATAAGGTGCGTCTCATAATCATGCACTCAAACCTCATTATAACAAAGTTGCATCTTACACGAAAATAAGTGGATGATATCTTTAAATGGATTCTAAAGGATTATTTCTAACACTATATTCATTGCAAACCTATTCTTAATTAACTTCGCTATAGCCGATATTTTGTTATGTATGGGTTCGTTATATTGATATTTGAGTGTATGTGGATTAAGCAAGTAAACCCCCACATAATATTGTTGTTGTTGTTGTTGTTGTTGTTGTTGTTGTTGTTGTTGTTGTTGTTGTTGTTGTTGTTGTTGTTGTTGTTGAACGCGTGACTTTTGTCGGCAAAAGAAACAATACATTTACAGCTGCATGATTTTGTTTAATTTCTGTCGTTCTTCTGAAGCAGATTTTTCGTGCAAACGTTGACTTTTGTTACGTGTCATTGAGGCCACAGCGCTGAAATGAGGAGGACAAGAAAGGCAACAGGACGTGCGCTAGCCATCAACTGATTAAAAATATTTATATTTTGAAAAAGCCACAGCATTTACTGGCGATGCTTGTGCTGCCAGTATAAGTGCTATGGATATCTGAAACATGATAACTTACTGTTGTTGATGTCCTCCGGCAATGGCTCATGCCCAGTACAAGGGCTTAGTCGAGAAGTGGGTGGATTTTTTTTTTTGCTAAGTTGAGTACGGTAAAGTTACTAGATGTTGAATAATAGTCATCAATTGCCAATTATTGCTAATGAAATGCTTAAAACTGGCAGAAACTCGGAAGTCGCTTTAGCCTCAGTGATCAATAGCGTGTTTTTAGTTGTCTTCCTCGGCCCTGCGTGTCACTTCACGATACGACCCAGTTAGCTACCGCAACAAACCAATTTGCCAAAAAAAAAAAAAGATCAGTGCTCCTGAATTAACCCTAGCTCTCAGTTAAGATATACTTCTTTTTCGATTTTTGGCTTTTCTTTCTATATAATTTTTTTTCAGTCCAAAATTACTTTGTGTTTGTAAAACCATAGGCCTTTACTTAAAGATCCTGCCACCCGGTTCTTGGCCGATCCCCCTTTGTGGGTGTGTGCCAGAGTAACAAAGATTATCATCATCATCATCATAATCATCATTATCATCTCTAAGTTCCTCAATACTCAAATAAAGTTCTTGTTATCTGATGTCCTGAATTTCACTTATGGGGAGCTGAACAAGACCATCACGATGATGTTTATGACGATGATGATGATGATCCTCCTCCTGACGACACTGGGAATTGTTAATCGTAAGTCAATCTGTTTTTTTTTTGTCTGATTTATTTAATAATTTATATTGTGGACGCGTGGTGACCATGAACACGCACTAGAAGCAAAGCTCGTGAAATCGAATGACTGCGTGTCTTAAGGGTATCGCCATCAACAAGAGGACCCATTGGTTGGCGCTCTTGAGTGCATGACTGTGGCATTCCTATTGAAGTCTAAGATCACCGCTTTGCCGTACTTATGCGCACACCAGAAGCCGGTCTCATAGCTGCCAGAGCATTATGCATGGCTCCCGAGACACAGAAGACACAGAGGACGTCGACAGCAGCGCGGCGACCTCGCGTCATACTCAGGACAGCCAAACGTCGGTGAGCAGTTCAGGAAGCAAAGATACCGATCGCAAGCTCCGGTGTTCTTCGTTGCCACCGGCACGATCGCCAAGGACTTTGCCGAAGCGCAGTGTAAAGCCCTTCCTTCGTGATCCGTCACATCGGGTCCGACCTGATGAGGACCGTGCCGTGGGTTGCACGGACTATCCGATCCAACGGGCTACCACGGAAGACCTGGACCGACTTGTAGTTTTAGTTCATCCCCAGCCGTCATCGCGAAGAGGCGTAGCCCTCATGACGCGGCTACAGCCACGTACCGAGTTTAGACGCATCCGCGACAGCTTTTCTCAACTGTGGTTCCTCTGCATCCTCGCGCTTGCCGCCCTCTCCGTGCCCGCAGGCTTGGTGCTCGCCCCGATCATCAGGCTGCAAGTGGACCAAGCCCTCCGCGAAGTGGCTGGTCCCACCGCTCCGAGGTTCGCGACGCCATACCCATGGACCGGCGTGCCTCGCGAGTGCCTCCGTTCAGTGCGCATCAATGACGTCATTAGGAAGCTTCACGTTGAGCATCCAGCGCCGCTACTGACGAGAGCTAAGCATCGGGGAGACCTCATCTGCGTCTTCAACAACTCGCGGTTCCGCAAGCAGTTGCTCTGGGACTACGTTCCGGCCTCGATGCCACTCCCGTTCTGCCAGTCCTTACTCTACTGGTCGGTGGCGGTGAACGGAGGTAAGGTGCACGACCGCACGCCCGATTTTGACGTCAACTACGGTGTGTGGAGGCTTAAGAAGCTGGCGTCTTCGATTTCAGCGAACGAAGGCCTTCCAGACATTATGGTTGCCCTGGGAGGCTATGTGGAGGACGGTGCGCACTTTTCACGTCTCGGCCGTGACACAGCTCTTATGTCTCGGTTCGTTGCCAGCGCCGCCACGTTCTTGTTCAAGCACAACATCACTGGCGCCCTGGTTGACTGGAAGGGCATCGGCGGCCACTGTGGCTCGAAGGACGACGCGAAGACATTGTCGCGAATCCTGCAAAAGCTTGGTGGCCTGCTTCGCTTGAACGGCATAGAATACCAAGTGGGCGCCGTGGTAGCAGCGGTCAAGGGCATAGCCAAGCCACTGACCAAAGCGATTGCAGCCGTCGCGGACATCATTGTGTACGAGACGCACGAAACAGTCGACTACAACGTCTACGAAGGATGCAGCAAGGCAGCTGGCCTGACGTTGCAATTCATGGGCGACATGTCGCGCGCCATCGGAGCAGTGAAAAGCCCGCCAAGGCTGTGTATTTCGCTCAGCGCTGGCGTGTGGTCCACGCTGGCTTACGACTTGGCCGGAACCAGTGTTGTGATTGGCGGTTCTGGATTCTACAAGATCAGCCGGCGCACCGGAATGGCCGCCGCGTTCGAGATGTGCACGGCGCTCGCGTACAGCAGCGTGGTCAAGAACGACAGCCTCGCTGGATGCATTCTGTACAACCTGCGTGCCGTGAACGTCTCCAGCGAAGAGGTGGTCGTCGAGTCCAAGACGATTCCGGTCGCGACCGCGGTCGACCGATTGTTCGTCTATGAGAACACGGACGCGATTGTCACGCAGGCCGACGCGACGACGACGCCGAGTCGTAGACGATGCGTCGCTATTTACGATTTGGACTTCGATAATTTCAGGGGTGTTTGCGAGTACCAGAATCTCCCCAACCACTTTAGGCTGACACACATCGACAGTGCTTTGGCTTGATCTATTAGACGTGGTTTCAAATGAAGCGTTCAGGTGCTGTTGCGCTAATGTAATACGATGGTTATATGTTTTTTCAACGCGTTCCTATGTGTATAGACTGTATTGAATCAAGAAATGCAACGATATAATACTGTCGACGTGCAGATTTCAGCTATGCAGTGTTGGCGTCACTGGCGAGACTAACATACAAGTTGGCAAGAGTGGAGCACTATATTTTGTTAAAGCAGCCTCTCCCCGTTTTTTGAAATCTGCCTTATTGCGTATTGTTTTCCCAACTTAACATGTTACATATTTTGCGAGTACTGTACTTCCAATCATACCAGTTATAGCAGCCCAAACAACCAATCAAGCTCTTGCACTGCATGCTGATTGCGTCATGCACGCGAACGATATAATTTATATGCATGGCCCTCACTGTGCCTTAGGTGTTTTGTTTATGCATCCACATTACGGTAATAGTAACAAATCGTTTCAGGAAGTTTGGAGCTTGTTTGTGTTTTTATTTTTCATATAATACGGGACAGACGGCGTTGCGGCTAGTTCGTCTTCGAACAAGATCTGCGGCTCAAATTAGGCATGCCGCTTCAAGGCCACTCGCAATAATGCCAAACATGCTGAAAGACGCTGCTCTAACGCTGGGATTGCGGTCATTCCAAACCCAGAAGTGAGCATTTCCTTCAAGACATCGCAAGCTCAATGTCGGGAAACATTGAGTAGACACATCCAGCGCAACCGCTACATCTGTCTTGGATTGGGAGAACCCGCGAGACCGATCAAAGAGCACACCATCCGCTAATACATGACCCGCGACGCGAGAAGTCAGTAATACATTTTGAAGGAAGTGACCACGAGCTGTAGCGATCAGTGGAATGGATCAGCGAGTCTTCTGCAACGCCGTATGGCCAGCTTGTGACTCTTCACCTGGGAGCCGGGGCAGGGATTGTCGATACTGTTCCTGATAGCAAGCTGTCTGTTTAACAATACACCCCGTTCCTTCACGTGTTCCAAACAGCAAGCCAATGCACTATCGCTTCTGAATAAACGTTTTGTATCTTATTCTTTCTGTCGGCTACCCGCTGTTCTGACGACGCCGGTGACCGTACGGACGTCACAGCGCGACTCTCGGCTCTCCGTCGAGCTTCGTCCTCAAAGGCGTTCGCCTCCACGGCGTCGGCGAGGTTAGCCTCCGGAGACGTTCGGCGTAGAGAGAAAAAAAGAAGTAAATAAAGTACATCGTGCTCTGCGGGAAAACCAATCCTCTTATTTATGGAAGAAGGCGGATTTTCTGCGGTCGCGCCGTGGCTCCCACGAGGTTTATTGCCGGGTCACCATCAGTGCGGCCCGGTGCGAGGGATAGTTAAGTGCAAAGCCTTTCTCTTCCCACGAGATCTTTGACATTATTCTGCGTTTTCTTTCCTTTGTTTCTTTTGCTGCGAAAGCAAGAACAGTGCCGCGCGTTTGTCTCTCGTTGAACGCCGGCGGGTGATTCATGGTAATCTTTCTTTTCACGTGCGCGCCGAGGAAGGGAGGAAAAGTATAGCGGAAACGGAAGAAGCCGACGACTTAGCCGAGGAGGAATGTCGTGTCACGCAACGGAGGCTGACGGAGATCGCTGGAGAACGAACGTCTTATACGGTCACTTTTCATAAAGGTGACAGAGGATTGCCGATTGTTTACGTGAAATTGCCGAAGACCTGAGAAGTGAGTGAGTGAGTATATAGAGGTGACTTGTGGTGAGTGGGTAAATTGAGGTCAATGTTCGAGTTGAGGTACGAGTGGCTGTGCTGAAACGAGTGAGTTGAGGTGAGGTATATAGGTGTGCGAGTTGAGGCGGGGAAGTTCAGATGCATGCTGACCAATCAGGGACGAACGACGAATGAAAAAAAATGGCAGCATATCTACGGAGTGAATGATGGAGAGTGGGGCGAAGAATTCGTCCGTCCATTCGTTCTTGCTTCCGTCCGTCCATGCGTCCGTCAGTGTGACCGTCCATGCGTCCATCAGCCCGTCCGTGCGTGCGTCTGTTCGTGCGTCCGTCCCTGCGTTCGCCCATTCAGCCGCCCCTGCGTCCGTTCATGCGTCCATCCATGCATCTGTCTATGTGTCCGTTCGTTTATCTATTCAACACTCCAAGTACCACCATCTCGCATCTTTTCACCATATATTCTCCATATAGAAGCACCGCCATCCAGTGGACATTCCAAGGACTAAACGAGAGGTGGCACACGCACACTTTCTTACGGCTTGCGCTTCGGGTCCACTTCCCACCTTTAACCACCTCGAGTTCATGGTATATACTAGTTCACTGTATTTATGGCACTGCGGCCGAACGCTCGCTAAACCTTTCGAAAACCAAGGAGGTTACGCCCAGCGAGTATGACGTAGCAAACTTTTTCAGTCAGATAGTGCTCAATGTACATGCCAATGGCTGCTAATGGGAAATGAGAGGCGGAGAATTCGGCTTTTACTTTCTTACGGCTTGCGCTTCGTATCTACTTCCCATTTTTAACCACCTAGCTCGAGTTCATTCATGGTATATACAAGTTCATTGTACTCATGGCACTGCGGCTCAACTCTCGCTAAACCTTTCTAAAGCTAAGGAGGTTACACCCAGCGAGTATAACGTAGCAACCCTTTCCTGTCAGATAGTGCTCAATGTACAATGGCTGCTAATGGTGATCGCAGCTTGCGGGTTAACTAAAAGCCGAATGCTCCTGTCTCTCATTCCCCATTAGCAGCTATTGACATGTACATTGAGCACTATTTTTTATTGTTCAGCAACGCACAGAAGTCTCTCACCGGCACCACCTTGGAGGTCAAAATGTTATACTTGTTACATACTATGGGGAACGAACGGGTGTCACTATAAGGAGCTTTGCCCCTAAAAAAATTCCGCCATATCCACAAAGTGAATGATGATGAGTGGGCGAAGCTCCGGAGGTAAACCCATAGAGAAATAAAAGGTGAAGAGTGGACACTCCCGTAGACCCCAGCGGCCCAATCGCCCCTAGCACACCTGGTGGTTGGTGAGAGCAAGTGGCGTGCGCTTCCTGTTTCGGTTTCACTGGCGCAAATTTTGAATATTTATTTTTTTATTTTTATTTTGATTAAGTTATAATAAAAAGATGCAGGTAGAGATAATTCACTACGATTTTATTCATCGCGCTTGTTCTTGTTCTTTTGTTCAATTGTTGATCACTTGTGCTTTTGGAACAAGTGATCAATGTATATATCAGTCAAAGAGAAAGAGTATCCGCAATGTTTTATTCAAAGGCAAGGTAGAGTCTGAGAATATAAAAAGCACAATATGACAAAGGTAGACAACAAATGCATCTCGCCTTACAAATAAATTGTAACAAATATTGTAACAAATACAGAGAGAACACAGACAACGCACACATCGCTATAGTTGGCAGAAGCCGTGAAGCTGGGTAAGTAAGGATCTATGGCAAAAACACAGCGCACAATGCTGAAGAAGAAGGAAGAAGTGACATATACACAGCAATGAAGTCGCGAATCACGCCTGGGGTTAACCAAAGTAATGCATAGAAAAAAAGAGTGCACGGAAACCACACGACACAATAGAGCAGAAAGGCAAAGGTGCGGTGTGCTGGCTGTGCTTAAGAACAGCTAGCCGAAAATGAAAAAAAAAAAAAAGCAGACTTGATGCCTGCTTGTCCTCAGAAAGGTAGGGCTTTGCAGCTTGCTCACTACGTGAAAGACAAACTTTATGCTACAACACTGGCAGGTCTTGTGGCTCTTCTTATCATCAAAAACTTAAGATCCCAAGTGATTTGCGTCTGGGTGTTGCTGTGACGCTTGCGAGCTAAAATAGATTGTAGTCATCACTTATCCAGAATTGCGGACCTTAATTGATGTTACGAGAGCCGTATTACAGGGCTAATAAATAGCAGAAAGAAACCACTTTGGCTCATTACTTTTCACAAAGGCTCTACATCGTACGTTATCACTCACAAGCTATATAAAAATAAAATGGCAGCGTCCACAGCCCCATCAAACGCTACAAGTTTGGGTATTCTTTTGAAAATTTTGATGGGCGAGATGAGGAGGTTGATGAGAAGCTAAAATACAAAAAGCGTGATAACGTGAACTGTGCCCACTTTATACTGTGTTCCTTACCCGCTCGAAGACATTTCAACAAGCGGTTTTGTTATCAATATATTACTTGAGCTGGAGAGATAAAGCATACACAGTGACCAAGCGACCCACAGTAAAGTGTACAGTTCGCCCGTATTTGCTACAAAAATACAGTCAGGATACCCAACATTCTTTTCAAGGTTATGTAAATCACTTCGAGCGAATACACAGTGTCCCTACTCCTCATAGCGGGTAACCAAAACAATGTATGCAACGAATGAGTGGTTAGTTTGGTGAGGCTGTCTCCGCAGTCTTTTGATAGTTTTCCGCTGTGCTGCTACTTTGGCTTGCAGATGTTTAATGGTTTGCTTGTACTTCATTGATGGAGACATTGTCGCTGGCACACAGGAACGGACTGCAATAAACAAAAAAATGGATGTAAAAGCGAAGAACAACTAATCCCATACGAGCACTTTCCTCGCTCTTTCAGACCCAAGGTGCACAACTTTCTGTGGTGCAAAGTTTTCGATTCCACTACCTAAAAACAAACCATTCACAATGTTGACAATGCACAAAAAAAATGAAAATCACTGAGAGCCCACCCTTACATTTTGTAAGTGCACACGTTGTGTCCTTTTGAGGATAGTTTCCTCAGAATATCCTAAACATAAAATAGCACATTAAAAACAGCTGCAATAAAAGCATAGTCACCATTTTCACTAGGGCACTCAGACGTGGAGCTGTTGGCGGAGACATCTTCTGGAGGGTCTTGTGAAGCTTGTTCAGTGCCTCAGACAGTGCTGTCGGAACAATCTTGCGAGCGGCCTGCGGAAGTCTCAATATCAATCCACTCTGGTGTTGAAGTGAGCATACAACTTACCGGTCACACAAGTTCCTTTTGTGACAGCTGAACGACTGGTTAAGGTTCTCTCCGGCAAGACGAAGTCAGCAGAAATTCTTTCACCAGCTACAAGGGAGCTGCCACCTGAAGAGGTTTGGTCAACAGTCAATTTGAGTAAAAAAAAAAAAGGAATCGCGACACTGAACGCACCCTGTTCATCGGGGCACCTCAATGAGTGGGAGCCGCTTCTTGAAGCCTCTACCGCAGGTCTTGAAGAAATGAAATTACGACAATGTGTCAGTAAGAGGCTTAAAATAACACAAACTGAAGCTCATCCGCACATTGCAGTGCAGCTTCTGCAGTCATGTCACCGTCACTATTTGAAGCGACGTTCGGAGAATGTGCGTATATGTGCAGTTGGTACAAGTTACAAAGCTTGTAGCATGGGGAAACTTAAACAGCTCTTTCAAATGCGCAAATTGGTCGAACGTGGAGGAAAAGAGAAGGCACCAACTAGGAAACAAGTGATTTGTGATTTTTCGAATTATCAACAGTGCCAGCTATCACCGATGAACGGTATATGTACATGTGCCCTCAGGCTTGAAGATAACGTGAAATAGCCCTTGAAAGTTTTTCAAAACAAGTTGCGCTGGTCAAGAGCATCAAAAAACGACAGAAATGTAAGGCTGCTGTTAGGAAGGTAATAGCCCATAGTTCACAAAATTTAAGACTTTACAAGTGTTATTTCTATAGTGAGGTTTCTCCACCGGCTACAAAGATCTTCGCGGTTAACTGTCGCCACTGATTCAATACAAGTGGCTGCTATTACACATATTTGAGTTTCAGTCAATCACTTACATGGTGCAGCCGGTCGCACACTGGGAACAGCCATTCTTGTAAGCCTTGTGTGCCCAGGGTCCATAAAACTTTGAGCAGTAAAATGGTCGCTACAAACCCTGTACGTTGCGTACAACAGGCTGGCCGGCTCACTCAGGAGATCATCGCGCCCAGCATACTGCATCCATGCTTTCATCGTGCATTGGCAATGAACAACCAGCTGAAAGGGGAAGTGCTTGAATAGTGATTTTTTATTGTTACCCTCACTGAGCAAGTACGAACAGTAAGCCTAAAGACATGCAAACCATACAAAAGCTTTAACACACCTGCCGTCCCGTGGTATGCGGAAGAAACTCGTCCCAGGCTTCTTGTAGGTTCTGCCATTGTTGAAGCACCACGATACACAGCATGTAGCTGCCGTAGCTTGGACCGCCGGACGGCATGGCATCAGCGCCGTCTGAAAATGTTAGTAAGTGGATGCTTCGCTGTCAAATTACGAAAAAGATATGTGCACGTCATAAGTGTACCAACAAACCCCTTTGAATGATTAGCTAATCGATGCACAATACAAAACCACTGATACATCTCTGACCCATAAAACTCTGACATACAAAGATAGACGTCAAGACCACGTACAAAGATCTTCAGAAGTTTCCAGGCCGCTATCCCTTGTAATGCAATGGTATCGCGGCCTGGGAACTTTAGAACACCTTCGTGCGTACGCAGTATCAGCACAGTACATTGGGAAGGAAAATCGTAGTTGAAATTTCTGCGGTAAGATTATATTGGAAACGTCAAAAAAATTTGTGGGCAGCTTGCACTAGTGGCACAAGGCTAGCGAAGAAACGAAGATGATGGCCACATGGCTAGTCCAGATTTGCCTCCGGCACACCAAGAATTATTCGTGTTGCGAGCCTTCGGGAAACGTGTCGTGAAGCATGCGAGGCCCAGCGAACGCTTCTCAATATTTTGCACCGAGCCACCGAGCCTATGACCTAGCTGCCCAGCTATGCTCAGCCTACAGACGCTCGCGTCCGTGGCAGACGCAGCACGCGTCGCCTCGGCTTGACGCCGTGCCGCCTTTGCTATACTGCATACGTTGCACAATGTTCCCGTCTAGCCGCCGCATAGAGCCACAAACTTTCTTTTTAGCGAACCTCCCAGTCCTTACAAGCTTCAGAAAAAGGTTACAACTGCGTGAATGAGACGCCACGTAAGAAACAAACTCGCACACACGAAGCGCAACGTGTGTGTGTGCATCTTTCTATGTTTGTTGCATGGTGTCTTATTCGCACAGGTGTAACCGTTTTCTGAAAAAAAAATGGCCGAACAAGACCAACAACATGTCATTCAACAAGCTTCGCTTGAAAACGTGCCTCACCTGTTAGCTCACGCTTGAAAACGCCGACGCAGCCGACGTTGACGAAAGCGACGAAAGCTTCTCGCTGTAAGTCATGCATGGGCTTGTCGCTGGGTAGATGGTGTTTATGACAGTACGGCTGAAGAAAAATAATCGCGTAAGGTGTGTTGAATAAATTGTTTTTATGTATAAAGAACATACCTAATTTGGGCGTATAATTATTATTTTGTGAAAACAATTCTGTTGCATTGATTATAACTGTTTTTTTTTGCGCTTGCGCCCTCTGACGTTTGATGAGAGCACTAGTTGGTTACGTAATCGTGACGCACTTCCTGAGGCCAGGTTTCGCGGAGTGTCCTCTCTTGTCTTCTTCTTTCTCTATGGTAAACCTGGTAAACCATCAATCCTCTGTACATTTTGCCCACTCGATTTTATTACATCGCTCCCCCTAGCGTACGTCGCCGCACTAAATCGAATGATTGCCTTCAACCAATGACACGCGCCATATGTGACATCATTCCTATTTTATAAGATCTCGCGTCTTTCATCAACTACAAGTACCGCTTTCTAGTTTATAACATCTTGCATCTTTTCATCATCAGCTACAAGTACCACCATCTAGTAAACACTACAAGAACTAAACGAGAGGTGGCTACATACAGGAGACGGTACCGCCATCTAGTGAACACTGCAAGAACTAAACTAGAGGTGGCTACATACAGGGGACGGTACCGCCATCTAGTGAACACTGCAAGAACTAAACTAAAGGTGGCTACATACAGGCTACAGGGGACGCACAGCCCACGCCCAAAGGAGAAGCTTCGCCCTTAAAAAAGAAACTTGGATGACGCTTGCGCTATATACGCCTTCAATTAAGAGCGGAACGTGATAGCATAGTCGGGCCCCGTACACGCGTCGCCTTCACGTGCCGTTAGAAAAGGAACATTTGTGCCCGTAGAAACATCGCCCGCTTCGAACAATTCTATAGAATACTGCAAGTACAGCTGCGAAATTTGCGAAGTACCCACCTACGCGTCCGTATAAGGAGCTGCGCGCAGGCGGCACACTTTGTGGGGAGTGCGCAGCTTTAAATCATGCACCACTCGTTGCGCAATCGACTTGGTTCGCAATGCTACATGAAATAAGGAGACTTCCCGCTATATGACATTCTCGTGGCGTTTTTTTTTTTTTTTTTTTTTTACGAAGCAGAGCATGCGTCGGTGTGGCTCCGCGTGGTAGAACACCTGCTTGCCACGCAGAGAGCCTGGGTTCAATTCACTGCATCAGTCATGACCAAGCATTATTTCATTATTATTCATTTGCACCAATATCAAATTTTCGCTCACAACCAGTGACACCGACGCCGAATTCGACATCGGAAGTTGTGCTAAAAGAGCTTCTTAACGCCATGGCGTAAATACTACATGTGGAATGTACTCCTGTTCAGTATGAAGTAATTAAATTCAACAGAAAGGTAAGCCATAAAAAGCGTGGGGCACATTATTTGTTGTCGTTTAGCCATAGTGTAATATTTGTGACATAGATTCAACGGAATTAATGTTGACGAAGAAGAGAGCCCCTTCTGACAGTGCAATCAGATACCGCAACCTCGTAAGAATTCCTCATTCTTTCCTTCGTGCACCAGAAGGTCTGCCATGGGCTGCCCAGCGGTGAGTTTACATATTCAATCTCCCACAAATTAGGGACAATCCTATGAGTAGATCACACAAATCCTCTCTTGATCGCTTTTGTGCTCGGTGTTGTACTTTACCCCTTTATAGCGGATGCCCCAGCTGTATGCAAGTGGTGTATTAAGAGCGGAAAGGATTAAGTAGCAGTTACAAGGCGCATGGCTTATGAATGGCGTGGATCCGTAATATAATTGTCAGTCGCTGTACAATATAATATTCAAGTTCTTTGACACCCTTACGAGAAGACTCGATGTGCAGTTCGTTGAAACACACATTGCTTCCTTGACCATGGCGTCTGACACGATGCGAGGTCGGCTCATCACCATATACTCATTGAGTCGTTATCAGCGAAACTTCACCCCAGAGCTGAAACTCGGACTTGGGTTTGGAAAATGAAAGTTTTTCTCTCTATTTCTCTCTCATGAGTAACCTTGCCGACATACGCACACTTTAATCACCTGAAGTTTCATATCTTCTGTTTATGCCCTGCTGATGGAAAGGTCATGTGGAAACAATTTCGCGCTATGTGTATATTGAGTAGCCGCTGCTACAGTGCACATTCCTTTCGAGTTGTGTATACCAAAACATAACACTACCTATCCTTCCAACAAGTGGCATTCTTCAACCAACTGCATAACAATGCAGCGCCGCATATTGATTGTGGCGTAGGACGTATGCACGCAAAGACACTTCTTATGCGTTAAGCCACTCTCCTATTTTCCTCGTGCCGCTCCTCGGCTATGCCAAGCCCATATACGAAATGTACCTAGCGAATATCGACGATTTCAAAAGCTCCATGTGCACACAAACGCAACGACAGAGCCAATGCTGAATAAGAAAGGCACGAAGTTTGATTCATCGCTTACGCCATCGCATAATTTTTTTTAACTTCAAAGACCACCTCGCTTCGCTTTATTTATCGCATTTCGTGCACCGAATGAAATGCCACACAAAAAGACAAAGGTGCTAAAACTATGCATTCCCCAAAACAAGCGCGCAGTCTCTGGCTGACGACGGTGGTCGGCTTACACTCATACCATCGCGCGACCTCAGTCATGCAGTTGTTCCACGTCCGAAAATGAAATAATACTGAAGAAAAATCCGGAAGCCCACTATGCTACTGCGAAGTATCTCCTCGATTAAAAAAAAAACAGAAAAGAACCGAGCCCCATATCAAGAATCACGGTATATGTCCGAAGTTACATTGCGGCTTGTATTGTTTGTGTTTCTCTTGGCTGCCGTGCGTGGTCATATCTCATTGCTATACGTCATTCCGTTGCGGCAGGTCATCTTATGTTACAGACTGATGTCATGCCATCCATTCGCTACACCACACTGCGCTTAATTCCTGAGTGCTGGGTGGCGCTCGTTGGCTCAAACGCAAATGTCACTTCCAAAATAACACGGAACCCGGCATGTATACAAAAAGAGCAGTGGTTCCAGCGGTTCCATATATCATCCAACCTTCACTGTGTCGAAATGTATATACTATTATGCATCTGCTAGCAGCATACACTCATCCATGCACTTTTGTGCACATATACCGCGAAGTGCCGATAGAATAGATTAAAAAGCTTGTTCCTTGCAGCGGTATACTGATATGGTTGCCTATGAATCTGGCAGAATGTGAACGTATATATATATACAGACGAATCAGGGAGGCCCATAAATTTATACAAAGTCCCACAAAGTGACCTCTGCTGACATCGCCTTATGAATTCCATACTTCGTGGAAAGATATCCGTGGCGCGGTTTCTGAAGATGATTTACCGTCCCCTAAAACGTCCCTGTTATCTGCATATTTTAAAGTCTGTAAAAACACAGCAACGGTGAGGCGCAAGTGGATGCTCGTTTCTGAGCCATTTTTTTTTAATTGTTGCCGTTGTTCTCGAAAGGTGCAGCTATAGCAGGGAAAGCGTACGTGGGCCTCACTTATGGTAGGTTGCCGGTAGATGTCACGTTTATCTCGCCTTGAAGCACATCGAGAGGGCGACCAAATGGCGCGCGGACAAGTTTTCATTTTTTTTCTTGCCCGACAACGACGCGTTTACTCTTCTGTTTACTCATCGCTCTTCCATCGCACCTTCTGTGCGCATCTTCAGAGACTCCTGAGATTGGCAGTTTGTATATGACGCGAGACCGGTTATAAGGCACACGTGTCGCAGAAGAGACGTGGCGTCCGTGATTTGTTTTGTAGAAACATCTCTGAAGCATAGCGTGGGGGACCTGGCGTTATACTTATGCGAGCATATCAGGCCTATTTTCTGGGCGTTTCCCGTATCTCGCCACGCAAATGGATCTCGATTTCTGGTCTGTGTCGCATTATCTATATCTTTATGTAAGCACTCGTACATGTGAGCCCAGTGTTTTCTTTCGAAGGGACTCACGAGCAGCAACAATTCGCGTGGCACTATTCTGAATTAACCGTATATAAGTACTTTTTCTAACCTGTATAAGAGACGGTCTTGAGTGCGTAACGCTTGTATGTTTAAGTGAAAAGAATGAGACAACACACGCGTGAGGGCGCACCTTTCCCCCCTCCCCCTTTTTTTTTCTTGCGTTATTTCAGGAGTGGATTGAGGGAGGGGGTGCGATGGTGAATGCAGTAATGCTCGTGAACTTAGATTCAGGTGCAGAGGGAAGAATTTCAGTACAGCAAATTTATTTCTAGAACGACTTTCCTCTCAATGGTCTGCCACATATTGAAATGGTCGGTTTGCGCGTGACACGCTCCATTCATTTTGTTTGCATGTTCTGCCTTCAAATGCTAAACAGTCGACGAACGGCTTGTCTTCATTTTTTTTTATATGAAGAAACTCAGTCAGAGAGAGAAGGAATATGTTAAAAAGGAAATGTTACCTAGACTACGTCCAGTTTGCTAGAAGTGGGCGTAAGAGACTAGAAGAGAGAGAGATAAATAAAGAGAGAAAGATTCACATTACACACTACACACACAGTGCAGAATTTCACAAATGGTCGCTCAGGGATCTTGCCTTCAAGAATCGTAGAAGGGCTGGTTGTTCTGTCTTGACGAATGTACTTGGAGACCGTAGCTTTTCCTGAGTAAATGGCCGATCATCCAGTCTCCTCAAGGTATATCCGCGGTGATCTTGTTCCAAAAATCTGGACAGTGGCACGAGACATTGTACTGACACCGGGTCGGTGTAGCGTTTACCAGCTCATTCAGGTATCTCCCTAGTACTAGTATGACTGGTTCATCCTAGTGTGATAACTGCAACTGTGTAAAACTCTTGACCGCGTCTTGTTGACTCAGTCCGAACTGTGCACATAACGCCCCCCCCCCCCCCCCCCTGCTGTATAGCCTTTATCTCAACATCTCTAAAAAACGTTTCCAAATATAAAATTGTGGTACATGGAGCCGCCCATAGTATACCGCAGGACGGATACGAACGACAGAATGCTTCGGAGCGTCATATACACACGGGCATTTACGGCGCGGACTCCGCGGGCCAGGGATTCCGGGCACGCATCAAGCGTCTCCATGCGCAGCAAGAGCTCCGCGCGCCTCGTCTTTTCTGATCCTCCGCATACACGTCCACACTCTGGTGAGAGATAGGCCTGGTGCCGCGTAGGCGGTAACTTTGTTTCACGTTCGGCCCGATAAGACGCTCGTCCATCGCACCTTGCTTCACTTCCTGCAGGGACTCCTAGCTGCCTCGGTGGAAACTCGATCGCCTTCGACTCGATCACGCCGCGTGAGGATAACGCCACGATGCGCCACGATGTATGGGCGGCACTACAGGCCTGCCATCGCGCGAGCGAGTCCCGCGAAAAAGGCGTCCAATCGAGATCTCGGCTTCCACGTTTATTTTTAAACCTAGCTTCTCAATTGGTTCGACCAGGTATCTCTTCCTTTGATAAGCATAACGTTGACAGGATAAAAAGAAATGATCTATAAACGTGGAACTAATTCTATCCTTCGGAGGGATTACATTAGGTTGTAGCCACAGGGAAGTTTTCTCTGCTGTTTGCGAGTACATAAGGGCAACAAAGAGATTACCCTGTCAGCCGATTGCTATTATCTACGGCTACGAGACTACCTGAATGTCTGACTTAGCACACTTGATGATCCTGCCACCCGGTTCTTGGCCGATCCCCCTTTGTGGGTGAGTGCCAGCAAAGCTGAAGGTTCATCATCATCATCATCATCATCATCATCATCATCATCATCTCGGCTTCTTTTTCTCCTTTCTATACTGATTCGTTTCGTATAGCGTATATGCCGAACTTCTGCCGACGGTGTTGGTTCGTTTTGGGAAATATGAGTACGTATCTGCTTTGAATCGAGAATGCGACCTGATAGAACTCCAAATGTTGGCATGTGTTATTCCGCCTCCGAAGCGGCACCTATAGTTTTTACGCCTGCGCTGAGTACGAGTGTCGTTCGTTACATCAGCATACACGTGCGGAGACTTTGGCACGCCGGGGGCGGGGAAAGGGTGCAGTCCCTCCTTCTTCATCCTGCCCGTCGGTCTGGCAGCATAGGGATCCAATATTGCGGAAACGATGTGATGACAATTTGCTTTGTTTTCATGCTTCATGTTGTCGGTTAACACTTTACACTGAGCTCTGTGTGTTTTGGTTAAATAGGCTGACCACCTATATTATTGGGTTTCAAGTATTTTGCGGGCAGCTTCATGTTCTTTTTCATTGGCCAGAATTGTGCACACTAAATCTAAATATGATGCTTCCCATCTGGCTGACGCTGGAACCTTCTGAAGCATCATTATGCTTTCCTCCACTCTATCGACCCACATCTAAGAACTAGACTCTCATCCAGAATTCATCAATGACTATGACTATGGGACCTCTTTCTGTATATCATGCACATGTATTCTTCTTCATTTAGCACAATAAAACCTTCTGTTCTGTTCTGAACATCAACGCTTGTAAACTCTCTGTCATCGTCTCTTACTAAAGCGTGCTTATGGAAACAGCTTACGGCACCACTTATGTCAAGCAGAAAGTCTACACTGCAATAACTGTGGCCCCATCGAAACTGTATAATATATTTTGTTCGAGTGCAGAGAGTATGCCGATGAGCGTGCGATCTATGAATATTACATATATGTACTAACCCGGAAGGCTTTATCGACGGACTTGGGCACTTTGACCTGCTTCGCACAACAGAGACATGTGATGAAACTTTTATTCACGTATTTGGACAACATTGGTGAGCTCGACAAACTGTAGTGGCGCCTTGCAAACTGGTAATAAGTCATTCTGTCAGCACGTGTCCCCACCCAAGAGACAAAAAACGGTCTGTATATGTAACTTTTTTTTTCGTTCCGTTTAATCTTTTAATATTTTTCTCACCTCTCATTTTGTCTTTCGATCCCCAATCCCCTTCCCCACGCAGAGTAGCAAGTCGGTGATCTACATACGCCGGCTAAATTCTCTGCCTTTCAATCTTTCTCTCTCTCTCTCTCTCTCTCTCTCTCTCTCTCTCTCTCTCTCTCTCTCTCTGTTTGTTTGTCTTCCATTTGCTTCAATTCGCTCTGAAGCGATGCCCAGTTATCCATGAACAGCCCCGCCACGGTGGTCTAGTGGCTAAGGTACTCGGCTGCTGACCCGCAGGTCGCGGGATCAAATCCCGGCTGCGGCGGCTGCATTTCCGATGGAGGTGGAAATGTTGTAGGCCCGTGTACTCAGATTTGGGTGCACGTTAAAGAACCCCAGGTGGTCGAAATTTCCGGAGCCCTCCACTACGGCGTCTCTCATAATCATATGGTGGTTTTGGGACGTTAAACCACACAAATCAATCAAATCAGTTATCCATGAACAGGCATCTGAAATAAAACAAAAACTAAAATGAACTGTTACACCACTGCCTACTGAGCATTTCTGCTACTGTCGTCCCGCATAAATGTGGAAGCCAAAGCAAACATTTGCTTCGCGAACACAACCACCCAAATCCAAGGGGAAAAAAAACAGAAAGCAGAAAAAAAAAACCGAATCGTGAAACTCGCGCAAGTAGTGACAGAGGCAGCCTGAGGGGGGCAGCTTCAAGAAGCCGCAGAGTAAGCTGCAAAGAATGGTCGCGGGGGTGATTTGAGGGCCGTCTGCCTATAAGGTGACGCCGGAACGGCTGGCCACTTCTAGAAAAGAATTTCGCCGCTTCCCGGCCGAGGATTCAGAAGACGGCCGGCAACTTGTTTGTACAAAGAGTGTCAGACGAGCCATTGTTGCTGCGTCACACTTGCTTTCTCGCGTCCCTCGCTGTTATTCTGCGGACCAACAGATAAGGCAGGCAGACAGGCGTGCACCCGCAGAAGCCGAGGCGAGCTGAGAGGAGATTTTCAACAAAAACGTCGGTCATGCTCACCCCCACTACTGGCCTCCTTGCGCTATCTTCTATCCCTGCACATCTCGGCCTGTTTGGGACTGCAGCAGCGGTGTTTGAAGAAGGCGGTGTCCTGTCAGTGCCGTTCGTTGCGCATTTCGGAAACCCACTTCGCTTTTTCACAAGCGGGTGCTGCTGTCGACCATCCGCGTCCACTGACAGCCGCGCCCGTTAATTGGGGGCAGCTGCTGTGATTTCGGAAACGTTTGGCATGCTGTGTCTCTCTGGAACAACAGATAATTTAGGGCCGCGATGTGGTTGTTGCGTAATGTTAACTTCGCACCGGCAGTCGAACGAGGCTATATTTATGCCTGTTTTCGCAATAGCTTTCTTTTTATTAAAAAAAATGTACTCATAACAAAGGTAACGGCCACTCCTAGCTCTGTCGGGACGGTGCACGAAAATCATAACGTTCGATGGAAATCCGTGTTGCCTATTCGGTGAGGTGGACACGAAGAGCGCCGAAACTTGTACATGACACTTTAACAATTTTGGAGTTTTATTCGGTGCTATTGCAACAGTTGTTGGCGTTGAAGCTCTCTATTGCGGAAATTTACAAGTACAATCATCGAAGTTAACGGCTTCTATGAACGTGCCGTTCAAAGGGCGATATGCAGGCGTTTCAAGGACAATGCGCATGTGTGCACCAACGCCACCCTGGTGTCGTTACTTCTATCTATTGTTTGAGCTCGCTTGTCGTAACTGCAAGATAATCCTGGTCTGCAGGATATTGTCTTTCACACATGCTCTCACCTGCAAGACACCGATGTCTTTGTATGGAGGCCACGTGTGGAAGTCGTTCCTCTTGCTTAAACTGTGAAATTTAACGCATTTATTTCATTTTCAATGTGAGCGATAGGCGCAGGAACAACCGCGCTGTAGTGTTCTACATCATCAATCTCCCCACGTTATGGTAAAGTTGCGCGGAGAGTTTGCTCAATCCCACCGCGTCTTCTGCAACTTGGCTGAAGATGGATTCGGAATATACAGTTACGCTTACGCTTATGTAGCTTAATTGCGCTTAATTAGCTTAACTACGCTTATGTAGAGTGGTCTAGTCACGTGACTGCAATGTGGATTCTAGCACCGTCCACAGCTGCTACCTCGTGCACGTTTCATACAAGCTTTCATTCATGCTTGAAGTGTAGCACAAGGACCTAGCATGCGGTATGTTTACGATCGATATCATCGCGGCGTTTATCTCTGCACATCTTTCCCTAAAAGAATACAAAAACTGGTGACTGAAGCAGCCGGACGGCTGCTCAGCCATCGCATCCTTGGTAGAGTCATTCTCTGTGGATTTTCATTACTATTCTGTCTAACAAAGAAGAAAACAAGGACTTAAATTTCTCTTTTTTCATTCATCCATAGCGGGGGTCTCACTCCAGTAGACCTGATGCCTTCAGGTAGTATTCGAGGTCTTGTTAGTTAGCTGCTAGCTCGTACAAACGTCCCGTACTCCGTAACGCCATCTGGCAAAAAAAAAATACTGTTCCACAAGCCTTATCGGGGCTATACTAACGGTACGTTTCCAGGTTTTAATGCATATAGCCTGTTGCCAACAAAGCTCGATCTGTACAGCATCAGACTTCTTATCTGAAAGTGGCAGGTTCAGCCGCCCCTTCCGGTTCCAAGTTGTCTTTTTGTCCACTTTAATTTCTTCACATTTGTGTAGCGATTCCTACAATACATCTAAAATACCACCGATAACGTCCATTTACTTTACTTGGCTTCATTGTCTCTTGGTTTTCCTTAACAGTGTGTCTGACAACAACAACAAAAAAAGAAAGGCCTTAAATGCGTCCGCTTTCGTTCGCTCTAGACAAGAGTGATCCAGACTGCATGTTGCACATAACTGCAGCTAAATCTCAAGGCAGCGCAGCGGGGAGCCTATGGGAGGCAGTGAGGCGAGGTTCGGCCGGCTTCACGGCCCGCTAACATCGGCGTAGCTTCTGCTCTTCCAGGGGGCTGACACTGTCCGGCCGGTTTCGGCGACATTCGTGAACCAAAATAGAGAAAGGTTTCGGCCGATTTGGTTGAGACAAGCTGCGAAATTCTTCGCCTCAACTCGGCCGGCAATAACGACGTGCTGGACGAAGCGAGCACACGTAAAAAAAAAAAAAAAAGACGAACGTCGTAGAACTTGTAACTATGCGGCGACGGAGGTGGGACTCGTATAATGAAGATGAAGCAGGCGGAACGGTTACGCTGTTGCGAAGCTGTCCCTCGAGTGATCGCTTGTTCCGAGAGAGACAAATTGAACGGATGGTGAACAAGGTGCCGCTTGACACGGTTGCCACTTCTATAGCTGTGTACAGTGTTGCCGGCTCCACAGATACGGTGCAGTGAGTCTGTAAAGTGACAAACTGTGTACCCTCTCCCCACCGGCTCTCTCTCTCTCTCTCCCCTCTATCTCTCTCTGTGTATGATAGCGATGATACTCCCACAGCATGTCGCAGTTCGAGTGAGTACAAACCTGACACGCCACGAACGCAGGAGCTGAAAATTTTTAGCTCGAAAGGGCGAAAGTAATTATAACCATTAAAAGAACTGATGTAATACGCAGCACTAAAGAAGAGTGTTGCAATAATGTGCAGACAAACCACGACACAAGCTATACTGAACGTTTACTGAACATGTTGTCGTGGTATAGCTGCCCCTTATCATTTCGGGAAGACAGCCTTTCCTAGAACCAGCTATATTAGAAAACCATTCGCATCACACGGAAGCAACAATCCAGCTTCGGTTTGGGATCAGCGATGTGCCATCAGTATTTTTGTATAACCTTTTTATTTTTTATTTATAGAATTACCTGCAGTGCCACGAGGGCATTATTGCAGGAGGGTAACATGATTAATCACGTAAAAGCACATGTGTTTACACAAACACAAAGATAAAATAATGAGCTAATAACAAAGCTCTGTATGCAACAAAGAGGTGACATATGGAAAATTTGAATGTAAGAACAGCTGGAACTGGGAAAGTGTTTTACAATCTGCTATACCTTTAGGAAGTCTGTTCCAACGCGTGGAGGTGTGAGGAAAGAATGAATAATGAAACACATTTTTTGCGGCATCGCGTTTCAAGTACCTTACAGTCATGATCACAACGCATAGAGATGAAGTGAGGGGGGAAAATGTACAAGTTTTTGTTAATACCTGTGAGATTTGAGTAAATACGGAAAAAAAATTGCCCGCAGCTTCCCTCGGGGGAACACTGAGGAGGATGCGGAGCATATAATTGGTTAACGGGGTGTTAAAGTGCGACTTACTTGGGTCGATGGCTAAATTGGTTAACGTGGTTGTGAAATGGGGTGTTAAATTGCGACTTACTTGGGTCGATGGCTAAATTGGTTAACGTGGTTGTAGGAGGGGGTGTTAAATGAGTGAACACGTACACACGTATGCGAAAGGGCGGCGCTGGTCGAAGGGACGTCGATCATTGTGTTTGTGGATTCGTTGGAATTCATTTCACCGCGACCTTGGACGTCGACGCGCCGTACAAACCAACCGACGAGCGGCAACTGAGCGAGCGAGCGCCGACCTTGAGTATATATACAGCGCGACGGCGCATGCACTGTCAGCTGTCAAATGTTCGAGAAGGGGGAGAAGCGCAACGGCGCATGCGCGCGCGTCAGCTGCCGATGTTCTCGAAGCGCGACGGCGCATGCGCGCGCGTCAGCTGCCGATGCTCTCGAAGCGTGACGGCGCATGCGCGCTACATTATACAGCTAGCGAATGTTCGTGAAGAGGAGAAGCGCACGCGGTGTGTAGAGGAGGAAGGGTGCACAGATGGTGGAGGAGTGAAGCGCGCGCGGTGTGTAGAGGAGGAAGGGATGCACAGATGGTGGAAGAAGGAGGAGGAAGCTTGCGGACGGCGCCGCACTACAAGCCTCGAGTATTAGATGCTCCGCATCTAAAAGTTCTAATTTTGTTGCTAAGTGGCTAGGGTTTTGCTAAGCGGCTAAGGCTAGGGTTTTCCAGCCAAGGTTGTCTTTAATTAATGAGATTCTGCTTTTACAGTTGTAATTACCAGAGACAAACCTGGCTGCGCGATTCTGGATACGCTCAAGTTTATTTACAAGACAGATGGCGTCTGGGTCCCATGCTGCGCAAGCGTACTCGAGTAATGGACGAGCGTTCGTATTATAAAGGTATTCGTTAACGCTCTTGGGGACTTTGTGAATATTGCGTCTAATGAGGTTAAGCATTCGGGAAGATTTTATTGTAACATGTTCAATATGCCTAGTCCATGACAGATTTTCTGAAAAATAAACGCCAAGGTATTTGTAATGATGTACCCGTTCAAGTGATGTATCGTCCATGTGATAATCCGATCTCACAGGCACACGTTTGCCGGTAAAAGTTATAAACTGACATTTAGTACTATTCAAAGACATATACCATGTGGAACACCAAGTTTGAATTTTGTTTAAATCGGTTTGTAGGCAAATGACATAGTGTTCGTTTATTATGTTCCTATAAATTACGCAGTCATCTGCATATAATCTGACATTGCAATGAAGACCCTGCACAATATCATTAATATAAATCAAAAATAACAAAGGTCCCAAAACAGACCCTGGCGGCACACCTGAAGGAACTGTTATTCCAGTTGACGTACAGTCATTAGTTATGACATGCTGTGTTTTTCCGGAAAGGTAATTTTTAATCCAAACAACTATTGCCGGATGAATACAGAGAGATGATAATTTATGCAATAACAAGTCATGAGTAACAGTGTCGAAAGCTTTTCTAAAATAAAAAAAAATGCAGTCAACTTGAAATCCTGAATCATAGAAGTAAAAAAGATCATGGCAAAATTCAACCAACTGCGTTGTGCAGAACAAGCCAGACCTGAACCCATCTAAAAAAAAATGCAATCAACTTGAAATCCTGAATCACAGGAGTAAAAAAAATCTTGGCCAAATTCAACCAACTGCGTCGTGCAGGACAAGCCAGACCTGAACCTTAACTGAACGACAAAACTAATATTGAAGCGTTAACGGGGTCTCGATCCCAGTCCATGTCGAAAAACGAAGTGGCATATTAACGTTTGAGATGCACAGGCACTAAGGGCATAATTTTGGGGTCATATGAAGTGCGTATATACACTTGTGACAAGGAGTAGCTGGGGCCTGCAAATGTGTGTTTAGAAAAAAAGTGTTTAACGATTCAGAGCACTTGGTACTCTGCTATGGGAAAGCACAAAGCCGTCCCGTGGTAAGTTTAGTCGTTATAGAATGTGTTTAGAAAAAAAATTTTTTAACAATTTCGAGTAGTTCGTTCTCAACTATGGGAGAGCACTGAGCCGTCCCGCTAAAAGTGTTCTCCACGGGCGACGATGTGTTCACAAAAAGTGGGTAACGACTTAGAGTACTAAGTACTATACTACGGGAGAGCATGAAACCGTCCCTTGGGCCTCACACTCGACGATGTGTGTGTGTTTAGAAAAAGGGGGTAACGATTGAGAGTACTAGGTACTTCTACGATGTTACATATTATTTTCTTAATGCCAGTAAATAAAACAAAAAGTGGTACAGAGCTGGGTTGGCTCATAGGGTAAACAAACTGGTCCTTTTGTCCAAGTTCACAGTGCCCTCTTTAGGTAGACCACTGAGTACCAAGCCAGTCTTTACCACACGTTTACAATAGCCTATCACAAGACGCCATGTCTAGTCCACGCTTGTTTATCAAAAATGCAGTGGTATTCTTGCTTCATGATTAGACATTTGTTTGTCAATTCGTGATGCTTCTGTTGAAAGAAAAGGGCAGCTTTATGTTCACTTCGTGATCAGTTTTGTACGTATTCGCTTCAGGAGGAAATCTTCAATCGACAATCAGCGCTCTCATATTCTCCGTGCTTCGCTGTACCTGTCTGCTTGTACTCCCACGCCATATAGTTAAAGAGTGAACACAAAGCAATTCATTGGTTCGATCTTTCAAATTACTTTAAGTGTATGCCACCGTATGCACTGACACCTCTACATAGGAGCCGCATCTGCGTCACCTTTTCATATCAGACGAAACGTCCATGCATCGTCCGTCTTTGCGCAGAGCACACCGTGACAGCTTCACGTAGAACTCTCGCCCCAATGTCTTTCCTTTTTTTTTTTTTTTCTAGCTGACCTACTCGATCCATCTCGGCAGCGCCGTCGCCTCTGGCTCACGAAACCTAGGGAGCGTGATGGAGTTAAGTGGTCTGAAGGCGCCTCGAGACGCCGCAGCCGCAATGTATTTAGCCACCTGAACCTAGAATGAAGCGAAATAAATAGTCAGAAAAGGCGTAAGAAAGGCTCAGGGAAGCCAGCTTTACAAGACTCTATGAATCGGGGTGCTTGTCTGCAGGTGATAAATGAGCGACAATAAGAGAAATAAAGCAAAAAAACTTGCATTCCCGTTGTCCAAAAAAAAAACTGCATGTACCCTCTACAAGTTTTATATATATTTGGAGGGTGAGGGAGGGTCGGTTGAGTGGTAGGCGGTATAGTATCCGCAGGCCGCAATCTCGGGGATTCTACTTTCGGGGGCCCCAGCCGGTGCTTAATAAACCCCGTCGACCTCAGGTTACCACAATGTTAAAATAACACACCTTACGTTCACCTGCATGCACGCTTTTGGTTAAGGGAAGGACGCGTATGAGCTAACTACGACCAACACGCGCGCCCACATGTTTTTTTTTTTGGCAGAAGTTTTAGTCAAAACGAAACGTGAAAACACCAATAAAGGACCTGGTCTGATCCACTTCATCATCTTCGCCGCGCACACCAGACAAGTACAGTATAGCCCGGGGTTCAGGGTGCCCCAACGTGTCATCTGGCACCCTCGATTAAGACAATAAACCCCCCGAAAGGAGCACGTCTATATAGACCATCAGCGGAAGCGCTCCGAGAATGGGCGTGGACGCGGCATGCGTTCATCGTTAACATTTACATCGACCGACGATTAGCGACGGCACGTCACGAAAGCCACAACAGCTTTGTTCATTCTGGGGGTACTTTGACCGTCCAGCGGGGGAGAATGAAATCATACCAAAGTGGGAAGGTGATCAGTCACTACACCTTCATTTCGTCAATCTCACCCCTCACTTCATGAGCCTCCCCTCCTTTGCTTTCAAGAGGCCTAGCTGCTATTTCATGCTTGCACTAAGTCTTCACGACGTGCAGGAGCCAAACGAAACGTGTACTAAATGAAGCATCACCTGTGGCTGCACTCACGACAAAGGAGGCGCGATTGAAGAAACGAGAAAAAAGAAAAGGCGAGGATGAAGACGTAGAGAAGAGCTGTCTAGGGCCGTAATAGCCTCACGCGTCGGGTGTGCCTGCCGTTAAAAAGCCATCCATAATGAAATCGCTTGCGCCCGCCAGCGTTATATATACACGGAACGCTGAAACGTCTGCAGCTACCTGGCATGTCTTGTTGGGGCTGCTTGTCCCACATCATGCTGCGGCGAGCTACTTCTTTTCACATTCCTCGTAAGAGGCAACGTCGTGTGCATTAATACATTATCCGTGATGAGGTTGTATCGTATTACGAGGCGTCGCTTGAGGCTTCGTTTACAAAGGCGTGGTCTTTCTGACGAAGCAGACGTCTCGAGGGAAACTAACTTAGTCGGGATTGCAGCAGAGATTGTTCCATGTTTGCTTCTGGGAAAGGTGGCGCCCACTACCGAGTACACCGTATACTCTGCAAAGTGTTACAATTCGCGGCCGCACGCGATTTTGTATCAGAGTGTCGTAAACACCACATGTATGTCTGCGAAGGCGAGGCCAACGATTAACGGCAAGTTTGAATTGACATGTAATGGCGCACGTTGGCTTGGCATACGAACATTTCAGGAACAGAAGAGAGGGGAAAGATAGGTACGTTAATCAGTCTGTAGAAAGACTGGTATGCTACCTTACTGTAAGAAAAGGCATAGTGGAGCTTGAAAGTTAGAGCTATAGAGTGGAAGAGGCAAAGGGGGAGCACACAGAGACATATTGTCACACCACTCGCAGCCACTGTATATCACTATTGATCAGTAAAGCCGGTGCATGTATGTTGTCTTGAAAAATTTGAGCAACGCCTCTTTCGCTTTTATCCACGATGACATTATAAATTGGTTACAAGAGCCACCTCTTTGGGGTCAAGGCAAGGTTGTGTGACTGCGAGTAATTTTCACGCGCACATTTCAGCGATGACAAGCAGTTCAGGAAAGTATACACTCCAATTAGGGTGTAGTACGCCACTACTGTACATTTGTCCTATTACTGCATTATAATTTATCTTAAGTTGCGTAAGCAGAACTATAAAATAGTAAAAAGGAGACAAGCTTCCTCTTTACTCGCGTGTGCGTTCATTCTTTGGTAGTGCACCGATTCGTTAGGACAAGCGCAGGTTGTACAATGATCTCGCCGTCTATATGTGATCGAGTGTTTCATTTAAACTACTAAAAAACGTCATAAACAAATATCAACCAAGAAATTTGTATTAGCATTCCTTCAAGCACCCAGAGAGACCACGCGAACTGCAGCTGTACCTCATGCAACACTAGTACAACAACAGCATACCGAAGAGCGGGTACCGGTGCTCGCGTCCATGATGCACTTTGTCTTATACATACCCCGACATGGCGAAGAAGTCTGAGTCGAGCTACAAGGTTGGCTAGTTGGTATTCATTCATCTTTGGAGGAGCTCCCAACGTTAGATGCCCTGTATTTTTTTTTTATTTGTGCAGAGTCTGTGTTCAGTGAGCGATCTTTTAAAGATTAAAGAAGTCTTACTTGTTTACATGTTAGTTGAAAGCCATAATGCTTTGGATTTAAATATGACCAATAAGTATTCCACGTGTCGTGCATTTTATGTGTATAACGCAGAAGCGTGGCCGCAACGTTGGGCATAACGAAAGGAGCAGTTTCGAGAGGACCAGCAGCTCGTGCGAAGGGTGAAAGGTCAAGC